>CM057008.1:34404990-35604990 GCA_029891345.1 Dryococelus australis
CACTTAATATGGGGAAGTTCTGCAGGAGGATGTTCCGTGAAGACAAACAGTTATGTATTGAGTTCGGACTTTCAATAATTCTGGCCGTGTTGGGACGAATATTTCTGCCAGTGTGTGGACTTGGAATATTAATGGCCATGTTTGGATTTAGAATATTTCTGCCAGTGTTCAGACTTAGAATATTTCTGACATTCTTGCCGTGGGAGGTAGCAAAAAAGTGCCACTCAGCTCGAACCCCAAAATCATCTACACGATGCATCAAATTTAAGAAGTTGCTCTTATTCTTATATTGAGCAGCACAGACATCAGAGGAGTAATATATTTTAGATAATGTGACTTTTTCTTTCAAAAATGGAACAAGGTGTGTCAGAAAAGTATGTACTGTGATGGTATGTTGGAGACAACCCAAAATTATTATTAGGTTTGTAGGAATAATTTCCCCTGTTGATACATTACAGTAGTATACATCAAAGGGATGAACTGTAGCCTGTGCAATGTTCCAATGAAATCCCTGAACTTCATCTTGCAGAATGAAAGAATAATTTTCCGCAAAGTTCCACAGAACAATTACCTCACCAATGACCAAATTATCTTTCAGATCCTAGAAATACGACTACAAATTTTATTTGAGTCTGATCCGATACATTATTACTCTATAATAACTTAATGAATGGTCTGGCGGATTTCTTCAGTACATTTGATTATTCGCAGATTACTTAGTAGTATGCTATTAATTATATAAAACACCCCATTAATAAATTAAATATTTTGTAAACAGTGTGTCCAGTTTAAAGTAAGGTGTCATCTACATGGTTCGCATTATTTTTCAATGATGAACATTGTAGACCACAAACAGCTATGATAGCCGGGTTACTGGTTGGCAAACAAAGATCCATTTCATCATACAAATAGTGACATCGCAGTGTATGTAATAATTTGTATATTAGAGAATTGTTTAAATTTTCCTATATTTCTGTTAAGGATAGTAAAGGCTGTTCACTGTAAAGTGAGCACTTTTGAGGCCCAAGTTCCTTTTTTATTATAGCCATATTTTATCCCTTTAATTACTTTTTTAAATAAATATTGCCATGTAAGTAATAAACACAGTGTGTAGATTCCACAGCACTCGGAAGTTAACGTCTCAGGCTACAGTAAAATACATTTATTGACTATTATTCCAAATAAGAGTACTTTCAAAATTGCTCACTTTACCGTGAATAGCCAATAATTAATTTAATATTTAGAAGATTGTGACAATAATATTTTATTTGTATTTTGTATATGTTCGTTTTCCCAAATTTATTATTTTATTTGAGTCATTGCATCAGTAGTAACATCGTCATAGGATAACAGTGAAACTTCTCAAGGGGTTAGTAAGCTAGACATAGTCGCCGTATTCCACCACCTCCTGCAATAACGAGTGGATTGAGTTCACAGTTAGCCAACGTGACCGCCCGCGCGAATGCAATCTTTTGATTTCTAGAGTCATATCAGAGTATGCAAGCTATTTTTAGACATTAGCACACAAGTAATTCACATCAAGTCAACCACATTTTGTCACATTTCCTAGTCGTCACAGTGTTTTCATCAAGTCACTTCAATGATGTCGTGTTTGTTTAGGGCAGCGAGTGACCACGCTGCCATTCTATCTCTTGATTTGTTTATTTTTCTTCTGCTGAGAGTCTCAATTGTTTGTGAAGAGACGGCAATAAACTTCAGTCAACATTTACATTGTTGTTTATTTATCTACTGTTGGCAGTCCTGTTCGGTATCAACAAACTTCCTTTTTTTTTTTTTTTGTGGTTGAGTTTTAAACTTTAATCTGAGCTAGTTCAAGCTGCTGTTCACTGCATGTTTCCAACGAGTATTGTACAGTAAACATTACAAAATGGATTGATATTTATACATAATATAATTTACACTTGACATATGAATTATTTGTTAGTAAATTTACAACATAGGCACATCAATATCCTAAAAAAAACTCTTATTGAGGACCAACAGTGCATAAAAGTCTTGTTATTGAATGGAAACAATTCTAAACGAGAACGAGTTTCATATTGGTTTGTATTTTTGGAAGAAAAGGATGGCAGCAAAATTACTATTTGCCCCAATCCCCCCCTCTTCCGCCCCTTGAAACTTTCAGTTGTGGCCGCCCTGCAAAAGAGAGTACCGGCTGAGGAACATTACTGCATGCATGCATCTACAGTCGAAGCAAATCAGATGGGAAGGAGAGGCAAACTAACATGTTGCAGTTGAAAGGAATGTTCAACAGGATCAGAGGATTGCCGGTGGAACATTCAGAGAACAACTAGTGATGATGTACAACTCCTAACGTTATGGAGGCTGTGGATCTTAATATTACGTAAGCTCTTTATTTATTGTTCTTCAAAAGAACTCCCTTACAAGATTACTCAAACTTAATGTCGAGCACTCTACGAATGTTCTGAAGATATTACACATGTCTGGGACGAACAGACTTATGGAAGCAGTGTTACGAGATGGACATATGTACAGGATGAATCTTCAGCAATTCGTAAATGAAAACACATCTGTCTCCGTGAACAGGTTCCCAGTAGCACAGAGCTTACTGGTCTATGTCACTGCTGAATTGCAATCACCGACACAAAATAGCTGCTGTCTGCAGTGGCTACTGTACCTTCAGGTTTTCTATCTTTATGACAGGCACCAGGTCCTGTAGTGGCTCTCTCCCATCCTCGTCCTGTAACAAACACGAAATACTAGTTATAAAACACCCCAACTAACAGCTATACCTGGAGCAAAAATATACTTCTTGTTTCAACACAATGCGAAGGCCCAGAAATACTTCAAAAATGAAACTATTTATTTTACATCCTTTTAACATAATTGAGAACTGTAGACACTGTGTCAATTTAACACATTTTACAGTTAAAATAAAACTCTGATTTTATGTTTATGTTTAATTTGTTTTCAATCATTTAATGCTAGTATGTTTTATACCATTAAAAGTCCATTATGTGTGATGGTCTACTTATCTTAAAAAGTGCACAAATTAAAATATTTCATTTTACATGTTAAAATCTTCAGGTAAACTGCTTATAACTGCATACAGTGCTTTTACACATGTCACCAAAGTTGACGCAGTGATACTTCCATCTCCTCGCTGTATACATTAAGATACAGGATTAAGGTGGCACCAGAGGAAGACAGGCAGACACACACACCTCTGTTTCCTGGCAAAGTATGTAGCTGCTGCTAAAGACAGGTGACAGACAATTGATGGTCTCTATGTACGGTGAGATGCCGGCCACCGCTACACCAGTCCCGCGAGTTAAGACAGGAGATGGTACAGAGAGGCTGGAGGAGAAAGGAAATGTCTTGGCAGCTGCTGGGCAAGGAAAGAGGAGTAGATATTTGCTCGAAGTAATATTAAAAATATTTTCGTGCAATTTGTAATATTAATTGTAATATTGTATCATGAAAACATGTTTGGTTGCAAAAAGATCAAACACAACATTAACTAAAATGACAATGTTGCCAATACAATTTATAAATACGATAGTGGGAGGGCTATGAACTGGAGGGAAATTGTGGGGTAAAATTTTATCATGAAAGCGTACATTTTTTTTACTCCACAATTTTCCTGATAATCATAGCCCTCCCCACTATCACATTTGTAGCTTGTATTGGTAATATTGTCAATTTAGGCAATGTTTGGTTACGTATTTTTGCAATTTAATGTATTTTCATGAATAAATATTACATTATGTACCTGTACATATTTTTCACTAGTTTTACCTCACAATTTCCCTGTTATATTGGCCCTCCCCACTATCGTTTTTGGGGTTAATATTAGTCAAATGTTGATGCCCCTAGTAAATTTGTGTTGTGTAATTGTGAGAAATTTTTTTTCCCACAAAAGCCACTATTCTTAAGAATTTGGCCTACCCCAAAGTTATATCTAGGGCAGTTATGATTTTGGGGTGTATAATAAGTTCTCGATACCAAAGATTTGTTTATAAGTGTGACGTAGTTAATGATGTCAGGACGTTGTCCGTATAATAGAATAGGTTGGTATTAGATGCAATGAGTAAAGCATTAAAATGCAAGCACTGAGGAATTTAGTTTTTGTAAGTTGCACAATTGTAAATATAGGCTATGCAAATAAAAATACAATAGAAAAATACAACAGGTGAGTTTTGTGTTATAAAAAAATGTAGGTAATGAATAATGCTGAGATAAACTAAACAAATGCACATCGTAATTGGATGATGTTACAGGTTTATAGTGAGAACATTCCAGGTTTAGTTTTACGACAGTAATTTGCCCGGCCGTACGTGTCAGATGTAGGAGTGATTTATTTCCTGTTTTATTGCAATTTATACTGTTCGAAGTGTTACATGAAATAAGTGTGTGATAATAACAGTGTTTATATGGTGTTATTGAGAAGATAAATGTATAACATGAATATATGTGTGGTAATGTGAGTGCTTTGAAACCTTGGATCATAGAAAATGGGATGATGTGTGCTTCACAAACTATAATGTACGAGTGACATGGGCGGATCCAGAGTGGGGGGGGGGGGGGGGGGCATGGCCCCTCCAGAGACTGCTCTAAAAAAAATAAATGTCATGTAAATATTAAAAAATAGTACCTATTTTAAATTCACACTTTATCCACTGCTTTAGAAAATGTAACACACACACAGTTACTCTGTCTTGCGCTGCAACACTATATTTAGCTCTGATGGTCAAGTTTGCACGGCACAGAAGGTTAACCCCTCCCCTCCTAGTTCATTCCATTTCCAGCATCCAAATGGAGAAGAGACCAAAGGACCAAGTGTATAACCAAAGACAGTGCTTGAAGTATAGAATACTGTGACGCTGACATTATCCCTACAATTCGTGTGCTACTGTAAATTGTGTGTACTATTACGGACAGTGTTGCAACAGCTGAATGCTCTTTTCTGATCTCCGGCGAGTCAAAACTTGGGTTAGATCAAGAATGACACAGAAGCAGTTGAATTGCCTTTGCCCGTTACATGTACAAAGAGACTTGAAAATTGACCCTGAAAAAGTTAGATATATTTGCTAAAGAGGAAGTTCTGCACCTTGAATTTGTAATGTAACTGAATTATTTTGCCACATGTATCATAAGTCAATTAAATTATTGTAACAAGTAGAATAGTAATTTTTACAATATGTTTTATTATAATAATTTATGGCCCCTCCCTGAACATCAAGCATGGATCCACCCCTGACAAGTGATGATTAAATGTGTGAATAACAATTGTAATATATTATTTGTATTGGTTTAACGTGTGTAGCATGGTACATCTGTATGTTCGTAGTGGTAGTAGTTGAAGATTTTGCAAGTTCTAGGACTGTGCTTTTGTTAGTATTGTAGAAAACAAAATCTGTTTGAATTGTTGGCGCTTGTTCAGTTCATAGAGTGAATAAGGTAACACATTTAAATTCTGTTTTATTATGCATCAGTGTGTCATACAATGGATATGAATGTGTGTATAGGGTGTAATTATTACTGTTGTAGGTAGGTAATGTTCGGTTAGGATTCTGTAGCAGGAAACGATAACATGGATACCTGGTGTCTAAAGTGGAGGTGCAATTGAAAGTGTAAGAGAGGTTGGAAACAGTGTTTAATAAGGATAGGCGTGATAAGTATAAGGCGGTGTGTTCGAAATATGCATGCATTACAGTGATTATTCCAAACACGACCCATGATAAACAAGATGTCGCTGATTTACAGACAATTATGATTCGTCATTTGTAGATATATACATTAGTTTCGGTGGGGAATTCGTAATTTGAATGTTGGAAATATGCATCCATGACAGTAAATCACTCACACATAACTCGTGATAAACAAGGTGAGGCTGATTTAACGAAAAATGTGATTAGTCATTTTAAAAAAACCATTGGTTAGTTTAGGTGCCAAGATACAACACATTGACTATGATACAAATGTGGAATCATGTTGTACACTTGGGCGGATGGGCTCAAGTGTATTACACAATACCATTTGTGGTATCGGGTAGTATAATAGGAGCGGTTGGGCTCAATTGTACTTCGCGATACCAACGTCTGTAAATGCTGAAAGTGTCTCGGCCCGAAAATCTCCACATTCCCGTGGATGCCCCGTTAGATCGTCGTTGGTAAGGAATGGGGCAATATGGAAAACCAATGACGTCATCACCGCCATATTGGTGACGTCATAAGATATTGTAAACAACATGGAATCTGGTTCTTAAATTATCCCTGATTTTGTAAACGCAGTTACTTGTTATTGATTTATTTCTATATAACCTCGCATCAAAAAACTTGACGATCCACTACTATTTCAACTCACCTTAACTAATACTTCTTGCTCCAATGCCATTATCATAAAAAAAAAAAATTCCACGTATCCATAAACTGGTGTAGCTATCAGGCATACCAACCAGCCAAAATACTTATCTGCAGAAAGGAAACAGTTCCTCTTCTTCAACTAACGTGTATTTCTCATTTTCTTCGCAAACGCTTGTGGCCATCGTAAGTATTCCCTTTCTGTAAAGAAATATTCGTCTAGGTTTACAGATTTCATGCATAACAATAAGGCAATTTCGTAAATAGTGGACATGTTGCGTGCAATTGTATCACAAAGGCTGCATTCCACTTGACACTGAGAGAGCTGACTAGTACTGACAAGAGTTCCGTTAGGTACTGATTTTGCTGATCAGTAAAGGAAGAATTGTGTTGTGGCATCTGGGTTGGAGACTATACTTCCGGCTGAAACTACTGATGTACAGAAGTAAAAACAGGCGACGCAACATAGCAGTGATGTATAACCAAAGATGTAATATATAACGAGCATGTTGCATTGTTATATGCAGAAAATGCAGGTGGAAAGTATATTTTCACATTCTTTCATCTCATCATCAATTGACACGTTTGAATCATACGAAAATTAAAAGGAAAAACTATCCATCCCTGTTTACAACTTGTTTAAGCTTAATGGCGTATAGCAGACGCCATTATTCCTGCTGAAAACTACTGACCACAGTTCCACCTTGTTCTAATACTGAGTGCTACTACAGTACGAACTTTTCTGATGGAGTTTCTTTTGGCATGTTACTGATAAGTGCTTTCAGTACCACGTGGAATGTAGCCAATATTTATAACTTTTATGTTTGAAAAAATATATTTTACGTCTATATTTACCGTCAAAGTAATTATCTTTAAATTCAAAATTCTAATTAAGTCTAAAAAGAACTTGTTAATTTACATTTAATTTGACTGTTGACACTTATGCTGGTAAATATTATGATTCCTTTGCAATGATTACAACTGACAGTATAATATTTATTTATTGTTTGTGTACATTGAAAATTATGGTAAAAATATTATCACGATTTTAAAGGACTTCAGTTATCTTAAATTGTAATTAATTGAACATTTTAATGTTAGAGGTAGAGTATTTAATGTTGTTTTAGTTTAGATGATTTCTCTTTTTCAAACTAGTGCCTTGCATAATGTTAATTTGTAAGCCCAGGAGATAATTAATTTTAAAATTTATAGATGATGTTTCACTTACAAGAAAATTATTTATTCTATACTCATGGTAAAGGAAGGAGATGGACTGCCTTGTTGGGCACAATATTAAGTTGATAGTATATTTAGTGCATTGGTAATTGTGTTTGTATAAATTATTGACCGCCTTTTTGTGTTTTCTGAAATGTTTTGTTAGTCTTAAGTTATTTTTGTCTTGGGATTCAAAATAATCTGCTAAAACAGCTTGGTTTGTTTGGCATTTATGAGTCTATTCTCAACAGGTTATGGGCGCAGACAATCAAGCCTGTTTTTCGTGACTGGCAATTTTTTTGACACTTCTTTTTGCGATCTTTTTTAATATGGACAGGCATCGGGGTCATTTCGTGTCTACTTTTGGAGCTGCAGCATAATGAGGATTCGAGAGTTTATGATCATGGAGTGGTTATTCTAAAGAATAGGGACTTTTCTGAAGGAAAAAAAAACCTATGAAATTGGTATAATTCCACTCTACTAATTACACAGAACACGAATTTACTAGGGACATTAACATTTCACCAATAGAGTGGAAGTTCCAGATGGAGGATATTCTGAAAGGAAGAAGACTTTTCGGAATTATTAGTGGTGCAGAAGTTGAACCTGTGGAGGGAGAGAATAAAAAGGTTTGGGATCAGAATGATGCAATGACTCAAGAACTTATTGTTACAAGCATGGAATCAGGACCACTCATGCGTCTTTTATCTTGTACTACTTCTAGAGAAATGTAGTCAAAGTTGAAGCCAGTCTATGACAAGGAGTCAGCCGTAAGTGTTCATTTGCTTCAACAAAACTTTTTTCCTAATAGAGTTGAAGGAGGATTCAGTGGCAACTTTCATGTCTAAGTTGGAAGAAACTAGGGTAGTGTTGAAACAAGCCAGAGAACCAATATCAGACAAAATGTTGATTATGAATGTCCTTTTGTCACTACCTAAGCAGTTCAAACACTTTCGTTCAGCATGTAAGTCTGTCCCACTTGAAATGCAATCTGTGCAAGAACTGACATCAAGGCTTCTGATTGAAGAAGAAAGAATTGGTTCAGGAAATGAGGTGATAGTGCTGCCCAGTGTAAGCAACATGTAATGATTGCTATTGTGCTCCACAATACACCATACATGTAGTTTGGGGTGTAGCTACTACGCTAATATTAACTGGTAGGCAAGTCGTAAAATACACTGATTTAATCTGTTTTGCAATACAATAATTTACATACAATATTCCAATTAATTGTGTGAATTGACATGGGCACTACTGAATTATATTATATTTATAATTAATCGGCTAGCAATTACACCTCCTTGACTCGAGCTAATAAAGACAGTCCCCACCTGAATATTGAGGCCAGAGAATGTGCCTGACTCGTTCGGATCACGACACGCGACACACCCATGGCAGCGAGCTCCTCGCTGTCCGACGTCCCGATGTGGAAAATCCTTCCGACTTCTTCGGCCACTGCCGTGGAAAAGGTCCCGACCCTAGCTTCGTGCCGACCTATATCAAACCCTTGTTTTGCGTTATACAGCTGGCCTCCTTCCACTTCAGTGGTGGGGGTGTTGTCGTTTTGCTGTTTTTTCACGCAATCCCTAGAGTCCTGGATTTGTTTAAAGTCTGAGGTCGGTTTCATACCGCGATGTACATGACAATTTGTTAAGGCCCTCTTCATGCTACCACTACAAACAGCAGTTCAAGAAAATGATACACTTGTGAAAAGGATGGACATTTGGCCACGTTCTGTGACAAAAATAAGGCGACGAGAACTTACCACTATTGTAAGAAGAGAGGTCATCTGATAGCAAATTGCAGGATGTTGAAGGCTAAAAATGACGATAGAGAAAATGAAGTAAATGCTTTCATGACATTAAGTGCAGAAGAGGAACAGAGTGATAACTGCTGTTTTTTTTTTGGCCACCGGAGTTAATGAACATATGTATGGTAAAAAACATTTGTTTAAGTCTTTTGAAAACAAGAAGTTTTCAAGTAAAGTAACTGTTGGTGATGGAAAGCTTTTAGATGTGATAGGACATGGAACAGTGGAGTTGTATGCATGGAATGGTGTGAAATTCATGAAGACTATATTATTAAATGTCCTTTATGTTCCATAGTTAAAATTCAATCTTTTTTCAGCTGGTTGTGTATTGGACAAAGGCCTTCATTTAGTGCCCAACAGTGAGCAGTGCAACTTTGTAAATGACAAAGGGGAAGTTCATGCAGTTGCTGAACGTGTAAACAAACTATATAAATGTTTTTTTGTAACCGAAACACATTCTGAGCTGTCCAAATCAGTGATGAAAGACATTAGTCCCATATCTACTCTGTGTGTATCTGAGCAGGACACCAATACTGATTTTGACATTAATGAATGTTATGTGAGTGTGACAAAAAGGATTGGAAAATTCAGTATGGGGCATCAGTTACTTTGCCTTTGCCATTGACAATATCACACATGTTGTATGTGAAGAGTGTTTGTCGGAAAACAGCATCACCTGCCTTTTCAAATCAGTGGCTATCGAGGACCCAAGAGGTTTGAACCAGTGCACGCTGACATATGTGGTCCAATGGAAAGCCCATAACTTGGCGGTGCTAAGTATTTTTTATTGTTGAAGGATGACTACTCAGGATATAGAAAAGATTATTTCCTGAAACACAAGTCTGAAGTTAAATAGTGCATCAAGAAGTATATCGCGAAAGCAGAAAGGGAGACTGAATGTAAAATTAAGTGTCTAAGAAGCGACAAGAGTCTATAGTTTACTACCACTGAGTTACAACAAGTACTAGAGTCATTTGGGATTGTGCACCAAAGAAGTGTTGTGTACACACTCCAACAAAATTACAGAGCAGAAAGAGAGATGCAAACTTTAGTGGAACCGGCCCGTACAATGCTTGGGGGTATGCCCAAGCATTTTTTGGTCTAAGCAATAAACACTGCAGCCTACTTGCTAATCCGATCAGGCCCAAGTCCCATTGAAGGCAGAACTCCTTATGAAGCCCATCACAAAAAGGATGTTAACTTGAGTGACTTCAAAGTTTTTGGTTCACGAGTTTCTGTTCACATGCCAAAGGAGAAAAGGTTGAAAGTAGATCCGAAAAATACGAAGGGTGTTTTTCTGGGATATGATGAAGATGTCAAAGGCTACAGAGTTTTTATTCCATTAAGCAACAAGTTCGGAGTGCATCGTGATGTCTTCCAGCTACCTGAGTTGAAGCACGAAGTAGAAGAGCAAAACAGAGAACAAGAAATAAAAAAAAAAGAGTTTTTGTCTGTAGGGGATGACACTGAAAGGTGTGCAGGGAAATAGAAAGAAGATAGTGTGCAGGAAGTGGAGAAGGATGTAAATGAAAGGGCAGGTATACAAGATAGTATCTTAGAGTCCAAATCCCTCTGATTGTCTTCTACAAAGATAGCCAGATACTTTTCCAGGATATTATTTAGCCTCTCAACCATTCCATCCGACTAAGGGTGTAATGCTGTGGTTCTGGTTTTCTTCATTCCTAAAATCCTCGTTACTTCTTGGAAAAGAGTTGCTTCAAAATTTCGTCCTTGGTCCGAATGAAGCTTCAGTGGCACTCCAAACGTGAAGAAAACATGCTCGACAAGAGCATCAACTACTGTGCTTGCCTCTTGGTTTGGCACCGGTATGACCTCGGGCCACTTTTTGAAATAGTCTTGTGCTACCAGAAGGTATCTATTTCCCCTCTCAGTGATTGGTAGGGGTCCGAGAATGTCAACTACTATCCTCTCGAATGGGGCCCCAACATTGTACTTCTGGAGGAGACCGCATCCCTTAACTCTCAGGCCCTTCGTTGTAGTACAAGCATCACACAGGTGGCACCACTTCTCTACATCCTGCCGACAATGCAGCCAATTGAATCTCATTCGGACTCTGTCAAGTGTCTTATTTTCACCGAAGTGACCACCTGCTGCTGTGTTGTGCAGTTCTCTTACCACTTCTGGGATTCGGCACTTTGGTATCACCAATTGTAAATGACTCTGTCTCCCATCATTACTTTCCCAATTCCTGTAAAGCATTCCATTCTTCATAACAAGGGAATTCCACTGCGCACAGTTTGACTTGACTGGCATGCCTAGGCTAGATCTCTCCTCCCATCTCGGTCGCCTTCAGGTTTCCTTCCACTCCAATATTGGACGCAAGGTGGTGTCACTTAGCTGATCATTTCTTATGTCCTTTTCGTCCCGTGTAGATGACCCATCACTAGATACAGGGCCCTTGTCCTCCTTGCTTTCCACGATACACCAAACTTCTCCTCCTAGCATTAACAATGACGACAGCATGGTTTGCAAGGTCTCCTGGAGAGTGCATCTGCATTGCTGTGAAGGCGTCCAGACCTGTGTTGAATTTCAAAGTCATATTCTTGCAGGTGCTGTATCCACCATGCTATTTGACCTTCGGGCTTCTTGAAATGCAGTAGCCAGCAAAATGAAGCATGATCAGTTCTTAGGATGAAGTGTCTGTTTATAGATATGGATGAAAATGTGCAATAGCCTTCACCACTGCCAAAAGCTCCCTGCATGTTACACAGTAGTTCCCCTCAGGTTTGTTTATCACCCTACTGAAGTATTCCAATGGCTGCTCTTTTCCATCCTGGATCTGAGGTAATACAGCCCCGATTACAACATCACCAGCATCAGTATGCACAATAAATTCACCCCCTCTACTTGGGACGCCAAGTACTGTGGAATATATCATAATTTCCTTTAGTCTATTGAAAGCAATTTCACACTCTGGGGTCCAACAAAATTTTCTTTTTGCCTCAGTCAGTTTGTACAGAGGTTTGGTGATAGTGGCGGACCAAGGCACAAATCGACGGTAGTAAGCGCATAAGCCCAGGAAACTTCGAATTTCAGTTTTATACTTTGGTAGAGGCCAGTCTCTTATTGCTCTGGTCTTCTCAGGGCCTGTTTCAATCCCATGGGCTGATACAACATGGCCCAAGAAATTAATTTTCTTTTGGAAAAGGTGGCATTTCTTGGGAACCAATTTCAGATTGGCCAGAGTCACACTAAAACACAGGATCTAAGCGTGCTAGGTGTTCTTCAAAAGTTCTTCCTGTGGCCACAATGACGTCTAGGTACACCTGACAAATCTCTAAGGGCAGAACTTTCTCCGTTAGTCGTTCGAAGGTGGCAGGGGCATTTCATAGCCCAAAGGGCATAACCTTGAATTGCCAGGTTCCTTTCCTTGGATACAAAAGGCAGTCTTTTCCTTGTCTTCCCGGGCCACCTCGCTCTGCCAATACCCGCTCTTCATGTCTAGAGTAGAAAACCACTGTGAAATTTCTAGGCTATTCAGTGTGTCGTCTATCCTAGGGAGTGGGTAAGAAACTTTCTTGGTCACATTATTAAGTTGGTGGTTATCAACACAAAATCCAATAGAGCCATCTTTCTTTTTTACAATCACAATGGGAAACGACCATGTACTGACTGACGGATCTATCGCATTTAAATCCTTCTTCTCTTTCAGAATACCATCAATCACCTCACATGAAGCTAGCGGTAGTCATCTTGGTGGCTACTTTATGGGTCTGACATCCCCTGTGTCGATGTGATGGCATGCAACATTAGTTCCGCCAAGGTAATTGGGCTCGTAGGAGAAAGCACCTCTATTTCTCTGTAACAGTTCTGAAATTGCCCTCTCCTGTCGCCAGTTGAGGTTCTCTTTTGTTCTTGTCAGCAGTTCCCCCAGAGCATCTGGAAGAGGTCATTTAGTAGGTTGTGACAGTGAAGCTTCTGGAACACTTGGAAGTACCTGTGAGATCTGCTTGCAAATCCCTATTGTGGCCCCCTCTTCAAGGCGGATAGCACGGTCAGACAAATTAATCATCCTAACAGGCAACTGTCCGATTTTGAAGAAATCAAAATCTTGGCTACAATGATACCATCGGGTAAAATGCCACCTTTCTGAGCTGGTTCGATTATGCCCAATCGCCTGACAAATTTTCCCTGGCATCTGCCTGGAATAACAACTTCACTAGAAGCAGGGAGCACATTTGACTGATTACACACTACTGGGCAACTCATTGGCGAAGATAAATCTCGTAATGTCGACACTACCAACTAGGTATTATCTACATCTGATAAGAAACATCTAGGCTCCCCTCCACCAATATGGCATCTAAGTCCTATTTCGTAGAACGCACCTGCAAAAGCATTGGGGGCCTTCCCTCCAGCAATCACCGACATTTGCCCCTCAAGATCGGCGTTTACAAGTTTCCCAAAGACATTGCACTCTTACCTGCCCCTTGTCCCCTGCTCCAATGTCCCTCATGATCGTCTGCAAGTCCTTCAACATCCTCTTGACACTGCCGTCCTCCCCTTCATCAAGCTTCACTGCCCGCACTGGAAGTCGGGGCACTGATGACTGCCGTGCTGACTCCACTTCCAGTGCTCGGGCCAAGGCATCCTGTATCGTGTTAGGCACGGCTAATCACACAACTTGCTGATGTCGGTGTCAGCAATAGCGTCGACGAAGAAGCAGATGGTGATAACATCTCGTGCCTCTTCCGAGCATCCCTCCAGAGACGGGTGCGACAGCGTTACGACGCCCTGCTACAGCTCCTGCAGTGGTTCGCTAGGTCGCTGGAGGCGGCTTCGCAATTGGACATGGTGGGTCGCCGGTCGCCGAATCGTAGGTACCGGTCGCCGAATCGCAGCTCCAAAGCCGACACCAGTGTGGAGTATTCTAGACGATGCTGTTCTGGCAGTGACTGCAGTATGCTCAATGCTGTTCCCATCAGTACAACCACCAGGTTATATGCCCGCTGCTCTTCAGTCCAGCCATTCAGGGTGGCAACGATCTCGAACTGGTGCTAGTATTCGCGCCAAGGTGTCTGTCCATCGTAGGGGGCGGGCTTAATTCTGACGCCTTTACTCACTCATGGGGCATACCCACACTGCAGAACTGCGGCGCCTCCCCTGCGTTCGCTGCACTGGCGGTGACCTCTACCATCTTCTCACTGCCCGCCCTCGCAGTCTCGGCGGTGACCAAACTCGGCTCCTCTTCCACCCTTCCATGTCTTCTCTCCTGCTGCTTCAAGAACTCCGGTCATTCCTTCTTAAGGGCACTCACCTCTTGGTCCACTTTACATTCGACACTGTCCAACCTTTCGTTAACACAGCCTATTTTATTATTCACCAACTAGCTCACACCTTCTACCTTTCTGTCCACATTCTCATTCACACTGTCTATTTTTCTTTCTACATTTTCATTTACACTGTCTATTTACCTATCTACTAGCTCACTAACACTATTGACATATTCGCTAACACTATCTATTTTACTATTTACATTTTCATTAACACCACTAATTTGACTATTCACACTACTAATTTGACTACTCAGTCCTTCGATCAAGGCACGAAGTGCTTCTATGTCTGCCGACATTTTTCTGGTTAGCATTTACAAGTTTCTCTTAGAAGTTATTGAACCTACTGTAATACTAATTAACATTATTTTATTTTTATAAAATGCCTCCATCCCACTCCTGACTCCAGTGTTACAATTTCTCTCTCTATAAATTAAGTGGGCTATACCAAATTCGTTAAGGGATGGAGGTCTTTATCAAATAAAATAATTAATTATAATTTCCTTATTTTATTTACAATAACTCAGCAAGTTTTTTTGAACTCAAATTCTCGCATTAAATTGATATCACTTACTGTTCGCAACTTATTACTCCAATTTAACATAATTTATAATTACCACAAAGAAATCAATAAAATTATATAATTAAAGATCAGTGTCAATAGACAGTGTATCAACTTATTCAATTATTTTATAATTATTGCGTCCATATTTAACAGTGCGAATATTTACAATAAAACCAGTATTACACTTCCATTCAGTCCCACCTCAGTTCAGTCCATGTCCCATCAGTCGCAATGTTCTAGAGTCTCCCAAGCGCCCTCACACACAGTAGGCTTCATTCGTCGGTTTCACACCCTCTCGTCCATTCAAGCTATGAACATCGCACTCGCCGTCCCGCAATCTCCAGTCATTCAAAAATCACTTCGCTCGTACGCACTCAGCCAGACGGCCACTGGATTGTGGCAGTATATATAGTGTCTTAGGCCACCACCTAGAATCTCCCAACAGGCGTGATACGTCGTGGAGGGCCGAGACGTCAGCCAGTCTCACCAGAACATTCTTGCGTCTTCGCTAAATGTATAGAAAACTCTAGCAGGCGAGAGGAGGTATGTGACGTCATCGTGTCTCGCCGCTGTCGGTATTTACGGGATTCCCAGAAGGTGAGTCAGGAGGCTGCAAGTGTGCATCGTTCTAAGTAGAGGGGAAGGTGGGTCTCCGAGTACGGCGCGGGGCAGCTGAGTCGGCATTAGCTGCAGTATGTTACAGTATCTGTTGAGTATGTCCCCCACAGAGGAGCAAGTCAGTGATTTTCTGACTATGCCTTTAGGCAGAGTAAAGTTTGCCAAGTTCAAGGCATGTTAGGTTTGAAGAAAGGTGAAAGTATAACTGAAGTATGTAGTATTTAAAATCTTAACATTGAGGGAGAGTATTGAACACAATGTTATGTTGGTAGTATATTTAGTGTATTGGTAGTTATGGCTGGTTACATTATTGACCGTCATTTTATGTTCTGAAATGTTTTGTTAATCCTAAGTTATGTTTGTCTTGTGGTCAATAAAAGCTGGTAAATCAGCTTGGTTTAATTGGTATTTATATCTATTCTTAACAATAGTAAACGAATTACGTGTACAGTTATTGTGTGAGCAAACGATTGCCGGTAAGTACATGCCGAAATATTCCACCGTACAAAACCGACTCATGTACCGCCTACATGCAAAAGTGTCTCAAATGGCATCTAACCATGATAAAACTCGCACCCTGTTTAAGAAAGCCTGGGGGGGGGGGGGGTCGTACACAGGTAAATATAGTGTTTTTCACAGCTGCTAAAATGGTAAATTGTACACTTTTCCAATAGTATGCACAATACTTAATGCACGAAAATTTCCCAATGGCCAATTAGTTGGAAATTTTTCAATTTATTATAAGGAAAATAATCATTTGACTTTAATGTTTGTTTTATTTTATTAGCAATCAAAACCACCATTTCTTTTGGCATACTTGCCAATTCTGTATACAAATTCTGGTTTGTCATTTCTTGAATATAGTTCATTCGGAGCTCAACCCTCCCTTATCCGAAGCTCCGTGCACTCGCAGCATATGACCGTAGATATGCTCTGTTACAGCCTATGACTACTGAGATTGACCGTAGCGTGGTAGCACAGCCTTAAGTATAGACACATATGTCCCCGAGAACATATGGTACTATAAGACATTTAGGCTATTTTAAACTTAGTTTAATTATTAAACTTTCACTTTTCACAGGCTGTACCATCTCTTCCCGGACATCAAAAAGCCCGTAAGCGTTGACTCTGCTGACACTTATTTGTCTTCAGTTTTCAGGTTTTACTGGGGAATCGGGAAGAAGCCACCCAATAGCGCCACTTCCCCCATCAGAGAGGTGTGCAAGCACCTCTCTGGTTACAAGCCAGTGTCTCCCCCCCAGTTGCCAAGGCGAAAGTAAATAAAGTTCCTGCCCCCTCTCTACTAGCTTTTTTATCTCTACTAACACGCACACACCCACGCATGCACACACGCACT
Organism: Dryococelus australis; assembly: GCA_029891345.1. Taxonomy (NCBI): domain Eukaryota; kingdom Metazoa; phylum Arthropoda; class Insecta; order Phasmatodea; family Phasmatidae; genus Dryococelus; species Dryococelus australis. Next base: position 34,422,194 of record CM057008.1, read on the forward strand.
CTCTCTCTGTCTCCCGTAGCATTTCTGATTAACACATGAATATTTTGAATTCCATCCTGTCAACTGGGTTTATATGGTGCCTATTCCGGTTTTTCCCCAGTCTCTTCTAGGATTAGCTTGGCTATAAGTACACTTAGGGAGGTAGTCATGGCCCCAATCTCAGGCCATGGCTGCCCAATCCCTCTCTGCCACGACGTGTGTCTCCTTGCATGATTTCCTATCCTTATAGGCATAAGGGGTCTAGCCCTGAGCTGCAATAAAATTCCGGCCTACCCACCGGGCATTCACTTAACACTTAGTTATCGGGTAGTTACAAAAAAAAATTGTTCATTGTGAGCATTGTTACAATCTTGACAAAAAAAATCTTTCACACATTCCACATCATTGTCATGGAAAGTTTTAAGAAAGCAGTTACTAGGAAGGAACTGCAAACCCTGCAGGAGAGTAATGAAGTGTATTAAATGAGGTAGCAACATGATGCAAGATAAGGAAGTAGTGGGATATATTCAATGATAGCTACTGTAGCATCGCCGTACGATTGTGATATCTGCAGGAAGTGCCAATCCATTCTCAGTATGTCGCTGAGCAAATGTAGAAACTTTCTGTGCGAGATGTAACCTCTCAAGCATCAAAAGCAAAAAGGGATGTGAAATATGTCCATGCAGGTGCCACAGATTTTAGTTAAGCACTTCATGTGCGAAAGATGTACATGTACATTATTTCTTGTAACTGAAATACCTCATCTGGATAGAATATCATATCAAACTTTAGGTAATGGTGACAAATACACCACTAGGCCACCAATAGAGGTACATTAAAAGAGCATTTTATAAACACATTTTATAGCATTTATTTTGTGGTTTTCAGCATTTTTACAGCATTTATTGTGTGATATATGGCATTTTGTAGCATATATAAAAAACTGGGAAAAGAACATTTAAAAACATTTTTTTTTCACGTTATCTTTGTTAAGCTTTAACCATGAGTAATACTAGTGGTTGATGCACCCTGACGCCCTAAATACTCTAAGTCCATAACGCAGTGTGCGTCAACCACTAGTATTACACATGGTTGACACATTCTAAGATTTACCAAGATGTGCGCCAAGCAGCTGCCTGTAGGCGCGGCAGATAAGGTAGCGCATAGTGCTGTTATCTTTACGCTACACTTTCTGTCTTTTTTAAATGTTACCTATGGATCTCGTGTTATCAGTTCCGCATGTATATAAAGGTTGTAACCTGTCTGTGTACTTCATATCTTGCGCCGGGACGTGCAGGGCGTCCTGACCTCTGGGCTATGTGTTCTTTACGGTCTGGTGAGGGAAACTTCCTCAGCCCGCAGAGAGATACAATTGCTGCAACCGTATGGGTGGTATAAGGGCCCGAGCACACCCCCCGCTCTGAGCTTCGGCAATGATGAGAGATGTACTTCATATCGCTCGGTGTCATTAGAGAAGATATATCATTACACCTCTTCAGACTCATTTGTCTGGGAATTATCCTAAGAAGGTATATCGTAATATTTTGTCTTTCAATAAGGACGATAGGGTCTGAACCGATGATGTAGAAGAGAGTTATATTTTGTTGTCGTTTTTGTATCGTTTTGGTTTACAAGGAATAACTGCTAAGGTACGTAGTGGTTTGTTGGAATTGTGTTTCTTTAGGAAGTCTCATACTCAAAAGGAACCTGCGCCTAAGGAAATTAGTGATATTGATCCTCGTGATATAATATGTTGGAAGACTTATCCTGTTCATGAAGGAAAGTCAGATAATACTGCTGTTATTAGTGTATTTGGTAATGCATCCATATTCTAGTGTAAGAAGATGAAGTTGAACTCGGTGATCAGATTTGGCTGTATCGGAAGTTAGTTGGTACTACTGGTGATATGCAAATTCTTGGTCATGCGAAACTGTATTTCAGTCCATAATAAATCTCTTTTGTCGTAATAATCTGTCTGTTTTTTGTCAGTATAGTTTTTCATTTTATTATTGATTATGCTGTACCTAATAACGTTTATTATTAGGGATGTAATGATCTGTTTGTAACTATTATGGGATGTCACCGTACTGTTGATATAATAATGCTTTATAGACATACCACCTGTCAAACAGACTCACCTGCCATAACAGACATACCTGCCACAGCTATTGCCACACCGCCTCTAAATATTGCGGGGGGGGGGGGCAGAGTAGGACAAAGAAAAAGGGGCAGGTGGTGTGATGGATGTGGCCACAGGGTGTGGGGTGTTAAGCAAAAGGGCGAGAATGAAGGCATTGGTGGGGAGGAAGAAAGCATGATGAAAGAGAGAGAGGGAGAGGATAGGAGCTGAATAGTGCAGGCGTGGCTAGACAGAAGATTGACGACAGGAGGATGAAGTGGGGGAGCATGGGCATGGCTTCAATGGTAGACATTGGATAGCAAAAGAGGGGTTTGGGCATGACCTGGAGATAGGAAGGGAACAGAGTTGGAGGGCGGGGCGCAGGAGGAGGCAGGGTAGTGTAGAATGTGGACAGCAGCAGAGGGGCGTGAGTTTGGCCGGCCGGAGGGCGGCCTGGCAATGACTGCTGCCTCCTGCCGCCGAAGTTTATTAACGAATGCACAAGCAAAATACATACACATGGATATGTATTTTTCTACTAAAACAGGCAGTTTACTTACCTAATTTCTTAAATTTTATTTGAAAATACTGGTAGTGATAAAACTACAAGGAAATGTAAACAGAGGTAGTTACTCAAAAATATAGTTTTTTCAGAATTTTTTCATGTTCATGAACTTTCATAAAAATTCACAAATATTTAGCTAAAAACTAAAAATTTCGCATCTATTTCATATTTATCGCAATTGTGATTTTACATTCCTTTACCAATAATATATAAATGGACAGAAGCATAAGTACTCATAGTTTAGTACTTGTGATCAGGCACACACTCAACCCACCCAGTTAGGTTTTCTAAAGGCCACCTAACCTCTGCAACAAACCAGTTAGTCTGAAGCTGCAGCCCACAACAAATCCCGACCAAGATAACACCACCAGAGAATCTTACCCCTGCAATAGCTTAAGTTGTGGCTCTTGTGCTATCCACCAACCCTAGACTTCTTTCAATCTGACTCCCTAGCCTTAAATATCCCTTTCAGAAGCAACTATTAATGTGCCACAGAAAATTCCACGTATCAGCTACAACGCCAACATTGTAATGCAAAATACAACGACCTCAACATGAACACACTCGGGCAGAGAATGAATAGTCACAGAGCAGACACTAAACAAGCCGTAGCTGGTCACATCCACAACCTACAAGACAAACCAGTTGCAGCACATGCAGCATCACGCAACAAAAATTTTAGCAAATGCTACAGTACCAGAGTAGTTAGAGACCTCCCACCTGCAAGCATCGGATGTAGGAATTGTACTGGATGATGCCGCTTATCAGAGGGTTTTCTCTGGGATCTCCTATTTCTCCTGCCCTTACAATCCAGTACTGCTCCATATTCACCTCAATCACCCTCAGGACGCTGGGAATTAACTCATCAATTTATAACAAAATCCCACGCAGCCTCTGGGACTCAATATAGGGTAACCGCGGCTCCAAAACCATACTCTGCAGCTCTATCAGCAACAATTCAATTTTCCCGCCACACTCTAGCTTGCCACCTGGACGCAAGGTTTACTACCAACAGCGCCCATCCACCATATTGCAGTGTCCTACAACTCACCGCCTGATGAAGTTGGTCTAGCCAGCAAAACATTGTTACTGTGCATCCTTGTGAAAAATCTGTCATCCTTTCGTCCTCTGCGTGTGCGCTGTTGACAAGTACTAGACTGTGAGTACTTGAGCTTGTGTCCTTCAAAATAATACTGTAGTTAACTTTTAATTGCAGAAAACATTTGTAGAAAATTTCTGAAGGGACTCGAAAATGTAGTCTTATTAAAAAGAAAAACTGCTTAAGAAGGACCAATAAGCTTGGTGTTTGTACACCAAGTGCACAAAAAGAAGTAAATTTAGTAAGCAGAAAAACTTATTAAAAGGGAACTTCTTAAACATGTTAAGTCTTGGAAATCATACAAATACTTTTTCCCCTCATCCGCACAATGACACGTTTGTGGTACGTTACATCTACCATGTCACTGTGTGGACAAGAAGCAATGTATTTATCTTGATTCCTTTAGCAGTTTCTCATTCTCCAGAGTAAGTAACTGTATACTTTCTTTCCATACTTGAGGCACACTCTCGTCCCTTTGGCAGTGAAGCAATTTATAATTGTGCACAGTGAATGTTGTTATGCTGATCCTTAGTTCAATGTGTTTCTTGTTACGAGTGTTGAAATATCTTTCAGTAGTAGAATATGTTACATACATAGCTAGAATTCTGGAAGCTACTTCCAACAGCTCAGCTGTGTGTGTCTACAGAAACCTTTCCATCACGTTTGTGGGTAAATTTTGCATTTTCAAGAGCCATCAGAAGACCAGTACAGTAGTTTTGTTGTATTGTTCTCCTTATGTACCACATACAACATGACTTCTGAATAAGACAATTACTGCTTGCCTATTAATAAAATGTAAAAAGAAGTTTAGTGATGGTAGGGCAGGAAAAGTGAGAAAGGAAACAATGAACTCTACTGTGATTAATACACCTACTTTGACATATAACTAATACACTACACAGCTTACAAACAAAATAACACTGACCATTGTGAGTTTGACCATAACAAATATGATCACTTCAAAATATACAAGATTTTCTATACAATTAACATCTAAAAAGGGCACCCCCCATTATGAGTCCTTATGTGTGAAAAAAGTGCTAGTCAATATTAAATTGATATAGGTTCTTAAATGTAAAAATCATGTTCAACAGCATAATTCTGTCAAGAGTCTGGGGTGATTGACGAGGATGGCCTGACAACATGCCAGCCACATTCTAGATGGAAGGTGCAATGAGATTGCTCAGGTGCCAGTTAGCCACGGTCGGTTAACATATTTAAGAGCACAAGTTCTCCGAATGCTGTCAAACATTTGGACAGTGTGGCTTAAAAACGATCCACATTGCTCAGTGCTGTTAGGATCACAATGCACACCCATAAATTAACAGACTGAGACATGTAAAGAAGGGTAACACAAGCATTACGGTTAAATATTGGTTTATTGGCCACAGCCGCCACATGATAACAATATTTCCCAATACACAGCCAGATAAAAATGCCACACGCGTTCTACACTAAATATATACATTAATGCTGTCAGTCTACACTTGTGCGCCTTGGAATTACACTATAATAAAATTCCGCGTGAGCCTCTCTGACCGGGATGCAACTGGATAAATAACAAAACAAGAGTTGGCTGGGGCCACAGTGGTGCAGTCCAATAAAACTAATAAGCGTGGGGTGAGGGCACTCGTAGGTGCGAAGGAAAAGTTTCTGGTATAAATTAAATAATGAACAACACTACAAGTATAATTGAACTCACAAAATTCAGTCTTTGTGGACACACGTCCGACCCCACCATGGCTAATTTACAACATGTTGATACATTAAACCAAGTATTATTATGCCAAAATTATTACGAAAACAAAATGCTCTATGTTGCCATCTTGAGAGGTTGGAGGGTTTGTAATGACACATGGTGCTCGGGCATTGCGGTAAATATTTGTGACATCACACTTTAAATGGGGTCTCCCTTCGCCCTACTGGCTTACAACATTGCTTTTTTCTGCTACACTCATTCCACACACACTAGGGTCATTCTCTAGTTGTTTCTGGGTGTACTCCAGGATTGGGAAAATAGCTGGAGGAGGAGGTATCACAAGACAAATGAAAAACGAGCAGAAGTTTCCTGAATAATTATCTAACTAGTATTTTGAAAATAACAAATGGTACAAGTTAAGGAAAATTAAAGTCATAATATAGTGTATTTAACCTGTTCATTACTGCTGTTACAATATTACAGTTCCCATACACTCTCTGTAGCCACAATTGCACACTCTACACTATTCACAATGCTGGCACCTTTGCAACCATATACAATACACTCAACCACCACATGAATATGAATAAGCAACAAACAACACAGAGTACATGTGAGACACTTAACATATAAATATGCACAAGCATCATCTAATATATAACACATATGAAACAGAACAAATACTGCAGATAAGGTGCCTTACATGAATATGCACATGTAACATCCAACACAGAATAACTATGAAATGAAAAATTTATTGATTTTTGCTATCCACAATCTTAGGCTAAATGTACTTCTCCAAGGATAGCTCCCCAATTTGTGCACTTTCTTTCTCAAATCCTCTGAAACCTTTGCAGCAAGATGGTTCCACACTCATTGTCACTGTATGCAGTCATTGTATCTGTGTCTTCTGTCACATCCACATTCTCTTTCCCACTCACACACCCCACTGTTTGTCATGCACTAGTTCCAGCCTTGTCTATCGTCTTCTTGTGATGCTGCCTACATCTGGTCTAAAAATCTGTTCACTGTGAGATCACTGTCTTCCTGTATCTTGAATATAAGAGAGCCCAACTTATAAAAAAAACTCCCCTACCCACCTCTTTCCCTTTAGCATAGGAACTGTAATGCACAAAACTGTGAATCATAAAAGAAGCAAAACGATGAGTTAACTGAGAAGCTGTGTTGGATTATTACGAATGTCTCTACCAAACATGAGGATAATGGGTGTTTCACTTGTAACAGAATTAAGTATAATACAGAGACCCAGCAGAAACCATTGTGGGGCAATCTCCAATGGCACTTGGGAATGAAAAAGGACTTAGTTACTTTAGAAGGTTTCATGTTTTCTTCCTATCCATTTGTGAATTGTGATATGGTGGTGAAAAGGTATGTGAAATACCATTGTGTTAAACAGTGCAAAATTATTTTAAAGATAACCGTATGCCATTATCAGAGACCAGATGATCAGGGATACTATAAGAAGCAAGCCAATCCTCTAGCCGTTTTGAGAAAATGTCTATAAGAACTAAGAAGTACGTTCCAAAAATGGTCCCGGCAACTTCAATATGAACTTTCTGCCAATATCGCCTAGAGCAAGTCCATGATAATAATAAGAATTTTTCTGGCATTGACTTACTTTGTAAACACGCCTCACATTGTGCAACCACCTTTTCATGGTCTTCATATATCACTAGCCACCACACATAAGAACAAGCTAAAGTCTTCATTTTACAAATTCCAAAATGATTTTAATGAAATTCTTACAAAAAAAATTTTCTTGAAGCCACTGGCACATCATCATACATCCATGTTCCAATGTGAACTCATTTTTTTTTTTTTTTTGGAATGAGAGATTCTAAGTGAATCTTCAACTTTAACTGTCCAACCATCTCTCACATGACACAACCTTGCAGAACTCTGTGTCTTGTTCCGTGGCCTTCCTAATTTCCTGTGCGGGAACAGATAAATACTTGCTAGTCCCTAGCAGCAGATACAAATGTAGTTCAGACTGCTCCTCTGATGGAAGTGGAAGCCTTGATAGTCCGTCTGCATTGCCAAGATACTCCTCACGTATTACATACTGCACTGTGTAATTGAACCCTTGCAATAACACAGCCCATCTCTGCAATATGTTGCCCGCAAGCTGAGGAATAACACAATGTTCCTACAAGATGAGAAGTAGTGGTATGAAAAATCTTTATCGCCAAGATAATGACAGATGCTTCCCGATCAATTTGTGAGTACATCATTTCCGCTGACGAACACGTTTGTGAGGCAAATGCGATTGGCTTCTTAATGCCACCTGGGATCAAATGCCTGAATACTGCTCCTACACCATAAACAGAGGAGTCGCAGGCCAGCTTGACAGGTAACTTGGGGTAGTAGTAGGTAACCACCTGAGAAGAGAATCAATTCTTTCAAGTCGACAAATGCTTTACATACGACAACTGTCTAACCACCGCCAAGGGTAGTACTTTTGCAACAGTGCGTGCAAAGTTGACAAAATTATGGCAAGATTAGGCAAAAACTTTCAATAATAATTTACTAACTATAACCACGCTTGTAACTGTTAACATCTGTGGGAACTAGAGTCAGTTATGTGTTTTATATAGCACTTTAACAAACTAAAATTTGTGACAAGACTATTTGTTCAACTAAATCAGCTGATTTGAACACAATCTTAGTTTTCAGCTTTTATCAATGGATACCTAATATACAACACTAGAAGGAATCCTCAATGTTGTGATATCACATTACATTTTATTTATAGTATTGAGTATTGCATGAGAATATCCTAAAGTATTGAATTTTATCATTGTGCTAATTGTATTTACCATTCATGATTTATTCATCAAGCACAAAATTACAAAATTCCCATAATATTAGCACACTGTTTTTTATCGTATAATTAATGCCACCATGTCAAAGTCGCACGATAATGTTCAAATACTGAAAAGTGGAAAACCGTCTACGAGTTGTTTGGAACTACAGCCGCATCAATATCATCACAAGTGGAACAGATGGGAGGGGAAGAACCGAAGCTGGAAGTACCATAACTAATTGTAGTTCCCCTCCTTCAACGAGAAACAAAAGCGGGAAGAGTGTCATGTTAGTTGCTAGGCAACCACTTCCCATTACGTCAGGTGTGTAAGGGGAAGAAGCAAGGCCAGACATACACCTTGCGCCGCTGCAACTCTGGACTGGAGTCTCTGGATAGACGGAAAGTTGCAGCACTTCTCACTCAATTCACTAAAAAAATTGAAATTAACAACACCAGAATATAATTTATTTATTTCCATAGCATCGCTGGGTCACCATATCATGTGATCAGTGTCGCTATGATCTACAGCAATGATGCTAACCGTAATGATTACCGGTAGCCACATCAAGTTTTTTGCACACCCAGTTTTCTATAGTAGACTTTCATTGAAAAATTATTTCACAGAGAATGGTAAAATGCTGTATATTTGCATCTTCAGAAGCATAATAAACGAAATACATGTATAGTTATCGTGTGAGCAAATTGTTGCTGGCAAGCACACGCCAAAACATACCACTGTGCAAAACCGACTCACATACAGCCTGTATGCAAAAAAGTATCAAGTGGTATCTGACCATGATGCAACCCACACCCTGTTTAAGAAAGCCTATTTTTTTTTAAAGGAAGGGGGAGTAGGTCGTACATGGGTAAATACAGTATTTATCACTATTGCTAAAATTGTAAATTGTACACTTTTGCAACTTTTGCTGTGGCATGCACAATAGATAATGCGTAACAATTTCCTAATGACCAATCAATTAATTGGAAATTTTTCAATTCATTATAAGGACAAGAATCATTTGATTTTTTTGTTCAGATTGTTTTCATTAGCAATCAAAACTGCCATTTATTTTAGCATATTTGCCAATTTACGAAGGAATTGCCAACCCTGCTGGAGAGTAATGAAATGTATTAAATGAGGGAGCAACATGATGCAAGACAAGGAAGTAGTGGGAGATATACAATGATAGCTACTGTAGCATTGCCGTACATGACTGGGATATCTCCAGTAAGTGCCAATCCATTCTCAGTATGTCGCTGAGCAAAAGTAGAAACTTTCTGGGTGTGATGTAACCTCTCAAGCATCAAAAGTAAATATGGAGGAGAAATATGTACATGCAGTTTTTAACTGAGTAAATAATTATCATAAAGTGCACTTTAAATAAAGTAAGGTGTAAACAATAAATTCCCACTCAGTCTACAAAAGCTAAGGGGTTAAACAAGCACCCAAAATTGCGAACATATGTACAATCAGCAAGACAACAAATGTCATGTAAATTAAATAAAAATATTATTTAAGCCTTTACTAATAAACCATATAACTTTCGGCAACTATCAAGTTATTTGTAAGAAAACATGTACATTAAAATTGATCAGCTGGCTAATAGATGTTGCTGAAGGCAACAAGACAAGACTGCCTGACCAAATTCATCAAGTTTGGTGCCAAGGGTAAGTGAAGTATGGAAGAAGGCAAGTACCAATGTACCTGAATTCATACATTGCCTTAATTATTGTCGACAATGACAACAAAGGAAGATTGAACTGCTTTGCTATTTCCGTTACAGTTATCTCCCCGCTATCCACTTCATTTATGATTTTGAGTTTGTCTTCCAATGTAAACTCGTGTTGTTTGAGCTTCGTCGTCACTGCAATGTAGTATGTAGAAATATCACAAACTAAAATCTCTATTTTATTAACTCTGCCCGTTTTCAGATAAAAACAATAACATACAGTAGCAAGAGAAATAGCGGCAATGTCATAGGTATTCACTGAAGCAGACTCCACAAAGCAAAATGTACACATTCGACAAATAATTACTATAGGACTTTTGTCTGTTACTCGCATTAATACGCTATAACATGATTACTAGTGATGGGTAGTTCACGAACTACCAGTTCATTTTGAACTGGTCTTGAAAAAGAACTAGGTGCATAGATCACCGCGACATAAAAGAACTAGTCTCTTGAGATATCGGTCAGTCATTCTCTCAGTACCAGTAACTACGCCAGATGCGCCACTGCGCATGCTCAGATAATCCGTCGTTTGTCAATCCCTGCAGCTTTCTCCCCTCCGGATATACACCCTCCATGACTGGCCACATCGCAACGTGAATACTTCTTATCTATCTGCCTCTGTCTATCGGTATCTTTGTTTTAGCTCGTTCAGCACTGCCTCGAACTGTAGGGATCGCAGAACTACCTAGTTCAATAGTGACATCTAAGTCGCAAATCGGTCGGGAACTGCAGAACACACAGCGCGAGACAGTTGGCAGACAAATGGCCATGCAGCGATCTTTCGTTCTTTCGTACTTTCTTGTGCCTATCCCAATTGCGTAGTCGGTTGCACGCTGGTCTGCGGTGCGAGGGGCTCAGGGTTCAAAATCCAGTCAGGGTATGGATATTTGCGTCGTCCATTTAACTTGTTTCATGTTCATCGGCACTAAAGACCTCGCTGTAATGGTGTCGTAAAACCCTCTCACTCACTCGTACTACAAATACGATGTTGCAAGAGAAATTCTAGTATCTGCAAGAAAATACATCTGATAGCCACATTAATACGAGTATAGCTACGTCAGTAAAATATAGAAAAACACTCATTAATGTAGTGTCAAGTTTTACACACTCGCAATAAATAAGTGAAAAACTGCTTTTTCTCGTATATTCACTCAATACTTTGGATATAGCTTTTTGACATTATTTGCAACATATTAAAATTAAGTTATTTTTGTAATTAAAGTTTTTGTTAAAATGTTTTTAATACTGGTACAAATAAATTCAGTGTGTCGGAACCATTTTTGTTGAGTTTGTACATGCCCGACTTGGAAAAATTAACTTTACACCTGGTTGTCTCTCGCAAACACAACCTATTATAATATTGTTGTGGTCGTTATTGTCAGCGTCAAAAGTAATTTGGTGTTACATACGTAACATACGCATGGATAACACAGTATAAAGATATTTTCACTATTCATTTATCTTACTTCCATATAAAAAAGAAGTAATTTCATCTACACACAATAATGCACCTATTCTTTAGCAATTAATTTACAAAAATCACTTATTTGCTTCTCTTTCCGTTTCACGCTTGCTTAGGTTCTTCTGGGGAGGGGAAATGGAACTGATAGAGGAAACAAAGAAAGACCTATCTAGTTCTTGGGCCGAGGTACAGAGAAAGACCTATCTAGTTCTCGGACCGAGGTTACACTTGCACTCTGCAGTTCACCAGTACACATGATCATTCAACTGTGACCTATATAGTTCAAAAGAACGGTTCCCAATGAACTGTTTCTCAAATGTGACTAGTTCGGAACGATCTAGTTCATTCCAGTGAACTATATTTCCCATCACTAATGATTACGAATAAACTTTCTTTGCATACCATGCGCACAGAAGAGGTTACAGATGATTTTTACATTAATTGAAATGGTTACATTTTTTTTGCATTAACCATCCAAATTAGTATAAACGGGGACTTCACATTAACCCTTTTTTTTTACAAACGATATTCAACTGTAATCGCAGATTCAAAACCATATTCCACAGCTATATCGACAAGAATTACATTTTCCAGCACACACTAATTTGCTACCTGAATGCTAGGTTCACTACCACCAGTGCTCATCAACTATATTGCAGTGCCCTACAACTCTCCGTCCAATGAAGGTGGTCGAGCCAGTAAAACATAGCGACAACGCAACCATGTGATAATGTGACCGTGTGACTGTGTGGGGGGGGGGGGGGGGGGTGGGTGTTGATTGGTACTAAATTGCGAGTACTTGAGAGTCTGTCCTTTAAAATGCACAAAACTTTTGTAAAAAATTTCTAAAGGGACTTGAAAATTTAATCTTATTATATGCTGTTCACGGTAAAGTGAACACTTTTGAAAGCCCTGCTTAAGATCTATTTGTATGCACATTGTGTAGAATTATGCCTTATGTAAGTTTAACACTGTCATGGGCCTCATCACTATTCATGCGTCTGTCAAGTGAAACTGAAAGTATAAGAAAACTGAATATTTTACAAATCTGCTCATTTTTACACTTGTATATATTAAAAAAACAGGGAGTGACAGAAATAATTGAAATTATCATAAATAAATACCTGACACTTTTTATTCGAAGTTAGGATACGGAACTACATCACATCCGTTGTTACCAACTTTACTGGGTGCATGTCACACAGGGCGACCATTAAAATGTATGCAGGTAACTTTTTTTAAAGGTTGATTTCAAAAGTGCTCACTTTATCGTGAACATGCTTTAACAAGGAAAAACTGCTTAAGAGAGACCAATCTGCTTGGAGTTTGTACATCAGATGCACAATAAAGTAAATGTATTACGAGGGAAAACTTATTAAAAGGGTACTTATAAATTTTAGGCAGTATATTCTTATTCCAGTTTCTCATTCTCCAGAGTAAGTAACTGCATATTTTCTTTCAATACTTCAGTCACACTCTCTTCCCTTAGGCATTTGACACCAGCGGGTGAGATATGAGACAAACGATGACATAAATACTTATTTGTAATATGGGTGCTTCCCAATCACCACACTATTGAGTCTCAGGGATACTGTGGGTTCTGTGTGTCCATCTCACCTGTGCATACTTACAAACACGTACGCAATAATAAACTTTTACTAAACATCACTTTGAAACAAACATTTAATAAATTATATGTGCCTAGGACACTGTCACTATTGAATAAATGAGGTAAGTTCACTGTAGACTTGTTTTTATTGTTACTATGCATACACATCAACATGCCAATGAAATTATGATAATCTCAGTCATGACTAGCCAATTCCGCTTGGGTGCTTCCCAGCCCACAATTAATCTAGCGCACACCTAGATGGATGATCTCACCGAGGTGCGTGAAAGCACAGCCTTCACAAGGGAAAAGGGCCGACAGCCGATAGGGTGGACTGACGGTTTTTCCCTGAAGACAGGGCACGGTGAATTACAAATGAAAACACTTGATGAAACATATTAATATGTGTGATTACTCGGCATCACTAAAACTCGTCGGAGCTCGCCCGCCAGCACGTAGGTAGTGTGGTGACAGCCTATACATAGAACCGGCTAGGACGGGAGTAATAGCACCTTACACAAATTACAAAATTACATAAACCCTCAAAAGATACATGAAACAAGATGGGACATGAGATGAGTATTCAAAATAAACACACACGTGCGAAAACAAGCTTAGATGGCACGGATGCTGCTGGATGAAGTTCGTAGTGGACCACATGGTGCAGGTGGAAAGGCAATATTTCTTTGTGAAAACTGCAAATTAAATTCCAACAAAATAATATTCTGGTAGAGAAAATTATCCTCTTTATAATTTAAGTGATTGCAGGCGTGTAGCTTGTCTGATGGCAGTAAAATCAAACATTAACATGACTGCGTGGTCAAGTTCAAAAAGCACCAATTTACGTGAAATTACATGGAACCCTGACAAAATTTAACATAGCACCCATAATAAAATATTGCACGTATGCTATTACAAGCCATGTGATTATACGTGATGTTGCCGTAAAATATTCAAACATGTAAGATACCCTCAAATACATACATGAAAACAAAGCCCTTAAAATTGCACGTAGCAATAATGCAGAAATTACAATTAAATGCCACTAACATAGGTGGATGACATCTGATTCAAGTTGTGCAGGTCGCGTGACCTCTCCGACATCTTTTTCTTCCTTCTCGATTAAGTTAAAAATGCCACAAGGGCGAAATAAATTAGTAAAGCGGAAGCATAATGCTGGGGGAAATGTCTGGCAAAATGTACGCAAGCAAAGGTTGTCCAGTAAACTAAATAGACGATTGTACTCTACATCAGTGAACAAAATTTGTAGTGCGTACGTGACAGAGTCTTACCTCTGCAGATCTCCTCGACACTGTCCAGAGACAAGTGTCGCATGGACCTATCATGGCCACCTACGGGGTTCACATAAACGGAAGTGCTATGCATGCTGAGTAGAATATTTTATTATTGAAATAAAATGGCACAAAGTAAATTTAATACTGTTTTACATTTTATAGTTTTTTTAATGAATTTTTCATATTATTTCAGTGTCTCTTTATGGCGGCGTTCACGCCGGAATATCCGTGTTCTTAATCTCGGTGCCAGAGATGGTAGGGCACGAAAACGAGAAAGGAAACAATGAACTCTACTGTGATTAAATCAGTGAATTCTACTTTGATTAATACACTTACTTTGACGTATAAATAGAGTAAAAACCACTCTATTACAACCCAATCCTGAGGAAGCGTGAAAAGTTTGGGTCGAAAAAATTGAAAATTTGAGGCACATGTAAAAATAGATACAGTAATCCCTCGCCAAGTGCGGTACAATTTTCTATTATCCACGGTTTTCAGTCTATGGAAAATTAGCCTTTACTGATGTTAGTAGTCGCACAATTCTCAAGCTGCCGTCATAGACTTTGACATTTGTTGTCGGAAGCAGAGTGAAGCAATAAATTACTTCATGCCAGAAGGGGTCACTGGTGTATTGTCCATTGAATTGGTGGGGGGATTTGCAGGCCGGGGTCAGTGAGGAATGAGGATTCTTTGTCCTAGTCACATGCCACCGCCTCTGCCTTACCCTCCTTGTCTTTTTTTGCTTCCATTATCCCTCCTGTTTAGCTGTGAGAACAGCGGCACATTGCACAGACTAGTTTCTTAATCAGTGTATGTATGATAACTTCAAATTTATTCAATGCCCTTTTTTTTATTTTTAAGTTTATGTGTGCTCACTCCTACGCAGTATGCTAATTTTTTGTCATGGGCAATAGTTTTTTTCTTGTGAAGTCAATTTTATGTGTAAAGTGAATAAAGATAAGTATCTGCAAATAAAATTTGTTCTTATGTTACAGTTACCATATTAATGCGAGTGAGGCTGTGTGCGTGTATAGGCAACGTAAAAATTTTTGATGAAAAATTTGGGATAGTTAATATTTCAAATAGACCGCACTAAATATTTATATTCCCGTAAACATTGCCGGGCCTCATCGTGCCAGTGCAAAGGCCAACACGCCGCCTACATTTAGTATAAATTCAACACATTGACGTGAGTTGCATCTATCAGAATGTTTTCCCAATGCCAGGCCGCTGTTACGAAGTGAACCAGCCCTATAACGACGGCAGTGGCAGCAGGCGGGCAGCCGCCGCCCACCATCTTGTAGCGACTGACTGACAGCTGCCCGGCCTGAGGATCTAGGGCCGAGCTTCAGCAGCAAACTGCCACGCCCACGCCCAGCCGCGCTGCAGAGGATCTAGGCACTCGCCCAGCCATGTACAGGCCAGACTAAAGCAAGGGCATGGCACGCACACATGTATTGTGCAATGGCACCTAAAATTTTTGATCGCTACGTGTCTCATAGCAATGAAACCTGCATAATAGAATTTTAATAACAATTTTATATTTTAATAATACATAGTCTAATATTTTCACATACTTTCAATGACCATGTCATACTGTGTTTAGACCTTCTTTTTTACGACAACGGGTGTTCCTAAATGCCTTTCTTGGGTATCAAATTAATCAGGAGACGTCCAGCTATTAAAATATACATATAGTAAATATTTAATTAAAAAAGTGTATTTTATGCGCTACAGACGATTAAACATGAACTTCATGCAAAAAATGGCAAGTTAAGGATGGGTCAAAATCAGACCAAAATTTTCCAAATTTTCCATTACGACCCTATTCTGGGGAACCATACAGGTTCGTAATAGAGAGGTTCTACTGCAATGTGCTACACAATTTACAAACAAAACAGCACTGACCATAATGAGTTCAGCCATAATAAATATGATCACTTCACAATATACCATACAAGATTTCTTACACAATAAACATCTAAAAATAGCACCCCCACAATGAGTTCTTATGTGTTGAATAAGATCACTTTACTCACTAAATGGTTTACTGCAGATATTGGTAACGAGGTGCTTCCCAGAATGAGTTCTGCTGTGCCTATAAAGAGAAACTTTATAACTAAATGATTTACTACACAAACCACAGCTGAAGGGGCGATCCCCAGAATGAGTTCTAATGTGTTGTATAAGAACACTTTTCCAACTAAATGATTTACTACACAAATCACAGCTAAAGGGGCGCTGCCCAGAATGAGTTCTGCTGTGCATATTAAAACCATTTTTCCTACTAAACGATTTACTACACAAATCACAGCTAAAGGGGCGCTTCCCAAAATGAGTTCTACTGTGCCTATTAAGAGAATATTTACGACTAAATGATTTCTTACACAAATCACAGCTAAAGGGGCGATCCCCGGAATGAGTTCTCCTGTGCCTATTAAGATTGCCTAACCGACTAAATGACTTACTACACAAATCACAGCTGAAGGGGCGATCCCCAAAATGAGTTCTAATGTGTCGAATAAGAACACTTCTCAAACTAAATGATTTGCTACACAAATCACAGCTAAAAGTGTGCACCAAAGAATGTGTTTTGTGCAAAATGAAATTACTTTTGCGAGTTGAAGATCTTCCACTCATGATCCCAGGAAGCGTTTGTGTACGTCCATGCGCCGAGATATGCTGTATTAAATCACTTTTCACAACATATGACATCCCACACAGATCACACATATACTTGTCACTGCACTGGGGAGATAATGAGTTATGCTGTTCTCCAGTATCATCTTCATGTTCAGCAGAGAAATAGAGAGCTTCACAACGCTGCTGACACTTGCAAGCTGTTGAAACCTCATTGCACAACTTGCAAGCCAAGACTCTTGTAGGCAAGGCAGTCTCTGCCATGCCAATACCTGAAGGGATACAGTCAGTCTTCACTCTGTCATTTTCTTCACTGTAACACTCCATTTTGATTCCTAGAGGTTCTTTTCCAGGACTAGTCTCTATGACAGAACAACTGTATTCCTGTAATAAAAGAGAGACTGTTACACTAACTTTATAACAGACATTAACATTATTATGCTTGAGTTCTGAAAAGTAAGGACAGTTTCTTGCAGAGAGTAAAGTGAATTTAACCAGTTTCAGATGGCTAAGTGATCAACCACAATTTAATGCTTAATTTATCTGTTTTGGAGTGTTTGATATCACATGTAAAAAGATAAAAAGACGTATAACAGATAACTTGTTTTACCATTCATATGACCATTTTTCCTTTTATACACCAAATTATAGTATATGAAGACTACAATCTGAAATATTAATTATTGTGTACTTTAAGTCTGCATGAAGTAAAACGGCTGTTCATTATAAAGTGATCACTTTAGAAAGCCCTGCTGCACATTGCACATAATGACGCCATATACCTAATTAACATTTCCATGAGCCTGGTCACAATAATTATGTATTGGACAAGTGAATCTGTGAAATTATTAGAAATGTAAAAAAATTCCAATTTTGCTAATTCTTACATTTAAATGCATCAAAACTACAGAAAGTAAAACAATTACAGTATTTTCAAATGTTTTCCTAACATTCTTAATTCAGTGTTAAGAGACGAAACACTACTTTCTCTGCTTTGTTATCAACTTAACAGGGTGCATGCCAGTAAGTTGACCTGTTATTATAAATGCAGGCAGGGGCTGCAACATTTTTCTGTCTATCTCAAAGGTGCTCGTTCAGAAAAAAAATATTAACATGAAGTCCGAATACAATTTTGTTTTAAATACACGGTACTCTTGATGAATGGTTAAGGCACAATTTCTCCTAGTCTCTTAATTTCACCCTGGTTTTACACACATCGTAAAACAAATTTTTTTTAGTAGTCCGTTTTGCAATGTATGATCTCGTTTCACATCTACTAGGTTATATTAAATTGACATAGGTTCTTAAATGTAAAAATTATTTCAGCAGTAAAATCTATCAAGAGTCTGGGATGGTCAAGGTTGGCCTGACAACTGCTAATCTTGTAAATTGTACACTTTTGCAACTTTTGCACTGGTATGCACAATACTTAGAGCCAGTATTACGACCTCTAGTTACACATCAGGTTAAAAGTTACCTACCAGCTCATGCAAAATAGTGTATTACGACCTTTAGTCATTGCTTACTAGAACTGTTATCAATGGGTTTTAAACTATCTATCACTTCCAGTGCTAGACAAGCATTTATACCTTTAGATAAACTTCAAAATGGTGTCTCAATCATCAGATGGAGGTGTTTTGATTATATGCATGTTGGTTTTGTAGGTTATACAAAATATGATTTTAATTTTTTTTTTTGCTTTTTTGAGTGTTATGTAGAATGGTTCTTCAAACTGCAAGTAAACCCGGCGAATGTCGATAACGACACAGACATTTAGTTTTGGAAATTGTGTTATTTTGTAATTACAAAAAATCAGAAATAAAATATTGGCACTAAGCTTATTGTCATTTTGAGGAATCAGATTCCTTGAAATTTGTGAAATAAAATATTTCCCCCTTCCATTCTCAAAATATAAAAAAATTATAATTAAGAAACACATGCACGAACCTCATTCTTGAACTGTAAGAAACAGAGTCTCATGCATTGTGATAAATTGTATGGAGATTGAGCTAGCTGCGAGAGGATTAATATCACCAGCGACAATAATAATTATGAACAAATATGTTGTTTGCCTGGGTTTGGTTCATAGTTTCTATTTAATTCACTTTTGCTAAAGGAGCATTAAAATATAACTTATATATATTGTGTAAAACACATTTCGCACTCATTACTGACAACTGAACATAAGCCATAATACCACAAATATAGTGACTTTTATTGCTAACATACACAGTTATGAACCAATACATTGGATTACTTATCTAAAGGATAACTTAGCTAATGGAATGTTCATAATACAGATTACCAACAAATAGCTTATCTATGAAATAGCTATTCCAAACATTTATGTAGAGACCATAATACAGGCCCTTAATGCATGGAGATTTCATAATGGCCAATCAAATGGGAATTTTTTCAATTCATTATAACGAAAAGAATGATTTAATTTTTATGTTTGTATTATTTTAATTAGCAATCAAAACTGCAATTTGTTTTAGCATACTTGGCAATTTACGAAGGAACTGCAAACCCTGCAGGAGAGTAATGAAGACAAGGATGTAGTGGGAGATATACAATGATAGCTACTGCAGCATTGCCATACATGATTGTGATATCTCCAGTAAGTGCCAATCCATTCTCAGTATGCCGCTGAGCGAAAGTAGAAACTTCCTGTGTGAGATGTAACCTCTCAACCATCAAAGGCAAATAGGGAGGAGAAATATGTATATGCAGGTGATGCATATTTTAGTTACGCACTTCATGTGAGAAAGATGTACATGTTCATTATTTTTTGTAACTGAAATACCTTACCTGGCTACAATAGCATATTAAACTTTAGGTAATGGTCGCAATTAGACCGCTAGGCTACCAATAATATATAAATGGACAGAAGCATAAGTACTCATAGTTTAGTAAGTGTGTTCAAACACACTCAACCAACCCAGCTAAGTTTTCAAAAGGCCATCTAACCTCTGCAACAAACCGATTCGTCTGAAGCTGCAGCCCACAACAAATGCACAAGCTATCGCCCCCAGAGAATCTTACCCCTGCAATAGCCCAAATTATGGCTCCTGTGCTATCCACCAAAACTCAACTTCTTTGATTATCAGACTCACTAGCCTTACATACCCTTTTACAAAGCAACTATAAATGTGCCACAGAAAATTTATGTTATCAATTACAGCACCAACATTGTAATGCAGAATACGACAGCCTCACTACCAACAAACTCGGGCAGAGACTGACTGGCAGCAGAGCAGACAATAAACAGGCCATAACTGGTCACATTCAAAACCTACAAGACAAAACCAGTTGCAGGACATGCAGAATCACGCAACAGAGGATTCGACTCATGCTGCAGTATCAGAGTAGTTAAGAGAACTACCATCTTCAAGCATCGTGTGTGGGAATTGTGCTGGACGATGCTACTGGTCAGCGGGTTTCCTCTGGGACCTCCCATGTCCCTCACCCTTACATTCCAGCACTGATCCATACTATCCTCAATCACCCTAACGACACTGGGAATTAGCTCGTCAATTTATAACAAAATCCCACCCAGCCTCTGGCACTCAATATAGGATACCATCAAACCTCATTAATATTAACCCATAGGGACGTAAAAATAGAGAACTTTGTAATAACGAGTTTTGTATTAAACAAACAGGACAGAAAATGAAGAACTGCAAAAAAAAATCACTGAATAGGCCTAACATGTTTTTAGTATGCGACCAAGTAAATTTTTGTCACATAATTACATTATGAGGAGAGGATCACGAGCTGCTACAACTAATTTTGTCACAATTTTGAGCTGTGTCCGAATTCTCCTGAAGTACATATTTGTGTGTACCTGTCTCCAGAAGTGACGTCACAAATGCTGTCCGAATCGCACGTGAAGTATGCAAGTATACGAAGATATATACTTCTCACATACTTGCGGTTTATGTGCCACCATATTGAGACGCAATTTGTAGAATATAATTAATATTCAACTGTAATTATTTTATTTAAATTTTAGTAGGGCAACATTAGGTACAATTTGGTAGCATAGAATTGTTAACTCAGTAAATCATTATCATAAGGTGCACTTTACATAACATAACATAAGGTGTATACAATAAATTCCCACTAGGCCTATGTTCATAAACTACAGATGCTAAGGTAAAACAAGCACTCAAAATTGTGAACACACGTACAATCAGCAAGACAACAAATGTCATGTAAATTAAATTGAAATATTATTTAAGCCTTTACTAATAAACCATATAACTTTCGGCAACTATCAAGTTATTTGTAAGAATATATATTCATTAAAATTGATTAGCTGGCTAATAGTTGTTGCCGAAAGCAACAAGACTGCCAGACAGAATTCATCAAGTTTGGTGCCAAGGGTAAGTGAAGTATGGAAGAAGGCAAGTACCAACGTACCTGAATTCATACATTGCCTTAATTATTGTCGACAATGACAACAAAGGAAGATAGAACTGCTTTGCTATTTCCGTTATAGTTATCTCCCCGCTATCCACTTCATTTATGATTTAGATTTTTCCTTCCAATGTAAACTCGTGTCATTTGAGCTTTGTCGTCACTATATCACAAACTAAAGTCACTATTTTATTAACTTTGCCCGCTTTCAGATAAAAACAATAACATACAGTAGCAAGAGAAATAGCGGCAATGTCATAGGTATTCACTGAAGCAGACTCCACAAAGCAAAATGTACTCGTTCGACTAATTGGTCTGTTACTCGCATTAATGCGCTATAACATGATTACGAATTAACTTTCTTTGCATACCATGCGCACAGAAGAGGTTACAGAAAGTGCCCACACACTAAATACATTCAGCCAGCATCTTTAGATATACATTTTGATGCTAGAGGCATAAAACATTTTTACACTACATAAAGTAGAATTGATTGTTTTGCATACAACTACAGTGCCATGATTTTTACATTTAACTTAAATGGTTACTCTTTTTTGTATTAACCATCCAAATTAAATATAAATTGTTTCCTGAAGGACATCAACCAACTTCGCATTACATATTAACATATTTCGTACAAAATGAATAACAGAGCATTAAAATGGCTAGTACAGTATATTCTAAGGCACCACAAAATTGCCTTGTATAAACGGGAACTTCACATTAACCAGGTTTCTACTAACAAGATTCAACTGTAATCGCAGCTTCAATACCATACTCCACAACTATATTGGCAAGAATATCATTTTCCTGCCACACTCTAATTTGCTACCTGAATGCTAGGTTCACTATCAAGAGCGCTTATCAACCATATTGCAGTGCCCTACAACTCTTCGCCCGATGAAGCTGGTCTAGCCAGCAAAACATTACGACAACGCAACCATGTGAAAATGTGACGTTCTTATTTGTGAGTGCGTGCATATGTGTGTGTGCTGTTGACAAGTAGGAGAGTGCTGTACCTAGGGACAAATGTCCCAGAGGACAAAGTTTGATTTGAGGTTATAAAATGGGAAGAGAAATTTCTTGCTACCATATTATTTTGGGAACAGTGCAACTTTCTCACCATATTGGAAATGGAAGCTTTTAGAATTGTTGAGTAAAATATCTAAATGTTTTGTACTCAAAAGTAAATATTTTCTTTCCATTGATAAGTGCATATATTCTGTTTCAGTCATTCAAGATCATGTTAAGAGGTATGTATTTGTAGTTTACAATACAATTTATATTTCACACATCTATTTTCTTTTCAAATAGTACCTAACCTCTGAGTTTAATTTTTATTTGTGAAGAGGTACAAAATGTACCAAGGGACAGTTAGGTTTGCTGTACCAAGGGACGTCCCTTGGTACAAACACGAAATCCCTTGGTACATACATGTGAGTATATGAAAGCTAACATAGGCCGATTTGTTTCATTTGTCTAGTTTCACAATGCCATGCAGTAAATGTGGATTGAAAAGACCCCCCCCCAAAAAGAACTATGGAAGCAGCAGTTAAGGATGTTATTGAAAGGCGCATGAGTCTTCAAGAAGCTGAGGATAAACACATTTCCAAATCTGCAATAGCTCATTCAGTGGTTAAAGTTTGCATGGGCAATTCCAATGTCAAGGAGTTCTCATACAAATTCCAATTTGATGTCAAGAGTGTATTTTTTTGTGGGGGAAGATTATTTGGTTGAGTATTTAAAAAGGGCTGCATATTTGCACAAGAATACTCGCCTACGAATATGCAAGTAACCTTTACAATGTGGCTCGGTGGGAAAAGAATAAGATGGCTGGAATTAGTTGGCTTAGAATGTTTCTCCAACAACACCCTGAGTAGTTATCATTACGAAAACCTGAAGCTACTAGTTTGGCACGGTCAACAGCTTTCAATAAGACTATAGTTGCTGAATTTTTTAAGAACTATAAAGGTGTTCTAGTCCGATGGAAGTTCCAACCTCATCAAATATGGAATGCTGATGAAAGTGGATGTTGAACAGTTCATACTCCCCCAAAAATCCTTGCAGCGAAAGGCACCAAGCAAATTGGAAGCATGACATCTGGAGAGCGTGGGTCAAATGTAACTATCATCGCAGCAGTTGAGTGCAGCTGGGAATTCTGTACCACCCATGTTCATATTTCCATGAGTTCACCTGAAAGAGCATATATTACGTTAAAAGGATCCAAGTGGTTGGTCCAATAATGAAGAAATTTTTGTCGAGTTCATCAAGCATGTGAAGTCTACACATGCAGAGCCTCACCTTCTGATTTATGATAATCATGCATCTCATATATCAATAAAGGTCATAAACATAGCAAAAGAAAATGGGTGTGTGCTTCTGACAATACTGCCGCACAAAAGTAATAAACTTCAGTGCCTCTTGACAGGTCAGTCTTCGGGGCCTTTAAGAGTCACTATCATAAGGCAATGAATGACTGGATGAAATGCAGGAAAACCTGTGACAATCTATAGTGTATATGAAATAGCTGGAAGATCTTATGAAGCTTCATTTACTGTAACAAATATAAAAAGTGGTTTCAGAGTTGCAAGAATTGTGCCACTCAATGAGGATATTTTCGAAGATGCAGATTTTCTTCTATCATTTGTGACTGATCGCCCATCACATTAAGAAAACAGTTGGAATTAATAGTATGCAGAAAGACACATTGAACCAATTAGATACACCTTCAACATCCAAATAAGTAGCTACTGTAAGTCCAGAAATGATCAGCCCATTTTCTAAGGCTGCACAACGGAAAACAAGCAACAACTTAAGGAAAAGAAAGTCACTTGTTTTGACTGACATGACAGTTAAAAATTAACTAGAAAATGAGAAGATTGAAAGATTGAAGCCTGATCATCGAAAGAAACACAATTTGAAGAAAAGGAACATATAAATTTCAACAAAAAATTTTTGAAGACAGCAGTTGCAGTGGTAGAGAAAATGGCAGCACAATTTTATGTGATGACTCTGATGACATAAATTTAGAAGATGAACTAGTCCATGATGAAGAAGAGAGAAGGATTGAGAATAAGTTAATTGATAAAGATGATTATGTTTTGGTGCAGTGCAGTGGAGAAAAAACAGGCCCTTTTTTTTTTTTTTTTATTATTACAAAAGCGGTTTATACAAATGCAGAGACACTTGGTAGGTCTAAAGAGTATGGAGTAAAATTTACACGGGAAATGCAGAAAATTGACCGTTTTGTGATAAATGAAGAAACAGAAACATTCTCGATTCCTGGAGACGATATAATTTGAGAGTTACCAATACCAGTACCCATTGGCGAAACTGAACGGAGCCAAAAACTATTGAGTGTTTCAGTAGATTTTTCAAGTTACAATATAAGCTAAGGACATTATTCATTACTATGTTACTTATTGACTTTGCCCAAATTTTGTATGTTAATTTCTACGTTTTAAATCTGTCCCTTGGTACACACACCACTGTCCCTCGGTACATCACGTGTGTGTACCAAGGGACAGTGGGCTCTGTTAGAAAACAACATTCTAAGTGTCAAAAAACAACTGTAACAACCAACCCACAATTTTTTAATTAATGTAATAATGTTCAAAGTTGATAGCGCCACCATATATATTCCAATAAGAGACAGTAAAAATTTATTAAAAATTAAAATAAAAATACTGTCCCTAGGTACAGCACTCTCCCCCTACTAGACTGCAAGTACTTGAGTTTGTGTCCTTTACAATAATAACTAACTTTGAATTACAGAAAACCTTTGTAAAAAATTTCTAAAGGGACGCAAAAATTTACTCCTAATAATGAGGAAAAACAGCTTAAGAGGGACCAATAAGCTTGGTGTTTGTACACCAAGTGCACAATAAAGTAAATTAAGTAAGCAGAAAAACTTATTAAAAGAAGACGTCTTACAAAAGTTTGACTGTAATTAATGGAGTATTTCAAATCACAAACAGAGAGCTCAAGACAAGTAACACGAAATCACACATCATTATTACTGTATAATCATTTACTTCATATTAAGAACAAAAGACATAAGCTAAAAGTTTCAGTTATAGCCAAGTTCAACAAACACTGATACACACACAAATACAGAGATTTACATATTGGTCTTTGAAATCATACAAATCCATTTTCCCCTCATCCGCACAATCACACAATCGTACTAAGGTACATAAACCATGTCACTGTGTGGACAAGAAGCAATGTATTTTTCCTGTTGAAACAATTTTTGGTAGTATGTACTTTTTGCAGTTTCTCATTCTCCAGAGTAAGTAACTGAATATTTTCTTTCAATACTTCAGACACACTCTCTTTTTTCCTTAAGCAGTGAAGCAATTTCTAATAGGCACAGTGAATGTTACTATGCTGATCCTTAGTTTAATGTATTTCATGCTGCGAGTGCCAAGAGATCTCTCAGTAGCAACAGATGTTACAGGCAAACATATAATTCTGGAAGCTACTTCTGACAGCTGTGTATGTATACAGATACCTTTCCACCAAGTGTGTGGGTAAATATTGCTTTTTCAAAAGCCATCAGAAGACCAGTACAGTAGTTTGTGTTGTGTTTTGTATTGCTTCTGTAGCGCACATAACATGACTGCTGAATAAGACAGTTACTGCCTGCCACCTAGTTAAATGTAAAAAGTAGTGATGGTAGGGCAGGAAAAATTAGAAAGGAAACAATGAACTCTACTGTGATTAATAAGCCTACTTTGACATTATTAATTTACTACATAGTTTACAAACAAAACAACACTGAACATAGTGATTTCAGGCGTAATAAATATAATCACTTCAAAATAAACAATAATTCCTACACAACATCTAAAAAGGTCACCCACAGAATGAGTTCTTATGTGACTAAAAAAAAACACTTTCCTCATTAAATGATCTACTATACAAACCGCAGTTAGGGGCACTTCCCAGAGTGAGTTCTTTTATGGGTAATAAGATGGCCTTTATGATAAAATGATTTACTACACAAATCACAGCTAAACGGGCGATCCCCAGAATGAGTTCTAATGTGTTGAATAAGAACACTTTTCCAACTAAATGATTTGTTACACAAATCACAGTTAAAGGGGCGAAACCCAGTATGAGTTCTCCTGTGCATATTAAGAGCACTTTTCTGACTAAATGATTTACTACACAAATCACAGCTAAACGGACGCTGCCCAGAATGAGTTCCGATGTGTAGATTAAGATGGCCTAACCGACTAAATGATTTACTACACAAATCACAGATAAAGGGGCGATCCCCGGAATGAGTTCTCCTGTGCATATTAAGATCACTTTTCTGACTAAATGATTTACTACACAAATCACAGCTAAAGGGGCGCTCCCCAGAATGAGTTCTGTTGTGCCTATTAAGATGGCCTAATTGACTAAATGATTTACTACACACATCACAGCTGAACGGGCGATCCCCAGAATGAGTTCTAATGTGTTGAATAAGAACACTCTTCCAACTAAATGATTTGTTACACAAATCACAGCTAAAAGTGTTCACCCGAGAATGCGTTTTGTGCAAAATGAATTTACTTTTACAACTTGAGGATCTTCCACTCATGTTCCCAGAAAGAGTTTGTGGCTGTCCATGCGTTGAGATATGCTGTATTAAATCACTTCTCACTACATATGACATCCCACACAGATCACACACATCCTTGTCACTGCACTGGGGAGATGGTGAGTTACGCTGTTCTCCAGTATCATCTTCATGTTCAGCAGACAAATAGAGAGCTTCACAATGCTGCTGACACTTGCAAGCTGTTGAAACCTCATTGCACAACTTGCAAGCCAAGACTCTTGTAGGCAAGGCAGTCTCTGCCATGCCAATACCTGAAGGGATACTGTCAGTCTTCACTCTGTCATTTTCTTCACTATAACACTCCACTTTGATTACTGGAGGTTCTTCTCCAGGGCTAGTCTCTATGACAGAACAACTGTATTCCTGCAATAAAAGAGCATAAGACTGTTACACTAACTTTATAACAGACATTAACATTATTATGTTTGAGTTCTGAAAAGTAAGGACAGTTTCTTGCAGAGAGTAAAGTGAATTTAACCAGTTTCAGATGGCTATGTGATCAACCACAATTTCATGCATAATTGATCTGGTTTGGAGTGTTTGATGTCACATGTAATGGATAAAAGGGACGTACACCAGACAACTTGTTTTACCATTAATATGATCCTTTTTCCTTATATACGCCAAATTATGGTGTATAAAGGTTACAATCCGAAATGTTAATTATTGTGTACTGTATGTCTGCATGAAATAAAACAGCTGTTCATTGTAAAGTGATCACTTTTGAAAGCCCTGCTGCACATTGCACATAATGACGCCATATACCTAATTAACATTTCCTTGAGCCTGGTCACAATAATTATGTATTGGACAAGTGAATCTGTGAAATTATTAGAAATGTAGAAAAATTACAATTTTGCTAATTTTTGCATTTAAATGCATCAAAACTACAGAAAGTAAAATTAATAAATTCAGTATTTTCAAATGTTTTCCTAACCCTCTTAAGACAGCATAATGGCATGGAACTACTTTCTCTTCTTTGTTACCAACTTAACAGTATGCATGCCAGTCAGTGGACCTGTTAATATACACGCAGGCAGGGGCCGCAACAATTTTCGATATATTTCATAGGTGCTTGCTTTAACATGAACAAACTTCCGCTAAAAAATTATCATGGTTAATAACGTTGATTCAAATAAATATTAAAATCTGCATAAAAATATTTAATTTAAATTTTTTTATCAACTCTGTGTTTCAAAATAAAAAAAGGAATATGAAAGTCTAAATACAATTTTTTTTAAATACAAGATACTCTTGAGGAATGGCTAAGGCCAAATTTGCCCCATACTCTTATTTTCACCCTGGTTATAGGCACTAAGTTTTTTAGACGTTTGTTTTGCAAAGTATGATCTCGCTTCACATCTACTAGATCAATATTAAATTGACATAGGTTCTTAAATGTAAAAATCATTTTCAGCGGTAAAATTCTGTCAAGGGTTTGGGGTGATCGAGCATCACCTGACAACATGGCCGCCACATTCTAGGTGGAAGATGCAATGAGATTGCTCTGATGCCAGTTAACAACGGTCGGTTAACACATTTAAGAGCACAAGTTCTCAGAGTGCTAACAAATATTTAGACAGTGTGGCTGGCAGATGGGCACAGTAGATTTAAGCATAAATACGCTCCACGTTGCACAGTGCTGTTAGGATCACACTGCACACCCATAAATTAACAGATTGAGACTTTTAGAGAAAGGTAACACAAGCATTATGGTTAAATATTGGTTTATTGGCCACAGCAGCCACATGATAACAATATTTCCCAACACACAGCCAGATAAAAATGCCACATGCCTTCTACACTAAACATATACATTAATGCTGTCAGTCTAAACTTGTGCACCGTGGAATTACACTATCGTAAAATACTGCTCTAAGCGTCGCTGATCAGGATGCAGCTGGGTAAATAACAAAACAATAGTTGGCTGCGGCCACAGTGGTGCAGTCCAATAAAACTAATGATCGTTGGGTGATGGCACTCGTGGGGGCGAAGAAAACAGTTGAAGTATAAATTAAATAATGAATAACACTACAAGTATAATTGAAATCACAAAATTCAGACTCCGTGGGGCACATGTACGTCCATCAATATGGCTACTTGACAACTGACAACATGGCAGCCAGAAGGCAACCTTGGGAGGTATCCTTCCAACCATAACACAAAACCCTTTAATCAGAACACATGTTGATAGGATAAACCAAGAATTATTACGCTAAAATTATTATGAAAATAAAATGCCCTTCTATGTTGCCATCTTGAGGGGTTGGAGAGTTTGTAATATCATGTGGTGGTCGGACACTGCGGTAACTATTTGTGTGTGAGGTCATGTTATCACTACGCACTTTAAATAGGGCCTCCCTTTCGCACTACTTGCTTTCACCATTGCTCTTTTTCCACTGCACTACCTATTCCACATGCACTAGGGTCATTCTCCATGTGTTGCTGGGTGTACTCCAGGATTGGGACAATAGCTGGGGGAGGAGGTATCACAAGACAAATGAAAAAACTAACAGAAGTTTCCTGTATCATTACGTAAGTAGTGTTTTGAAAATAATATAGGGTACAAATTAAGGAAAATGAGTCATAATGTAGCGTATTTATCCTGTTGTTTATTACTACTGTTACAATATTACAGTTTACATCCACTCTCTGTCGCCACCACTGCACACTCTCTACTGTTCACAGCGCTGCCACCTTGCAACCATATACACTACACTCAACCACCACATGAATATGAATAAGCAACAGACAACACAGAGTATACGAGAGACACTTAACACACTATATATATATATATGCACAAGCATCATCTAATATAGAACACATCTGAAACACGACAAATATTACATATAAGGTGTCTTACATGAATATGCACAGTACCATCCAACACAGAATACCTATGAACTGAAAAATTAATTAATTAATGCTATCCAAATCTTAGGCTACATGTACTTTGGTACAGCACATACACTGTACCACAGTTTTTAAATGTCTACAATTATCTTCATAACTCTGCTGAGTCTAGGGTAGCTCCCCATTTTGCACACTGTTGTGTGCACTTTTGTTCTCAAATCCTCTGAATCCTTCGAAGCAAGATGGGTCCACACCCACTGTCAGTGTATGCAGTCACTGTTGTATCTGTGTCTTCTGTCACACCTACATTCTCTTGCCAACTCGCACATCCCACTGATTGTCATGCACTAGTTCCAGCCTCGTCTACCATCTTCTTGTAGTGCTGCCTACATCAGGTCTACAAGTCTGTTCACTGAGAAGTCACTATCTCCCTGGATCTTGAATATCGGAGAACCCAACCTATGAACCAAAAATTTCCCTACCCACCTCTTCCCCTTTAGCATAGGACCTGTAATGCATAGAACTGCCAGTCAAAAATGAAGCACTACGATGAGTTGACTGGAAAGCTGTGTTGGATTATTACGAATGTCTCTACCAAACATGAGGATACTAGGTGTTTCACTTGAAACAGAATGAAGTGTGATACAGAGACCCAGCAGAAACCATTGTAGGGCAATCTCCAATTGTACTTCGGAAAGAAAAAGGAAAGTGAGTTTATTTTAGAAGGTTACATGTTTTCTGCCAATCTGTTTGTGAATGTGTGATATGGTGGTGAAAAGGTATGCGTAATACCATTGTGTTACAAAACTGCAAATAATTCCAAAGAGAACTGTATGCCATTATCAGAGACGAGATGTTCAGGGATGCCGTAAAAAGCAAAACAGTCCCCAAATGACAAAACTGTATCTGAGCTATGTAAGACAACTGATAATCTTCTGGTCATTTTGAAAAACTGTCTATAAGAACTAAGAAGTATTTTCCAAAAAATGTCCCGGCAATGTCAACATGATCTCTCTGCCAATGTCACCTAGACCAAGTCCATGGTAATAGTTTGTATTTTCCTGGCATTGACATACTTTGTAAACATGCCTCACACTGTGCAACCAACTTTTCATGGTCTTCATCTATCACGGGCCACCACACATAAGACCAAGCCAAAGTCTTAATTTTACAAATTGCAAAACAATTTAAATAAAATTCTTACAAAACCCCTTTCTTTGAAGCCACTGGTAAGGCATCATCAAACATCCATGTTCCAAGGTGAACTTATTTTATTTGGAATGAGAGGTTTCAAGTGAATCTACAACTTTAACTGGCCAACCATCTCTCACATGACACAACCTTGCAGAAGTCTGTGTCTCGTTCCGTGGCCTTCCTAATTTCCTTACATACTGCACAGTATAATTGAACCCTTGGAGTAACACAGCCCATCTCTGCAATCTTTTGGCCGCAAGCTGATGAATATCCTAATGTTCCCCCAAGATGCGAAATAGTGAGTGATGGCTAGTGACTAGAATGAATTTTCTACCATATATAAATATATTTATATAGGAAAATTTTTTATTGCCAAGATAATGACTAATGCTTCCAGATCAAGTTGCGAGTACATTATTTCCACTGACGAACACGTTTGTGAGGCAAATGCGATTGACTTCTTAGTGCCACCTGGGAACATATGCCTGATAACTTCTCCTACACCACAAACAGAGGCATCGCAGGTCTCCATGACAGGATATTGGGATAGTAGTAGTGGGTTAACAGCTGAGAAGAGAAAATAAATACTTTCAAGTTGACAAATGTCTTACTTACGACAACTGTCTGGCCACTGCCAGAGGTAGTACCTTTGCAACAGTGCATGCTAAGGTGTCAAAATTATGGCAAGGAAACATAATTCACATTACAATTACATTAAGTACTATGTTGAAACGTACAAATTGTCGCATAACTCTGGATATTAATATTTAATTGTTTTTCTATGCAATACTAATACATTTTTTTTATTTGTCTAGAAATAAATACATAATACTTGAGAGTTCTAAAGTTTTGTAAAGAGAGAACTAAATAATATACTTATATGCGAACAACAAAAATGAGTCAAACCTCTAATTTTAATATCTCCAGAAAAATGATGGAACATAAAGAATAGTAACATCCCAAATACTTACAGAGTGCCATACACACCCATGTACGAACTGCCATCTAGTAAGATCCGCACCTTAATTTTCAGAATAGTTTGGTGGGGAAAAAAAAATTTTTGAGAGAAAAATCCACTCATTCAATGTACTATATTTGTTATACAAATGTGCCCCAAATTTATCATCAAAAACAAAATATTCGGCCGCAACATTGTTTCTATAAGCCTAACTGGCAAAGGCAAGCATAAGGAGCCGTGGAGCAGGACAGCGCATGTAACACTGCAACGTGGCAATTAAAAGTCAGAAGGGTGACGTGGTACCTTGGCCGGGCGGCTGTTTACATGTCACTTTTGCTTTCTCACGCACAAGGAATCAGACCTCATTAGAGGCCGTACTTTTGTTTACAATTTTCGTACACTTCAACTTTGTTAATATAGCACTTTAACAATCTAAAATTTATCACACGACCATTCAATAAACTAAATCGGCTGATTTGAACACAGTCTTAGTTTTCAGCTTTTATTCAATGGATACCTAATATGCAATACTGAGAGGGAATACTCAATACTGTGGTACCACATTACCATTGATACATTATAGTATCGAGTATTGCATGAGAATATCCTAAGTATTGAATTTTAACATTGTGGTAATTGTATTTACCATTCATGGGTTATTCATCAAGCACAAAATTACAAAATCCCCATAATATTAGCATACCACTTTTTTATCGAATAGTTAATGCTGCCATGTAAAAGTCGCACAATAATGTTCAAATACTGGAAAGTGTAAAACCATCTAAGAGTTATTTGTAACTACAGCCACGATGCTAAAGTCACAACAAGTGGAACAGACGGGAGGGGAAGAACGGAAGCTGGAAGTACAGTGACTAGTTGTAGTTCCCCTCCTTCAACAAACGTAAGTGGGAAAGGGTGCCATGGTAGTTGCTAGGCAAACACTTCCCCTCTTGCCAGGCATGTAAGGGGAAGAAGTAAGGCCACACACTTACCTTGCGCTGCTGCCGTGCTGGACTGGAGTCACTGGATTGACAGAAAGTTGCTGCACTTCTCACTCAATTCACTTAAAAAATTGATGCTTCCAACACTAAAAGTCACCATATCATGTGTTCAGTGTTGCTATTATCTAAAGCAATGATGTTAACAATAACGATTACTGGTAGCCACTTAGAGAAAGTTTTTTGCACGCCCAGTTTTTTACAGTAGAATTTAACTGAAAAATTATTACACAGAGAATGGTAAAATGCTGTATGTTTGCATCTTCAGCAGCATGATGAAAGAATTACGTGTATAGTTATAGAGTGAGCAAATGGTTGCCGGAAAGCGCACGCCAAAATATACGACCACGCAAAACAGACTCACCTACTGCCTGCGTACAAAAACATCTCAAGTGGCATGTGACCATGATATAATTCACAACCTGTTTAAGAAAGCTTTTTTTTTGGGGGGTGGGGGGGTGTGAGTGAGTCGTACATGGGTACATACAGTATTTATCACAACTGCTAAAATTGTACATTGTATACTTTTGCAAATTTTGCAGTGGTATGCACAGTACTTAATGAACAAAAATTTCCTAATGGCCTATCAATTGGACATTTTTCAATTCATTACATGGAAAAGAATCATTTTATTTTTATGTTTGTATTACTGTCATTAGCAATTGAAACTCCCATTTGTTTTAGCATACTTGCCAATTTACGAAGGAATTGCCAACCCTACAGGAGAGTAACGAAATGTATTAAATGAGGGAGCAACATGATGCAAGACAAGGACGTAGTGCGATATATACAATGATAGCTACCGCAGCATTGCCATACATGATTGTGATATCTCCAGTAAGTGCCAATCCATTCTCAGTATGCCACTGAGCAAAATGAGGAATTTTTGTGTGTGTGATGTAACCTCTCAAGCATCAAAAGCAAATGGAGAGAAAAAATTTCTACATGTAGGTACCGCAGATTTTAGTAAGGCACTTCATGTGCGAAGGATGTACATGTACATTATTTCTTGTAACTGATACACCTTATCTGGCTACAATATCATATTACACTTCAGATAATGGTGACAATTAAGACTGCTAGGCTACCAATAATATATAAATGGACAGAAGCACTAGAACTCATAATTTATTAAGTGTGTTCATACACTCAACCCACTCAGATAAGTTTTCAAAAGCCCACCTAACTTCTGCAACAAACAGTTTCGACAGAAGCTGCAGCCCACGACAAATCCAACCAAAAATTGGCCCCCAGAGAACCTTACCCCTGCAACAGGCCATGCTGTGGCACCTGTGCTATACACCAACCCTCAACTTTCCTGAATATCAGACTCACTAGCCTTACATACCCCTTTACAAAGCAACTATTAATGTGCCACAGAAAATTTGATGTATCAACTACAGTCCAACATTGTAATGGAGAATACACTGTCCTCACCACCAACACACTCGGGCAGAGAATGAATAGTCACACAGCAGACACTAAACAAGCCATAGCTGGTCACATCCACAATCTACAAGACAAACCAGTTTCTGCACATGCCGCATCACGCAACAATAGATTTCGACTCATGCTGAAGTACCAGAGTAGTTAGAGACCTAACACCTTCAAGAATTGCATGTGGGAATTGTGCTGGACGACGCTGCTGGTCAGTGGGTTTTCTCTGGGATCTCCCACTTCCCCTGCCCTTATGTTCCAGCACTGCTCCATACTCAGCTCAATCTCTCTCAAGATGTTGGGAATTAGCTCATCGATTTACAACAAAATCCCACCCAGCCTCTGGTATTCAATAAAGGATACAATCAAACTTCATTAATATAAACCTATGGGGACGTAAAAATTCAGCACTTTGTAATAACGTGTTTTATATTCAACAAACAGGACAGAAAATGAAGAACTGCAAAAAAAAAAAAAACCAATGACTAGGCCTAACATGTTTTTAAGCATGTGGATGCGTCAAACTAAATTTTTGGCACATAATTACATTAGGAGAGGATCACAAGCTGCAAAAACTAATTTTGTCACAATTTTGAGCTGTGTCCGAATTCTCCTGAAGTACATAGTTGTGCGAATCTGTCCCCGGAAGTGATATCACAAGTGCTGTCCGAATTGCAAGTAAAGTATGCACGTACTTCTCACATACTTGCGGTTTATGTGCCGCCATTTTGAGAAGCAATTTGTAGGTTACAATTGATATTAAACGTAATTATTTTATTTAAATTGTACTAGAACAACATTACTACTCTGTAGCTTAGAAATTTTAACTGAATAAATAATTATCAAAATATACACTTTAAATAAAGTAAGGCGTAAAGAATAAATTCCCACTAGGCCAATGTTCATAACTTACAAAAGATAAGTTAAATAGGCACTACAAATTGCGAAGACACGTACAATCAGCAAGACAACAAATGTCATGTAAATTAAATAGAAATATTATTTAAGCCTTTATGAAACCATAAAACTTTCGGCAACTATCAAGTTATTTGTAAACATATTCATTAGAAGTGATCAGCTGGCTAATAGATGTTGCCGAAGCCAACAAGACAAGACTGTCCGACCGAATTCATCAAGTTTGGTGCCAAGGGTAGTTAAGTATGGAAGGATGCAAGTACACCAGGTACCTGAATTCAGACACTACCATTGTCGACAATGACGACAAAGGATGATTGAACTGCTTTGCTATTTCCGTTACAGTTATCTCCCCACTATCCACTTCATTTATGATTTTGAGTTTGTCTTCCAATGTAAACTAGTGTCATTTGAGCTTCGTCGTCACTGCACTGCAGTATATAGAAATATCACAAACTAAAATCACTATTTTATTAACTCTGCACGCTTTCAGATAAAAACAATAACATTCAGTAGCAAGATAAATAGCGGCAATGTCATAGGTATTCACTGAAGCAGACTCCACGAAGCAAAATGTACTCGTTCGACTGATAAATACTATGGGACTTTGGTCTGTTACTAACATTAATGTGCTATAACACGATTACGAATAAACTTTCTTTGCGTACCATGTGCACAGAAGAGGTTACAGAAAGTTCCCATGCACCAAATACATGCAGCCAGCATCTTTAGTTATACATTTTGATGCTAGAGGCATAAAACTTTTATATACTGCGTAAAGTAGCATTGATTGTTTTGTATACAACTACAGTGCCATGATTTTTACATTAACTTAAATGGTTACTTTTTTTGTTTTAACCATCCAAATTAAATATAGTTTCCTGATGGACATAAACCAATTTCGCATTAAATATTTACAATATTTCGTACAAAATGAATAATGGAGCATTCAAATGCCTAGTATATTTTCAGGCACCACAAAATTGCCGTGTATAAACGGGAACTTCACATTAACCAGGTTTTTACTAATGAGATTCAACTGTAATCGCAGATTCAACACCATACTCCACAACTATATTGGCAAGAATTACATTTTCTCGCTACACTATAATTTGCTACCTGAATGCTAGGTTCACTACCAACAGCGCTCATCAACCATATTGCAGTGCCCTACAACTCTCCGCCTGATGAAACTGGTCTAGCCAGCAAAACTTTGCAACAGTGCAAACATTTGAAAATGTGTGTGTGTGTGTGCACGTTCTTGTGTGTGCGTATGTGTATGTGTGTGTGTGTGGGTGGGTGCGCGCTGTTGACAAGTACTAGACTGCGAGTACTTGAGTTTCTGTCCTTAAAAATATTAATTCACTTTCAATTTCAGAAAACCTTTGAAAAATTTCTAATGGGACGCGAAAAATTATTCTTATTAAGAAGGAAAAACTGCATAAGAGGGACCAATCTGCTTGGTGTTTGTACACCAGGTGCACAATAAAGTAAATTTTGTAAGAAGAAAATCTTATTAAAAGGGGACTTCTTAAAAATGTTTTACTGTAATTAAAGGAGTCTTTCAAATCACAAACACAGAACTAGAGACAAGTAACACGAAATCAATCACACATCATTATTACAGTATAATCATTTATTTCATAATAAGAAAAAAGACATAAGCTTAAGTTTTAGTTATAGCCAAGTATTACCCACACTGATAACACAAATACAGAGATTTACATATTAAATTTTGGAAATCATACAAATCCTCTTTCCCCTCATCCGCACAATTGCACGTTTGTGCTACGGTGTATCAACCATGTCACTGTGTGTAAAAAAAAAACAAATGTATTTTTCCTGTTGAAACAATTTTAGGTAGTATATTCTTTTTGGAGTTTCTCATTCTCCTGAGTAAGTAACTGAATATTTTCTTTAAATACTTAAGACACACTCTCTTCCCTTAAGCAGTGAAAAAAATTTAAAAATTTTTAATTGTGCACAGTGAATGTTATTAGGCTGATCCTTAGTTTAACGTGTTTCCTGCCATGACTGCTAAAATATATCTCAGTAGCAGTAGACATTACAGGAATACCTGGAATTCTGGAAGCTACTTCTGACAGCTGTGTAGGTCTACAGAGACCTTTCCACCAAGTGTGTGAGTAAATTTTGCTTTTTCAAGAGCCATCAGAAGACCAATACAGTAGTTTATGTTGTGTTTTCTATACCTTCCGTACCACGTACAACATGACTGCTGAATAAGACAATTGCTGCTTGCTTATCAGTAAAATGTAAAAAGAAATTTAGTGATGGTAGTGCAGTAAAAATGAAAAATGAATCAATGAACTCTAACGTGATTAATAAGCCTACTTTGACATATAACTAATATGCTACACAGTTTACAATCAAAACCACACTGACGATAGTTAGTTCAGCCATAATAAATATGATCACTTCAAAATAAACAAGATTTCCTACACATCAGTGGCGTCTCGTTAAGGCAAGCAGAGCTTGCCCAGACAGTTTCCTGACAATGTTATATTTAAAATAAATGTTAAATTCTAACTTATATTTATTTTAAGGTAACTTTTCATTCATGCGGTACACATTTTACTCGGGAAACAATAC
Source organism: Dryococelus australis (assembly GCA_029891345.1). Classification (NCBI taxonomy): domain Eukaryota; kingdom Metazoa; phylum Arthropoda; class Insecta; order Phasmatodea; family Phasmatidae; genus Dryococelus; species Dryococelus australis. The sequence continues at coordinate 34,460,222 of CM057008.1, forward strand.
TGTACATTATAAGAAAACAACTCGTTGGCTATCAAAACCAAGACGTTTGGAAGTGCTGTAAGTAATGCTTTCAGCAGGTAGCACTGTCACAATGGTTTCCCAGCTGACGAAGGGTCGACAGGGTAGGAAGACCGCCCGGGGTGGGGCGGGGGCTTATGGCTGCGTCAACCTGTGTTAGAAGCTGCGATGGTAGTGCTTTCTTCACAGAACTGAAGCGGACATAGCCGAAGCTGGCCTAGCCACAGGCAGTTGGCATGGTGTTGTTTACAGTAACTAGATTGATGCGTGGGCAAGTCACGCACATAACACGAATCATATTGTTTTTATTTAATTTAGTTTTGGTGCTGAGAATGTTATACATATTCGTGCGCGATGTATATCCTACATAAAGATGATAAAATTACAGTGTTAGACTGAGAACCGAGGAAAAAAAAAGGAGAGAGCAATAGAAACATGTGGATGTAAGTGTGGTGTGTGTGGATTACGAGTGAACCTATTTCCAGCAATGCTTTTACTTTTCAGGAAAGACGTGACATCATAAAATAGGGTAGGCCGACAACTGAACTTACCATCACGACAATATGCCACAAAGGTAATTTTGTATGTATTCCCAAAAAAAGTTTATCAGAAACACTTATGGTTAGCTGGATGTAACAGCTTAAACAAAATTGCTTTGCTGCCCATATTTATTGTTTTCAAATGATGTTAACACATAAACTGCAACTGGGTATTGTGACCTTAAAAATCCGTGCAATGCTGTTAAAAAAAACAAGTGTTCTGAAGTTCACATAAATTCATTTTTCTCTCTTGAAAAATTTGATAAAAATAGAGTTGAATGCTTTCCATCTTTACACAAACGAATAATCATTTTTCGTGTCTACACTTCTGTACAAACAAACTTGCTCCGTATGTAAATACCTCACAATATTGATTTTGAGTAGACAAGGTTCTGGGTTTGATGAAGGTATCTTTGTAATAATTTTCACTCGGGCAAATTTTATGTTAAAAAATATTCATATTTTTACAAACGGTGTATTTTATATTTAGGTAGGAGAAAAAGTTTAAATGGCAACATTTTGCACCTTGAAATACAAATTTTCCTGGGGGAGGGCCCCCAGACCCACCCTCCCCCTTCACTGGGGAGATCAACGCCATTACTGCCCCCTGCACACAGTAGCTTGCCCATGAAATTATAGCACACATCGCCACTGCTACAATATTAACATCTAAAAAGAGCACCCCCTCTCCCCTCGCAGAATGAAGTCTTATATGTTGAATATGATCACTTTACTCACTAAATGGTTTACTGCACATATCATTGGTAAAGGGGTGGTTCCCAGAATGAGTTCTGCTGTGTCTATTAAGAGCACACTTCCGACTAAAAGATTTACTACACAAATCACAGCTAAAGGGGCGTTCCCCAGAATGAGTTCTGCTGTGCCTAATAAGATGGCCTAACTGACTAAATGATTTACTACACACATCACAGCTAAAGGGGCGATCCCCAGAATGAGTCGTTCTATGGTTTATAAGATTACTTTTATAACTAAATGATTTACTACACACATCACAGCAAAAAGGGCGATCCCCAGAATGAGTTCTAATGTGTTGAATAAGAACACTTTTCTCACTAAATGATTTACTACACACATCACAGCTAAAGGGGCGCTCCCCAGAATGTGTTCTGCTGTGCCTAATGAGATTGCCTAACTGACTAAATGATTTACTACACACATCACAGCTAAATGGGCAATCCCCAGAATGAGTTCTAATGTGTTGAATAAGAACACTTTTCCAACTAAATGATTTGTTACACAAATCACAGCTAAATGTGTTCACCCGAGAATGTGTTTTGTGAAAAATGAATTTACTTTTACAACTTGAGGATCTTCCACTCATGTTCCCAGAGAGAGTTTGTGGCTGTCCATGCGTTGAGATATGCTGTATTAAATCACTTTTCACTACATACGACATCCCACACAGATCACACATGTACTTGTCACTGGTCTGGAGAGATGGTGAGTTATGCTGTTCTTCAGTATCATCTTCACGTTCAGTATACAAATAGAGAGCTTCACAATGCTGCTGACACTTGAAATTTGCTAATAACACGTTGCACAACTTGCAAGCCAAGACTCTTGTAGGCAAGGCAGTCTCTGCCATGCCAATACCTGAAGGGATACAGTCAGTCTTCACTCTGTCATTTTCTTCACTATAACACTCCACTGTGATTCCTGGAGGTTCTTCTCCAGGGCTAGTCTCTATGACAGAACAACTGTATTCCTGCAATAAAAGAGCATAAGACTGTTACACTAACTTTATAACAGACATTAACTGTATTATTCTTGAGTTCTGCAAATTAAGGACAGTTTCTTGCAGAGAGTAATGTGAATTTAACCAGTTTCAGATGGCTATATTGTGATTAACCACAATTTAATGCATAATTGATCTTTTTTGGAGTGTTTGGTGTCACATAAAAAAGATAAAAAGTACATACAACAGATAACTTGTTTAGCATTCAGACTATTCTCCTTTATCTTCTACACACCAAATCATAGTGTATGAAGGTTACAATCTGAAGTATTAATTATTGTGTACTGTATGTCTGTATGAAGTAAAACGGCTGTTCATGGTAAAATAAGCACTTTCAAAATCCCTGCTGCACATTCCACATAATTCCACCATATACAAAATTAGCATTGCAAAGAGCCTGGTCACATTATTCATGTATCGAACAAGTAAATCTGTGAAATTATTAGAAATATAAAAAAATTACTATTTTGCTAATTCTTACATTTAAATGCATCACAACTACAGAAAGTAAAACAAATAATTTCAGTATTTCAAATGTTTTCCAAACATTCTTAATTCAGTGTTAAGAGAAGGAACTGCTTTGTTACCAACTTAACAGGGCGCATGCCACTAAGTGCATCTGTTAAAATACATGCAGGCAGGGTCTACAACATTATTCAAAGAGCTTTCCCAAAGTTGCTCGCTTTAACGTGAACAACTCTTAGCTACAAAATAATCATGGTTAAGTATTTTGATTCCTATAAATATTAAAATGTGCAGGGAAAATTTTCTAATTACAATTTTTTTAATCTGCTCTTGTTTCAGAATGAAAAAATAGGAATATTAAAGTCCAAACAATTTTTTTTTATTACACGGTACTCTTGATGAATGGCTCAGGCACAGTTTATCCTATTATCTTATTTCCCCCTGGTTTTACGTATAACGTAAAATAAAGTTTTTTTAGAAGTAATTTTTTTGCAAAATATGATATTGTTTCACATCTACCAGGTATATATTAAATTGACATAGGTTCTTAAATTTAAAACCATTTTCAGCAGTAAAATTCTGTCAAGAGAATAAGGTGGTTGAGGATGGCCTGACATCATGCCAGCCACATTCTAAGTGGAAGGTGCAATTATACTGTCTGGGTGCCAGTTAACCACGGTGGTCGGTAAACACATTTAAGACAACAAATTCTCAGAGTGCTGTCGAACATTCTGACAGTGTGACTGGTACACAGGCAAAATGGATTTAAGCATAAAATCACTCTATGTAGCACAGTGCTATCAGGATCACACTGCAAACACATAAATTAATGGACTGAGACTAGTAAAGAAAGTTTAACACAAGCATTATGGTTAAATATTGGTTTATTGCCATAGCCGCCACATGATAACAATATTTCCCAATACACAGCCAGATAAAAATGCCACATGCCTTCTACACTAAACATATACATTAATGCTGCCAGTCTACACTTGTGCGCCTTGTAATTACACAATAATAAAATCCTGCATGAGCGTCGCTGATCAGGATGCAGCTGGGTAAATAACAAAACAAGAGTTGGCTGCGGCCACAGTGGTGCAGTCCAATAAAACTAATGAGCATAGCGTGAAAGCACTCGTGGTGGCAAAGAAAAAGTTTGTGGTGTAAATTATTGATGAACAGCACTATAAGTAACAATTGAACTCACAAAACTGCAGAATCCATAGGACACACGTCCTTCCGTCACCATGGCTACTTGACAACTGACAACATGGCGGCCAGAAGTCAACCTTGGGAGGTATCCTTACAACCATTAACACAAAACCCTTTAAACATATTAAAAGTTCTCCTCTAGCTCAGGGGGCAGAGTAGTCTACGTTGCCATCTTGAGGGGTTGGAGAGTTTGTAATGTCACGTGATGCTCGGGCACTGCAGTAACTATTTGTGACGTCATGCTACCACCACGCACTTTATATAGGGACTCCCTTTGCTCTACTGGCTATCCCCACTGCTCTTTTTCCACTGCATTCCCTATTCCACATGCACTAGGGTTGTTCTCATGGTGCTGCTGGGAGATCACCAGGATTGGGACAATAGCTGGGGGAGGACGTATCACAAGACAAATGAAAAATGAGCATAAGTTTGCAGTGTTTCGAACATAACAAAGGGTACAAATTAAGGAAAATGAAAGTCATGATGTAGTGTATTTAACCTGTTGTTTATTGCTGCAGTTACAATATTACAGTTTGCATCCACTCTTTGTAGCCACCATTGCACTCTACACTGTTATACACTACACTCCTCTCTCACATGAATATGCATAAGCAACAGCCAACACAGAGGATATGTGAAACACTTATATGTGTGTGTGTGTGTGTGTGTGTGTGTGCGCGCGCATGCGTGTGTGTGTGCATATACACAGGCATAATCTAATATAGGACACATCTGTAACACAACCAATACTACAAATAAGGTGTCTAACACAAACATGCACACGTACCATCCAACAAAAAATAATTATGAAATTAAAAATTAATTTATTTATGCTATCCACAATCTTATGCTACACATACTTTGGTATATATACCGCTGTTTTAGATGTTTACAATTATCTTCGGAAATCTACTGCGTCTAGGATAGCTCCCCATTTTGTGCACTGTCGTGTGCACTTTTGTTCTCAAATCCTCTGAAACCTTTGAAGCAAAATGGGTCCACACTCATTGTAAGTATGCAGTCATTATTGTATCTGTGTCTTCTGTCACACCTACATCCTCTTTCCAACTCGCACACCACACTTGTTGTCGTGCACTACTTTCAACCTTGTCTATAGTCTTTTCGTGGTGCTGCCTACATCTGGAATACAAGTCTGTGCGCTCTGAGATCGCTCTCTCCCTGGATCTTGAATATCAGAGGGGTCAACCTATCAACAACAATTCCCGTATTCACCTCTTCCCCTTTAGCATAGGACCTGTAATGCATAGAACTGCCAGCCATAAATGAAGCATTACGATGAGTTAACTGGGAAACAGTGTTGGATGACTACGAATGTCTCTAACAAACATGAGGATACTGGGTGTTTCACTTGTAACAGAATGAAGTATAATACAGAGACCCAGCAGAAACCATTGTGGGGCAATCTCCAATGGCACTTGGGAATGAAAAAGGACTGAGTTTATTTTTGAAGGTTTCATATTTTCTGCTGACCTGTTTGTGAATTTGTGATATGATGGTGAAAAAGTATGCGTAATACCATTGTGTTACAAAACTGCAAATTTTTCCTGTATTCCATTAACAGAGACAAGATGTTCAAGGACAAAATAAGAAGCAAAACAGACCCCCAAATGACAAGACTGTATCTGAGCTATTTGACAATCCCCTGGCCATTTAGAAAAACTGTCTACAAGAACTAAGAAGTATTTTCGAAAAAACCGCCCGGCAACATCAATATGATCTCTCTGCCAATGTCGTCTAACCCAAGCCCATGGTAACAGTATGGAATTTTCTGGCACTGAATTACTTAGTAAAAATACCCTATTCCTTGAAGCCACTGGCACGACATCATCAAACGTCCATGTTCCAAGGTGAACTTATTTAATTTGGAATGAGAGGTTCCAAGTGAATATTCAACTTTAACTGGCCAACCATCTTTCACATGATACAACCTTGACCAACTCTGTGTCTCGTTCCGTGGCCTTCCTAATTTCCTGTGCGGGAACAGGTAAACACTCGTTAGTCCCTAGAAGCAGATACAAATGTAGTTCAGACTGCTCCTCTGATGGAAGTGGAAGCCTTGATAGTCTGTCTGCATTACCAAGATACTCCTCACGTATTACATACTGCACTGTGTAGTTGAACCCTTGCAATAACACAGCCCATCTCTGCAATCTGTTGGCCGTAAGCTCAGGAATAACACAAAGTTCCTACAAGATGTGAACTACTGGTCGGTGGTCAGTGACTAGAATTAACTTTCTTCAATACACTATATATACATACAAAAAAACATTTTTATCGCCAAGATAATGGCAGATGCATCCCGATCAATTTGTGAGTACATCATTTCAGCTGACGAATGCGTTTGTGAGGCAATGTCAGTGACTTCTCAAAGCCACCCGGGAACATATATACCTGATAACTGCTCCTACACCATTACAGTGGCGTCGCAGGCCAGCTTGACAAGATATTGGGGTAGTAGTAGTGGGTAACCATCTGAGAAGAGAAAATAAATACTTTCAAGTCGACAAATGCCTTACTTACGAACAACTGTCTAACCACTGCCAGAGGTAGTCCTATTGCAACAGTGCATACAAAGGTACCAAAATTATGGCAATAATAGGCAAAACCTTTCAATAATAATTGACAAATACTAACCACGCTTGGAACTGTCAACATCTGTAGGAACTGGAGTCAGTTATGTACCTAATTATATACATGTGCAATTTGTAATAAGTAAATTCTGGGCTCTGTTAACATCCACATTGTGAATGCAACAGGGGATGGGTAAATATCCAAAATTTGTAAATCAGAAACTTTTTGTGGGAAGTGTCCAAAAAATGGAAAACCTTTTTTTAGTTTTATGTAATAACTGTACACTCTCAAAGTGACACTTGTTTGGTGTGACTGTAAGGCATGAGACAGGCAAAGAGTTTCGTAAAGCTGTACTCGGTTATTGTAGATATGGAAGACTTCCTCTGTAGTGATTACCCAAATAAAATTACAAAATTTGAGGAAACATTATTCACATTACAATTACATTAAATATGTTGAAACATACAGATTGTCGCATATTTTATGGATATTAATATTTTATTTATTTCTACACACTGATAATAATGCATTTTTTAATTTGTTTAGAAATAAATACATAACACTTGACAGTTCTTAAACTTTGTAAACAGAGAACTTCTGTGCAAACCACAAAATTGAAACAAATTTCTTATTTTAACATCTCCAGAAAGGTGATAAACTAAAAGAATAGTAAAATCCCAATAACTTAAGCGTGCCATATTTACCTAAGTAAGACCTGCACAATAATTTTCATATTAGATTGCTGTAAAAATTAATTTCTTGAAAGAAAAATACACCCATCCAAATTACTATATTTGGTATATAAATATATGTACCCCAAACTTATATTCAAGAACTTAAAATATTATGCCACAACATTTTTTCTAAAAGCCTAACTGGCAAAGGTATGCACGTAAGGAGCCATGGAGCTGGACTGCGCACGTAACTCTGCAACGTGGTAGTTAAATGCCAGAAGGGTGATGTGACCTTGGCCATGCGGTGGGCTTGCCGTTTACATGTCCCTTTTACTTTCTCATGCACATAGAATTTGGCCTCTGCGTTGGCATTTGAAAGTCCCGCTGCCTAAATAGTGTGACTCGACATCACAGCACGCAGCACTTTTCCCCTACCTCGCTGGAGGTTTGGTTCCCCTCCCTTCTCCCACCATAGCCCCTACCCCGCCGCCCCTTTCTCGAGTGCGGCTCGATTTTTAATTTTAATGTGTCACTTCTTCACGCGCCACCGCTTGTGATTCAACGGCCTTCTGCCTGCTTGGTGTGGGCTTGGTCTGCAGCTACCTTACTATCAACTGGGACATCATGAGAGAGAACTACACTTTGGACTCGGCAATTAAAAAATGTCAGTAATGAAATCTTTAGAGAATTCGGTATGCTTAAATTTTATTGTGCCGGACGTTGTGAGGCCAGATTGAGAGGGGAGTAGTGGAATGTTGCATAATTTACATCTGGACACATAGTCTTTTACAGAAATCGGATTACTGAAGTGCTAACGTAATTTTGAGGGGGTGCCGTAGCTCTTGATTGTAGCGGTTGTTTTGGGCTGCATGTTCCAAATGGTAGTTACGTAGTTTTTGACTTTGTAGTTTGTTTCTTACATTTATATATTCCCCAATTTAATGCTTGTGTTGTGTGGGGTCAGTCGAGCCAACCCCTTTACGCTGCCCTAGTTTTTTCACAAAAGCGCATTCACTACTCACGTGTGTGTTTAATCAATATTGTTTTTTAGGACAATGCAACTTTAATGAGCCGTAAATGGCTGCTCGCAAAGCACTTTTTTTTTTGGTGAATTTTTACAGCTTTTATTTTCCCCTGCATCAGCACCGTACATTTTTATCGTAGACCAACTGTTCTTTTTCCATGTTCACGTGCATATTCCACAACCATAAATTTCAATTTTGCATAATGACTCGCTCGTTCCTTTCCATTACCACGAGATAATGTTCCAATTGGCACTTTTTGTTAACAAACTGCACATGTGACCTGTTTTTCTATCAAATCTAAGACGTATTTTTTGTAATTTGCGTTTTGACAACTTTTAAGTTGACAAATTACCAAATTGCTGCCATATCAGTTTTTATTTTTTAAATAATAATAACACCGAAATAATACAGCATTGCATGCTAGGCAGTTAAACGTCATATTGTTTAGACTAAACCTTACAAAATGCCAGACACAAATTAAGAAAAATGAAACTAGAAACAGAATGGAATACGGCCTCACGTTTGTTTATCTGTGAAGCGGGAAGCGCTAGATAGAGAGGGAGGGAGAGAGGGAGAGGGGGAGAGGGAGAGGGAGAGAGAGAGAGAGAGGGAGAGAGAGAGAGAGAGAGAGAACTGAAGCGATTGATACTATATCGGCGGCACAGCTGTAAACCACCTCACCTGCTGGCAAGACATAGGGTCACGTCACGCACATCACAATTCAGAATTGTGCTGTTGATGAAGGATGTCTGCACGTGCAATCGCTTCATGGGAGCATGTAGTTGACAAATGTAAGTTGTTCTTGTACGTGAACAAACCTCAGGCTTTAAAAACAGTTCTCCATGCAGCCTGTATATGCTAAAATACGGTATACATGGTATGTGGTTCTACACATAGCAATTGTTTGAGTAACACTATTTATGAAAGTTACCACTTCATAGTACGGAATTTGTATTTGTGGACATTTCTGTTTCGTGATATCCAGAAAATATGTTATTGTTTTTATATTAATATTAACGTCACATAAATTAGAGTAGCAACACCTCGGGCGATTTTAAGATTGCCAAATATTGCGTAGAGACAGCTGCACGCTTTGTGCATTGCCTTGCCACCCTCCCCGCTTCAAATCCTTGCATGTGTCACATCTGTTCTGGTTAGTGATTGAAATGTATGCCATAAAAATTTAATTTTAATGAGTTATAAGTCTTTTTTACTTTTTTTGGTTGTGCCATTAAAGTTAACATACAGCACAAATAAAAAATTTGTAAATGTGAGATTTTTTTATATTTTTTTATAACGAAAGTCCGCTATAGCGACAATTTTTTATGCCGATATAAACTATAGTTACAAAGGACTTTCACTGTAAATGGACAGAAGCATAAGTATTCATAGTTTAGTACTTGTGATCAGGCACACACTCAACCCACATAGATAAGTTTCCAAAAGTCCACCTAACCTCTGCAACAAAACGTTTTGTCTGAAGCTGCAGCCCACAGCAAATCCAACCGAAAATTGGTGCCCAGAGAATCTTACCCCTGCAACTTCTTTGAATATCAGACTCACTGGCCTTACATAACCCTTTCAAATGCAACTATAAATGTGCCACAGAAAATTTGATGTATCAACTATAGCACCAACAATGTAACACAGAAAACAACGGCATCACCACCAACACACTCAGGAAGAGAATGAATGGCCGCAAAGCAGACACTAAACAAACTATAGCTGGTCACATCCACAACCTACAAGACAAACCAGTTACTGCACATGCAGCACCACCCAACAAAGAATTTTTGACTCTTGGTACAGTACCAGAGTAGTTAGAACCCTACCACCTTCAAGCATCGCATGTGGGAATTGTGCTGGACAATACTGCTGGTCAGCGGGTTGTCATTGGTATCTCCCATTTCCCCCACCCTCATATTCCAGCACTGCTCCATACTAACCTCAATCACCCTCAAGACGCTGGGAATTAGCTCGTCAATTTATAACAAGATCCTACCCACCCTCTGGGAATCAATATAGGATACAGTCAAACCATATTATTATAAACCTGTGGGGACGTAACAATTCAGCACTTTGTAATAACAAGTTTTGTATTCAACAAACAGGACAGAAAATTAAAAAAGTGCAAAAAAAATCAACGAATAGGTCTAACGTGTTTTTAGAATGCGGATGCGTCAAAGTAAATTTTTGGCACATCATCACATTGTATAAGGAGAGGACCACGAGCTGCAAAAACTAATTTTGTCACGATTTTGAGCTGTGTCCGAATTTGCCTGAAGTACATATTTGTGTGAACCTGTCCCCAGAAGTGACATCACAAGTGCTGTACGAATTGCAAGTGAAATATGCAAGTATACGAAGATGTATACTTGTCACATACTTGCGGTTTATGTGCCGCCATTTTGAGAAGCAATTTGTAGGTTATAATTGATATTAAATGAAATTATTTTATTTAAATTGTACTAGAACAACAGTACTACTTGGTAGCTTAGAATTTTTAACAGAGTAATTAATTATTATAACATGCACATTACATAAAGTAAGGTGTAAACAATAAATTTCTACTAGGCTTATGTTCATAAGGTAAAACAATACTCAAAATTGCGAGCACACGTACAATCAACAAGAAACCAAAATTCATGTAAATTAAATTGAAATATTATTTAAGCCTTTATTAAACCACGTAACTTTTGGCAACAATCAAGTTATTTGTAAACATATTCATTAAAAGTGATCAGCTGGATAATAGATGTTGCCGAAGCCAACAAGACAAGACTGCCTAGCCGAATACATCAAGTTTGGTCCCAAGGGTAGTTAAGTATGGAAGGTTGCAAGTACACCAGGTACCTGAATTCAGACACTGCCATTGTCGACAATGACGATAAAGGAAGATTGAACTGCTTGGCTATTTCCATTATAGTTATCTCCCTGCTATCCACTTCATTTATGATTAAGTTTTTCTTCCAATGTAAACTCGTGACGTTTGAGCTTCGTCGTCACTGCACTGCAGTATATAGAAATATCACAACTAAATTCACTATTTTATTAACTCTGCACGCTTTCAGATAAAAACAATAACATTCAGTAGCAAGAGAAATAGCGGCAATGTCATAGGTATTCACTGAAGCAGACTCCACGGAGCAAAATGTACTCGCTCGACTGATAAATACTATGGGACTTGGTCTGTTACTAACATTAATGCGCAATAACATTATTACGAATTAACCTTCTTTGCGTACCATATGCACAGTAAAGGTTATAAAAGGTGTCCACGCACTTAATACATGCAGCCAGCATCTTTAGTTACACATTTTGATGCTTGAGGCATAAAAATATTTTACACTGCGTAAAGTAGCATTTATTGTTTTGTATAAAACTACGGTGCCAGAATTTTTACATTAATTTAAATGGTTACGTTTTTTACGTATTAACCATCCAAATTAAATATAATTTGTTTCCTGACGGACATAAATAAACTTCGCATTACATACTAACCATATTTTGTATAGGCTGTTCACGGTAAGGTGAGCACTTTTTAAGGCCCTTATAAATTTTTCCTTTCATCAAATTTCCATCTTCCTGCTGCTTTTTAATTTAAACATTGCAATGTGACCAACAAACACAGTGTATACATTTCACCAACACCAAAATTTAATGGCTTCGGCTGCAATAAGATATATTTAGTAGTGGTTAATGACTGTTGGGAGGGCCTTAAAAAGTGCTCACTATTGTGAACAGCCTATAAAAAAAGTAACATTAAAATACCTAGTATATTTTCAGACACCACAAAATTGGTTTCTATAAACAGGAACTACACATTAACCAGGTTTCTACTAAGAAATTCAAATGAAATGGCTGATTCAATACCATACTCTATAACTATATTGGCAAGAATTACATTTTCCAGCCAAATGCTAATTTGCTACCTGAATGCTAGGTTCAATACAAACAATGCTCATACACTATATTGGAGTGCCCAACAACTCGTCGCCCGATGAAGCTGGTCTAGCCAGCAAAACATTGCGACAGCTCAACCATGTGAAAAATTGTGATGTTCTTATTTGTGTATGCGTGAGTGTGCACGTGCGTGCATGCATGCGCATGTGTGTGTGTGTGCGTGCGCTATTGACAAGTACAAGACTGCGAGTACTTTAGTTTCTAACCTTAAAAATAATAATTAACTTTCAATAGCAGAAAGCTTTTGTAAAAAAATTTCTAAAAGGACTAGAAAATTTAGTCTTATTAACAAAATGAAAAACTGCTTAAGAGGGACCAATATGCTTGGAGTTTGTACACCAAGTGCACAATAAAGTAAATTTAGTAAGCAGAAAATCTAATTAAAAGGGGACTTCTTAAAAAAGTTTTACTACAGTTAATGGAGCCTTTCAAATCACAAACAGAGAGCTCAAGACAAGTAACACGAAATCACTTATGATTATTACAGTATAATCGTTTACTTCATAATAAGAAAAATTGCATAAGTTTAAGTTTTAGTTATAGTCAAGTATTACCAACACTGATAACACAAATACAGAGATTTACATACTAAATCTTTAAAATCATACAAATCTTTTTTTCCCCCATCCATACAATCACACATTTGTGCTACGGTACATCAACCATGTCACTGTGTGGACAAAAACAAATGTATTTTTCCTGTTGAAACAATTTTAGGTAGTATATTCTTTTTGCAATTTCTGATTCTCCAGAGTAAGTAACTGAATATTTTCTTTCAATACTTCAGACACACTCACGTCCCTTAAACACTGAAAAAATTTCTAATTTTGCACAATGAATGCTAAAGGATATCTCGGTAGCAGCAGACATTACAGGAATACCTGGAATTCTCGAAGCTACTTCTGACAGCTGTGTATGTCTACAGAGACATTTCCACCAAGTTTGTGGGTAAATTTTGCTTTTTCAAGAGTCATCAGAAGACCAATACAGTAGTTTATGCTGTGTTTTCTATTCCTTCCGTACCACATACAACATTACTGCTGAATAAGGCAATTACTGCTTGCTTATCAGTAAAATGTAAAAGGAAATTAAGTGATGGTAGTGCAGAAATACGAGAAAGGAAACAATGAACTCTACTGTGATATGCCTAATTTGACATACAACTAATGTGCTACACAGTTTACAATCAAAACAACACTGACCATAGTGAGTTCAGCCATAATACATACAATCACTTCAACATATACAAGATTTCTTACGCAGTTAACATACAAAAAGATACCGCACCAAATGAGTTCTTATGATTTGAATAAGATCACTTTACTCACGAAATGGTTTACTGCACATATCATAGTTAAAGGGGTGCTTCTCTGAATGAGTTCTGCTGTGCCTATGAAGATGGCCCTTTTGACTAAATGATTTACTACACATATCACAGCTAAAGGGGCGAACCCCAGAATGAGTTCTAATGTGTTGAATAAGATTACTTTTCTGACTAAATGATTTACTACACACATCGCAGATAAAGGGGCGCTTCCCAGAATGAGTTCTGCTGTGCATATTAAGAATACTTTTCTGACTAAATGATTTGCTACACAAATCACAGCTAAAGGGGCGCTTCCCTGAATGAGTTCTGCTGTGCCTATAAAGAGAAACTTTATAATTAAATGATTTCTTACACAAATCACAGGTAAAAGGGCACTGCCCAGAATGAGTTCTGCTGTGTATATTAAGATGGCCTAACTGACTAAATGATTTACTACACACATCACAGCTGAAGGGGCGATCCCCAGAATGAGTTCTAATGTGTCGAATAAGAACACTTTTCCGACCAAATGATTTGTTACACAAATCACAGCTAAATGTGTTCACCCGAGAAAGCGTTTTGTGCAAAATGAATTTACTTTTACAACTTGAGGATCTTCCACTCATGTTCCCAGATAGAGTATGTGTCTGTCCATGCGTCGAGATAAGCTGTAGTAAATCTCTTTTCACTACATACAACATCCCACACAGATCACACATATCCTTGTCACTGCATTGGGGAGATGGTGAGTTACAGAGTTCTCCAGTATGATCTTCATTTTCAGCAGACAAATAGAGAGCTTCACAATGCTGCTGACACTTGCAAGCTGTTGAATCTTCGTTGGACAACTTGCAACCCAAGACTCTTGCAGACAGGTAAGTCTCTGCCATGTCACTACCTGAAGGGATACAGTCAGTATTCACTCTGTCATTTTCTTCACTGTAACACTCTGCTGTGGTTCCTGGAGGTTCTTCTCCAGGGCTAGTCTCTATGACAGAACAACTGTATTCCTGCAATAAAAGAGCATAAGACTTTTACACTAACTTTATAACAGTCATTCACTATATTATTCATGAGTTCTGAAAATTAAGGACAGTTTCTTGCATAGAGTAAAGTGACTTTGACCAGTTTCAGATAGCTATATTGTGATTAACCACAATTTCATGCATTATTTATCTTTTTTGGAGTGTTTGGTGTCACATATCTAGGATAAAAAGGACAAACAGATTACTTGTTTCAGCATTCAGACTACTCCTATTACCTTTTACACACCAAACTGAAGTACATAAAGGTTACAATGTGAAATATTAATTATTGTGTACTGTATGTCTACATGAAGTAAAATGGCTGTTGAATGTAAAGGGTGCACATTTAAAAGCCCTGCTGAAATTCCATACAATGCCGCCATATACAAAATTAACATTGCAATGAGCATGGCCACATTATTCAGGTTGATGCCAGATAACAGTCAGTGGCGCCAGAGCCATGACGGTGTTCACCAAGCACGTGTCACATGTCCTGCACATACGCAAAGAGGCAAATATTTTGAACTTTTACATAAATACCATTTTTCAGTATAAAATGCGTTTTATAATTGTATTTGCAGGGTTTAATATGTCTTAAAATAATTTAAAGTGTTTGTTGTTATTTTAAACTTATTTGGTTATGAAATTCAAAGTGCCCGCGGCTCCGAGCTTAAGAACACTAATATTCTGGCGTGAACACCGTCATAAAGAGACACTGAAATAATATGAAAAATTCACAAGAAAATTATAAAATATAAAACAGTATTTAATTTAATTTGTGCCATTTTATTTTCAATAATAAAATATTTTACTCAGCGTGCGTAACACTTCCGCTTATATGAACCCCAAGGCAGCCATGATAGGTCCGTGCGACGTTTGCCTCTAGACAGTCTGTCGAGGAGAGCTGGCGAGGTAAGACACTGTCACGTACGCACAACAACCTTCGTTCACTGTTGTAGGTTTCCATAGTCAATTCAGTTTACCAGTCAACCTTCACTCACATATGTTTGCCAGACATTTTCCCCAGCATTATGTTTCTGTTTTACTAATTTATTTTGCCATTGTGGCATTTTTAACTTTATCGAGGAGAAGGAGGAGAAAGATGTCAGAGAGGTCACGCGACCAGAGCAACTTTAATCAGGTGCCATCCACCTATGTTAGTGTTATTGCTACGTGCAATTTTAAGGGCTTTGTTTCCATGTCTGTATACGAGGGTATTTTCCATGTTTAAATATTTTACAGCAACACCACATATCACCACATGGCTAACCTATGCCAAGTATATGTCTATGCCATCACTGAGTTTTGAGAGCTTATTTATGTAATATAGTGTGTGCAATATTTAATTCAGGGTTCTACGTTCAAATTTTGACCGGGTTCCGTATAATTTTCACGTAAATTGATGATTCCTGTGTTTGATCACATGGTCACTTTTATGTTTGATTTTTCTGCCATCAGGCAAGTTACACGGATGCAATCACTTAAATCGTACACCGGATAGTTTTCTCTACCAGAATAATATTTTGTTGGAATTTAATTTGCTGTTTTCACCTGCACCACATGGTCCGCTATGAACTTCATCCAGCGGCATCAGCGCCATCTAAAGTTGTTTTCACACGTGTGTGTTTATTGTGATTACTCATCTCGTGCCCTATCTAGTTTCATGTATTTTTTGAGGGATTTTGTAATTTGTGTACGGTGCAATTACTCCCGTCCTAGCCGGCACTGTGTATAGGCCGTCGCCACACTACCCACATGCTTGCAGGTGAGCCCAGAGGAGTTTGCATTAATGATGCCGAGTAATACACATGTTAATATGTTTCATCAAGTGTTTTCATTTGTAATTCACCATGTCCTGTCTTCAGGGAAAAACCGTCAGTCCCCCCTAGTGGCTGTCGGCCCTCTTGCCTTGTGAAGGCTGTGCTTTCACGCACCTCGGTGAGATCATCCATCTAGGTGTGCGCTAGATTAATTGTGGGCTGGGGAACACCCAAGTGGATTTGGCAAGTCATGACCGAGATAATCATAATTTCATTGGCAAGTTAATGTGTACGCATAGTAACAATAAAAGCAAATTCTATAGTGAAATTACCTCTTTTATTCGGTAGTGGCAGTGTCCTAGCCACATGTATTTTATTAAGTGTTTATTTCAAAGTGATGTTTAGTAAAAGGTTAGTATTGCCTATGTGTTTGTAAGTAGGCACGGGTGAGACGGACACACAGAACCCACAGCATCCCTGAGAACCCTGAGTCTCAATAGTGCGTTGATTGGGAAGCACCGCTAGCACCCATATTACCAGTAAGTATTTGTCTCATCATTCGTCTCGTGTCTCACCCAACGGTGTCAAAGTATCGGTTAAGTAAATCTGTGAAATTATTAGAAATTTAAATGAAAAATTACAATTTTGCTAATTCTCATATTTATATGCATCAAGACTACAGAAAGTAAAACAAATAATTTCTGTATTTTCAAATGTTTTCCTAACACTCTTAATTTAGTGTTAAGAGACGGAACTACTTTCTCTGCTTTGTTACCAACTTTACAGGGTGCATGCCATTCAAGGCACCTGTTAACACACACACACACACACACACACACGCACGCACGCGTGCACACACACACACAGAGGCAGGCATCACAACATTTTTCGAAGGTCTATTTCAAAGGTGCTCGCTTTAACGTGAACAAACTTCAGCTAAAAAATTATCATGGTTAAGAATTTTAATTAAAAATAAACATTAAAATCTGCACAATTTTTTTTAAATTTTAATTTGTTAATCTACTGTGTGTTTCAAAATAAAAAAAGTAATGTATAAGTCCAAACACAATTTTTTTTTTTAATACAGGATACTCTTAATGAATGGCTGCGGCAAAATTTGCACCATATTCTTATTTTCACCCTGGTTATAGGCACAAAGTATTATAGAAGTCTGTTTTGTAAAATATGATCTCGTTTTACCTCTACCAAGTCAATATTAAATTGGTATAGGTTCTTAAATGTAAAAATCATGTTCAGTAGTAAAAATCTCTCAATAGTCTGGGGTTGTTGAGGATAGCCAGACAACATGCCAGCCACATTCTAGGTGGGAGGTAGTATGAAAATGCCCTGGTGCTAGTTAACCACGGTCGGTTAACACATTTAAGAGCATAAGGTCTCTGAGTGCTGTCAAATATTTGGAAAGTGTGGCTAGCAGACAGGCACAATGGATTTAAGAACAAAAAACTCCATGTTACAAAATGGTGTT
The DNA here is from genome assembly GCA_029891345.1 of Dryococelus australis. Lineage (NCBI taxonomy): Eukaryota > Metazoa > Arthropoda > Insecta > Phasmatodea > Phasmatidae > Dryococelus > Dryococelus australis. The sequence goes on from CM057008.1 coordinate 34,478,043, forward strand.
ATGGTGTTAGGATAACACTGCACACCCATAGTTTAACAGACTTAGACCTGTAAAGAAAGGTAGCACAAGCAAAAAAAAATCCCAGGTGAGTGTTGCTGAGCGAGCTGCAGCTAGGTAAGGAAATTGGAGTTGGCTGGGGTTACAGTGATGCAGTAGTGGCAAACAAATGAGCGTGAGGTGAGGGCACTTGTGACGGTTAAGGAAAAGGTTGTGGTATAAATTAAATGATGAACAACACTACAAGTATAATTGAGATTACAAAATTCAGACTCCGTGGGACACACGTACATCCATCAATATGGCTACTTGACAACTGACAACATGGCAGTCAGAAGGCAACCTTGGGAGGTATCCTTCCTACCAATGCACAAAACCCTTTAAACAGAACACATGTTGATACGATAAAACCAACAATTATATAATATATAATAATATAATACAATTATATAATAAACCAACAATTACTACGTCAATTATTTCTATGTTGCCATCTTGAGGGGTTGGAGAGTTTGTAACCTCATGTGGTGCTCGGGCACTGCAGTAACTATTTGTGACATCATGCTACCACAACGCACATTAAATAGGGACTCCATTCGCCCTACTGGCTTTCCCCATTGCTCTTTTTCCACTGCACTCCTTATGCCATATGCACTAGGGTTGTTCTCATGGTGCTGCTGGGAGATCACCAGGATTGGGACAATAGTTGGGAGAGGAGGTATGAAAAGACAAATGAAAAATGAACAGAAGTTAGCTGTATCACTAGGTTACTAGTATATTATGTAAAATAGTAAAGGGTACAAATTAAGGAAAATGAAAGCCATTATGTAAAGTATTAAACCTGTTTATTATTGCTGTTACAATATTACAGTTTACATCCACTCTCTGTAGCCACCATCGCACATTCTCCACTGTTCACAGAGCTGCCATCTTTGCAAACATATTCACTACAGTCCATCCTCAAATGAATATGCCAAAGCAACAACCAACATAGAGTATATGAGAGACACTAACATATAAATATGCACAAGCATCATCTAAAATAGAACACATCTGAAACACAACAAATAATACAGATAAGGTGTCTTACATGAATATGCACAAGTACAATCAAACACAGAATAACTATGAACTGAAAAATTAATATTCCGATGCCATCCACAATCTTAGGCTATATGTACTATGGTATATATATCATTGTTTTAGATTTCTGAAATTTTCTTCGGAACTCTATTGTGCCTAGGATAGCTCCCCATTTTGTGCACTGTCGCTGTCACCAACGACTTAACAGTCTTCAGCAGCCACCACAGACATCGCCATTAGTGTTCTGCAGCCCCAGTACCGGATGCTCCAGCAATGCCAATAGCTACCAGAAGCTTTCTGTAGCATTATACATACCACACGTAATCCTTCTTTGTCTCCTACAGACAGCCCCTATATAGAGGTAGGTTTTTTAATTAGTTTTTGCCAGTTTTCACTTAACTTCCCCACTTTGCTTAGGACGAGGTCACCTAAATCCTCGCTGCTGTGATACCTCTATACCATTGATACTTTATAGTATTGAGTATCGCATGAGAATATCCGAAAGTATTGAATAATTGTACTAATGGGATTTACCATGCATGTTTTATTCAACAATCTCAAAATGACAAAATTCCCATGATATTTGCATACTTTGTTTTATCGCATAATTATTGCTGCCGCGTATAAGTCGCACAATTAATTTTTAAATACTGAAAAGTGGAAAACCATCTACGAGTTGTTCGTAACTACATCTGTGTTGCCCACGTCACAAGTGGAACAGACAGGAGGGGAAGAACGGAAGCTGGAAGTAACGTGACTAGTTGTAGTTCCCCTCCTTCAACAAACGAAAGTGGGAAGGGTGCCATGGTAGTTGCTAGGCAAACACTTCCCCTCTCGCCAGGCGCGTAAAGCGGTTTTCACAATACTGCCATGCATTGCATTGTGATGAGCTGTAGCCAATCAGAATAATGCAACCTGTTGACGCCGACCGACGGTGCTGCATGAAGTTTGTGCATCTGCATTGCCAGCGGCGGACTGCGACATATGAAAAGAATAAATGTTGTTTACTTTGCGCACTGATGACTAAATAAAGTAGTGTTGTATTTTGGAAACAAATACACATTTGGTGCAAAGCAAACTCCTGTGTATTATTTCATAGTATTGCCTTATTTTTTAAAAACTATTCTTGGTTCTTTTGTTTTTGTTCCAACAGACCAATTTTTCGTATGGCCAAAAACTTAAATTTCTCTCATGAGAACGGTTGGCAGCATAGTACCTATCGCCGACAAACTGTCGCATTATTGTGAAACCATTACTGGAATCGATCAGCGATCGTCGGCGTTCAAACGCATTGCATTCCATCACAACAAAACGCAACGCAGTATTGTGAAAAGCACTAAGGGGAAGACGCAAGGCCACACACATACCTTGCACTGCCGCCGCGCTGGACTGGATACACTGGAAGTTGTAGCACTTCTCACTCAATTCTCTTAAAAAAATGACATTTTCAAAAATTAAATATTATTTATTTATTTCCAACGCATTACCACATCAAGTGTTCAGTTTTGCTACAATCTACAGCAATGTTGCCACATAATGAAAGTTTTTTGCGCGCCCAATTTTCAATAGTAGACTTTCATTAAAAAAGGATTACACAGAAAATGATAAAACGCTGTATGTTTGCATCTTCAGGTGCATAAAAAACGAATTGCGTGTATAGGTATTGTGTGAGCAAACTGCTGCAGACAGCGTGCTGGTGTATACCACCATGCACAACCGATTCCCATACAACCTGTGAGCAGACTTCTCAAGTGCCATCTGACCATGATAACACCCGCATACTGTTTAAAAAAGACCAATTTTTGGAGGAAAAAAAAGTGGATCTAACGTTGGTATACAGTATTCATCACAACTTCTAAAAATGTAAATTGTACACTTATGCAACTTTTGCAGTGGTATGCACAATCCTTAATGAACAAAAATTTCATAACAGCCAATCAATAGGAAATTTTTCAATTCATTATAACAAAAAGAATGAATTGATTTTTATGTTTATATTATTTTCATTGGTAATCAAAACCATTATTTGTTTTGGAATACTTGGCAATTCTGTATACAATTTCTGGTTTGCCAATTCTTGAATTTGGTTCATTGTGAGCATTGCTACAATCTTTATGAAATAAATCTTTCACACATTCCACACCATTGTCACTGAAGTTTATTGAGAAAGCAGTTACTACGACGGAACTGCAAACCCTGGAGGTGAGTAAAGAAGTGTATGAAATGAGGGAGCAAAATGACGCAACGCAAGGACGTAGCAGCAGAGAGACCATGATAGCTACTGTAGCATTGCCGTACGATTGTGATATCTGCAGGAAGTGCCAATCAGCTGAGCAAATGTAGAAACTTCCTGTGTGAGATGTAACCTCTCAAACATCAAAAGAAAATAGGGAGGAGAAATTTGTACATGCAGGTGCCGCAGATTTTAGTTAAACACTTCATATAAGAAAGATGTAAATGTACATTATTTCTTGTAACTGAAATACCTTATCTGGCTGCAATATCATATCAAACTTTAGGTAATGGTGACAAATAGACAAGTAGGCTACCAATAATATATAAATGGACAGAAGCATAATTACTCATAGTTTAGTACTTGTGATCAAGCACACACTCAACCCACTCAGATAAGTTTTCGAAAGCCCACCTAACCTCTGCAACAAACAGTTTCCTCTGAAGCTGCAGCCCACAACAAATCCAACCAAAAATTGGCCCCCAGAGAACCTTACCCCTGCAAAAGACCATGCTGTTGCACCTGTGCTATACACCAACCCTCAACTTTCCTGAATATCAGACTCACTAGCCTTACATACCCCTTTACAAAGCAACTATTAATGTGCCACAGAAAATTTTATGTATCGGCTACGGTCTACATTAAATTAACGTAGGTACTTAAATGTAAAAATCATTTTCAGCAGTAAAAATTTGTCAAGAGTCTGGGGTGGTCGAGGATGGCCTAACAACATGCCAGTCACATTCTAGATGGAAGGTGCAATGAGATTGATCGGGTGCCAGTTAACCAAGGTCGGTTAACACATTTAAGAGCACAAGTTCTCAGAGTGCTGTCGAACATTCTGACAGTGTGTCTGGTCGACAGGCACAATGGGTTTAAGCACAACAACGCTCCACGTTGCGCAGTGCTAATAGGATCACACTGCAAACATAAATTAACAGACTGAGACATGTAAAGAAAGGTAAATTATGGTTAAATATTGGTTTATTGGCCACAGCTGCCACATGATAACAATATTTCCCAATACACATACAGATAAAAATGCCACACGCCTTCCACACTAAACATATACATTAATGCTGTCAGTCTACACTTGTACGCCTTGTAATTACACAATAATAAAATCCTGCGTGAACGTCACTGGTCGGAATGCGGCCGGGTAAAAAAAACTGGAGTTGGCTGGGGCCACAATGATGCAGTCCAATAAATCTAATGAGCGTGGGGTGAAGGCACTCGTGGGGGCGAAGAAAAGAGTTGAAGAATAAATTAAATGATGAATAACACTACAAGTATAATTGAAATCACAAAATTCAGACTCCGTGGGGCACATGTACGTCCATCAATATGGCTACTTGACAACTGACAACATGGCAGCCAGAAGGCAACCTTGGGAGGTATCCTTCCAACCATAACACAAAACCCTTTAAGCGGAACACATGTTGGAACAATAAAACATGTCCACAGTCTACTATCCACAGTCTTAGGCTACATGTACTTTGGTATATATACTACTGTTTTTAATGTCTACAATCATCTTCGGAACTCTACTGTGCCTAGGATAGCTCCCCATTTTGTGCACTGTCGTGTGCACTTTTGTTCTCAAATCCTCTGAATCCATCGAAACAAGATGGGTCCACACTCATTGTCAGTGTATGCAGTCGCTGTATCTGTGTCTTCTGTCATATCCACATTCTCTTTCATACTCGCACACTCCACTGTTTGTCACGCACTAGTTCCAGCCTCGTCTATCGTCTTCTTGTTGTACTGCCTACAGCTGGTCTACAAGTCTGTTCACTGTGAGATCACTGTCTTCCTGTATCTTGAATATAAGAGAGCCCAACTTATAAAAAATTCCCCTACCCACCTCTTCCCCTTTAGCATAGGACCTGTACGGCACAAAACTGCGAATCATAAAAGAAGCATTACGATGAGTTAACTGGGAAGCAGTGTTGGCTTATTAGGAATGTCTCTACCAAATATGAAGATACTAGGTGTTTCACCTAGTGAGGTGTGATATAGTGACCCAGCAGAAACCATTGTGGGGCAATCTACAATGGCACTTCGGAATGAAAAAGAATTTTCAGTTTATTCTTGACGGTTTCATGTTTTCTGCCAATCGCTTTGTGAATGTGTGATGTGGTGAAAATGTTTGCGTAATACCATTATGTTACAAAACTGCAAATTTTTCCAAAGAGATCTAACTGTATGCCATTATCAGAGACGAGATGTTCAGGGATACCGAGCTAAGAGAGACAACTGACAATCCTCTGGCCATTTTGAAAAACTGTCTATAAGAACTTAGAAGTGTTTTCCAAAAAAAGGTCCCAGCAACATCAATATGATCTCTCTGCCAATGTCGCCTATACCAAGTCCATGGTAATAACATGGAATTTTCTGGCATTAACTTACTGTGTCAACATGCCTCACACTGTGCAACCAACTTTTAAAGATCTTCATCTGTCATGGACCATCACAAAAAAGACCAAGCCAAAGTCTTCATTTTCAAATTCCAAAACGATTTGAATGAAATTCCTACAAAACCCTTTCCCTTGAAGCCACTGGCACAACATCATCAAACGTCCATGTCCAAGGTGAACTTATTTTTTTTGGAATGAGAGATTCTAAGTGAATCTTCAACTTTAACTGTCCAACCATCTCTCACATGACACAACCTTGCAGAACTCTGTGTCTTGTTCCGTGGCCTTCCTAATTTCCTGTGCGGGAACAGATTACTTGCTAGTCCCTAGCAGCAGATACAAATGTTGTTCAGACTGCTTCTCTGATGGAAGTGGAAGCCTTGATAGTCCATCTGGATTGCCAAAATCCTCCTCACCCTTACATACTGCATTGTGTAGTTGAACCCTTGAAGTAACACAGCCCATCTCTGCAATATGTTGCCCGCAAGCTGAGGAATAACACAATGTTCCTACAAGATGAGAAGTAGTGGTATGAAAAATCTTTATCGCCAATATAATGACAGATGCTTCCCGATCAATTTGTGAGTACATCATTTCTGCTGACAAACACGTTTGTGTGGCAAATGCGATAGGCTTCATAATGCCCCCTGGGAACATATGCCTAATAACTGCTCCTACACCATAAACAGAGGCATCGCAGGTCACCTTGACAGGATATTGGGATAGTAGTAGTGGGTTAACAGCTGAGAAGAGAAAATTAATATTTTCAAGTCGACAACTGCCATACTTACAACTGTCTGACCAATGCCAGAGATAGTACTTTTGCAACAGTGCATCCGAAGGTGCCAAAATTATTACAAGATTAGGCAAAACCTTTCAATAATAACTGACAAATACTAACCACGCTTGTAACTGTCAACATCTGTATGAACTGGAGTCAATTATGTACCTAATTATATACATGTGCAATTTGTAATAAATACAGTGCCGGTCAAAAGTTAAGGCCACAGTGAAAAATTATGGAATTGCACGTAGACCCTGAACTTTTGCCACAACAGTCATTTCAATTTTTTTTCTACCTCTTCGCCATATAAGAATATTTTTCTCATATTTCATTCGGTTAAGTTATGCAGTTTAGAAGTTATGAATTTTGCAATATTGTAATGTAACACTACCTACACTTTCTTACATAAAAAAAATTTGTGTTACAAGTTGTCGGAGATATTATTACATATATTATTTGGTAATTATAGTAATAAATATGTGTCATTTTAGTATTACAGTGAAAATTCCTCAAAAATGCTGTAATGTTATGGTACATTTTATCTGTTCATTAAATCAGTGAAAATAAGAATTTTTCATTGTTCTTCAAAAATATTTACTAAACAGTCGAGTGACCTATCGGAGCCAGCGTTGTCTCTACAGATAGAGCAGACTTGGACCTACCTTTATGGATTTTTTCAACATGGGATGGGTTTGCATTTTTTTTATTTGTACCCTGCTCACTGTAACATTTTTTTGTGGTTTCTTCCCCGGCCATCCTTGAGTGGCGTGTGAGAATTTTCTGATTTATGCTAATTTCACACGCTTTTCCCCTTTTATAAGGTGTTTCTATATTTGTACCCCTCAGGTACCAAAAATTGCAGTTTAAAAAATAGCTCCATTCGATGCCTATTCCTTCCTTATACTTTAAAACTTATGAAGAACAATAAATATATTTTAAACATTCCATTTGTCTTCTTTTAAAACCCTCTTTACCAAACACCCCCAACCAAAACACTAGAAGTACCTACTCTAAACTGAACCATAATGATTATGGGCTATGATGGAAAATGTATTAAAGCAACAATACTTTAATGTACTGCCAGATTATATATTAAATACAAGGTTAACATACTCGTTCAAACTAGTACCATTTGGTGAAGGGCCTAACTTCCTTGCTTCCTGTAACGATGGCATCCTCGTTCTCATAGTTTAAACGTAAATATTTTCTTCTTTGGTCCTCGCACACACATAAAATAGCCAAAAGATTGTTAACGACTTTTATATTCCTCGCACAGGCTAAAAGAACGGATAGGAATGTATCTCTTTTATTCCTCTTTAATTAATACAACCTCTTTACTTCCCTCTTGTCTATGTTGTCCTGTTGCCAGGAGGATCTGTATTCATGGATAGAAGGACAGAGAAAATTATTGCTTGAGCAGCTAAAAGAGGGGGTGGAGGGGGGACAGTGAACAGGAGAGGATTCCCAGCAAAAGAGAGACAGAGCTATGGTCACTTTATTTACTCCATCACTAAGGTAGAGTGAAAGCACCTTACGCTAATTGGTCTTGTCATCTGCAGACTAAAGCTGTTAGGCTTTCACAATCATTATGCGCACAAGAAGTGAGTATAATTTAAGTGAGGGGATGTTTCACTGCTTCCTACATTTTATTGCAAGCTGTTTCCATCCTTTTTGGCCTAGGAACTTGAAATTTGACACAGAGGCAGAGCTGATGGGTTTATGACAGGTGAAACTACAACTTATCAAATGTAATAATAAAACTGTGATGAAAGAACACTTCGTACTTACTTGGTTATTGCTACTACGTGCGTCCGACACATCCGCTGATTCAGATTCTGTATTGTATCCTATTGTTTCTTCAAATATTTCAATCTCATCTTTAACCTCCACCTGAAACATAGCAACACTCAACAAACACTGTAACACCATTCATTACATATGTGAGAAACGTGACTTGTCTGCCAACTTGGGTGGAACAACATCAGAAAGAATTCTAAATGTACCAAGTTAGTGCATGAATAACACATAATGGTCAAATAAGTTTGAAGAATCCAGTTTAATAAGCCCCAGTCAAGTTACAGAAACCAAATAACTTATTATGCAAACATATTTTATTTATAATGATAAGCATCTGATCAATTCTTTATAAACATTTTATTAATTCATCGCCTTCACCATAATCATCAGAAACAGGTTCTAGCCACAGACTGGGTCTGTTTGCACCACAAGCATCTCAATCTTCCTCTGTCTTCTCACCGCCTCTACATTCTCTCTCTGCTCCAGTATTCCTCTCTTATCCTTACATTCCTCTGCTGATCCATCCATAAGTCTTCCTGCAGCACTTCCAACACATGCACACAGTATTCTCCCCTCTATCCCCTCTTCTACATACTCTACATTTGTCCACATTTCATTGGGTCTATTCAGTTCCCTAACGCATCTTCTTTCAATATCTCTCTAACCTTAGCATTCCTCATCTTGTCCATCTTCGTTAAGCCTAATCTTTTTTTTTAAATTTCACTTGACTGCACTTTATTCAGTTCCCTTCTTGTCAATGACCACGTATCCAACACATATGTTAATAAAGGTAAGTAATATGCTCTATATATTGACGCGTGCTGGTTAAGTCTGACTTGACATTTATGTCGAGGATTTTTCTGCTAGACAAAAGTGGGGAGGTTTACTTTGGATCTATGGTATGAGGCAAGGGGTGTTGGTGATAGCTTACTAATTCAGTCGTGGCATGTGTTGCGGTTGAAGAGGGTCTCATCCACTAACGGCTAGCTTGGTCGACTCCGAAGCGGCGATTCCAGTCGCTGGCTTCACGGCTCCAGAAGTTAAGGTTTGCCCAGCCGTATCTGGACTCTGTCCGGTTTAGCAACCCTCTTACTGCCAGGTGGTATGAAGGGTGAATGCAAATGCATGGTGGGACGACAATTACAGTTACCGAAGCAGACGCTATTGCTTGCCGTCTAAGTTGGGCGGCGCTGTCCCGTTCCGCCTGCCTGTCCTGCGTAGGATGAGGTAATACTATCCACGGTTTGATAGCAGTGTGAGCCAGGTATCGCTCTCTACGCCCTTTGTCACTCCTCACCTTATAAGGCATTGGGCACACCGGTCTGACAGCCTACACAGTTCACTTAAACAGGAACGGTAATTAAAGTGTAGACCAATGAGTCTTGCTGGCACAAGCTCAATAGGAGTCCCCACTGATCCCCCACGCACGCGGGCTGATCAGGGACGTGGAGCCATCTGGGCCACAAAGCCTCTACTGGTTGTGCGTTCGCACCGGGTTGGGCGGCAACCCCCAGGCTAAGGTCACTTCAGCACTAACTTAGTGTTCAAAGCGAGAGATAACCTGAGCTTGCAGCCCCTCCCTGCACAAAGATGTTCCTAGTGCTTGGGGCGTTGCTGTTTCTCCCCACCAGCACTGAATTAGTGCTCGGGAGTTGGGAAGAAACAGGTAGCCGTCTAATGTGGATGTCAGTACTCTGGGTTCCTGTTGGCGGTGCATGTCGTATTCTGTTCCCGACCATCACACAGACAAGTAACCTGTAAATGAAAAGCAGAAGGGTAGTTAACAATGGGTGTTTATTGTAGGTGCAATAAACGCACGACCATGTGCTACCTTCTATCAGGCAGTGCAGAGATGAAGGTAACTGCGGTTCCAAGTGTAGGAGATCTGGTTCTAAATACAATGGGGAAGTAACTGGTTCTAAACAGATGCAAAATATTTAAAGTTAAACTGGCTAAGAAAATGGTGTCTGGAGGAGACAAAGTGAAGTTAAGTATATGTGTACGTGTTTGATGGATATTGACGCATGGTGAGCAGCCACTGGGGCGTAATTGTAGCTTCCGAAGTTCCCAGAGGTCCCAGCACTGAATTAGTGCTCTGGGATGTCATGAGAGAGTTTGCGAAAAATGAACTACCCGAGCCTGGCAGCATCCAGAATTATATAGGTGAAGCTTGTAGGCTGCCGGTGCGGGCTGCGGGTAGGGCGAGCAGAGCATCCTGGCTGGTCAACGTTTCTGCTTCATGCCTCGTCTGCGACGCTCAGCCTTGCCCGATGGTGGGCGGCTTGTAGGCTCTCAGCGCGTTGTAGGGGGGGGGGATATGCCTGCCAGGTTGCATGACATTCAGGTGAAGAGAATCTGCTAATAGGTTCCTGTTACCTGGTAAAGTAGGTGGTCGAGAATTCATGCAGAAAATTTCCCCTCTCCTTCTGCAGTGTTGAAAGTAGGAACATTTAGCGATGAGTTATAATCATTGTTATTTAGTAGGTTGAGCGGCATGCATCAATATATTACCTTCATGCTTCTCTGAGAAAGATCATTGCTCCAAATTACAACTTCTCATACGCCTCATTAACCTTTCTGCTTGCTTCACACACTCGCATACAGTAGAACTTTTCTATAACGATCCCTCACATTTCCCGAAAATAAAAAATTTGGCAAATTTTGGGTAGATTTTGACCCACCCCTAACTCTATGCCCCCAAACATGCCATTTTTTTTTAGTGAAGATCATCTCTAGCACATAAAAAAAAACACTTTTTTAATTAAATATAAACATGTATATTTTAATAGCTGACTGTTTCCTCATTAATTTGATACCCAAGAAAGGCATATTGCACCACCCCTTGTCGGGCTGACAGCGAATACATTGCCGGTTGCCACGTGTACGTAGCTGGGTAAGCGCCTAGGTCCTCTGCAGCGCGGCCAGGCGTGGGAGCGGCGGTTTGCTGCTGAAGCTCGACCCTAGATCCTCAGGCTGGTCAGCTGTCAGTCGGCTGCTACAAGATGGCAGACGGCGCCCACCCGCCGCCACTGCCGTCGTTGGGAAAACATGCTAATAGATGCGATTCACGTCAAATGTGTTGAATTTATACTAAATGTAGGTGGCGTGTTGGCCTCTGCACTGGCACGATGAGGCCCAGCAATGTTTACGGGAATATAAATATTTAGTGTGGTCTACTTGAAATATTAACTATCCAGAAATTTTTCATAAATAACTTTTGACACTGCCTATACACGCACACAGCCTCACTCACCATAATATGATACCGGTAACATAAGAACACCTTTTATTTGCACACACCTATCGTTATTCACTTTACACATAAAACTGACTTCACAAGGAAAATAACAATTGCCCACCATAAAAAATTAGCATATTACGTATGCGTGGATATACATAAACTTAAAAATACACATTAAAAAAAGGGCATTGAATTAAATTTGAAGTTACCATACATACACTGATTAAGAAACTAGTCTGTGTAATGTGCCACTGTTTTTACAGCGAAAGAGGAGGCATAATGGAAGCGAAAAAAGACAAGGAGGGTAAGGCAGAGGTGGCGGAATGGGACTAGGACAAAGAATCCTTACCGACACTGCATGCAACCCCCCCCCCCCCCCCAGATACCGTGGACAATTCACCAGTGTCCCCTTCTGGAATTAATTAATCTATTGCTTCACACTGCTTGGGACAACATATGTCAAAGTCTATGATGGTAGCTTGAGAAATGTACAACCAATAACATCAGTAAGGGCTAGTATTTCCATAGACTGAAAACAGTGGATAATAGAAACTAGCACCGCGGTTGGAGAAAAGGTCTACAAAAACAAATCCACACATAACTGAAACCGGGGTTCAAGATAATGCAGTTGGCGAGGGATTACTGTATCTATTTTTAGGCATGCCTCAAATTTTTTACTTTTTCAACAGAAATTTTTCACGGTTCCTCGGGATTGGGTCATAATGGAGGGATTTTACTGTCTCTCTTTGTCACTTCTTCCACTTCCCTCAACAACACTCCTTAAGTACTTAAAACTCTCCACCTTCATTAGCTGTTCCCCTTCTAACATTATCGTAGTCTTCAGTCTCTCTTTCTTCCTAGCTGTGATCATAATTTTACTTGTATGTCCAGATTAAACTTCATCCAGTACAGTTTCCCTGCCTCATCCCAAGCATCAAGCTCGAATCAGTGCTGCCGCTGCTGTTTCTGTGGCTCGCTTTATAAACCCTCTATGGTGGCGCCGCCACCACTTTCTCCATGGCCACTTGCTTCCGCTTACCTTGTTCCTTGGTTTACCCCACTCCTATTCCCCTCCTTTTATGTCACATATGATAGAGGGTAGTGGCCTGTTGGTTGGTGTGCAAAGTGGCCTTCCTCGCCACCCGTCTGTCATCTAGTAATGAGCTACGGACTTGAACTGTCGTCATGGTGTCTGCTCCTTGGCTCTATTATACTTTGGCAGGCCATTTCACCCTCTTTAGCATGCTTCGACTTCTGATGCGTTAGACATGATTTATGAGGATGTGCAACGAAATCTACTCTTGGGGCAGCATAATAAAATGTGGGAGTATTCCTTTCGTGTATGCTATAAGTAATTTAATAGTGCTGAGACAAGAGGGGAAATGAACTGGTGAGTGGGGTGGAGTGTGCTAATTTGTTTACGAAATGTTTGGGGAAAGTAGATCAAGGTAGCATAGTGTATGTTGTAGAAGTGTGCCTCAGCAGCGGGCCTCGCAAGGTGCTTTGTTTTATTTAAATATTTTGGCTGGGCACCATCCAAAGTTTAATCCAGTTATAAGTGTGTTTTGAGAGACTGAAATTTTGCTACATGTTGTTTGCTTATCACATGTTAGTTTTTTGCGGGCCCATTTTCTTCTGTCCTTATTACTTGGTGGTTATAGCTGTTTTCCCCACTCACTCGCTTGTTTATTGAGTTTTAAAGGTGTGTGCGTATCAAAATATTTTACGGCAGTATGCTCTGATAGGATTGGTAAAATACGTTAATTAATCGCTGTGCTGCCGACTTTTTATTTTAGGGAAGCTTTTAATTTGTATTCAGAGTTAATTTCATGCACAACGTGCTTTGGTAGCTTCTGTTTTGAAGGCCACGCCGTTCTTTTAAATACTTGATATATGGATTTTAGATTGCAGCGTAAAAACACTTTTTATAGACCCAAAAGAGAGAATTCTAGCGTCCGTTACTGCTCCCTGATTTATGACGAAAGTGTAAGATTTGTTGGTATAGATTTTCAGTTAGTATAAATTTGGATAGTACTCACAGCTTAAATGTTCATTGGTTAAGATTATACTTCGGTAATCTTTTTGCTATGGTTACTGGTTTATTGAATGTGTCAAAAAACCTATAAGAGCTTATGAACGTATGAAAGTGCCTAAGTTAAATTTTTTGAGACGAGCACGTTTTTGTTTAATAAGGCACTTTGATTCATGTTTTAAGTGCTTTCCTTCTGTATTCTGACACAGGATTGTTCGTTAAGTGCATTGTACATGATTTTATTGAATGGCGCTGCCTATGCAAACTGGTATCGAAATTTGCTAGTTAATTAATGTGGCATGAAAGAATATTTTACGAGGGTATTGCTATCAATTCTCTATATGGTGAATATGTTTGGCACTTTGTAATTAAACAGTATTATCAAGTTTTGAGTGCTCTTTAAGCATAATGTATTTTTAATCGTGAAGGCATGCCAAATTTTCTTGTATGAAAAAGGTTGTTGAGGAAGGATGTAACTGTGTGATATGTATAATTGAGTGTCAGATATGTATTTTATATTCAAAAAATGTTTTTATGGTGGAATATTGTAAGTGTTCATTTGAACTGTTAGGTTGTCAGTTCTAATTCTATACTTTACCAATACTAATGTTTCATCTCTCAGATTGGCAACCAAGGAATTAAAATGAATCCTGAGATTTAGGGGCAGTGAATGTATAAAATTCCCTCTTTAACCGAAGTTTGAAAATGTTCCATCAACCATCAGAGTTTTTGTTGCAAGTTTCAAGTTGGTAAACACTTACAAGGCAATGTTTCACACTGTCATTCCAAAATCACATGAAGCTTTTCAGTTGTGACAATGGAGACAGTAAGAAGTATCTGAATACTGATTATTAATACACATTATACAGTATGTACTATAAATACTTTCCTAGAGAAATGCTTGTGACTGAGTATGGTCCATCACTATAGTTAAATTGTAAATTATTATATATATGTTAAGATTACAGCTTATGTCTGGTCTGTGCGTGTAACCCCTTTGTGTCGCGCCTGTACCTGTACTGAGCGTAAAGGTTCTCATGTTTGATGACTATGTGTGATAAGAGTGTTTTATAAATTTAAAATGAATTATGTGTTGGAAAAGGGAGAGCGGTTGTTGCGCCGGGTGGTTTCTAGAGAGGGGGCTTGCGTGGTGGGGATCGTATTCAGGTATATATACAGGTGAACGTGGGTGGTTCTGGAAGATCGTTGACTGCAAGGGTTGGAGTCCAGCAGGAGTTTGGAGATTGTCGACAGCAGGAGCTGTACCAGGAGATGAGATCATCTCTAAATGTGGGAAAGTTCTGCACGAGGATGTTCAGTGCAGACAAAATTATGTATTGAGTTCAGACTTTAAATAATTCTGGCCGTGTTCAAACAAATATTTCTGCCAGTGTTCTGACTTAGAGTATTCTGGCTCATTTCGGGCTTATTACATTTTTTATGGGCAGATTTGGAAGAAGTCAACGTGAGGTGTATCGGCACTCTCGAAAAATCACTGCTTATGTGCTGAAAAGGGAACCTAGCCATTTGTGACGTCATGGTGGGCAAGGATTTCTGAAGTCATAAGTTGGCAAATGGAGTATTCCAAGTATTGCAGCAGACAAGATCTCATGTTGCAAGAGGGATTTTTATGGTGAATGAAGATAGTTTTCATGAAGGTTGTGTCTGGGGCATGCCACACTAAAACAGTTTTGAATTGGTATGCTGGAAAACAGAATGTGTGAATTTTGTGTGTATAGGGTGTGGCGTCCAGGCGAAAGCAATACCAACATGTCTGGTGTACTGATGGGGGCAACACCCTCAGGTTTTGCCTGTGTGAATGTTCTGTGCTGGCTTTGGTGGTATATATCATGTGAAAGCAATACCTACATGTCTGGTGTACTGGTGGGAGCAACACCCTCGGGCTTTAGCCTATGTGAATGTTCTGTGCTGGCTGTGGTGATATATGTCATGTGAAAGCAATACCAACATGTCTGGTGTACTGGTGGGGGCAACACCCTCAGGTTTTGCCTGTGTGAATGTTCTGTGCTGGCTGTGGTGGTGTATATCATGTGAAAGCAATACCTACATGTCTGGTGTACTAGTGGGAGCAACACCCTCAGGATTTAGCCTATGTGAATGTTCTGTGCTGACTGTGGTGGTGTATGTCATGTGAAAGCAATACCTACATGTCTAGTGCACTGGTGGGGGCAACACCCTCAGGTTTTGCCTGTGTGAATGTTCTGTGCTGGCTGTGGTGGTGTATGTCATGTGAAAGCAATACCAACATGTCTGGTGTACTGGTGGGGGCAACACCCTCAGGTTTTGCCTGTGTGAATGTTCTGTGCTGGCTGTGGTGGTATATATCATGTGAAAGCAATACCTGCATGTCTGGTGCACTGGTGGGGGCAACACCCTCAGGATTTAGCCTATGTGAATGTTCTGTGCTGACTGTGGTGGTGTATATCATGTGAAAGCAATACCTACATGTCTGGTGCACTGGTGGGGGCAACACCCTCAGGTTTTGCCTGTGTGAATGTTCTGTGCTGGCTGTGGTGGTATATATCATGTGAAAGCAATACCTACATGTCTGGTGTACTAGTGGGAGCAACACCCTCAGGATTTAGCCTATGTGAATGTTCTGTGCTGACTAGTGGTGGTGTATGTCATGTGAAAGCAATACCTACATGTCTGGTGCACTGGTGGGGACAATACCCTCAGACTCGAACTTGTGTGCCTGGATGTTGGTGATAATAGTATGTATGGATTTTGTGTTGATTGGAAAAGCTACTAGAGAGAAAAATAGGTGAGATTTCGGGACTCGCTCTCCTGAGATCATTTTGGTTTTGACGAACTATAATTTTGTGTGTTTTAAGTGAGCAAGAGAAAGTTTTGTAAATGTAAGATGTGTAGGTCAGTTTGAAGGAAGGTTCTAAACCCAGTGAAAAAATTTCTGGAAAGATATTGTTAAGACCGTCTCAAGTGATGGATTGGTAGTTGTATGAGTTTTAATGTAAAAATATTTGGATGTACATCTAGAAGCTGCGATCAAAGTAATAAAAACAAACAAAAAAATGAGTCATTATTGTGCAAGATTTTCTTTAGTTGAGTTTTATGTAACAGTAGGTGTTTGAAGAAATATGGTTGTACAAATGTATGCTACGTGTAATGATGTGTGGATCAAATTAAAGTGTAAATGGAAAGTGAGTTTTTCAATGTGGTTACTTAAGACACCCATCCCTTCTGGACAGTATAGACTTTTCAACACTTACTCTGCTTATTTTGGTGTTGTTGATTAGTGTTTTGGGTTTTTTTTTATATTGTACTTTTTTTACTTCATTTACCTGTTAGGGTTCGGTGGAGGTTTGGGAGGGAACTTGTGGCAGTTCCATGGCTGAAAGACAAATTCTCTTACCTTTAGGCTGTAAGTGACGATAAGTTTCATTTTGGGATGGCCCTGGGATCAAGAGCTACAACTGGATTACTGGCCAGGGCTACAGTGGACTTGAGCCACTTCTGCACCAAATGCACCCTGAGTCTATTATCTTCAGTCTTAGTTTGGGTGATCGTCCTATACTTGTTAGACTGTCACTTCATGCATGTAAACCCACAACCTATATGGAATAAACAATTAGTGAATTTAACCCCATTCTTCTTCATTTCCTTCACACAAACATGTACCTAAACGCATCCAGTATACAAGTCCTGCAGGGACCCAAGTAGTTTGCTACAATGAAAGACTTGGGTAGAAAGATACACTATGAAGTTGTGGATTGTGTGATAGGAGAAGCTGAGAACATCTTTAAACTTTGATGCTACAGCTGCAGTAGTACTGAGACTTACATATACGTCATTGTTACCAGTAAACGGTGGATGAAACAGCATTTGTTAACATAAATAATATAATTATGCAAACTGTTTGTCAAAGTTGAGTAAAGCTACCTAAATGAGTACACGTCAATAGGATATAGCATGTTTTACCAAATTTGAATCTGATACATTATTACCCTATAATAAAATAAGGAATAATCTGGCAGATTTTTTTCAGTACATTTGATTATTTGAAGTTTACTTAGTAGTATGCTATTAATTACATAAAACACCCCATTACTAAATTAATTAAATATTTTGTGAACAGTGTGTCCAGTTTAAAGTAAGGTGTCATCTATCTGGTTGGTGTTCATTTTTCAATGATGAACATTGTACACCACAAACAGCTATGATAGCCGGGTTATTAAGGGGTTAGTAAGCTAGACACATCGCTGCCGTTTTGCACCACCTGATGCAATAACGAGCGGAATAAGGTCACTGTTAACCGACGTGACAGCCAGCGTGCATGTAATCTCTTGATTCTAGAGCCAAGTCAGAGTTTGCAGGCTATTTTTAGACATTAGCGCACCGAGCGAGGCCACAATACACACACATACACACACACACCGGCTAAGAGCCAGCAGCAGTTATGCCATGACGGCACTCGCCACTCACAATAGCACGTGGTTGTAAACATGTGGTGCACTACCGCTGCACAGACTTTCCCAAAACGGGATACTTGGTTTTCAGTGTGCTGTGTATTTTCTTTCAGGGTCCAAAATTGTTTGCCAAGTGTAATGTTTCTTTTCAGGGTTTATGTAATGTTGTAATATTTAAATTCAAAGTGTGTGCGGCGCAGAAGAACAGGACCATAATATTCAGGCTAAGATGCCTTTCAAAGACATTTCAATATCTAGAGAAATTCAGTATTAACAGCCTCTTTGTGAAAATGTATTAGAATACTTTTTGTACCATTTTTATTTCACTATAATAGTTCTACTCGGTGCGAATAGTACTTCCGCTTGTGTAAATCCCGTACACAGCCATGGTAATGGCTGTTCATGGTTGAATGAGCACTTTTGATAGCCCTGCTTAAGATATACTTGAATGCAGGTTGTGTATTCTTCTGCCCTACATAAAATTTAATATTACCATGGGCCTCATCACTTTATTCATGCGTCAGTCAAGTGGAACTGTGAAATTATTAGAAAAGTAAATATTTTACAAATATGCTTATTTTTTAAACTTCGGCGCATTTAAAAAGACTGAAAGCGAAAGAAATAATTTAAGTTCTCATAAATAGTTACCTAACACTTTTTATTCAATGTTAAGATATGGAACTACTTCCCATCCATCATTACCAACTTTACTGAGCGTATGTCACTCAGTGGTAGAGGCAGTGGCTTTTTTCTAAGGTTGATTTCAAAAGTGCTCACTTTATCATGAACCACCTTTAGGTCCGCGCGACCCCTGCTTTGGGCAGTCGTTTTAGAAGAGCTGGCAAGGTAAGATGTCACGTACGCACTTCATATTATTACACTGATGTAGACTTCCATATATTCATTTAGTATACAGGTTAACATTTGCTTTGCGTACAATTTGCCAGACATCCCCAGCGTAATGGTATCTGCTTAAATAATTATTTATCACCCTTGTGGCTTTTTGAACCTACAAAGATGAGAGGAGACAATGTCGGAGAGGCCACGCTGCCTGTGCAACTAGTATATCAGCCGCCATTTGCCCATGTTTACGGCTTTTCATTGTAATTTCTGCATAATTGTGGTGAACAATATCTGGATAATATGTGTGTGTAATTACTTTCAGGGTTTTGTCCTGTTTAATTGTTTTATGGCCACATCGCCCACGGCCACATGGTTCGCTACCACCAAGTCCGTATCAGCGCCATCGTCACATTTAAAGGGCTAATTCCTATTTCACCTTGTGCACCTTAATTGATCTCAGGGTAATATGTATTATTTTCTTTCAGGGTTCATGTATTTTTGATATTTGATGCTTTTGTACTTGACCACACGGTCATTCAGTGTACGTATATTTTCCTGCCAACCGGCATTTGCAGATCTTTTGTATGCTTGTATTTTTTAAGGGAATATTTTTCCCAATGCATTTATAATTTTATCCGACAACTCTGAGCAAGATATGATGGAGAATAATGTGTTTTACATTCTGCACACGTAGTCCGCTAAGTACTTCATCCAGCGGTATCCGCGCCATCTAAAATTGTTTTCATGCATCTGCGTGTTTATTTTGCATGTTCAAGTAGTCTCTTCATGCAGTCTCTTCATGTCTCTTCATGCAGTGATATTTATGTAATTTTGTACGGCGGTATTATTTGCTATCATAACCCACTATGTGTATTGACCGTCGCCACATAACATGTGGTTCAAGGACGAGTCCCAATGAGTAGGCGTTAGAGAGAGAAATAAATGGACGTGGTATTGTTCATGTTCATCCTCCGTGTCCTGTCTCCAGGAAAAATCTATAGTCCACCATAGCGGCTGTACACACCTTCCCTTGTGGAGGCTGTGTTATCAGACACCGCGGAGAATCATCCATCTTGAGTAACGTGCTGGGGAATCACCTACCGGAACTGGCTATTCACGTCCGAGGTAACTGCAAAACTCATTCATTGCACGATGTAACTGGCGTAAATAAAAACAATCTTACCAGTGTAAAATTATGTATTCTTGCAGCGTCAGAACCAAGTTTTTCTCCATGTATTTACAGTAAAATGTTTAGTATGTATGCACGGGTGAGACAAACACACAGAACCCACAGCATCTCTGAGTCTCAAAGTGTGGTGTGTAGGAACCACCGCTGGCGCACATCTACCGGACAAATATATATACAGGATAAGCGTGACTTCATCATCATCACAAGTAATTGACATCAAGTCAACCACATTTTTTTCACATTTCTTAGTCGTCACAGTGCTTTCATCAAGACAGTTCAATCATGTAGTGTTTGTTTAGGGCAGCGAGTGACAACGCTGCCATTCTATATATATACATATATATTTTTTTTTACTCTCAAAATTTCACCTGAGATAGTTCGAGTTGATGTTCACTACGTGCTTCCAATGAGTATCGCAAAGTAAACATAATAGATTAATTTTTATACATAATATAATTTTGTTACACTTGACATGATTTATTTGTTCATAAATTTACAATATACATCAATATCCTAAACAAACCGGTTATAAGGGACAACAGTGCATAAAAAAACCTTGTTGTTGAATGGAAACAATTCTAAACAAGAACGAGTTTCATATTGGTGTGTGTCCCCTTAAGGACGACAGTGAAATTACTATTTGCCTCCTCCCCGCCCCCCTTGAAACTTTCAGTTGTGGCCGCCCTGCGAAAGAGAGTAGTACCGGCTGAGGAACATTACTGCATGCATGCATCTACAGTCGAAGCAAATCAGCTGGGAAGGAAAGGCAAACTAACATGTTGCAGTTGAAAGGAATGTTCAACAGGATCAGAGGGTTGCCGGTGGAACATTCACTGGTGATGATGTACAACTCCTAACGTTACGGAGGCTGTGGATCTTAATATTACGTAAGCTCTTTATTTATTGTTCTTCATAAGAACTCCCTTACAAGATTACTCAAACTGACTGTCTAGCACTCTACGAATGTTCTGAAGATATTACACATGTCTGGGATGAACAGACTTATGGAAGCAGTGTTACGAGATGGACATATGTACAGGATGAATCTTCAGCAAATCGTAAATGAAAACACATCTGTCTCCGTGAACAGGTTCCCAGTAGCACAGTGCTTACTGGTCTATGTCACTGCTGAATTGCAATCACCGACACAAAATAGCTGCTGTCTGCAGTGGCTACTGTACCTTCAGGTTTTCTATCTTTATGATAGGCACCAGGTCCTGTAGTGGCTCTCTCCCATCCTCGTCCTGTAACAAACAAGAAATACTAGTTATAAAACAGCCCAACTAACAGCTATACCTGGAGCAAAAATGTTCTTCTTGTTTCAACACAATGCGAAGGCCCAGAAATACTTCAAAAATGAAACTATTTATTTTACATCCCTTTTGCATAATTGAGAACTGTAGACACTGTGTCAATTTAACACATTTTACAGTTAAAATAAAACTCTGATTTTATGTTTATGTTTAATTTGTTTTCTATCATTTAATGCTAGTATGTTTTATACCATTAAAAGTCCATTATGTGTGATGGTCTACTTATCTTAAAAAGTGTACAAATTAAAATATGTCATTCTACAAGGAATCTTCAGGCAAACTGCTTATAACTGCATACAGTGTTTTTACATGTGTCACCAAAGTTGACACAGTGATACTTCCATCTCCTCGCTGTATACATTAAGATACAGGATTAAGGTGGCACCAGAGGAAGACAGGCAGACACACACACCTCTGTTTCCTGGCAAAGTATGTAGCTGCTGCTAAAGACAGGTGACAGACAATTGATGGTCTCTATGTACGGTGAGATGCCGGCCACCGCTACACCAGTCCCGCGAGTTAAGACAGGAGATGGTACAGAGAGGCTGGAGGAGAAAGGAAATGTCTTGGCAGCTGCTGGGCAAGGAAAGAGGAGTAGATATCTGCCTGAAGTAATATTAAAAATATTTCATGCAATTTGTAATATTAATTGTAATATTGTACCATGAAAACATGTTTGGTTGCAAAAAGATCAAACAGAACATTAACTAAATTGACAATGTTGCCAATACAATTTATAAATACGATAGTGGGAGGGCTATGAACTGGAGGGAAATTGTGGGGTAAAATTTTATCATGAAAGGGTACATTTTTTTTACCCCACAATTTTCTTGATAATCATAGCCCTCCCCACTATCACATTTGTAGCTTGTATTGGTAATACTGTCAATTTAGGTAATGTTTGGTTAAGTCTTTTTGCAATTTAATGAATTTTCATGAATAAATTTTATATTATGTACATATTTATCACTAGTTTCCCCCCTCAATTTCCCTGATCTTCATAGCCCTCCCCACTATTGTTTTAGGACTTACTGTTAGTCAAATGTTAATGCTCCTAGAAAATTTGTGTTCTGTGTAATTATTAGAGTGGAATTACATCTCTTTGCGAGATTTTTTTCTTCTTCAGAAAAGCCCCTATTCTTAGGAATTACCCCACAGTTATATCTAGGGCAGTTATGATTTTGGGGTGTATGTAAGTTCTCAATACCAAAGATTTGTTTATAAGTGTGACATAGTAAATGACGTCAGGACGTTGGCCGTATAATAGAATAGGTTGGTATTAGATGCAACGAGTAAAGCATTAAAATGCAAAAACTGAGGAATTTAGTTCTCGTAAGTTTCACGACTCTAAATATATGGGCCTACAAAAAAAAAAACAGAAAAATGCAACAGGTGAGTTTCATGTTATAAAAAAATGTAGGTGACAAATAATGCAGAGATAAACGAAACACATATCGTGATTGGATGATGTTACAGGTTTATAGTGAGAACATTCTAGGTTTAGTTTTAAGTCAGTAATTTGCCCGGTCGGACGTGTCAGAAGTAGGACTGATTTAATGCCTGTTTTATTGCAATTTATACTGTTTGAAGTGTTAGATGAAATAAGTGTGTGATAATAACAGTGTTTATATGGTGTTATTGAGTACAGAAATGTTTAATATGAATACAAGTGTGGTAATGTGTGTGCAGTGAAACCTTGGATCATATAAAATGGGATGATGTGTGCTTCACAAACTATAATATATGAGTGACAATTAAATGTGTGGGTAACAATTGTAATATATTATTTGTATTGGTTTAACGTGTGTATTACGACTGTATGTTCGTAGTGGTGGTAGTTGAAACGAGTAAAGCTGTATGTTTAAACAGCAGAGTATTTAAGATTTTGTAAGTTGTAGGACTGTGTTTTTGTTCGCATTGTAGAATAATAAAAAATGTATGAATTGTTGGCCGCTTGTTCCATTCATAAAGTGAATAAGATATTAGTTTACGTGTTCAAATTCCGTTTATTATGCATCAGTTTGTCATACGATGGATACGAATGTGTGTATAGGATATAATTACCACTGTTGTAGGTAGGTAATGTTTGGTTAGGAATCTGTAGCAGGTAACGATAAAGATATGTGGTGCCTAAAGTGGAGATGCAATCGAAAGTGTAGGACGAGGTTAGAAAAGGTGTTTAATAAGAAAAGGTGTGATAAGTATAAGGCGGTGTGTTCTAAATATGCACACAATACAGTGATTCACCCAAACACAACATATGATAAACAAGGTGTGGCTGATCTACCGATAATTATGATTCGTCGTTTGTAGATATACGTTAGTTTAGGCCAGAAATTAGTAATTTACTGACTGCTCGAAATATGCACCCATGACAGTAAATCACCCACACACAAACCCGTGATAAACAAGGTGAAGCTGATTTACTGAAAAATGTGATTCATCGTTTATAAACATACTATAGTTTAGGTGGCAAGATATGATACAAATGTGGAATTGCAATGTACACTTAGACAGATGGGCTCAAGTGTACTACCCGATACCATATGTGGTATCGGGTAGTACAATAGAGCAGATGGGCTCTATCATATTACCCGGTATCAGGTAGTATAACATAACAGTTGGGCTCAATTGTACTTCACGATACCATCTATAAATGCTGAAAATGCCCACATTCCCATGGATGACCTGTTTCATAAGCCATGTCCGAAACAGCTACAAGACCTTGATTTAGGTTACTAAATCAACCAGGTGACCAAGTTTAGGCCCTAAATATTTGGGGATTTAGGGTTGAAATTTATTGATGAAGTAGCACACTAAATCCTCAAATAAGTCCTTCAAATCGTCTGCTGTTGTTTGTTTACATTTTATTTCCAGCATTGTGGTGGAAACGTCAATATTTACTGTTCTTGAAACGCTGCACAATACATGCAACGTGAAAAATTGGATATCAGGGATCAACATAAAGTTATTTTAAATTAAAGTTTGTATGTTGTAATAATATTGCTAAAAAAAAAAAAAAAAAAAAAAGGTCGTTATTTAAAAAGGAATGTTAATTAAAGGGAGTGAAGAAACGAGAATAATGATATCCGCTAGAAAGAAATAAGATTCGTTATCACAAGACAACGGGGTTACGTCAGTTACGTGAAAATGCTTGGGAGAAAGTTAGTTTATTTTATTTATTGATACGGTGACAAACAAAATAACGTCGATATTCCACATGCTTGTAGTTTCCACCTTTGTCACATGTAGCGCTGTTACAAGCTGTTCGAAACCATCCGCCCTAAATTCTTATTCCTCAAATTTGCCATTTCGGACACGGCTTAAGATAATTGTAAACAATATGGAATCGGGTTCTTCAAAACGCCCTGATTTTTTCAGTGCAGTTGCTTGTTCTGTTGATTTATTTTTATACAACCTCGCATCAGAAAAACTTGACTATCAACTACTAATTCAACTCACCTTGACTAATACTTCTGGCTCCAATTCCATTATCACTACATAAAATAAAATAAAATAAAATCCCGTTCCACAATACACATATTTACGACCCACGAATAGAGATGGGCGAATGGTTCGCGAATCGACTCGCACAGCACAACTCGCAAGAGCCGTTCACTTCGGCTCGAGGTTCGCGGCTCTTCTTCGCTCTCTTTTCTTCTCTTACCCAGCTCAGCTCCCATTATGCTTTTTTCACATTTGGGCATATCCATTGGTACGTACCCATTACTCCATTCTTGTGCAATTTTTAACACAGATTTATTACATAATTTTATATTGTTTCTAATCTCACATTATATTTTGTGATATTTAATTTAAATTTAAAAGTCGTTTTAGTTCCACTCCGGAGATTTTATTTCTGGTTACGAGAGACAGTATCGTGCTTTCAAATGACAACATGTAAGATCATTAATATAAAAATATATTTTATTATAAATTTAAAGACCGCTTATACTTTTAAGTACAAATTGTTTATAAATCTCGGAAATGTCTCAAAATGTTGTTTTGTGTGGAAGATAATAATTATAGCTCAATGTAATGTCTAGGACTAGTTCAAAAGTATATTTTGATCGCCAATGACCATCTTTAAGAAATTTTGCATTTATAAGTCAAGAACCCTACTGAACCATACAAAAGAGCTGGTTCATTACAGAGAATGAAAAGGGTTCTGAACAGCTTCTCTAAATTAACCA
Organism: Dryococelus australis; assembly: GCA_029891345.1. Lineage (NCBI taxonomy): Eukaryota > Metazoa > Arthropoda > Insecta > Phasmatodea > Phasmatidae > Dryococelus > Dryococelus australis. The sequence goes on from CM057008.1 coordinate 34,503,613, forward strand.
CCTTGCCCATGCCTATCGACAAACTAGCGTAGCCATAGCAAAAAAAAAGTTGTTACCAGATCTCCATCACGCTAGATGGGGATCTCTTACGTTAATCTTTGACCAAGGACGCATCCTAGGGTCTTGCGCCTGGTTATCAACTAAAGATCAAGATGGCGGCTGGAAGCGGGAAATTCAAACACAGTTTAATGGCCGGGAATAAGAACTGATTTTTTTGCATATATATATATATAATACACTAATACACTAAAATGATAGTCAATGGTATCCCAACAGAGATAAATATGTATTTGTGTACATAAATATATTTGTATAAAGACATATATAATGTATTTGTATATATAAAATATACACATATATCTCTATAGTGATTCAATTATCCCGTCATTTTAATTCAAGACCAACTGTAGTTTCATTTCCAGAACATGTTTTTTTTTTTTTTTTTTTTTCCATCATTTCTTGTTAAATTTAGTTATGTTTCAGAGTTTAAATGGCGGTCGTTCGTACTTTTATACTGAATTTTCGTTGGTGTGACATGACAGGTGTGGCCCGACTGTAAATTGTTGTTGTAATGAAAACACTATGATGCGATGTGACACCAACACAATATTTTGGCCCCTCATGGCTGAAAATACAAAAATTGTTTCAGAAGGTCATCTGTGTGTTTACCAACCAGGCAAATAGTTATCTGCACAAAGGAAACATGTCCGGGGTCAATTTAATATCAGAACCTAACATTTGCACTGCTGCAACGCAACACAAATAAAACTCCACTGCACTTGCACCCATTACCACGTGTGATTAAATACACTGAACGCAATTGGGCGGGGCTCTTTTGGCCACACAATTTCACTCCCACTACCCGAACTACAGTGGCCAATGAAATAATTTTTTGCAAGGTCTTCATGGCCACATGGATACATAAGTTGCAATTGTTTATACATTCACTACAGTGTTTATAAATGGCTATGAATAACATTTTTATCGCGCCAAATAGTTTGACTCCTCATGGTATCTGGACCATGAGGGGATTGAAAGATGAGGATAGAAACGGTGATGTTTGCTGACTTGCCACGGTAGGGTGCCAGCACGGGGTTGTCGTTGATGCACAGAATTTCAGGATCTTGTCGCCGACGACCGTTCACCATCCCTCATGTCTGATGTCTTAATTTATATTACCAGTTTCGATGAAAACGCTTGCCTAGTCTAGCAAGCGCTGTTGGCCTCCGTTATATGCCAATTCACTCCTGACGGGTTGTTGTGGCCACCCAATGCCATTATTCAGACACATGGTAAAAATAAAAGTCAGCATTAAATAGGTTTAGTAGCAGTGAAGCGGCTAATACTATAATAATGCAGGTCTTACAATCATGTATATTTGTTGCATTTCCATTCCCAATTGGGCACTCACATGATACAAAAACCGCCGCTAAAGCCTGGCGGGCTCTTATGCTTACAAAGATGGCCATAGGTTCTGCATGGTTATTAATGTGTTACATCTCGGCCGTATACAAGATGGACCAAGAAGTGAAGTGACACGTACTCCAGGGGAGGAAACACAAACGGTTCGGGTAAATTAGAATTAAAGCAACAGAATTACATTATGATTAGTTACAAAGTTGATGTGCCCGGAGCACCGCGATGTGTTGGTCACCTAACATGACTCAAGTGTCAATTTTGTTGCCGGTGTATGCAGGCTGCATACGTCTTAGGGGTGCTGTTTTTTTGTTCTCCCGTACTTCCTGACTGAGTGATGTTATACTTTGTAGTGATTCACTCCTCTGCACTGTTGCGGCATGAATAGCAATTTACATTGTAGGTGTGTTGACCTCGAGTGTGGCAGCTGTCAGTGGGCTTGGCTGCGAGTCAAATAATCTTCCAACATTGGTAACGTCGGCTAGCAGTGTCATGACTCCTTCACTCTTCTATTGACCACTTTGTTGTGGCATATTGACAGGGGTGGTGACGTGGGTGTTTGTCAATCTGAGGGTGATGCGATGAAAAACTACCTTCCTTCGTGTACTCAGCTGCACTTCAAAACACATGTCCCCCATATTCCTTGTGACGACATGCGGGCCGCTCCACTTTTCGGCGAGCCCCTCACAAAAACCTTTCTGCCCTGCAGATTGGTGGTGTGCCTGGATGTATACTGATTGGCCTGGTTTGAACAGTGGTGGTGGTGGTCAAGATGACACCAATGCCCACTGCGATATGCAGTGCTTCTGGTTTTCTCTCTCCTCTCTCATTGTGCATGCGCACCTCTCTTCTCTTCTCTCACTTCTTCCTGCGCAGCTGGCGCAATCTATGGCCCAGCTCGTAAACTCACCTAGGAGGGGGAGGTCACTGCCTTGGAGCAGCTGGGTTGGCGTCATTCTCTTGGTCTGATTCACTCTTATCCTGAGTGTGAAGAGGGCTGCGGGCAGTTGTTCAGCCCACGAGACATGGTTCTTACCCACACACAGACACAGTGTGTGGGTATCACCAGCGCAAAGAATTCATTTTCTACTACTTTTCCCATGGCCCGGACTCGCACACTTGACACAGGATATGCTTCCACCCACCTGGAAAATAAGTCAGTTATGACTACGATGAATCTCTTGCCCATCGATGTGCATGGATAAGGACCCATCAAATCCAGCACCATGGTTTCGAACTGTTCTTGCGTTGCTCTTGGTTGCTGTTGTGTACAGTCTGTGCATCGGCTCTTATAATGGTTACAGGCAGTACAGTCCCATACAAAATGGCAGACTTCGACGGACACTCCCGGCCAGTGAAAATGTTTCTAAACATTATGGTGGGTCTTCGCTGCGCCAGAATATCCCACGTGTCAGTGTTTATGTTCACGCAGGATTCCAGTGTGCCATTCAATACATGGCATTGGTCACTGACACGTTCAAATTCTGCAATGAATTTCTGTGCTATGGGGCATTCCGACTGTTTGTTTACCATGTGCGTTCTCACCGTGGTGAATGACGGTGCCTGCGGTAATATTGTGATGTTGGAGCATTGCACTTGCAGTGTCGTGTTGTCTCGTGAGCAGGTGGGGGAGGATGAAGAACATTCTCCCACTCTTCGTCATCTTGCACGATCTCTGCTTCTGGAGTACAAAATAGGTGGTCGGCAATTTGATTTTCTTCTCTGGCTACATGTTGAACCTCAAAGTCATAGGCCTGCATAAGGAGGACCCAGCACCCAGCTTACTCCGACTCTCCTTCATGCTGTGCAGCCACAGTAGGCCGCAGTTGTCTGCCCAAAATGTGTAGTGTTTATACTCTAGATGTGCTCCTCACTATGGCCAGACGTTCTCGTTCGTTAACATTGTCCTGCCGCTCTACTGGGCCGAACTTGGTGCTCCCGAAGTCAACAATATAGTGCTCATTGTTGTCTGACAGCTGGAAGACTACAACACCTAACCCCTTCTCACTTGTGTCAGTCTATACGTTCAAGTGTTGACCTGGGTCGTATCTTGACAATGCCTTGCACTCACGGAAACTCCATTAAACGTATTCAAAGCTTTGTTGTTGGGAGCTCTGCCATTTGAAATGGCAGTTGGGTGACATAAGCTCTGTGAGGGGCGTGGTGGTGATAGAGAACCTGCCAACATACTCCTGAAACCAGTTAATCAAACTGAAGAATTTTCTTAACTACTTATGTGTGGCTGGCACGGGATATTCTTCAATAAGGCTGAGTTGTTGGGGCATAGGTTTTCGTCCATTCTCGCTAATGAGGTGGCCCAGGAATTGGATGTTTTCTTTGTCGATATGACATTTTTTGTTGGCACACATGATGCCGTATATCACCAAATGCACAAAAACGAGTGACAAGTGGTGCAGGTGTTCTGGCCATGATTCGGACCACACAATTGCATTGTCAAGATATGCAAGGGCACAAACACCGATCAGTCTATCCAATATACGAACCATCATTTCTTGGATGTTTGACAGGGTGTATTTCAAGCCAAATGGCTTAGCACAAAATTGAAAGTGGCATCTGTCAGGAACGGTGAATGCTGTTTTATGACAATCTGTGGGCTTCACAAGCACTTGCCAATAACCGTTGCTGAGGTCGATGGTGGTTAGTACCTTCGCACATCTCAAGGTATTTAATGCATCCTGGATATGGATGTATGGTGGCGGGGCACTACATGTGATAAAGTTCTGATTGCGAAAATCTACACAAAAACACTAAGTTCCATCCTTTTTTGGCACAAAGGTGATCGCTGAATTAAAGGCACTTTCTGCCGGCTCAATAACTCCCTCTTCCAGCATCTCTGCTATCTGTTCTTGTGTGATCTCTCGCTGGTGGGGATAGTAGCAGAGTGGGCTGTTGTATAACGGTGTATCCATGGTTAACAGGATGGCATACTCAGCTACGGTTGTTCTACATAGTGGGTCGGCAAGGGTAATTACGTCCTAAGTTTGTTTAGAAGTCGTTGTACAGCTTCGTGATGTTCTGGTGGAACTGCACTGTCGAGGTCATCCAAGGCGACGGCAGGTGTGTCATCCTTAGTTCGAGGCTACAGATTGTATACAGTACGGCACTCTTTACATACAAAGTGTATCTGCCGCACAGCTGGCTCGACCACTGCTGTCTGCTCGTTTAACCAGGGAATCCTCAGTATAATGTTTTCCATGATATCAAACGAGACGAATTCGTGGTCATTGTTGTGATGTCCCAGATATTGATCATAGCTATTATATCGCCGGTAACATCTCCCGTGTACTGACATCTCGCTAATTGTATTGCCTGTTTGTTCTGTTTTACTTCTGCCAGGTCGACGTAGCTGCCATGAACGAAGTTATGTGATGCATTCGTGTCTACCAACACTCTGCATGGTATGTTGTCAATCTAAATAGGAATGTGCATGAAATTCTCTGCTTCGCTCGTGATTTGGCCGAGTGATTTGCAGGTTGTGTTCTGTTTTCTTTGCTTCGGTAATGGAATGGGGTGGGGTGGGTTATGTCAGGCTGCCCTACACCCGCGGTCTGTTTCCCGATGACGATCTGGATTGCTGTTGTTGTTGCTCTCATGGGAAGTCCGCCCGCATCGGACAGTCGTCGTTCGAGTTTGGTCCGCCACACCACCTGCAGGGGTGAGGAGCCTGTCTGGGTCTGCTTGAATACCTAGGAGCGGGCGTGCTGTTCCTCGTAGAATCAATCGCTCCTGGCCTAGAGGTCATTGTCTTGATGAGGATTGTAGTTGTTTCTGAAGCCTTATTTACTGTTTCTCCCATGGATGGGTTCTTGGGTTTGTTTATGTTTGTCGCGTGGCGTGGCTGTGTGTTGTCGTAGAGCGGTAGTGCAGCGGTGTTAGTGTCCAACAGTAAAACTGTTTGCAGCAACTCTTGCTCTGTGGTGTGTATGGCTGGCACTAAGGCGGAGCGGTGTTGTGTTCTGGAGGAGCCAAGCTGGCAACCACCTCTAGTACACCCCGTAGTGACAACTTGACGGTAGGCTGGTGGAGCAAAATGGTGTAAATTTAAGGTTGGGAGTTGGGGGTAGGAAATGTCCCATTGTATCTCACCAAACCTTCTGCTGACAGATTGTGGGCACCAGGTACTGCAGGGGCAATATCAACTAGTTGCAGTAGAGCAGACTCCTCTTCTCCGGATCATGTGCCAACAGCAAATGGACAGTGTCCTCCGTCCTTTATAATAACAGAAAATATGTAACTGTAGTATACTTTCTATGCAGTGAGGTCTCAGGGCGACTCACACACCCATATTTAGTTATACGAAGATGAAAACACTCTGAAATACATTGGTAACACTTGCAAAGTACACTCAATAAAAAGGTGGGAAATGTGAGGCCCCATGCTCCTATAGCCCGTATGTAACCCGAATGAAGAAGCAGACACTTCACGTTAATTCACTGGGTTTTATTTAAACGTTCCTCTGGGAAACAACTTACAAAGCACTTTCCGGGCTTTGCCCGCAGGTAGGGTTACACTGAGAAAAAGGCACGTTGCCACTAAGAATTACTGTGAAAAGTTAAGCCTTCCCAGGCAACGCTATTCCATGGGAAGGGAGGAGCGGAGAAGTCTTGGGCGGCCAAACACACAAGGTTCCGGTAATCAAAATTATATTGCAATGAAAGTGGTTCATGAAAAATGTTGATTCGCCCCACAAGCGCGTGAAACGTGACCCCGTCGGTCCACACATCCGACTCCTTCAGACACTGTAGTATGACTAACTCTTTCGCCGCAGCGCGCTGGTCAGTTTGGCGGGTCAGCAAGCCGCACGAACTACTTTCTTACACATATAAATCCTGCAGAAACATGCACACGTATCTTAAAAACAAACAACTATTGCATAATTAATTACAGAAATTACAGAAACCCTTTATTATGCATAAGACACTGTGTGAAATGAAATGGGGGTGAAACACATGAAAAATGGAAATAACAGAAAATTAGAACTTATACACTTAGGCACGTAGGAAACTTCAATTATGCTAGGGCTCCATGCAGACTTGTTGCGTGGACATCCATCCTTGAGAGTCTTGTAATTACTTGATGACTAACAAATACCTGATTTTAAAGGTTCTACTTTCAGAACAAGTGCACGCGGGTGCATGTGTCTACAGTGCACTTGCACTACACTGCTCTGCACCTTGCACTTTCTGCACGAGCGCACTGGTGACCATTGTTTAATGCATTCGTGGAATAGCAATTTTCGTGCAACCGATGCGGGACACTTCCTAACTAGTGCACACCAGTAACCGGTAGAGCGCTGCTCCCTGCAGCAGCCGCCGGCATCGGTGGGCAAACGGGCTTGGGGGAAGCAACTGACGTCAAACTCCTAGTGGTAGGTTTGGACGAGGTTAATTTTGTTCATGGTGAAATCGTACAACAACTCATCCATCTTCTCCCTCTTGACTGTCTGGCTGAGTGCTCATAGAGACGTGAACGTAGTAGCATATCTGCATTAGAAATTTTGACAGAATTCTTCCCATGTCAAACCGTAGTGGGCGATGCTGCGCCATCAGGACTTAGCATCCCCAAAGAATTGCTCACCGATACAATGAGACCAATCCTAGTGGTCGACTCAGTACTTGCTGTCTTTGCTCACAGTCCTGTATAAATGTCCCAGGTTTCTCGCTGGATGTACCTGCATAAGTCGGCAGCGATTGGAACCTGGCGGGTGTTGCTTAATGTGTTTGGCAGCATTGATGTTAGCTCATGTGATCCCTTACATTGGTTGGATGTGTGTGGCGTGTTGCCATTGCTACCTCTCGCAGGAGCGGAGTAGATTGTAATAGTAAACAGGGTAACATCAGCTGTGGTGTGTGGAGCAAGTAATCGTCCACTGTATTCGGCCGTACCCTGTGGTATTTATACCTTCGATACCAGGTTGATATGATGCATGTTTGGCTACATTTCCCAGTTCATAGGTATAGTCATTGTGTTAGTTCCGGACAAGTCCGTTCCAGTAGGCACTGGTTGCAGCTGATGTCATGTACGTTTCTCCTCGTGGTGCATTCCCAAGGCATAATGCATCCCTTGTACAAATGCTCATGGAATCTGAAGGAGTTCAATCAGCCTAGATTCGCTATTTTTATACAGATATTTATAAGAAATTAAATATGTGTGTTTTAGTGATTCAATGACGAATAGACCACTTTGTTAGAGTGTCTTCGCCTTTGATAATTTCATGACTTGGTTTTTATTTTTGGCGATTGCATAATTTACATACGAGTGTGTTGGTTTCAATCTCGTCTCCCCTGTTAGTTTGAGCGGCGACATTTATGTACTGATGATTACACTTGATTTATAAATCTATAAGAATTTTCGGAGTCAGCAACTGTTTAACCAATTCCGAATTGACGGCTTTGCTTTTACTCGAGCGCTCCAATGTGTTCCACATGATAGATTCATCTGCAAGAACAGTCGAATGATCATCCTGATTTTCTAACTTTTCTGTTTTATTCGATTTTTTTTTTATTCAATGGAACAGCATCTTTCAAAGTTTTTTCTTTTTTGTTTGCAGGAACCATTTTCCTCACCGCTATGATGGGCCTGGGTGGAATCTTCTGGTGATGATGGCTGGGTTGTTGATGGTGACGACCCCTCATCATTTTTTACGGGTATGTTTTAGTTTGTAGTCAGTTTTCTCCGCAGCAGCCTACGTAGTCGATGTTGGCTCTGTCATCTCTGACGTGGTTGCCGTCGTCTCTTGACATGGCAATCTTTACAATTTCCAGAAACAGGTTTCGTAGTTTATTCAAACATCGTTCCACTTTAACGACTTTCTGTTCTAGGTTATCGAGATCCATTTCCGACAGATAACTAATCTTTCGAGTTTATCGTTGCATGTTTTCTGATATATATGAGTATGTATTGAAAAAAAATTATATATATATATATATATATATATATATATATATATATATATATATATATATATATAATCCTAGAAAAGAAGAAATTTTAACATTGTGTTTTAGGTACAACTTGTCGTAGGTGCCGATGGTGGGAATCCCATCGTGATCGGTCGTCAAATTGGCCAATTCTTGATGGGGCATAGAATCGGCTGGCATCCTTTCGACGAGATGGATATTTGGGTAACGAAATTGGGGTTTTGTCGTAAAGATGATTGATTAAATTGCATTTTCGCTTTGTTGATTTTCAAATAGGATGTTGACCAAGTCCTCTTCGCGACAGAGTAGATTTAAGTAGTGCTCATATTCCCTGTTTGAACACAAGTACGAAATCTGGGGCAGAACAGAGTAATCATCCCTCAACTCGAAATTGGCAGTTTTATTGATGCATTGGTAAAAAAGTTTCAACATTTCGAGGTTAATTCGTTCTGCGTTGTGCATGTCGCTGTCAAAGGGAACAAACATGATTATGGATTTTCGTATCTTGGACATTAACTCTATCGAATCGAAATGGCAGTAGGTGACGTAGGGTGTGAAACACCTGTACAAGACACCCAAATTGTAAAACGAACTCTTGTTTAGTGTCGGGGTTTGAGATGTGTGCGGATAAAGTGGAAGTTCCAAGTTTGATTTGTCAATGTAATTACACAAGTAATAACAGCTGTCTGTGCGAATGCAGCTCGAGTTCCGCAAAATTGCAGTTGACAAACACAACGTCCAAGTAATCGTCGAAAATTGTATCGCGGGGAAGGATACCGACATATTTTAAAATGCATTTTCACAGCAAAAAAAAAAAAAAAAAAAGAGGGATTCTCTTTGTACAATTTCCGATAAGTGAGCCAACGATGTGCTTTCGTCTTCGTCGTTTTTATCGATGCATAAATTTGTATATATTCAAAGCATGTTCTTATTTCAAGATGTATATATAAGGTATTACAAAAAAAATCACACATCTATATAAAAAGTATTAACGATATGGGAATGTTGAATGTAAACAAATTATTGTTTGATTACATCACCGTCAAACTTGCAGAGAATAAATTTCACGACTTGGTTGTATGTTTCAGGCCTTGGTACTACGTCGGAGTGGACAATTTCGAAGAGTGTTTAAGAATTTTGGGTGCAAAACACATTTTAAATGACTGGTGTTATGATAATCAAGTGACTGAGTTCCAGATAGAATCGGAGCACTTTAATAAAGCAGTAAAATGACTCGATGTTCTCTACGAAACAAAAGACATAAACGTTGACTACAAAACTAAATTCATCAATTACTTTGAACTACACAGCTTGGTTTGTCCATGGAAAAACATGAGCCCACCACTACAAAACATGTACTTGCAGCTGTAATTAAACTTTTATTATCACTATTATCTTTCAAATAATGTTTTACCAAAAGATGTTTCTGAGCCGATCGTGCAAAAAATCAAAACCTACCTCACAAGCAGTTGGGATCCGGGACGAAAAGAGAAACTTGCAGACAACGTAGACAATGTTTTCGCGTCCAATCACGAGAGATCCATTCCCCACGTGCCATCGAATATCACAGTGATGGCTGTTAAAAGCAAATGAAATTACTCTCCTTCCAAGCGTGATTGTAGAAATCGTTTACGCTGAGATGATGCCAATCTGTAACTGCAGTAATGATTTATAAAAAAAAAATTTTTTTTATAAAAATATGATTAGTTTCGAGATAACCTACTTGTGTATGTTGTATTCGACATTACCCCTCCCCACCCTCCTACTTCAACAACCAATCAAGTTGCAGCATTTCACCTCCACTCTCTTCCCCTCATTTTAGTTTTGCCTATATGGCCGCTAAATCTAGAAAAAAGACATCAGTCGAAGCCGAGAGCTGAATGTGGAAACACCATTCCTCCTCCCAGAGCAGAATACTGTATTTTTTATTCATTCCGCAAATCTTTCACGCAGTTCAAAATGTTCATGCTGTTTGGGACGTACCCGTTCCTGTATAGTTCCCTGGCATTTGGATTTTTGTCGTTGAGCCATTTCAGAGATTTGGCGAGCAATCGACGTTGGCATTGGGTAAAGGATATTTCTCGGTTTGTTTCATCCAGCACATGCATGGACAATGTGTGTAACAAACTATCGGATTTGGGTTTGACAATCACATCTAGGGCAATGTCGGCGATGCGATGAAAAAGTACCACGACATCTTGTCTAGCTTTTTCGGCATCTCGACTAGCTTTTTCAGAATATTGTCTGGCAAGTATTAATTCTTCATTGGTTAAGATAAATGATTTCATCACCTCGAGTAAGCTGTGGTTTACATCTTTTAACACATCTTTTTTAGTCATATCAATTTTGTATTGACCATTCTTTCTCAAGGAAGGTAGCACATCTTCATAGACCCAATCAATGAACCCTTCAGCCTCTGGTAATTTTGAACATGATACCAGAGCATATAGGCCAGACTCAGAGATGAAGATGCTATGTAGTTACCAGTTGGAGGGGATGTCAAAGGTATTTTGAGATAGACCCTTCAATTTTACCCATGATATTTTCCATTTTGGTTTCATAAATTTTATAATTGTGTTACATGATTTTTTTATATCTGCAATATCTATCCCTTTGAACCAAAATTGTTCGATTCCATTACGGTCGACCAATACAAAAATCCAACATTTGAAACTTTGGAAGTTTGCTAAATGAAAAGCCAGCTCAACCAACGACATTGTGAGTGAAATTATATTTAGTTCCTTATATGTAGAAAAAAAATTAATATTTTTGTGATTTTTTTAATTCCATAATATTAATTTTGATAAATAATAAATATTAAAAATTGGATTTATAGCGGAGATTGTATTCTTCCTTACTTTTTATTTTTCATGATTTTATTTATATACAAAAACCCTGCAGTAAAAAAATTGAATTTTGGAAAGGGAACAATTCTGACCACTCCCCTCAAAATTCAACCACATTTTCTTTCACTTTTGGTATACCAAGTCTGAAATTACATCAAGTGATTGTTTATACCCAAAAAAAAAGCTTATATATTAAAGAATTGAATTTAAAAAAAGGTTTTCATATAATAATGTATTGAATCAAAGCATTAAAAAAGAAAATTTTTTTCAATAATTACAATATTTGTAACATATTTGTTTTTGTACAGTTCCCTGGCATTTGAATTTTTGTCATTGAGCCGTTTCAGATATTTGGCGGGCGATGGACAGCACGATAATCCAATATTAGAAACTTTGGAAGTTTGACAATGGAAAAGACAGTTTAACCAGCGAAATTGTGAGTGAAATGATGTTCAATTACTTATATACTATGTACAAAAATATTAATTTTAATTAATAATAAATATAAAAAAAATTGAATTTAAAGGGGGGTCCGTTTTGTATAAGGACCCTCACCCACAATCTTCCTTCAAAGTAACCTGTGATGGTTCATAGTGAAAGTGTTAATTAGGGGTCAAGGGGAGTCAGATAAACTTTATGTTGAAGATATAAAAAAAACAAATTTTAAAAAGGGGGACTTTTCGTGCACACCCAAAATGAATTTTGGCATTATACCAATTTTCCGGACCAAAAATTGAATTTAAAAAGGAGGTCCGTTTTGTATAAGGACCCTCACCCATGGAGGTTCTATTAGTGTAAAAATCCAACACTCAAAGTTTTCGAAATTCGAAAGCTAAATTGATTTCCTAACCAACGACATGGTTGTTGCTTATATATAGACAAATTGTTTACGTCATGCTACCACCACAAACTTTAAATAGGGACTCCATTCGCCCTGCTGGCCTTCCCCATTGCTCTTTTTCCACTGCACTCCCTATTCCACATGCACTAGGGTCATTCTCCAGGTGTTGCTGGGTGATCGCCAGAATTGGGACAATAGCTGGGGGAGGAGGTATGAAAAGAAACATAAAATAAGAGCAGAAGTTGCCTGTATCATTACATAACTAGTATTATGAAAATAACAAAGGTTACAATTAAGGAAAATTAAAGTAATAGGCCTAATATAGTGTATTTAACCTGTTTTATTACTGCAGTTACAATATTACAGTTTGCATCCACTCTCTGTAGCCACCATTGCACACTCTACACTATTCACAGCGCTGCCACCTTTGCAACCATATCCACTACACTCAACCACCACATGAATTATGCATAAGCAACAAACAACACAGAGTATATGAGAGACACTTAACATATATATATATGCACAAGTATCATCTAACATATAACACATCTGAAACACAACAAACACTACATATAAGGTGTCTTACATGAATATGCACAAGTACCATCCAACACAGAATAACTGTGAACCGAAAAATTAATTTAATTTATGCTATCCAAATCCTAGGCTACATGTACTTTGGTACATGTAGCCTAGTACAAAAACCACAGTTTTTAAATGTCTACAATTATCTTCATAACTCTACTGCGTCTAGGATAGCTCCACATTTTGCGCACTGTCGTGTGCACTTTTGTTCTCAAATCCTCTGAATCCTTCGAAGCAAGATGGGTCCACAAACCATTGTCAGTGTATGCAGTCATTGTTGTATCCATGTCTTCTATCACACCTACATTCTCTTTCCCACTCGCACACCCCACTGTTTGTCACGCACTAGTTCCAGCCTCGTCTATCGTCTTCTTGTGGTGCTGCCTACATCTGGTCTATAAGTCTGTTCACTGAGAAATCACTGTCTCCTTGGATCTTGAATAACAGACGGCCTGTCCTATCAACAACGATTCCCCTACCCACCTATTCCCCTTTAGAATAGAACCTGTATTACACATAACTGACAACCATAAATGAAGCATTATGATGAGTTAACTGGGAAGCAGTGTTGGATTATTACGAATGTCTCTACCAAACATGATAATAAAGGGTGTTTCACATGTAACAGAATGAAGTATGATGCAGTGACCCAGCAGAAACAATTGTAGGGAAATCTCCAATGGCACTTGGGAATGGAAAAGGACAGAATTTATTTTAGAAGGTTACATGTTTTCTGTCTATCAGTTTGTGAATGTGCGATATGGTGGTGAGAAGGTATGAGTAATACCATCGTGTTACAAAACTTCAAATTTTTCCAAACGAACTGTATGCTATTATCAGAAAGCAGATGTCCACGGATACCGTAAGAAGCAAACCAGACTCCCAATTGACAAGATTGTATCCGAGCTATGTGAGACAACTAACATTCCTCTGGCCATTTTGAAAAACTGTCTACAAGACTAATAAGTGTTTTCCAAAAAAGGTCCCTGCAACATAAAATATGATATCTCTGGTAATGTCGCCTAGACCAAGCCCATGGTAATAATATGGATTTTTCTAGCATTGACTCACTTTGTAAACATGCCTCACACTGTGCAACTAACTATTCATGATCTTCATCTATCACGGGCCACCACACATAAGACCAAGCCAAATTCTTCATTTTACAAATTGCAAAATGATTTGAATAAAATACTTACAAAACCTTTTCCCTTAAAGCCACTGGCACGGCATCATCAAACATCCATGTTCCAACGCGAACTTATTTTATTTGGAATGAGAGGTTCCAAATGAATCATCAACTTTAACTGGCCAACCATCTCTCACATGACACAACCTTGTCCAACTGTGTGTCTCGTTCCGTGGCCTTCCTAATTTCCTTACATACTGTACTGTGTAATTGAACCCTTGCAGTAACACAGCCCATCTCTGCAATCTGTTGGCCGCAAGCTGAGGAGTACCCCAATGTTCCTCAATGTGTGAACTAGTGGTATGAAAAATTCTTACGCCAAGAAAATGGCTAGCGCTTCCTGATCAATTTGCAAGTACATCATTTACGCTGATGAACAAGTTTGTGTGGCAAATGCGATTGGCTTAACGCCACCAGGGAACATATGCCTGATTACTGCTCCTACACCATAAACAGAGGCATCTCAGGTCACCTTGACAGGATATTGGGATAGTAGTAGTGGGTAACCAGCTGAGGAAATAAATACTTTCAGTCGACAACTGCCATACTTACAACTGTCTGACAACTGCCAGAGGTAGTACATTAGCAACAGTGCATTCAAAGTTGCCAAAATTATTGCAAGATTAAGCAAAACCTTTCAATAATAATTGACAAATGCTAACCACACGTGTAACTCGCAACATCTGTAGGAACTGGAGTCAGTTATGTACCTAATTATATACATGTGCAATTTGTAATAAATAAATTCTGGTCTCTGTTAACTTGCACATAGTGAACGTAACTGAGGATGAGCAAAAGTCCAAAAATTTGTAACTCAGAAATTATTTTGTGGAACGTTTCCAAAAAATGCAAAACTTTGGAAACTTTGTTTTAGTTTTATATAATAAATGTACACTCTCTCAGTGACATTTGTTTGGTGTGACTGTAAGGCATGACACAAGCAAAGAGTTTTGTGATGATGTACTCAGTTATTGTCCATATGGAAGACTTCCTCTTAAATGATTACTTAAACAAAAATACAAACACTGAGGAAACATTATTCACATTACAATTACATTAAATATGTTGAAACATACAGATTGTTGCATAAATTTTATTGTTTTCCTATACAACGACAATACATTTTTTTTTTTATTTTTCAAAAAATATATACATAACACTTGACAGTTCTTAAGTTTTATAATCACAGAACTAAATAATATACTCATATGCAAACCTCCAAAATGAGTCAAAATTATAATTTTGATATCTCCAAAAAGGGATGCACACAAAAAGAATAGTAACATCCCAATTACTTACGAGAGCCGTATTTATCCACATATGACCCGCCACTGAGTAAGACCCGCACCTTAATTTTCAGATTACAATGCTGGTGGGAAAAAATTTTTTGAAAGAAAAATACATCCATCCAAAGTACTATATTCGGTATACAACTGAGTCCCAAATTTATATTCAAAAACTTCTAATATTCGGCTGGCAACAGTATATAAAAGCCTAACTGGCAAATGCATGAACATAAGAAGTAGACCAGCTGGACAGTGCACACAACTCGGCAATGTGGTGACCTTGGCCAGGTAGCCGGCCATTTACATGTCCCTTCAGCTTACTCACGCACAAGGAATTTGACCTCATTCGAGGCAACGATTTTGTTTACAACTGTGGTACATTTCAACTTGGTTAATATAGCACTTTAACAAGATAAAATGTATCACAAGACCAATTGGTAAACTAAATCAGCTGATTTGAACATAGTCTTAGTTTTCAGATTTTATTCAATGTATACCTAATATACAGTACTAGGGGTGGAATTCTCAATGCTGTGATACCTCCATACCATTGATACTTTATAGTATCGAGTATCACATGAGAATATCCTAAAGTATCAGATTTTAACAATGTGCTAATCGTATGCACCATTCATGTATTATTCATCAAGCCCAAAATTACAAAATTCCCACAATATTTGCATACTTTGTTTTATCGCATAATTATTGCAGCAGCCTAAAAGTCGCGCAATAATTGTCTACGATTCGTATGTAACTACAGCCGCGTCGCCCACGTCACAAGTGAAACAGACGGGAGGGGAAAAACCGAAGCTGGAAGTACCATAATGAGTTGTAGTTCATCTCCTTCAACAAATGAAAGTGGGAAGGGTGCTATGGTAGTTGCGAGGCAACCATATCCCATCTCGCCAGGCACGTAAGGGGAACACGCACGGCCACACACATACCTTGCGCCGCTGCTGTGCTGGACTGGAGTCACTGGACTGACAGAAAGTTACTGCACTTCTCACTCATGTCACTTAAAAATTTGAAATTTCCAACACCAAAATATTATTTTATTCTCATCGCATCGCAGTCGCCATATTTTCACATGATCAGTGTTGCTATGATCTACAGTAATGTTGCTAACCATTACAATTACTGGTAGCCACATAAAGAAAGTTTTATGCATGCCCAGTTTCCTATAGTAGACTTTGACCAAAACATTATTACACAGAGAATGGTACAATGCTGTATGTTTGCATCTTCTGGTGCATAATAAACAAATTGGGTGTATAGGTATTGTGGAAGCAAACAGTTGCCATCAAGTAAAGCCCGTATATACAAAGCACGCAAAAACATCTTAAGTGGCATCTGGCCGTGAAACCACATGCACCCTGTTTAAGAGAACTTAATTTTTGAGAAAAAAATAGTGTCTCATACATGGGCAAATACAGAATTCATCACAACTGCTAAAATTGTCAATTGTACACTTTTGCAGTGGTATACATGTTTAATGCACTAATATTTCCTAATGCCAATCAATTGGAAATTTTTCATTTCATTATAAAGGAAAGAATCATTTGATTTTTATGTTAGCATTATTTTCATTAGCAATTAAAACTGCAATTTGTTTTACCATACTTGGCAATTTACGAAGGAATTGCAAACCCTGCAGAAGAGTAATGAAGACAAGGACATAGTGTGAGATATACAATGATAGCTACTGCAGCAGTGCCATACATGATTGTGATATCTCCAGTAAGTGCCAATCCATTCTCAGTATGTCGCCGAGCAAATGGAGAGGAAAAATTTCTACATGCAGGTGCCGCAAATTTCAGTTAAACACTTCATGTGCGAAGGATGTGCATGTACATTATTTCTTATAACTGATATACCTTATCTGGCTACAATATCATATTACACTTTAGATAATGGTGACAATTAAGACTGCTAGGCTACCAATAATATATAAATGGACAGAAGCACTAGTACTCATAGTTTAGTAGGTGTGCTCAGACACACTCAACCCACTCAGATAAGTTTCCAAAAGCCCACCTAACCTCTGCAACAAACCGTTTTGTCTGAAGCTGCAGCCCACAACAATTCTAACCAAAAATTGGCCCCCAGAGAACCTTAGCCCTGCAACAGGCCATGCTGTGGCTCCTGTGCTATACACTTACAATCAACTTTCTTGAATATCAGTCTCACTAGCCTTACATACCCCTTTACAAAGCAACAATAAATGTGCCACAGAAAATTTGATGTATCAACTACAGTGCCAAAATTCTAATGGAGAATACACCGGCCTCACTTGGAAGCTTAGAATTTTTTAAAGAGTAAATAATTATCATAAGATGCACTATAAATAAAGTAAAGTGTAAACAATAAATTACCACTAGGCCTATGTTCATAACCTAAAAAAGCTAAGGTAAAAGAAGCACTCAAAATTGTGGACACATACAATCAGCAAAACAACAAATGTCATGTAATTAAATTGAAATATTATTTAAGCCTTTATCAAACCATATAACTTTTGGCAACTATCAAGTTATTTGTAAACATATTCATTAGAAGTGATCAGCTGGCTAATAGATGTTGCCGAAGCCAACGAGACAAGACTGTCCGACCGAATTCATCAAGTTTGGTGCCAAGGGTAGTTAAGTATGGAAGGATGCAAGTACACCTGGTACCTGAATTCAGACACTGCCATTGTCGACAATGACAATAAAGGATGATTGAACTGCTTTGCTATTTCCATTATAGTTATCTCCCTGCTATCCACTTCATTTATGATTGAGTTTTTCTTCTAATATGTAAACTAGTGTCATTTGAGCTTCGTCGTCACTGCAATGTAGTATGTGGAAATATCACAAACTAAAGTCACTATTTTATTAACTCTGCACGCTTTCAGATAAAAACAATAACATTCACTAACAAGAGAAACGGCGGCAATGTGATAGGTATTCACTGAAGCAGACTCCATGAAGCAAAATGTACTCGTTCGACTAATGAAAATTATGGGACTTTGGTCTGTTACTCGCATTATTGCGCTAAAACATGATTACGAATTAACTTTCTTTGCATACATTGCGCACAGAAGAGGTTATATTAGGTGCCCACGCACCTGCAACTACGGTGTCATGATTTTTACATAAATTTAAATGGTTACTTTTTTTTGTACTAAATACCCAAATTAAATATAAATTGTTTCCTGAAGGACATAAACAAATTTCACATTACATATTAAACATATATCGTACAAAATGAATAATGTAGCATTAAAATGCCTAGTATATTTTCAGGCACCACAAAATTTCTTTGTATAAATGGTATCTTAACATTGACCAGTGTTTTACTAACGAGATTAAACTGTAATCGCAGCTTCAATACCATACTCCACAGCTATATTGGCAAGAATTAAATTTTCCCGACACACTATAATTTGCTACCTGAATGCTTGGTTCACTACCAACAGCACCCATCAACCATATTGCGGTGCCGTACAACTGACTGCCCAATGAAGCTGGTCTAGTCAGCAAAACATTGCAACAGCGTAACCATGTGAAAATGTGACCCTCTGTGTGTGTGTGTGCGCGCGCGCTGCTGACAAGTGCTAGACTGCGAGTACTTAAGTTTCTGTCCTTTAAAATGATAATTAACTTTCAATTGTAGAAAACTTTTGTAAAAAATTTCTGAAAGGACTCGAAAATTTACTCTTATTAACAAGGAAAAACTGCTTAAAAGGGACCAATCTGCTTGGTATTTGTACACCCGGTGCACAATAAAATAAATTTGGTAAGCAGGAAAACTTATTAAAAGGGAACATTTTATACAAGTTTTACTGTAGTTAATGGAGTCTTTCAAATCACAAATAGAGAACTCAAGACACATAACAAGAAATCACACATAATTATTACTGTATATTCATTTACTTCATAATAAGAAAAACAGACATAAGCTAAAAGTTTCAGTTATAGCCAAGTATGAGTAACAATGATACACACACAAATGCATATTTGATTTACATATTAAGTCTTTGAAAGTATACAAATCCTTTTCCCCCTCATCCGGCAATCACACTTTTGTGCTACAGTACATCAACCATGTCACCGTGTGAACCAGTTGCAATGAATTTTTCCTGTTGAAACTTTTTTAGATAGTATACTCTTTTTGCAGTTCCTCACTATCCAGAGTAAGTAACTGAATATTTTCTTTCAATATTTCAAACCCACTCACTTCCCTTAAGCAATGAAGCAATTTATAATTGTGCACAGTGAATGTTATTACGCTGATCCTTAGTTTAATATGTTTCCTGACATGACTGCTAAAGGATATCTCAGTAGCAACAAACGTTACAGGCATACCTAGAATTCTGGATGTTACTTCCAACAGCTGTGTATGTCTACAGAGAACTTTCCACCAAGTGCGCGGGTAAATTTTTCTTTTTCAAGAGCCATCATAACACCAGTACAGTAGTTTGTGTTGTGTTTTGTATTCCTTCTGCAGCGCACATAACATGACTGCTGAATAAGACAATTACTGCTTGCCTATCAGTAAAGTGTAAAAAGAAGTTTAGTGATGGTAGGGCAGGAAAAATGAGAAAGGGAACAAGGAACTCTAATGTGATTAATACGCCTACTTTGGCATACAACTAATGTGCTACACAGTATACAAACAAAACAACACTGACCATAGTGAGTTCAGCCATAATAAATATGTCACTTTAAAATATTCAAGATTTCCTATACAAAATTAACATCTAAAAGCGCACCCCCCAGGATGAGTCCTTATGTGTTGAAAAAGTTCACTTTACTCACTAAATGGTTTACTGCACATATACGTAAAAGGGCGCTTCCCAGAATGTGTTCTGCTGTGCCTAATAAGATTGCCTAACTGACTAAATGATTTACTACACAAATCACAGCTAAAGGGGCAAACCCCAGAATGAGTTCTAATGTGTTGAATAAGAACACTTTTCTCACTAAATGATTTACTACACATATCACAGCTAAAGGGACGAACCCCAGAATGAGTTCTGCTGTGCGTATTAAGAGCACTTTTCTGACTAAATGATTTACTACACAAATCACAGCTAAACGGGCGCTGACCAGAATGAGTTCTGTTGTGTATATTAAGATGGCCTAACTGACTAAATGATTTACTACACAAATCACAGCTGAAGGGACGATCCCCAGAATGAGTTCTCCTGTGCATATTAAGAGCACATTTCTGAGTAAATGCTTTACTACACAAATCACAGCTAAAGGGGCGCTGCCCAGAATGAGTTCTGCTGTGCATAATAAGATAGACTAACTGACTAAATGATTTACTACACAAATCACAGCTGAAGGGGCGATCCCCAGAATGAGTTCTGCTGTGTCTATTAAGAGAATCTTTATAACTAAATGATTTTTTACACAAATCACAGCTAAACGGGCGCTCACCAGAATGAGTTCTGCTGTGTCTATTAAGATTGCCTAACTGACTAAATGATTTACTACACAAATCACAGCTGAAGGGACGATCCCCAGAATGAGTTCTAATGTGTTGAATAAGAACACTTTTCCAACTAAATGATTTGCTACACATATAACACCTAAAAGTGTTGTTTACCAGAGAATGTGTTTTGTGCAAAATGAAATTACTTTTAAAACTTGAGGATCTTCCATTCATGTTACCAGAAAGGGTGTGTGTCTGTCCATGCGTCGAGATATGCTGTATTAAATCACTTTTCATTACATATGACATCCCACACAGATCACACATATACTTGTCACTGCACTGGAATGATGGTGAGTTACGCTGTTCTCCAGTATCATCTTCATGTTCAGCAGACAAATAGAGAGCTTCACAATGCTGCTCACACTTGGAAGCCGCTGAAACTTCATTGCACAACTTGCAAGCCAAGACTCTTGTAGGCAAGGCAGTCTCTGCCATGCCAATACCTGAAGGGATACTGTCAGTCTTCACTCTGTCATTTTCTTCACTATAACACTCCACTTTGATTACTGGAGGTTCTTCTCCAGGGCTAGTCTCTATGACAGAACAACTGTATTCCTGCAATAAAAGAGCATAAGACTGTTACACTAACTTTATAACAGACATTAACAGTATTATGCTTGAGTTCTGAAAATTAAGGACAGTTTCTTGCAGAGAGTAAAGTGACTTTGACCAGTTTCATTTGATTATGTGATCAACCACAATTTCACGTGTAATTGATCTGTTTCAGAGTGTTTGATGTCCCATGCAAAGGATAAAATGTACATACAACAGATAACTTGTTTAACATTCAGACTACTCTTCTTTACCTTCTACACACCAAATTGTAGAGTATGAAGGTTACAATCTGAAGTATTAATTATTGTGTACTGTAGGTTTGCATGAAGTAAAATGGCTTTTCATCGTAAAGTGAGCACTTTTGAAAGCCCTGCTGTACATTCCATATAATTCCACCATACACAAAATTAACATTGCAAGGAGCCTGGTCATATTGTTCATGTATCGGTCAAGTACATCTGTGAAATTATTATAAATGTAAAAGAATTACAATTTTGCTAATTCTTACATTTAAATGCACCAAAACTACAGAAAGTAAAACAAATAATTTCAGTATTTTCAAATGTTTTTTCTAACACTCTTCTAAGTCAGCATTATTGCAAGAATCTATTTTCTCTCCTTTGTTACCAACATTACAGGGAGCACGCCAGTCAGTGAAACTATTGAAATACACGAAGGCAGGGGGCGCAACATTTTTCGAAGGTCTATCTCAAAGGTGCACACTTTAACATGAACAGCTTTTACCTACAAAATTATCATGGTTAAGAGCTGTTGTTCATATAAATATTAAAATACGCAGGGAAATTATTTAAATTTTGTAATCTACTCTGTTTCAGAATTAATAAAAAAAAATGAAAGTCCAAATACAATTTTTTTAAATACATGGTACTCTTAATGAATGGCTAAGACACAGTTTCTCCCATTATCTTATTTTCACCCTGGTTTTATGCACAACATAAAAAAAAGTTTTTTTAGAAGTCTTTTTTTGCAAAGTATGATCTCGCTCACATCAACTACGTCAATATTAAATGTGGCGTGAGGGCACTCATGAGGGCGAAGAAAAGTTTCTGGTTTAAATTAATTGATGAACACCACTACAAGTATCAATTGAACTCACAAAATTCAGACTCCGTGGGACACACGTCAGTCCATCAACATGGCCACTAAAAGGTAATCTTGGGAGGTAGCCTTCCAACCCATTACACAAAACCCTTTAAACAGAACACATGTTGATATAATAAACCAAGAATTATTACGTCAAAATTATTATGAAAACAAAATGACCTTCTGTGTTGTCATATTGAGGGGTTGGAGAGTTTGTAATGTCATGTGGTGATCGGGCACTGCAGTAACTATTTGTGACATCATGCTACCACCACGCACTTTAAATAGGGACACCTTTCGCCCTACTGGCTTTCCCCATTGCTCTTTTTCCACTGCACTCCCTATTCCACATGCACTAGGGTCATTCTCCAGGTGTTGCTTGCTGTTCTTCAGGATTGGGGCAATAGCTGGGAGAGGAGGTATCACAAGTCAAATGAGAATGAGCAGAAGTTTGCTGTATCATTACGTAACTAGTATTATGTAAAATAGCAAAGGGTACAAATTAAGGAAAATGAATGTCATAATGTAGTGTATTTAACCTGTTGTTAATTACTGCTGCTACAATATTACAGTTTACATCCACTCTCTGTAGCCACCATTGCACACTCTACACTATTCACAGTGCTGGAACCTTTGCAACCATATACAATACACTTAATCCTCACATGAATATGCATAAGCAACAGTCAACACAGAGTATATATGAGACACTTAACATATAAATATGCACAAGCATCATCTAATATAGAACACATCTGAAACACAACAAATACTTCAGATAAGGTGTCTTACATGAATACGCATATGTACCATCCAACACAGAATATCTATCAACTGAAAACTAATTAATTTATGCTATTCACAGTCTTAAGACTACATGTACTTTGGTATACATACCACTGTTTTAGATGTCTACAATTATCTTCGGACCTCTATTGTGCCTAGGATAGCTACCCATTTTGTGCACTGTCGTGTGTACTTTTGTTCTCAAATCCTCTGAATCCTTCGAAACAAGATGGGTCCACACTCATTGTCAGTGTATGCAGTCGCTGTATCTGTGTCATCTATCACACCTACATTCTCTTTCCCACTCACACACCCCACTGTTTGCCATGCACTAGTTCCAGCCTTGTCTATCGTTTTCTTGTGGCGCTGCGTTCATCTGGTCTACAAGTCTGTTCACTGTGAGATCTCTGTCTCCCTGGATCATGAATTTCAGAGAGCCCAACCTATCAACAAAAATTCCCCTACCCACCTCTTCCCCTTTAGCATAGGACCTTTAATGCACAGAACCGCCAACCATAAATGAAGCATTACAATTACTTGACTAGGAAGTAGAGTTGGATGATTACAAATGTCTCTACCATACGTGAGGACACTGGAGACCAGTTTCGCCTACAAGGAAGAAACTAGGTTCCAGCAAAGTGACACTTAAGCTTAAGTGGCCCTTAAGGATTTCGAGGTGTTTCACCATTATAAAACTCATTTTTTTAAGCGCGTCTTAGCTATTTTATTTATAATAAACAATTAAAGCATTATCTTTAGCCTGACCAAGTCACTGCTTATACAAAAAAGATATGTGTATTCTATCGATTCAACTAACTATGCATACCAAATTTTATTTATGTTAAAATTACGTACATGAATAGATAAGTTTTTAATTTTTCGAGGCTAATTTATTATCAAGGAAGTGTTGTGTTGCAGTCTGTGATGTTTTGTAATCTCGTTTTTATTAATTATTGTGCCAAGTGTGATTTTTTACAGCAAAAGTTATAATGATCCATATAGGCCTGGGCTGTTTTTTGACTAGTCAGAATGTTAATTGTATTATATATTATCTACTAGGGTAATATTTTAGAATCTGTGCATTTATTTACTGAGCTTTCGTAAAGCATTTATATATTCAATGATTTATAAAAATAATAAGTTACATCAATGATAAAGTTAAAAAAAAAAAAATGTTGTCTTAAGACAACAGTTTCATTTCCCTAAACGTAATATATATTACGTGATTACAAGCAGGGACAGCCATAAGTTGGGCTATTTTCATGCATCGCCGACTATTGACTGCAGTTCCTACTTCCTTTTATCCCCACGTGCGAGTGGAATGAATGTTGGGCACGCACATGTGTGTGTGTGATGTGTGCATGCACGTTCAGATTTGCATAGGCCACGTAACATTACTATGTTAATGACAATTTTTAGAATTTTGATTTTGGATTTCGACTTCCCGCACTGAGTTTGGAACTGAAAGTATCAATTATTGGCTATATTTGTACACAATTTTATTGAATTACGGTTTTTTGTCGGCCCTAGTTTTTATTTTCGGTTTTATGCTTCGATTTGACAGCTTGCTTACGTTTAAGGGTTAGACTTTTAGACGACTCCTGATAAGGCAAAATGAGGGGTAGCTAGTGTAAAACCGTAACAAATCTGGAGAAATATGAAATAATAAAAGGAAAATACTGGTTTTGCAGTGCAGCAGCAAATATCTGGACCATCGTCCTCGACTATGATATTAACGGGTGTCTCCATGGTACGTAAACTATCGTCAATAACTCTTAAAATGAATTTACGCATACCAATTACAATACACCGCATTCATAAAAATGTTTACGGCCTGCTAAAAAGCAGTGACACTCGAGCCTAAATTACGTCGCACAGTTTTAACTTTTTTCGGCGATAACTAACGGCTGTATTTATATACATTTAAGGTATAATATATTCTGAATTCTGCTGCTTATTAAAACATGATTTATCGGCTGGTTTTGTCGCAAGAAGCAACTGAAACTGAACGCAAAGCTCACTAAATTAGACACTTTTCTAGGCAATAGCAAAATTATGTATTTATACATCTTTATATACCTTTATTCTAAAAATGTGTCCTTATTAAAACAAATTTATATAATTTAAATAAATTACCAATCTTGCTCAACAGCAACAGAAAATGAATCCAGCACATCGCGCATTTTGTTTATAGTAATGAGACTTGTTAATAATACTTCTGGGACATCTTTCGTTTTTAAAAGTCTACATTTCATATTTAATTAATATAAAATTGAATTAATGGTAGTTTTTCTACCATAGATGAATAAATGCGGATTTATTTGGCTTGGTAAAAAGTCATGACACTTATTAGTGTTTTTAACATTGAGACACTGGGATGGTAAAATACACTTTCACCTGGCCCTGTCATTTTATTCCGAAGACATTTACAGATTAAATTTAATTAGTAACGTGTGCATCATTCCCATCTTTGACTATACGATGCCGACAATGAAGGAAAGAAGTATCATTACAAGGGACATGGGAGGCATGCGATGATTGCAGGGAAGCTACGAACAGTCTAGCAGTCGCGAGGTGTTCCAGACTCGTAGCTTTCTAGCTTCCTACTGTGCGGGTGGGTGGCAATTAAAGCTATGCTGTAAACTTCTACAGTTAAATAAAGGTAAGGGTATGTTACGTTATTAGTTTACATGTTTCAATCAAGTGAAACATTTGGGACGATTAACACACACAGCAGTAAAAATTACTACAAGCAATTGTTACTTACATTTGCTGCAAGAAGAAATAGTTGCGGTTTGGTTCGAATGTGCGGAAAAAAATGCAGTAACTAGCAAGTTTCTCGAGTTATCAGCAAGAAATTTTTGATGCAGTTTAGATTTTGCATGGCTTAGAAACACTCCCCTGCCTACTGTATATATTTTAAAACTTTTAACATTTTGCACAGCGCACTGACTCTATCTTTAGTGTCTTCTGAAGCCCATGTAAATTCTGATTCGTAATGAGATGAATATCTAGTCGACATGATCACTTCATCACGCAGGAAATTATACACAAACACTGAAAAATAAGCGAGCAGTGTGACCTAGACGTAGGAAGAGGCAAGATGAGATACGCCTGCCGATATTTTTCCCCTCTAGAGTGACATGTCGCTCGGCGTGGGAAACTACTACGGCGGGTGGGCGGGAACTGGGCATGGGAAACTACTCCGGCCGGAACAACATGTTGCGCAATTTGACAAGTGACTGTTCACGTAAAACTACCCGGACCTACCATCACAGTATTTGGCGACGAAACTCGAAACGCCCGAAAAGGGGGGAAAAAAATTCCCTACAGATGGACTAAATTCCAGATAATTTCCAGGTTTCCCCCGGGTCCTTTTCAATTCCATACTTTTTCCCGGTTCGGTAGCAACCCTGCCTTCTGCTATTTCATGCACAAGGAATTTGACCTCATTCAAAGCCGTAGTTTTGTTTACAACTTTGATACATTTAATCCTGGTTAATATAGCAATTAGCAAGCTAAAATGTATTACAAGACCATTTGGTACACTAAATCTGGTGATTTGAACAGTTTTAGATTTCAACTTTTATTCATTAGCTACGTAATATAGGGTGCTATTGATGGAATCCTCGCTGCTGTGATACCTCGATACCAGTGATACTTTATAGTATAGAGAATCGCATGAGAATATCCTAAACTATCAAATTTTAACATTGTGCTAATGGGATTTACCATTCATGTTTTATTCATCAAGCTCAAAATTACAAAATTTCCATAATATTTGCATACTTTGTTTTCTCGCACAACTATTGCTACCGCGTAAAAGCCGCACAAAAATGTTTAAATACTGAAAAGTGGAAAACGGTCTACGAGTCGTTTGTACCTACAGTCACGTCGCCCACGTAAGAAGTGGAACAGACGAGAGGGGAAGAACAGAAGCTGGAAGTACAGTGACTATTTGTAGTTCCCCTCCTTCAACAAACAAAAAGTGGGAAGGGTGCCACGGTAATTGTGAGGCAACCATTTCCCATCTCGCCAGGTGTGTAAGGGGAAGAAGCAAGGCCACACTCACACTCGTACCTTGCGCCACCGCCGCCGCGCTGCACTGGAGTCACTGAATGGATGGAAAGTTGCAGAACTTCACACTCAATACTCTTTAAAAAAAAAAGACATATTCAACAATAAAATATAATTTATTACCATGGCAGCGCAGCATCGCCACATCACGTGATCAGTTTTGCTACGATCTACAGCAATGTTGCAACATAAAGAAAGTTTTTTGCATGCCCAGTTTTCTATAGCAGACTTTCATAGAAAATTTATTACACAGAGAATTGTAAAATGATGTATGTTTGCATCTTCAGGTGCATAATAAACTAATTGCGTGTACAGGTATTGTGCGAGCAAACTTAATGCACAAAAATTGCATAGTGGCCAATCAATTGGAAATTTTTCAATTCATTATAAAAAAAGAATTATTTGATTTTTATGTCTGTATTATTTTCATTAGTAATCAAAACCATTATTTGTTTTGGCATACTTGGCAATTGTGTATACAATTTCTGGTTTGTCAATTCTTGAATTTGGTTCATTGTGAGCATTGCTACAATCTTTATGAAATAAATCTTTCACACATTCCACACCATTGTCACTGAAGTTTATTGAGAAAGCAGTTACTACGACGGAACTGCAAACCCTGGAGGTGAGTAAAGAAGTGTATGAAATGAGGGAGCAAAATGACGCAAGGCAAGGACGTAGTGGCAGAGAGACCATGATAGTTGCTGTAGCATCGCCGTACGATTGTGATATCTGCAGGAAGTGTCAATCCATTCTCAGTATGTCGCTGAGCAAATGTAGAAACTTTCTGTGTGAGATGTAACCTCTCAAACATCAAAAGCAAATATGGAGGAGAAATTTTTACATGCAGGTGCTGCAGATTTTAGTTAAGCACTTCATGTAAGAAAGATGTAAATGTACATTATTTCTTGTAACTGAAATACCTTATCTGGCTGCAATATCATATTAAACTTTAGATAATGGTGACAAACAGCCCACTAGGCTACCAATAATATATAAATGGACAGAAGCATAAGTACTCATAGTTTAGTACTTGTGATCAGGCACACACTCAACCTACCCAGATAAGTTTTCAAAAAGCTACCTAACCTTTGCAACAAAACATTTTGTCCGAAGCTGCAGCCCACAGCAAATCCAACCGAAAATTGATGCCCAGAGAATCTTACCTCTGCAACTTCTTTGAATATCAGACTCACTAGCCTTACATACCCCTTTCAAATGCAACTATAAATGTGCCACAGAAAACTTAATGTATCAACTATAGCGCCAACATTGTAATGCAGAATACGACCTCACCACCATCACACTCGGGCAGAGAATGAATAGTCACAGAGAAGACACTAAACAAGTTATAGCTGGCCACACATCCACTAACTACAAGACAAACCAAGTTTCTGCACATGCAGCATCACGCAACAAAGATTTTAGCACATGCTACAGTACCAGAGTATTTAGAGACCTCCCACCTGCAAGCATCGCATGTAGGAATTGTGTTGGATGATGCCGCTTGTCAGAGGGTTTTCTCTGGGATCTCCTATTTCTCCTGCCCTTACAATCCGGTACTGCTCCATATTCACCTCAATCACCCTCAAGACGCTGGGAATTAGCTCATCAATTTATAACAAAATCCCACGCAGCCTCTGGGACTCAATATAGGATAATCGCGGCTCCAAAACCATACTCTGCAGCTCTATCAGCAACAATTCAATTTTTCCGCCACACTCTAGCTTGCCACCTGGACGCAAGGTTTACTACCAACAGTGCCCATCCACCATATTGCAGTGTCCTACAACTCACCGCCTGATGAAGTTGGTCTAGCCAGCAAAACATTGCGACTGCGCATCCTTGTGAAAAATCTGTCATCCTTTCGTCCTCTGCGTGTGCGCTGTTGACAAGTATTAGACTGTGGGTACTTGAGCTTGTGTCCTTCAAAATAATACTGTAGTTAACTTTTAATTGCAGAAAACATTTGTAGAAAATTTCTGAAGGGACTTGAAAATTTAGTCTTATTAAAAAGAAAAACTGCTTAAGAGGGACCAATATGCTTGGTGTTTGTACACCAAGTGCACAATAAAGTAAATTTAGTAAGCAGAAAAACTTATTAAAAGGGAACTTCTTAAACATGTTAAGTCTTGGAAATCATACAAATACTTTTTCCTCTCAACCGCACAATTACACGTTAGTGCTACGGTACATCAACCATGTCACTGTGTGGACAAGAAGCAATGTATTTTTCCTGTTGAAACAATTTTACGTATATATATATATATATAATTATATATATATATTATATATTTTACGTATATATATATATATATATATATATATATATATATATATATATATATAGACACACACAACCTGCACAGTTTCACCACGCACTA
The DNA here is from genome assembly GCA_029891345.1 of Dryococelus australis. Lineage (NCBI taxonomy): Eukaryota > Metazoa > Arthropoda > Insecta > Phasmatodea > Phasmatidae > Dryococelus > Dryococelus australis. Next base: position 34,533,107 of record CM057008.1, read on the forward strand.
ATATTTCCAAAATGTAATGCACAAATTTTTTATAAAGTGGAAAAAAGGTACAAAATTAACATAATATTAACTTTTGATTTTTATAGATTTGATTGATATGATAGTTTATCATAACACTGAGAAGTGTATCTTTCTAGTCGTTTTAGACGTGGTATGTGAAAATCACAAATTGGCAACACAAAAAAAAATGTTAATTGAAAATTTCATTTTTCAAAAACTCAAGCAAATCATTTATTTTGTATACAATCATTTAAATAAAGAATAGCACCTCTGGTTTTAACACAATATAGAGTTCAAGATATAATGCTGTCATCACTGTTACAAAAACAATAATCACATATGACTTCTTCAGTAATTTTTGTTGTGTCGCGTTATTTTTCAACTTCTTTGAAGTGAAGTACCGTATTTACTCGTGTATAGTACACACCATGAGTTTTGCAACAAGTTCCAGGGGATTTTTTTTTTTTTTTTTTTTTTTTTCCTCCCACCAACTATTGTGGGGTCTTGCTAGTAAGATTGCAACAAATTAGTCTTTTATTTTAAATTAATTTGTGGCAATTGCGATATATTTGGAAAATATTTGAATTAAATAACTCATGGGGCTAAACATTGTGGCATTGATAATCTTATAGTCATAAAAAGAAGGTAGCAACTGAGGTCAGTGGCTGACCTTCTATTATTTGCAGCACCAGTGTCAACTGCTGTGGGCTGATTTCTTTTTTTTTGCTTCTTTTAGAAAAAGTGACATGCTGGTTCTTTTTTTCTGGTCTGGGTGGTGTGTGTGTGTGTGGTTTTTTTTTTTTTTTTTTTTTTTACACTAAAAAACCATGTTGCCTCTTCCCTTCTCCACACAGGTAGCAATCCTCTACACTCTTCCACTACACTTCCCTTTAAAACATCAGGAGACAGTTATGGAGTGGATAATTTACGACTACCACTCCACCACTCCTCAGAAATGTTTTCCTTTATTTTGGGAGGAAAAAGGGGGTGCTGTACAAGAGTAAATACTTCAGTTTGTTTCAAAGTTCGTTAATGATGTTCCTTTCTAGCACATTTTCCAACCAAACACTTACTCCTTTGAACCAACTCAACTAATCTTTGACATGGCAATAAAGTTCGAATGGACCTGAACATAACCTTAAAGGTCGGGTTTGGTTCAAAAATCGAACATTCGACCCCATCTCTAATTTTTTTGATTAAGGAGGGGGGTTGCCTTTTTTTTTAATTTGTTCCCTGCTCACTGAAACAATTTTGAGGTTTCTTCCCCAGCCATCCTTGACTTGAGTGGTGTGTGAGAATTTTCTGGTTTATACTAATTATACATACGTTTCCCCCTTTTTTTTAAGGTGTTTCTATTTTTGTACCCCTCAGGTACCAAAAATTGCATTTTGAAAAATAGCTCCATTCGATGCCTATTCCTTCCTTATACTTTAAAACTTATGAAGAACAATAAATATATTTTAAACATTCCATTTGTCTTCTTTTGAAAACCCTCTTTACCAAACACCCCCAACCAAAACCCTAGAAGTACCTACTCTAAACTGAACCATAATGATTATGGGCTATGATGAAAAATGTATTAAAGGAACAATTCTTTAATGTTCTGCCAGATTATATATTAAATACGAGGTTAACATACTCGTTCAAACTAGTACCATTTGGTGAAGGGCCTAACTTCCTTGCTTCCTGTAACGATGGCATCCTCGTTCTCATAGTTTAAAAGTAAATATTTTCACTTTTGGTCCATACACACGCACACACAAACACACGTGCATGCACACATGCACACACGCACACATTGAATAACCAAAAGATTGTTAACAACTTTTATATTCCTCACACAGGCTAAAAGAACGGATAGGAATGTATCTCTTTTATTCCTCTTTAATTAATTCAACCTCTTCACTTCCCTCTTGTCTATGTTGTCCTGTTGCCAGGAGGATCTGCGTTCATGGAAAGAAGGACAGAGAAAATTAATGCTTGAGCAGCTTAAAGAGGGGGGGGGGGGGAGCAGACACGAGAGGATTCCCAGCAAAAGAGAGACAGAGCTATGGTCGCTTTATTTACTCCATCGCTAAGGTAGAGCGAAAGCACGTTACACTAATCGGTCTGGTCATCTGCAGACTATAGCTGTTCGGCTTTCACACTCATTACGTTTCAAAAGTGAACAAATAAAAGGTGCTGTTTCAGAAAATACAAATACCTGCAACTACACAGTGTAGATAAGATTAGAGGCAGTATTAAACAAATGGTCCAAATAACTGTAATGTGTAATGTTTATTTTCCCTCTGTGGTAGTACATTTAAAAATATGTGATAAAAAAATGTTTTTCTCAAATACCAATCATTATAACTTGTGCCCAAGAAGTGAGTGTATGATAATACATCATTAAATTAATTTGCACACTAAATTTAAATTATAACGATAATCCGCTATAGCAATAATTATTCACACCATCATCAATTATCATCATAGCATGATTCCATTGTATGTACCATTTAGGAGGGGGGATGTTTCACTGCTTCCTATATTTGATTGCAAGCTGTTTCCATGCTTTTAAGCCTAGGAACTTGAAATCTGACACAGGCAGAGCTGATGGGTTTATGACAGGTGAAACTACAACTTATCAAAGGTAATAAGGAAAAACTGTGATGAAAGAACACTTCGTACTTACCTGGTTATTGCTACTACGTGCGTCCGACACATCCGCTGATTCAGATTCTGTATTGTATCCTATTGTTTCTTCAAATATTTCAATCTCATCTTTAACCTCCACCTGAAACATAGCAACACTCAACAAACACTGTAACAACATTCATTACATATATGAGAAACGTGACTTGTCTGCCAACTTAGGTGGAACAACATCAGAAAGAATTCTAAATGTACCAAGTTAGTGCATGAATCACACATAATGGTCAAATAAGTTTGAAGAACCCAGTTTAATCAGCCCCAGCCAGGTTACAGAAACAAAATAACCTATTATGCAAACATATTTTATATATAATGATAAGCATCTGATAAATTCTTTATAAACATTTTATTAATTCATCACCTTCACCATAATCATCATCAGAAACAGGTTCCAGCCACCGACTGGGTCTGTTTGCACCACAAGCATCTCAATCTTCCTCTGTCTTCTCACCGCCTCTACATTCTCTCTCTGCTCCAGTATTCCTCTCTTATCCTTACACTCCTCCGCTGATCCATCCATAAGTCTTCCTGCATCACTTCCAACACATGCACACAGTATTCTCCCCTCTATCCCCTCTTCATCCATTTTCTACATTTGTCCACATTTCATTGGGTCTATTCAGTTCCCTAGTGCATCTTCTTTCAATATCTCTCTAACGTTAGCATTCCTCATCTGGTCCATCTTTGTTAAACCTAATCTTTTTTTTTTTTTTAATTTCACTTGATTGCACTTTACTCAGTTCCCTTCTTGTCAATGACCATGTTTCCAACACGTATGTTAATAAAGGTAAGTAATATGCTTTATATATATTACCTTCTCGCTTCTCTATTGTTGACCTATGGTTCAGTCATTACAATTGTACGTACTATTATTGTAAACTTATATGAAACTTGTTAGCCACGTCATTTGCTGATTAATTAATGTGGCACGAAAGAATATTTTACGAGAGTATTGCTATCAAATCGTTATATGGTGAACGTGCTTGGAACTTTGTAATCAAACAGTATTATTAAGTTTTGAGTACTCTTTCAATGAAATGTATTTAATCATGAAGGCATGCCAAATGTTCTTGTATGAAAAAGGTTGTTGAGGAACGCTGAAATGTCTGATATGTATAATTGAGTGTCACATATGTATTTTATATTCAATAAATGTTTTTATGGTGGAATATTGTAAGTGTTCATTTTAACTGTTAGGTTGTCAGTTCTAATTCTATACTATACCAATACTAATGTTTCATCTCTCAGATTGGTAACCAAGAAATATAAATGAATCCTAGGAGGAGACAATTTTGGGGCAGTGAATGTAGGAAATTCTATCTTGAACCAAAGTTTGAAATTGTTCCCTCAACCATCAGAGTTTGTGTTGCAAGTTTCGAGTTGGTAAACACAAGGCAATGTTCCACACTGTCATTCCAAAAACCGCATGAAGTTTTTTAAGTTGTGACAATGGAGATTGTAAGAATCTGAATAACGATTATTAATACACATTATACAGTACATACTATAATTACTTTACTAGAGAAATGCTTGTGGCTGAGTATGGTCCATCACTATAGTTAAATTGTAAATTGCTATGTATATGTTAAGATTACAGCTTATGTCTGGTCTGTGCGTGCGGCCCCTTGCATCGCGCCTGTACCGCAGTACTTGGGTGTGCAGTTGGCTGCTTCACAAGGTGCTCGTGTTTCCTGACCATGTGTGATTGAGTGTTTTATAAATTTAATAATGTATTATATGTTGGAAAAGAGAGAGCTGTTGTTGCACCGGGTGGTCTCCAGAGAGGGAGCTTGCGTGGCGGGGATCGTATTCGGGTATATATACCAGTGAAGGTCGGTAGTTACGAGAGAGTGTCAACGGCAACTGTCGGAGTCCAACAGGGGTTTGACAATCGTCGACAGCAGGAGCCGTACCAGGAGATGAGATCATCACTTAATATGGGGAAGTTCTGCAGGAGGATGTTCCGTGAAGACAAACAGTTATGTATTGAGTTCGGACTTTCAATAATTCTGGCCGTGTTGGGACGAATATTTCTGCCAGTGTGTGGACTTGGAATATTAATGGCCATGTTTGGACTTAGAATATTTCTGCCAGTGTTCAGACTTAGAATATTTCTGACATTCTTGCTGTGGGAGGTAGCAAAAAAGTGCCACTCAGCTCGAACCCCAAAATCATCTACACGATGCATCAAATTTAAGAAGTTGCTCTTATTCTTATATTGAGCAGCACAGACATCAGAGGAGTAATATATTTTAGATAATGTGACTTTTTCTTTCAAAAATGGAACAATGTGTGTCAGAAAAGTATGTACTGTGATGGTATGTTGGAGACAACCCAAAATTATTATTAGGTTTGTAGGAATAATTTCCCCTGTTGATACATTACAGTAGTATACATCAAAGGGATGAACTGTAGCCTGTGCATTGTTCCAATGAAATTCCTGAACATCATTTTGCAGAATGAAAGAATAATTTTCTGCAAAGTCCCATAGAACAATTACCTCACCAATGTCCAAATTATCTTTCAGATCCTTTACATGATTCGCTTGCTGACATGTGATGAAAGAGCGAGTTTGTAACTGTAACAATTTAGAAATTAACAACTCTATGAAATCATCAGATGACTTCAGAAGTGTTTCAAGTGTGCAAACTTTTTATACAACCCACTGCTTGAATGTTAAAGTTTCAATTAAATTCTGCTAGAATATAATCTCCAGTGATTTTCGTATGTAATCAGTCCTGGACACACTGCAGACCCCTGAAAAAATCATTTAACCTGGGGTGTATTACACATAATTCAAGCCACATAATTATGATACGCTAAAAAATTGTGTCCTTCCATTAGTTTGGTCAGATTACATCCATTGATTAACAACTTTATAATTTGGTGTGTTGCACAGATGCATATAGTATGTGTCCCCCTTGATCCTGCCAGAACGTGTTTAGGACGTTGTAGCAGCCAAGGAGTGGCTGCACACTTATTTAGTAAACAGGCTGCGCTGACCCACTCGGCCAAGAGTGTATAAATACAGGGCCGCAGAGCACCCCCACCTCCCCAGACGAATAGACGTTATACGGTGTGCTACACGTTGGAGTCAACGCCGCCAAGGTCCCAGCGAGGCTACGACATTGAAGGCACCATCCAGTCCAGGCCTTGAGGAGCTCATTGCCAATTATGTCTACGACTATAGTGGTGAGCATATTCGGTTGGCAGTAGGCCGTAATGTTATCTCTCGAGACTTCGTTAGGAAGCAATCAAGCGGTAATCCCTTAGCATTCTGGCAAGGATAGGCAAGTTGCAACACTAGTCAAATTAACTTCACCCCTTACGAGAATATGGTTTGTGTTAGGAATTAAGTTTAATAGTAATCGTTCCTATTGATATTTGTTGCATGATTTATGTTAGTAAAAGTGGGTTGTATTAGAGAATTCCCAAAGTTACTTGTACTTATTGGCCACTTCTACTGCAGCAACTTGAATCACTAATTAGGACTTAGTTTTAGGGTTAAAATAGCTGAGATAGAGGAAGCAAGTCAGTCAGGAGGGAAGCGCTACAGTGCTGCACAAAAAGTATCGCTCACTGGGGGCTGTAACTTAGCAAATGTACTTTACTACACACCTGCTGCCAACTCACCAAGTTTGATGAAATTCGGAGATAGTGATGCCAAAGTATATTTTGGTTGAATTGGTATGGAATAGCCTGCACTAAAGAGAGCTTCAGTGAATTTTTTACCAATATGGAATAAACAATTAGTGAATTTAACCCCATTCTTCATCATTTCCTTCACACAAGCATGTACCTAAACGCATCCAGTATACAAGTCCTGCAGGGACCCAAGTAGTTTGCTACAATGAAAGACTTTTGTAGAAAAGTTGTGAACCATTGAAGAAGTTGAGAACATCTTTAAACAACCAGTTGTTCCAAAAACCCTGTGCACTTGAAAAAACAATCCTTCAATTCCCTACACAACAGAGTGAAGAAGTAGGTATATGCAGTTATGAGTCAACATAATTTTGACCTTATCAAGTCAAGTCGCTAGCTAGAAATGTTACACGACCTATAGCAAAGTCTCAGCACTGCTGCAGCTGTAGCATCAAAGTTTACATGAATGCTACATAAAATACATTGTTTGTTCGCATATAATAGAGATTAAATTTGCTTTGATTATTACTGTCTCGTCAACTACTGCTAAACAGTTCTTTTTTATGCTTAGGAAACAGAAAAATTATTTATTAACTACAATGTGTCAGGAGTGCCTGAATAATTTTTTCTCATTATATTGCTACCAGTAAACGGTGGATCAAGTAGAGTTTGGGAACATAAATAATATAATCATGCGCAACTGTTTGGCACAGTTGGGTAAAACTAAATGAGTACACGTCAATAGGCTATAGCTTGCTTTACCAAATAGCTGTAATGACAAGAAATACGACTACAATTTTTATTTGAGTCTGATCCGATACATTATTATCCTATAATAACTTAATGAATGGTCTGGCGGATTTCTTCAGTACATTTGATCATTCGCAGATTACTTAGTAGTATGCGATTAATTATATAAAACACCCCATTAATAAATTAAATATTTTGGAAACAGTGTGTCCAGTTTAAAGTAAGGTGTCATCTACATGGTTCCCATTATTTTTCAATGATGAACATTGTAGACCACAAACAGCTATGATAGCCGGGTTAATGGTTGGCAAACAAAGATCCATTTCATCATACAAATAGTGACATCGCAGTGTATGTAATAATTTATATATTCGAGAATTGTTTAAATTTTCCTATATTTCTGTTAAGGATAGTAAAGGCTGTTCACTGTAAAGTGAGCACTTTTGAGGCCCAAGTTACTTTTTTATTTTAGCCATATTTTGTCCCTTTAATTACTTTTTTAATAAATATTGCCATGTAAGTAATAAACACATTGTGTAGATTCCACAGCACTCGGAAGTTAACGTCTCACCCTACAGTAAAATACATTTATTGACTATTATTCCACATAAGAGTACTTTCAAAAGTGCTCACTTTACCGTGAATAGCCAATAATTAATTTAATATTTAGAAGATTGTGACAATTATACTATATTTGTATTTTGTATATGTTCGTTTTCCCAAATTTATTATTTTATTTGAGTCATTGCATCAGTAGTAACATCGTCATAGGATAACAGTGAAACTTCTCAAGGGGTTAGTAAGCTAGACATAGTCGCCGTATTCCACCACCTCCTGCAATAACGAGTGGATTGAGTTCACAGTTAGCCAACGTGACCGCACACGCAAATGCAATCTTTTGATTTCTAGAGTCATATCAGAGTATGCAAGCTATTTTTAGACATTAGCACACAAGTAATGCACATCAAGTCAACCACATTTTGTCACATTTCCTAGTCGTCACAGTGTTTTTATCAAGTCACTTCAATGATGTAGTGTTTGTTTAGGGCAGCGAGTGACCACGCTGCCATTCTATCTCTTGTTTTGTTTATTTTTCTTCTGCTACAAGTCTCAATTGTTTGTGAAGGGATGGCAATAAGCTTCAGTCAACATTTACATTGTTGTTTATTTATCTACTGTTGGCAGTCCTGTTAGGTATCAACAAACTTCCTATTTTCTTTTTGTGGTTGAGTTTTAAACATTAATCTGAGCTAGTTCAAGCTGCTGTTCACTGCATGTTTCCAACGAGTATTGTACAGTAAACATTACAAAATGGATTGATATTTATACATAATATAATTTACACTTGACATATTAATTATTTGTTAGTAAATTTACAACATAGGCACATCAATATCCTAAAAAAAACTCTTATTGAGGACCAATAGTTCATAAAAGTCTTGTTATTGAATGGAAACAATTCTAAACGAGAACGAGTTTCATATTGGTTTGTGTCCACTTTTGGAAGAAAAGGATGGCAGTGAAATTACTATTTGCCCCAATCGCCCCCTCTTCCGCCCCTTGAAACTTTCAGTTGTGGCCGCCCTGCGAAAGAGAGTACCAGCTGAGGAACATTACTGCATGCATGCATCTACAGTCGAAGCAAATCAGCTGGGAAGGAGAGGCAAACTAACATGTTGCAGTTGAAAGGAATGTTCAACAGGATCAGAGGGTTGCCGGTGGAACATTCAGAGAACAACTAGTGATGATGTACAACTCCTAACGTTACGGAGGCTGTGGATCTTAATATTACGTAAGCTCTTTATTTATTGTTCTTCATAAGAACTCCCTTACAAGATTACTCAAACTGACTGTCTAGCACTCTACGAATGTTCTGAAGATATTACACATGTCTGGGATGAACAGACTTATGGAAGCAGTGTTACGAGATGGACATATGTACAGGATGAATCTTCAGCAATTCGTAAATGGAAACACATCTGTCTCCGTGAACAGGTTCCCAGTAGCACAGTGCTTACTGGTCTATGTCACTGCTGAATTGCAATCACCGACACAAAATAGCTGCTGTCTGCAGTGGCTACTGTACCTTCAGGTTTTCTATCTTTATGATAGGCACCAGGTCCTGTAGTGGCTCTCTCCCATCCTCGTCCTGTAACAAACAAGAAATACTAGTTATAAAACAGCCCAACTAACAGCTATACCTGGAGCAAAAATGTACTTCTTGTTTCAACAAAATGCGAAGGCCCAGAAATACTTCAAAATTGAAACTATTTATTTTATATCCCTTTTGCATAATTGGGAACTGTAGACACTGTGTCAATTTAACACATTTTACAGTTAAAATAAAACTCTGATTTTATGTTTATGTTTAATTTGTTTTCAATAATTTAATGCTAGTATGTTTTATACCATTAAAAGTCCATTATGTGTGATGGTCTACTTATCTTAAAAAGTGTACAAATTAAAATATGTCATTCTACAAGGAATCTTCAGGCAAACTGCTTATAACTGCATACAGTGTTTTTACATGTGTCACCAAAGTTGACGCAGTGGTACTTCCATCTCCTTGCTATACACACTAAGATATAGGATTAAGGTGGCACCAGAGGAAGACAGGCAGACACACACACCTCTGTTTCCTGGCAAAGTATGTAGCTGCTGCAAAATGCAGGTGACAGACAATTGACGGTCTCTATGTACGGTGAGATGCCGGCCACCGCTACACCAGTCCCGCGAGTTAAGATAGGAGATGGTACAGAGAGGCTGGAGGAGAAAGGAAACACCTTGGCAACTGCTGGGCAAGGAAAGAGGAGTAGATATTTGCCTGAAGTAATATTAAAAATATTTTCATGCAATTTATAATATTAATTGTAATATTGTACCATGAAAACATGTTTGGTTGCAAAAAGATCGAACAGAATATTAACTAAATTGGCAATGTTGTTAATACAATTTAGAAATACGATAGTGGGAGGGCTATGAACTAGAGGGAAATTGTGGGGTAAAATTTTATCATGAAAGCGTACATTTTTTTTACCCCACAATTTTCCTGATAATCATAGCCCTCCCCACCATCACATTTGTAGCTTGTATTGGTAATATTGTCAATTTAGGCAATGTTTGGTTAAGTCTTTTTGCAATTTAATGTATTTTCGTGAATAAATATTACATTATGTACCTGTACATATTTTTTAACTAGTTTTACCTCACAATTTCTCTATTATATTGGCCCTCCCCACTATCGTTTTTGAGAGTTTATATCAGTGTCAAATGTTGATGCCCCTAGTAAATTTGTGTTCTGTGAAATTGCGAGATTTTTTTTTTATGAGAAAGGCCGCTATTCTTAAGAATTAAGCCCACCCCGAAGTTTTGTCTAGGGCAATTATGATTTTGGGGTGTGTATAAGTTCGCGATACCAAAGATTTGTTTATAAGTGTGACGTAATGACGTCAGGACATTGGCCGTATAATAGAATAGGTTGGTATTAGATGCAACGAGTAAAGCATTAAAATGCTAGAACTGAAGCACGTCGTACACTAGGACGGATGGGCTCAAGTGTACTACGCAATACCATATTTGGTATCAGGTAGTACAATAGAGTGGATGGGCTCTATCGTATTACCCGGTATCGGGTAGTATAACAGAGCGGTTGGGCTCAATTGTAATTTGCGATATCAACGTCTGTAGATGGGGAAAGCGTCCCGGCCCGAAAACCTCCACATTCCCGAAAATGCCCCGTTAGATTGTCGTAGGTAAGTAATGAGGCAATATGAAAAAAAAATGACGTCACCGACGCCATATTGGTGACGTCATACGTAGAGTGTAAACAACATGGAATCGGGTTCATAAATTATCTCTGATTTTGTCAATGCAGTTATATGCTCTGTTGATTTGTTTCTATATAACCTTGCATCAAAAAACTTGGCTATAAACTACTATTTCAACTCACCTTGACTAATACTTCTTGCTCCAATCCCATTATCATTAAACAAAATATAATCCCGTTCCATGTATCCACGAATCGGTATAGCTATCAGGCATACCAACCAGACATACTTATTTTTTAAAGGAAACCGTTGCTCTTCTGCAATTAACGCGGATTTCTCATTCTCTTCGCAAACGCTTTTGGCCATCGTAAGTATTCCCTTTATACAAAGAAATATGCGTCTAGAATTACAGATTTCATGCATAGCAATAAGTCAATACTCGGAAGGGTGCTGAATGGAGTCAGCTGTGAGGTGAAGGAGAAGCCGTATGGCACAATGGTACGGCCAATGTTAGAATATGCTGCAGCAGTATGGGACCCGTATATGGAGGTGGAGGTGCGAGAACTGGAAAAGGTGCTGAGAAGGGCAGCAAGATGGGTGAAGGGTAGGTGGAGAAGGCAGGGGCAAGGTGGTGAGGAAGAAGGGAACTATAGGCCATCAGTGATGAAAGAAATGGGGTGGAGCTCATTGAAGGACAGGAGGAAAGTTAAACGGTTAGTCAGGAAGGGGAGGGCTACACTGCAAGCTAAGTAAGGGGGTGTTTAGAGGAAGAGGAAACAGTGAGAAGCTTGATAGGGTGTGGAGGAGAACGAAGCGGGGTAAACAGTCCATACTTGTGAGGTCTGTGAGGGAGGAATTGGTATCTGGAGAGGGGTTGATAAATTCAGGAAGGGAGTGGAAAAGGAGAGGTGAGAGAGCTCGCCACCGGGTGGTAGCCTAATTGCGAGTGTATGTATATGTATGAATTTCGTAAATAGTGGGCATGTTGCCTGTAAATGTAACACAAAGGTTGCATTCTGCTTAGCACTGAAAAAATTGATCAGTACTGACGAATGATCCTTTAGGTACTGATTTTGCTTATCAGTAAAGGAGGAATGGTGTTGTGGCGTTTGGGTTGGAGACTATCCTTCCGGCTGAAACTATTGACGTGCTAAAAGGCCCTTACACAATTGAAAACTATAACATTTGACTTTACATTTACTTTCCGCAATGTTGTTTTTTATGGAGCTTGACACAATGGAACTGTCAAAGGTAAAGTCAAGCACTCTGACTTTACGATTTCGAAAAGTTAAAATTTAAAGTCAAAGTCAAGCAACTATTTAGCCGTGAATCTAGCAGAGGTTACGTGGAAAGAACGTTATTTTATTGTAGGGAGATTTTAATCTCGGTATAGTAAACAAAGTTCGTTTTAAATTATATAAATAACAAATAAGTATAATGTGAAGAGGAAATATATGAATTGATATATTTTAATATAGTAAGCAAATAAGTTTTTTGTTTTGAAATAAACATTTAATGTAAATTTTAAGCGTATTTTTACGACGCTCGCAGAACTGATGGTCAGTTGTCTGAACTCTGACTTTACAATATTGTATTGGGCATTGGTGGTTTCGTCAGAGGAAAGGGAACCTAAAGTCAAATGCTAAATTTTTCTATTGTGTAAGAACTTTAAGTTCAGGCCACGGTCATAAAGATAGGTCTGGCAACTGCTATCCGTTTGCCTTGATCTCTCATCATTGCCGAAGCTCAGAGCGGGGGTGTGCTCGGGCCCTTATACCACCCAGACGGTTGCAGCATTTGTATCTCTCTGCGGGCTGAGGAAGTTTCCCTCGCCAGACCACAAAGAACACATAGCCCAGAGGTCAGGACGCCCTGCACGTCCCGGCGCAAGTTTGCCTTGACCACCATTTTACATCACTGGGACGCTACTCCCTCAGCGCGGGGGTAGATCGGTCCCTTGTGAGGGACCTTGGCCACCCAGTTGGTTGTCAGATTGCGGAGGCGAGGAGAAGCTAACCCCCTCCCCCCTATCAAACATATTTTATGCTGCAAAGCTAGCATTCTTGTACAGGATTCCCAGGGCAGCGCCTGGGAGCTGTAGTTTGCCGTGATGTAACGCGTACTCCTAGTGAAGCTCGCGGCGGCTTGCGAACTAACAGCGCTAGTGCAGGCTGAACCGCTTTTAACATTGCGTTATATGGGAGTTACGGATTTTTTGAATAATATTAAATAACTTCTTTTTATTTTCATATGACCGTTCGGCTAAAGAATTGCAGTATATTATGGTGCGTTTGAAGTTTGTTTCGTTTACGATAATGTTTCGCTGGCGCAGTATACAGAGTTCGTAAAAACCTCTGCATCGCGTTTTTTCGTGCACCATGTTTATTGTAATGAACTTTATGGTTCGACAAGCCCACATTTATTTTGTTCAGTAATATCGTACATCGTGCCTAGGAGCACAATATTATAGGATATGTTAATAAATATTGTATAAAAATATTTTGTAGTATAAAGTAAAAATACAAATATGTACTACTACATTGTCATCACGTCCGCACATATGACAACGTGTGTTTTAAGTGTGTTCAACAACTCTTCAGTAGGAGACTCTCGACAGAAGATATTTAATATATTTCTTAAAGTTATTTAAGTTTATTGAGGTTATCAAGTCTGGTAGCTTATTGTGTATAATGTATTCCTTTCAACTCAATAGGTACTTATCTTGTACAAATTTGTCCGATGATAATATACTCTATAGTTACTTATTTATATTCCTTGTGGAATAGTGCTGGAAATCATTTTTTTTTTGTATTCGTTTTTGTTTGAGTGTATAAATTAATAAGTTGAAAAATGTAGATTCATGTGAATGATAATTGTAATTTTTTTAATAAAGGCCTGCAACTTTTATTATACGTACCTATTTACTTTAGAGGTTATTCTAATGGCCCTTTTTCTAGCTGCAAATATTTTGTTAGCGTAGTTGCAGATCCCCAAAATAATATACCGTATGAAGATGTTAATGCATTGCTCAAGCCACAATACACTGGTTTAAGGTATTGGGGTTGTAATACTTCTACTAGTATGTGTGATGCATAACAATTTTATTTTGATGTGTTGTTATAATTTGCCATATTTAGGGTAGTAGCAATATTTACAAAATCGTTATTAAATTCATTAGCAACACAGTAGTTCTGATATAATTTTATTGTTTCAAAATAACTAATTTTTTATGTTTTGCGGTATCTGCAATACCGCAAAATAATTTCTAATTGAAATTGGTACAAGCAGTAGGTCTATGGTCTATGTGAAAAACACTTTGTACCAGAAAATATTATGTAAAAGGGTATCTATTTAGGGATGATAGCGGAGCAGTTATGGCCAAAGAAAAACCTGAAAACCAAAGTCAAGCTCCAGAAAACTGATGACATTCAAATCTGCACCAATTAGCTTGCTGAGTACAGCAAAGTGGTTGGGGGAGGGGGCATTATGTGCAACCCTCTATGCTCTCTTCACTAGAGCTCAGGGAATCAGAGTGGTGTATATTTGTATGTAAACAGTTTCCAGGAGCTACATATATGAATAAATGTATGAACAGTAGTATTGGATGTAACATAATTCTTCGTGGGGTATGCAAAGAATGGGACATGTACAAAACCTACCAATGCACAATGATAAAGCAAACCAAGTGATCCACCATACGGTTAATTAGTGACGTATGGTTCAATAGAATACATGTGCACATTTACACTGCACACTATTACAGGTTTCTAACAGACAACTGACGAAGAAAATATTCTCTGTCATTGGTCAATTCAACAGCTCTCATACGAGTCACACTTCGCCTTACATGAGAAAAAACCTGTAATATATCAAATGTTCCAAAATATCTGGCCAGGATCGCACCACCAAATTCATAAATGCATAGCTGATACACAGCCTGTGAAGCTATTGAACTTGTAGCCGCCTTTCTATATTCACAAATATCAACACATTAACGGTTAATTCTTTGTACTGAAAACTGTTTTTCAGCTAATTGTTGCTCGTTAGTCCACAACACAGGGAAAATCACAAACATTGTCAAACACAAACACGTATAACCCGATATGTGTGGTAATTTCTTGCAGTCAAAAAACCTAGGAAATTTTGTAACTGCATACACACAATTTTTGTTGCTAAAGTTAAATTAATTAGTTTATTTATTTACTATAAAATCTCTCCAGCGATCCTATGATGAGCAGGAGCTCTGGAATATAGCATTAGTCAAAAATGTCAAAAACAAATATATATCTACGCAAAATATTTGTAAATATTTCCTTTGTCTCTTTTTGGAATCTGAAAACTTTAGATAGTTTGAGAAGAAGGTGCCCACTGAATGATAGAATATAACATAATAGCATGAAAATGTGAAAAAATAAATTTGCTTAAGGAAGGATGTCTTTAGACAATATGATAAATTATGTAAAGTGTAATACGCTGTGGTTAGTTTCGGGACTATGTTATCAATGTGAGTATTCCCATATAGATGACTGTCATTATGTAAGCCTAAAATATTGTAGGATGGCTTTCTTTCAAATCATAGTTGCTATTTTTATTAAAAAGTTATAGTCCTGTTGTTTTTATGTGGGGAATTCCATTAAAACTATTTGATCTTTGTTTAAAGAAAGATTATTTGCTGTAAACAATTTATCTAGTTATGAATATTCTTATTTAATGACACCATAAGTAATGTCAGATTCTCATCTTTAAATAAAAATTTAGTAGGCATCATTCACAATCAGGAGAATGTTGGAATACAGATAATTTATATCTAGCATATCAAAAATAAATAAATATAACAGAGGGCAAAGGATGGACCTTTGGGAACAATGTTTGATTACTTTACCCTTTTTTTAGACTTGTATTTATACCATCTGAATTATTGCAACTTGCTGATATCTATGAGACTAATAACATGTAAACCATGATAAAGTGCGTGCCTCCTTGGAGGGGATTCAGTGAGTAAATATCAATTCAGTAGAAAGTGGTTCTTTTTATTTCACTGAAGGTCACTTTACAGCCGTATAACTGTTTTGGGTCTTCTACCTGCTGCATCACTGCAACCTCCTGACAGCGTCTTAACTTATTGTGTGTGTCTGGCATGTGAGATGACTCAAGATTTAGTGTTATACAAGAGGGCCAACACACTCGTTATATAGGCATAACAGGTTTATTGCATCATTACAACGATGTCATCTCATCGCAGGGTGAACTGAGGAAAGCCACATGGCCCACACCCTAGATGAGTCTCTCGTGCTCTGGCACCCTTCGCAACTCCACGAATACAGTAGAAAGTAGATTATCCCGACTAATAGTGACCAAAGGTAATTCGGATAGGTAATTGAAAATTTGGATCATGGAAATATGTTGAAAAAAAAAAATATATATAACTGTACAAAAATTTAAAACATAAATCAGTTAACAATAACCACCCTTGAGTGGACGGAAGGATGCTGTGAACACTGAAAAAACAAAGTTCAGGTTACTAACGTTAAACGATTATGGCACATAAAACTTATCAGAACAAACGTAGATCACCCTCTGTGACGCGATTTGTGTGCAACACATACGGCCAGCTGGATCCGACTAACTAGGCCACACTTTGACTGGAACAATCCAGTTAAAACAAACACTGAAAATAATCCCACATAATATACTGGCTTGCTACATCCGTTAACACTTGTTAATTGCTATTAACACATTGTACAACAGGCAGTCTGCTCAAATACGTGGTGCCTTATATGCTGATTCTAACATTTGCCTGTAGGTTTTAAACTACGTATGATTAAAAACAAACATTTTGACATAATTACTGAGTTTTCTCTGCGTGAGAAAGAGACATTGCATTGACTAGCACATTCTGTTAGCGAATGGGTCACAGGACTTGTTCGTGCATGAGCGTTTTTGTCAAGCATGCATGAATATAGGACATGAGAATACTGGCACTAGATATAAGATTACTGTGATCTGAGTCTCCACAAGTTGAATGATGCAATATTGATCTCTCAAATTCATTTAACTATAAACATTTACAGAACTGTGATAGAGAGAGATCCTCTGACTATAGCAACAAATACCGAAGTACAAGAATGGCGTCTCACTGGTGAATGCTGTGTCACCCGTATAAGGATGTAGTAGCCCTTGCCACCCCTACTGAAGGGGAAAAAAACCACTATGAAAATGGTATGAAAACAGTTGTTTTTAATTATTTCTTAACTGTTAGATATGAGTTTGTGTCTGTCTAAATAGTATCCATAATGACTTCAGACTGTTCTCAAACTGTAAGCTCTGTTCCATACTTTTCAAACTTTCAGAATATACCCACTGTTTGATCATTATCAACTTGACAAAACAAACATTATTTTAAAAATGTAACAATGTACTGACCGTAGCGTTTTTATTCTTGTATTTAACATGATTCAGGTCCTAATGATGATAAGTTTTGGTTGTCTTCAAACCACAACAGTGTTGACTACCGGAACCTTACAATTCTTAACGTATTTAATTTAGAAAAGTTATAGTTTATGAAATCTCCACTTTTGTATGTTGTGGATCAAGATTTGAATAAAATACAATTTTATGAACTGAATAGTCAGCCCAGAACCTGAATTTTGTTTAAAATTGTTGGTGTGAGACCACCACTTTTCTGTATGATCTAAATGATTGTGGAATATCAGCTCTTAAAAATTTATATGCCAATATCACAAGTTGTTTTTTATTATTATTATTATAAAAAAAGCTACTTCGATGCTGTATATTCAACTTTTACAAATTGTTGGGAAATAATACTCTTCCTGTTCTGCACGTTTGCTAAAATTTTGTCTATTTTACTGTGTTTGGTAGATAAAAGTGAATTTCCATCAAAAGTGGTAGGCATAATTTGCAGTCAACAATGCCTTCTGGAAACCATTCTCCATATTCATCGTAGGATAACCTGCAAATTATGCATCAGATAAGAAACCTGTTGGTGCAATGTTTACTTTTTTTTTTTGGACTAAAATAAAATATTTTGGTGAAAATCCACATCTCAAGTTTTAACAATTATATTTAAGGTTGCAATATTTAACCATGGCATTTTGGACTTTGCGAATGGCTGACAAGAGGTCCCCACCTCCTGATGCCAGTGTCACGTGACTCCGACGTGTGGGACATAAAGTATGCTCACTGAACGCTGCCACACAATCAGTACATAAATTGGTAACTTCTTACCTGATTTGGATTCAGTAATAGTATAACATAGAGCTTTTTAACGTAGCAATATTTAATTGTATTATAATTTTGTCCATGTTTACATAATCAAAACTATTTACACTGTGGAACAAACATTTGCCTGGCCAATCACGACATGTGAAAGTTGCATTGTGTCTTATATGCACATATGTTTACACATCTCAAGATTATCATTATAGAACAGTGCCAAATTGCAGTGGATTTTGCCATAAATAAATGCTGTTCCTAAGGTTTTGTATTTTTCAAATAAAAATGAAACTTTTACATAAATAGTTTTAACTGTTATGCAAAAAATACCTTTGCAGATGTAATGTACATGTACACAACATGCTGATTTTGTTTTAATGTATGTAAAAAACATCCTTTCCAACACCACTAGCAGGATACGAGGCCTAGGGTATAAGGAAAATTCAGAATTGGAAAGTGTCAACTATGGTGGATCAGTGCATGAACTGGGTCCACGGTGGTGTAGTGGTCAGACTACTTACCTCCCTCTAAGGTGAACTGGGTTCGATTCCCGGTGGAGTCACTCCATAATTATTGCACGTGGGAACTGTGCTGACCAACAGGTTTTCTCTGGATTTTTTTATTTCCTCTGCCCTTGCATTCTGGCACTGCTCCATTCTCGTCTGCTCTCAAGACCACAATGTTAAGAGCTGCCCAAATCTCTCTACTACAGTGCATGCAATTTTGTCTTAGGAAGACCAAACATAGACCTATAGCCTACGTTCAAAATTTTCTGTTCAGTGTCTTGGGTTTTAAAATAAATAACTATTCTTTATTGAAGCATCAGTAATTTTTATATGGCTTTCTGAAAATTTTAAAAATTCCATTATTATTTAAGGTTAGCAAATAAAAACACAAAAAAAATAAATATTAATTTCTTTTTTCCCCAAGTTTCCTGTATTATTTTGAGTATTTTCATTTCTGAAAACCATTTTGTTACAATGGAGAACTTACCAGTTGTGGTGTGAATCAACGTAACTCAAGGTCGGTGCTGAGAGATTGCAGAGCCTTGAGGCATTGCTGTAAACAGCAACGCACCACATGTTGAAAAGCAGCGTCAGCAACTGTGACTGGATGCGTCTCACCTTGGCAAGTGTGAGATCCTAGACTTTCATTAGGCGGTTGGAAACCTACTGACGATCTGAATTGCCCCAGTTTCTGTTAGTACGACAGTCAATCGTGGCTCATGAAATACTGACATGTAGCAGGACGTCGACTGCCAAGTGAGGACATGCAGGAGAGCCATTCACAGTAACAATCAATGTATTTGACTTGCGTAACAATCAGCTTCCATCCTATGGTGTATAGTATTTCCTTGGGGAAACAACATGAGTAAACATGGGGTCAAATATGTACTGTATACACAATCAGCCATGTAAATAAAAAACAGTTTTAGTGTAAGGCAGTTCATGATAAAGTGAGCACTTTGGAAATTAACTTCAGAAAAAGTCACTACCCCTGCCTACATATAACGGACACACCGAGTGATATGCGCCCAGTAAAGATGGTAATAATAGATGGAAAGTAATTCCATATTTTCACATTGAATAAAAAGTGTTAAGTTTGACGCCGGCTAACAGCCAGCGGCGCTAGAGCCCATGACGGTGCTCACGTGTCACATGTACCGCACATGCGCAAAGAGGCCGACAATTTTTAACTTTCCTATAAATGTTAATTTCAGGGTAAAATGTGTTATATTATCTTTACAGTGTTTAATATATCTTAAAATGTTTTATAGTGCTTGTACTAATTTTAATTCTTTGGTTATGAATATTCAAAGTGCCTGTAGCGCGAAGATTAAGAACACTTAATATTCTGGCAGGAACGCCATTACAAAGAGACATTAAAATAATATTGAAATTCGTAACAAAATTATATAAATGTAAAACAATGTCTAATTTAATTTGTGCCATTTTATTTTCACTATAAAATATTTCAGTCGACGTGCATAGCACTTCCGCTTATGTGAACCCCGTAGGCGGCCATGATAGGTCCGTGCGAAGCTTGTATCTGGACAGTCTGTCGAGGAGAGCTGGCGAGGTAAGACACTGTCACGTGCGCACTACAACTTTTGTTGCGCACTACAACGATTGTTATACTGATGTAGGTTTCCATAGTCCGTGTAGTTTACCGGTTAATCTTTACTTGCATACGTTTTTGCCAGACATTTTCCCCGGCATTATGCTCCTACTTTACTAATTTCTTACGCCCTTGTGGCATTTTTAACTTAATCGAGGAGGAGGAGGAGAAAGATGTCGGAGAGGTCACGCGACCCGCGTATTTTTAATCAACGCCATCTGCCTATGTTTATGGCATTTCATTGTAACTTCTGCATAATTGTTACACGCAATTTTAAGAGCTTTATTTTTCTGTGTGTATTTAAGGGTAATTTTCGTGTTTGAATATTTTACGGCAACATCACGTATAACCACATGGCCGACTGAAGCCAAGTCTTTGTGTTCACCATCATTGCATTTTAAGAGCTTATTTATATAACATTGTATGTGCAATCATTTATTTCAGGGTTCTATGTATTTTTCATTCAGGGTTAATGTATTTTTCACGTAAATTGATGCTTTCGTACTTGACCAAGCTGTCACAGTAATGTTTGATTTTACCGCCATCAGGCATGTTACAAGCCTTTAACAACACTAATCGTAAAGAGAACCATTTGCCAAACATGAATAATATTTTATCTGAATTTAGTTTGCCGTTTCCACGCAGAAATATTGCAATTTCACCTGCACCACGTGGTCTGCTACGAACTTCATCCAGCAGCATCCACGCCACCTAAACTTGTTTTCACACATATGTGTGTTTATTGTTAATATTCATCTCCTGTCCCATCTTATTTCATGTCTCATTCAAGGGTCTATGTAATTGTGTAATTAGTGTACAGTTCAATTACTCCCGTCCTAGTGGGCTCTGTGTATAGGCCGTCACCACACTAACCACATGCTGGAGGACGAGCCCCGACGAGTTTGTGTTAGTGATGCCGAGTAATCACTCGTGTTAATATGTGTAATAAGGGTATTCATTTGTAATTCATAGTGTCCTGTCTTCAGGGAAAAACTGTCAGTCCACCCTAGCAGCTGTTGGCCCTCTTCCCTTGTGAAGGCTGTGCTTTCACACACTTCGGTGAGATCATCCATTTAGGCATGCGCTAGATTAATTGTGGGCTGGGGAACACCAAGTGGAATTGACAAGTCATGACTGAGATAATCATAATTTCATTGGCAAGTTAATGTGTACGCATAGTAACAATAAAAGCAAGTCTACAGTGAACTTACCTCTTTTATTCAGTAGTGACAGTGTCCTAGCCACACGTATTTTATTAAGTGTTTATTTCAAAGTGATGTTTAGTAAAAGTTTAGTATTGCCAACGTGTTTGCAAATACGCACGGGTGAGATGGACACACAGAACCCACAACATCGCTGAGAACCCTGAGTCTCAATAGTGCGATGATTGGGAAGCACCGCTGGCGGCCAGATTACTAGTAAGTATTTGTGTCATCATTTGTCTCGTGTCTCACCTGATGGAATCAAATAATTTCAGTGAATAAAATTAATATACAATTACAAATAAATATTATGTCAAAAAAGCAAGGCTAAAATGGTACTTTTTTTACATATTTTTTTAATTTATCACCCAATGTCTCCATTTTCTCAATATGAAAGCGCACAAGTTATATGTTGCAAACATGAAGTAATGTGTACACACTTCATACTTATTTGTGAAGTTTCCTTTGACATGTACCCGGTAAGTCTAATGGCACGTTCGTCTCGGATTTTAACGTTAGACCAATAGCATGGTTTTTAATTAAGCTTAGCTGTGTTTGGCAATGGGTGTTGGTTACTGACTTACACCATCCTTCTGGAGGGTGCTGGTGATGTGTTGTTCTCACTCAGTGACTGCTGAATCGCCCCACTCTGAAGCTGCAATTCGAGGTGGACGACTCTCTGCTCCAGAAGTGTGGATTGGACCAGCCATGCCTAGCCTCTGTCTGATATACCAACCCTCTCAGCACCGGGTGGTACTCCAGGTTGGTTCGGAAAGATGGTGAAAAGTATACAATTATGACCGGAGCAGCCGCGACTGTTTGGTGTCTGAGTGTGGCGGCGTGGTCCTGTTCCGCATGTCTTTCCTGCGTAGGAGGTGTTAGTGCAGACCACTGTTTGGCAGCAAGGAATGCCTGGTTTGTTCCCTATGCTTGAGACCACGCCTCACCTTATAAGGCATAGAGTAATGTGGCTTAATTTACGTAGTGCACCTGGACAAGAACAGTATCTACAGTGTTCACCCAATAGTTGCTTGCTGGCACGAGCTCGGTAATAGTCTCCACTGATCCCCCATGCTTGGCGGGCTGATCAGAGATGGAGAGCTGTGTGGACCACCAAGCCTCTACTGGTCGTGCGTTCAGGCAAGGTTGAGTTGCAAGTCTCAGGCTATGGTCACTTCAGCACTAACAGTGCTCAAAGCGAGGAAATAACCAAGGCTTGTAGCCCCTCCTTGGATGGTGTTGCTAGTGGTAGGAGCTCCGCTGTTCCTCCCCTCCAGCACTGAATTAGTACTCAGGTTGGTGGAGTGTTGCTAAACTCACGGATTCCTGAAGGGGTGTCCGTAGTCAAATTAATTTGGTTAAGTAACAATCTCCCTTTTTCTGTCAGCATTGCTATCTCCTACTGAACAGTGGAGTGCTGAAGGTAACTACGTTATTCAGGTGTAGGCGACCTGGTTCTGAGTTACAAGGGAAAGGAAATAGTTCTAGATGAATACAAAGTAAGTTACTGTTAAACTGTACCAAGTAAACTGGTGTCTGTAATAGACAAAGTGAATTTAATGAGAATAAGCGCATTCGCTGGATGACTGGTCGTCGCTGATAGAAGTTGCTTCAGGAGGCGTACGTAAGACTTCGTAGATCTCTGGAGATCCCAGCACTAGGTAGTGCTCGGGATGTTGCGAGAGAATGACTGCTGGAGCCCCGCTGCGCACAGACTTATATAGTGCTCAAGTCTAGGCTGCCACAGCGGGGTGTGGGGAAGGCGTGACATCCTTCTGCCATGACGTGGGGGTTGAAAATCTCTGGTCAGCAGTATTCAGCAATACTGCTTTGTTCATCTTCGGTAACGCTCTGACTTGCCTGGTGGCAGGCGGTTTGTTGGCTCTCAGCGAGGGGAGGAGGGGTGGCGCGCTTGCTGGGTTCTGTAACTTTCAGGTGACGAGAATTCGCTTATAAGTTCCTGTTGCCTATTAGAGTAGACAGCCGAGAATTAATCTTGATAATTCTCTCTACATGTCTTTCACGTCTGTAGTAGTGGAAGTAGGATCACTTAGTGATGAGTCGTAATCGTAGTTGCACGCGTCATCTTTTAAAAAATATCACCACTTACCATTGACAAATAACATTGAAGGTAGTTTATTAAAAATACCTTTATCATTTTAAATAGTAGTAAATAATTTCAGTTACAAATCGTCTTTATTTTTCCCGTATCAAGCACTTGAAAATGATTGCACTTGATAAAATGTGATTCCCAATGTAAACAAACATTTTTGGCTACAAGGGGTATAAAGTTTATGCTCTAGGGTATCATTTTATTCGTTGGAGTACCTATTGATTTAAATTAATATTTCAATAAAAATAATTTTGATTTTACGCAGCAGATGTTTAAATGCAGTATTTTCAACTCTGTGAAGGAGGGGGGGGGGGGGGGGGCAAACTTTGCCATGCAATTTATAAATTTTTTTGTATTAAAATTTATTAATTTTGATTTTTACAATTGTTACAAAGGTAATGATTTTATAAAGTCATTCTCGTAAGGGAGTTTATGAATGTTATGAGACTTTGCACCTTAATATATTTATATGGCTTTCCATTCATACAGTCGTGTTTTTATGTAATAAAGAATTCAAGATGGTGCTCGTGCTGCATGTCGACACAGTCAATCTACATCAACATGCAAT
This sequence comes from Dryococelus australis, assembly GCA_029891345.1. Lineage (NCBI taxonomy): Eukaryota > Metazoa > Arthropoda > Insecta > Phasmatodea > Phasmatidae > Dryococelus > Dryococelus australis. The sequence goes on from CM057008.1 coordinate 34,557,194, forward strand.
AATCAACGGCATTGTGAGCCAACGAGAATCAATTGTTTGCAGTGTATAAGTAAACGAAAATCAGAAAGCAACTTAAACAAAACCCATTTTAGGTTGATAATGGTTTGACAATCAAAATCAATGCTTTTATGTAAAGTCCATGTTTGGACATTTAGTCAATCCATTTTGGACGTCACGAGTTAAAATAATCTTCGTTAACATTAATTTTGTACGTTAAAGATAATTATTTTTACATGTTTGACATAGGGTATTTGGGCAGAAATTGAAAATCTTTCGTTAAAGTGAAAGCTACGTTAATGTGAATTTCATTGTAACTGAATTTATTGTACTGGGACTATCCTGTATCTCAAGACTTTTTCAAAAATGAGCGTCAAATGTCACTAAACAAAGTGTCAGTTTATTGCCACCAACAGGTGGCATTAGTCAACACACATGTTCATGAAAGCAGCGCTTACAGTGATGTATATAGTATATTTTCCTGTTGTGTGTTGGCATCATTTGTTGTTATAACTGTTATTTTTATAACAATTTCCCTTGATTATTTTGTTGTGGTCGGATGATGTGTGAAGATTTATCGAACGTGTCCGTTATGACACACCTGTTAAAGTGGGTAGCACTAAGTGGTATGCAAAATTAGCTCATATGATGCACTCCCAAAATACAATTAATAAGATTCAGATAGCTAAATTTCTGAGAGAAAAATATGTGAATATTTATTATTCCTATGCATAACCTCCTCATTGTTATGTTACGGTAGTTACAATTTATTATTTTACATTTTGTAAGAATCGCAAACTTTTGTTACTTATGATGTAGTCATTATATATACTGTACTTTCCAGTTACAGAGGTCAAAGAAATTGTTTTAATGGTATTGGAAGTATGCTCACCACTACCACTGAATATAATTGATTAAGTTTTCTTGGTCATAAAATTATTATTTGAAAATATTATTTACAGTAAATACTTTATTGAACAAAGTACATAAGGCACTAGTACATAAATCTACACATACAGCTTTAGTCTCAAAATAATGCACTTAAACTTTCAAACAATTACGTAACACTAACACACAAAGCTTTACACAGTTGAGAACAAAATTAGATTTGCTAATGCTCATAGCAACCATGTGGGGCATAACATTGATCTTTTATACATAAAATCAATCATTATTAAAAATATATATGAAACAGTACAAGAATGTATTGTGCAAAACTAGCACAAATCTGTACTACAAAAATTACATATAAAAGTGGCACATTCATTAAGGCACATTTTTGGCAGTATTGTACAAGTTAAAAGACATTTATTTTTATAAATTCTACCAAAAATTTAATAAAAATTAAAATATAAATATTAGGACCTCAAAAAATTATAGTAAGTCCCTATAAGCTGTGAAACAGTAAAAAAAACCTACTGCTAGTAACATTTGTCTAAATATTTTTATTACTAAAACATGAGTACAAAAATATTCTCACCTTAAAACATATATTATAAATATACTATATACAATAAAATTTAATTATTAGCTAACATCAGATAAGAAAATTTACGTTTCGGACAGTAATAATTTCAGAAGAAAGGCAGCACAATTTGAGTGGCAAGATGTGAAATATGTGTTTGATGCAAAGCATCAATATACAATACGCTTGTCACAAGCATGATGAAAACAGGACCATGGTATGTATTGATGGAATTTATACCTGCCAAGTTCATGCAGCTTAATATGTACATAATTTCCATATGTTCAACAGCTTATCGTATCTGTTCATGAGCTGCCTGTCAGACTTTCAGTATGTGGAAAATAAAATTCCACTTTATTTTAAGTTACACTGATAGGTGTCGTTTGTAAACTGAATACACAACCACAAAAAAAAAAATCAAGTTTTCTGAGAGATTTTGGCAGAGTGGAACATTAACTGCAAGATCAAAGATGAATAATATTTTCATGTAAATTACTACCTATTTCAATTATATACAGAAATAATTTGGAACAAATTTTAATCATTAAAAATCTGCATGTTGTGTTTGTGCGTGACTCTCATCTATATCCTATCACCCACGATTTGCAATATTCTCATGAAGACTGTCCAAGATTTAAAAAAGAGGAGAGTCTAGGCTTTGCAAAATATGATTGTTCAGCTCACTCAAATAATTACTTTATGGGTGCATTAGTGTGAACAATCCACTTCAACTTCTTCATAATGGATGCCATAATTTTTTCTTAGCTTCCGTAACCACACAAAGCATGTCTATGTAATCCTCCAGTTTTACTGTATCTGGATGTGACACTGTGAATCCATTAGCTCTGCAGTCTTAGAATTTGTCTGTATTCGTTTGTATATCATAAACACACATAAGATTTATTATGTGAAAATTTGTGTTCTACAGTAGTTAAATATTTGCTCGCTTAAAATTATTTATTGTTAAAATATGCAATAAATTTATGATTAATGTTTTCAGAATGCTTCCAGTATTCTAACTGTGCACAGAGAAGTGTGAGAAAACGAAGTAAATTATCAATCTGAATTATGGAAACTACAGGATAATGCTGCATGAATAAGGCAGTGGATAAAGACCTTTCAACGAAACTCATTATTTCTTTACACCTTAAAAATTTGTGTGATCATACTCTGTACATGAAAGGAAAAATATGACAAGTCATCGAAATAAATAAATATTTTCATGTGCATAAAAAATTATACTTTTCTTGTAGGGTCTGACATACTTTCTGAAAATCCTGCCCAGGAACATCAGTTAATACAACATTAATTTTAACACTTACAATTCATAAATGGGGTAAAGTACTCCACATCTTCACACATAATTTACACTTAGTAATAAACTATAATAAAATACACAAAGAGATAAATACACTCTTGCATCACTCATTCATAATCCTTTTGTGTAAAAATGAAGGTGAGTTTACGGTCTATAAATGAATGTTAGTGTAAACAGTGTTCACAAAAATATGTAATGTTTTTTCTCTTATGTGAGGGAATATTATAATTTTTTATACAGTTTTCACTTGTCTTACATTACGGAGATATTGCGAGTCACTATAATACTATCTAATATTATGTACAAGTTTTCTTTAACAGTCTTCTTGATTTATAGATTCAGTAATACAATTTTTTGTATTTGAGTGGTTTGAAGTAATAGTATGTTTTACTTACAAAATCACAATTTATTTATTTGAGCAGATATTCCTGCTTTAATCTATTGAGTACTATTTAATTCATTCAAAAATATAAGCACCCAATGACACTTATGTGATGCATTAATCATATACACATGTACATCAAGCACACTTCTTCACAACATAAAAAAAACCTTCCAAGACTAAGAGCTATATATTCAGTCTTCTTGTAAGTAGACAACACAAATGGGCGAAAGTGGAGAAAAATTTCTCAAATAAGCCATTCTGTAATTCAAAGAACCTTATCATGTGACCTTCTTTCCATAGTGTTCATGGTGACACTACATATTTAAAGATAACGTAACCCAAATATGCTTCGCCCACTTATGCTGTAGTGTTCCCGGTGCCATTCGCTTCCATTTTCGGTTCCACCATGAAGTTCAAGAAGCCATCCACGTCTTCAAGTTCTTTTGAGGTGAACTTTGCGATTATCGTAGCTCGCCCAGGGAATTTGGGTGTCATTTTGAATGGAACTAATGCTTCACCTCCAGTTGGAACAGTCCTTAAAGAAAATAAAACACTATTAACATCTTACAAAAATTTGTGAAAACACATTTAAAACATATGTAGTCTATTTGCAGTCCGTTCACACTTTTCGAATCAAACCTTTGAAAAATCACCCAAACAGAACTTTTACTTACATTTTATCAATAAATTATATTTCATGATCAAAAATGTGTTGCTTTGTCCCTGTGGTGTAATTTTCTACACTAAGTTAAGCTTTGTTTGCATAACGCAGAGAAACAGCCGAAAAAATATTAATTTAGCAGGTGTTCCATGAAAGTTAGAAGTTATCATGAATGGGATACAACATACTTTCTTGACACACATATATATATATATATATATTATTTGTAACAACTTATGTTTTAAACACTATTTTCAACATAATTCACAGTTGTTGAAAAATTAAAAAAATTGGTATTTTGTGATATCTGAGACCTAACCATTGGATTTAACATTGTTCTAACGGAAAATCGAAACTTCTATGAACTACTATTTTTTCCTATCAAGAGCTGCAAGGAATATAGCCAGACTTCATTTCAGGACGTGACACCCCATTAGCATCATCCTTGACAGCGTTGTTGTGAACATTCAGCCAGTTTCGCTTACGTCTTTGGTGAGGTGAAAGATTTTTTTGCCTTTGAGTGCACCGGTGTTAAGTTTGAAGAGACTGCCAAGGGGCATTGCATGATACACAGCAATGAATCTTACTTCTGTATTACAACACCATGCATCCTCATGTGTTCAACCCCTCACTGAGGGCTGGCCTTAGGTTCATAAAAGCACTACACCACCCAGGGTGCCAAACGGAAGGGGGAGCAAATTTTTTTTTTTTTTTTTTTCCCCCCCAGCTATTGATTATCTATTGCAGATGGAAGAATAACATCACTTGTGTTATCCATCCAAAACGAAGTAGCGCGTTGGAGGATTTCATCACAGTTTGGAAGTCTCAAAGTGAGTTATTGATAATTAATAGCAGTGGCACACGACTGGCGGCAGCTGTTCAATATTTGACTTTGAACTGATGGCTCCACGGTTAAGCCGCCCTCGGTAAATCGGGAGCTTACTGTACACACATCCTTCTGTCTTAGGCCAAGTCAGACTTGAAAAGTATTCAAGTTTCTTCATACTTAATGTTGTATACATTTCATCATTTAAGCTGTTGCTCAACAAAGTAAACTTTTGAAAGCAAAAATGTTAACTCCTTCACTCAGTAGTCCTGCATACGTGAGTTTAGGATAAATATAACAGTAGAACCCCTTTTTTAAACCTCTTCTTTTTGTGTGATTTACTGTTTTTACATGATAAACTTCCTTCTTTTTACAATTTTAAAAATTTACAACTTTCCCTATCCCCCTAAAAAGTGTAAAAATGGGCCTTTGCTGTATGTAATACGTAATTCAATAATTTTATGTGATTTCTGGTTAAACGCACACATAATTTTACTCTGGAAAGATATTTTGAAGGCTTTCTCTTGAATATAAATAAATCTCTCATTTTCAACATGTTAAAATACTATTAAGTTCACAAATTCCAAGTGATCATGTGAACCATGCACACTAATGTTTGCGTCAAGCAGCCAAAAACTAATTCAACTATGAGCAGATATGTGAAAGCTGAAGGCATGTAGAATACTGTACTTACTGTGGAAGCTTCAACTTCAGTGTTGTGGCTAAGCCAGGCCCTTCAATTTGGAACTGTCCTTTCTTCAGAGGTATTGGCAGGGGATTCTTGAGCGTGGCAACTGCTGAGAGTTCCTGCCCTTGCACCGCATTTCCTTCAAGCTGCAGACAAAAATATTTGTTTTGTACTAAAGACTATAAAGAAAAAATTAAGACAGTGGTTAATTTTTTTATTTTTTACAATCCTCCTCTACCCGGTGTGGCATACAGTGAATAAAATATGCCTCTGTACACTTCTCTATATGTTTGTTTTCATTCACTGTAGTATTATACACGAGTGCAGGACCATTTCCATTGTGCATTTACACGTAGGTACAACTGCGAAGTTAATTCTGTGTGTGTGTGTGTGTGTGTGTAGGCAAACAAGGGGACGTCGGTGAGTGCACATTGACGGTCAAATAAGTTGCAGAACACCAGCCAATAGTAGCACTAAAGCTAACTAGCTACGTGTAAGGAAGGCACGTTCAATCAGTAGTAAGATCCGTGTGTCTGCAGGAGTACGGAAACAGGAAATAGTGGTTGTCCATACGAAAAACAGTCTTAGTTGTCGAGAAACCACCTTCTGTGCAATACTATTTGCTGTAAACGTACATGCAAACAAAATATCTAGAGAATAGAAGTTGCTTAAGGATGACCGAGAAAACTGGATCCCAACCATAAGTGTGCAGTATTGAGGTACATTGGGCAATATCCAAAGACAAGTGCACCGAAGTTGGCAGCTATACTTGAAAGGGATTACGGGATTAAGATAATACTTCAGACCATCCGTAACATCATTCAGAAAGCGGGATATAGTGGCGGAGTTTCTCGAAGAAAGTCCTATGTTAGTAAGAGTAGTCGACAGAAGATTAGAATTTTTGGTTTAGAGTAATGGTGAGGCGAAAGCCTAATGAACAGCTGCAAAGTCAAAAGTTTGACACGAACAATGAAGCACGGTGGTGGTAGTGTTTGTGTCTGGGGTTGCATAAGGGCTGAACATGAGGAAAACTGGTTTTCGTCAATGAAAATATGGACTGGCGTCTGTACCTGGACATTCTGAAGCAAAATCTTCATGACAGTGCAGTAAAATTCAACATAAGGGAGTCACTTATCTTTCAGCAGAATAATGACGGCAAATACACACCATCAAATGTGAAGCTTAGGTTGTACAACACAAAACATCAACTGCATACACCTCCCCAATCACCCAATATGAACCCCATTGAGCCTCTATGGGAGGAGCTGCAAAGAAGACAAGAAACACGCTATAAGAAACAAGCAACAATTAAAGTCTGTATTGTTAGAGGAATGGAACAACCCAAAAACTAGTAAGATGGGTGGAAAAACAAATGAGTGAGTGAAGAGATTTGGGCGGCTCTTAACAGCGAGATCTTGAGAGCCGATGAGGGTGATTGGAGTGAATATGGAGCGGCGCTGGAATGAAGGGGCGGGAGAAATGGGGGATCCCCAAGAAAACCAGCCGACCACCGGCATCGTCTGGCACGATTCCCACTTGCGAAAATTCGGTGACCCGGCCGAGGATTGAACCCGGTTCGCCATGGTGAGAGGCAAGTGTACTAATCACTCAGCCACCATGGCCCCGAAAACAAATGAGAAACATTATTAAAGCAAAGGATGGCCTAACGGATATCACTAACTCAATGGACAATGTGTGGGTGAAAATATATTGGAAGGCAATGCACAGAAGCGTATTTTACTCACTGTATGTAAAACACTATTTAACTAAGGATTGTTGTTGAATTCAGTTAAGCACACATTTATGGAAATGAGTCTAAAAGGTAATGACTGATACAGTACATCCTTCACCAACAATTACTCAACAAAATATTTCACTGTTTGAACCGCTCAAAGTACTCTTCAAGTAAAGAAATTTTATAAAAAAAAAATTTTTAAGTCATACAAAAGGATACTACGTACTGTATATAGAATGTTTGAAAAATTGCAAATTGCTATGTACCTTTCTCTCTTATCTCTTTCTCATTGTATGTTGTATATTTATGCATACCATTATGCACAAACGTAATAACAGTTAAACATCTATGTATTGAACTCGGATGGATTGAAATTCCACATCCATTGCAAGTCCACGTGTATTGAAATTTTTTGTCGGTCCTTTGACAAACGATGGATAGAGAATCCACTGTACCTATTTTCATGTACGCCAAGGTTTTAAAAATTTTAAAAAGGTTGTGAGAGATTTTAATAAAATAACAATTTGGAAATATATATTACTGTTTTTGTAAGAAAATATCAATAAATTACATACAGTGACACAAAAGCTGCAGTTTTAATAAAATAGCAAACATACAAATATTATTTTTTTTTTTTTGTCACTATGTTTTATGACCGCTGCTATTGGGATTCTTTTCTAGGAATGGCTACCATGTACCTAACATGATATTGGCAATCACTGGTTCTTGAAATATGTAATACTGTTGTTGTATTTTTTAGCTGGTCAAAGAGAAATCTCTGCAGTATATTTCTCAGCTTTTTAGATATGGATGTGTTCAACATATATAAGAAATATCACTAATACGTATTTGGTTTACAAGGTTTCAGAAATGCTAAGAAAGATTTTGCTATATTTATGGGTTTATAAAAGATTCATATTTGTTGTCATGTGTTGTCATTCTAAAAAATTTTAAGCCCAATAAAACATTTAAGCTGATAATACAGTTCTACACCAGAAATATCGTAGACTGCAAAAAAGAAAGAAAAACAGTGCAAGTTCCCAATCTCCTTCGGCTATAATTGTCTATTTGGAAAGAAACGCCATCACCACAACCACAGGAAAAAACAATTATACAAACCTTGATCTTGATATCTGGCTTCCTCACCCGGAAGTCATCTTGGGCAAAATATTCATAATTGGTTCCAACAACGCTGGCAAGGCAAGCAATGTTGAAAGCACATTGGTCGACAAGACGACTGTAGTATTCGTCGTACGACACATCCAATCTGATCTCCTCAACTACAACACACAATATGCATCACTTGTATATAAATTATATACTTTTCACTTTTAAAATAAATTGAGGCAATAATAAGAACATAGCTATCCTACAATTACATATTTTACAGTTACTTTAATCATTAGTAAAGGTGCGTGAAAAAAAATAGCAAATGCTAAATGGATTCTAAAATTTTCAGTAACTGCTATAATTTGCTCAATTTTAAACAAAAACCCATCCTATAGAATGACTTCAAAAATAAGACACCCTAAAGTAAAATTACCTTAACTATAAGTTACTTCAATTCAAGATGCCTTCCAATATAAGACCACTATGTAATATATCAACTACAAGCTGCTCCGAATTGAGATGCACTCAAATTCAATATGCCCAAAAAGTGACTTGAAAATTATACCGTGAAATTTACAAAAATAAAACGCCTCTGTGATCCCACAATACGACAACTTTCTCCCCATCCGCAATGAAATGGCTATGAAAGAAAAGTAACCTATCCTGTTTTACTTTGTTATTGGAAAACCGTATTCCAAAATATTTGGGAATGTATTTTAGCAGACTGTGACTTTTGATAAATAAATGGGAAGCACAAATGTAGAGTAGCCGTCGAGCCATGCTTTCACCTTTTGTAATCTGAAAGTCATACAGAAAAAAATTATTATAACTTCACTATATGAATTATTAAAGGTACGTGAAAATAGCATTTTGAGAAGGGATTTTTAGCATTTTGTTGCATATTTAATTTCAAAAAAGTAACAAATTATAGCAATTGTCCTGCTCATAATTTTCAGTTGGCTGGTATATTTTCACTAAGAAATTTGCAGTCAATATATTTGCTTAGAGTAATAATTCATGTTAATGCATTATACAGTGCATACATAATCAGCAAAAGAAAAGGAAACCAAATTTACTTTCTTCACTTGTGTATGTTTTTTTGATTATAATCCGCTACTAGTTAATTATGACAGAAGAGTTTCTGAAATGCCTTGTACACTGATCATTTCCTCTTTAAACCAGACTTAGTGCCAAGTTATTTTTAACTACTACTGCATGTCAGTAAGTTCTCTGGGAACATTGTTTTCATCACACTTGCCATCATTCTGTGAAGCACAAATACCAACTCTCTTACCCTATAATAAACCCCTTAATAATGGTGTCGACTACTATCATGGTATTTGATGTGTAGGAACTAATGGAAATATGATACAGTGCTTTAAAAAATATATGTTTAAACAGCTACTCCAAAATTAACTTTCTGGGTTATATGCTTCAATAAAACTTGTCAGTAATTTTTTTTCATTTGAGGGGCACAGCTTACCTGCACCAGGTGTAACCATACGTTCCTCTGAGATCTTCTTAACGGAATCTTTAACACTGCCCGTGTACATCACTGTGTCAACTCTGAGAATCACAGACACCTTGTGGCTCTCGCTGCGACTGCGGTTCTTCATCACCACCACCACCCTGGAAACAAAAATATGACCTTCATGTTGCTGGACTGCATCAGTTAAACTCCTGTTTATGTTTCATCCATTTGTGTAAGAATAATTTCCAGTAATTAATTAAGATCATAGACATTACACAGTGTTATTAAGAAAAAAATTAGAAGCGCACTCCACAAAAATTATGGGAATTTTCTGTATCAGTATTTTTAAAGAATTCATGAGAATATCATCAGAGAACCTGCATAAACTGACAGGTATGGAAATGAGGATTATCGACAGAAGACAAGGTTACGTATATTATAAAAGGTACCAAACATGACTGCATCAGTTACGGTGTACTTCATTACAAAGAAATAGGTTATTGTGGAGGTAGGAAAGATTATCACCACAATAGCTATTTCTCTGGTTACATTGGTTCGACTCTGAGAAGTCACAGAGGCAGCCTTAAGCAATACTAAACTGACACATGACGCTTCCCTATTATTGGTATTCAGACGACCTCAGAGCTCCGTCCTGATATGTTTAGCATTGTTGAAATAGGAATTTATTTTTATGGTTTTCCCCCACGTGAGCTGAGATTGTACTGTCTACTACTTAGCTTGTTTTATTCACCGGCCCACCATAACTATGCATGCAGGACAAGTTCATTTTTTCACCACTACATAGCACTAGTTGTATTATTGTTCTGCTTTGCTTCCCTTCCTCCGGCCGGCCGGTGACATCACAGCTTACGGTCATGCCATCGCTACCCCCCGTTCTGTGGCTACGCCCTCGTGACGCCAGCCAATCAGTGGCGACACCTCCCGAGGCACTTGGCATTTGGTCTTTGCCTCTAGCACTTGCTGCTCAGACACACCCTGTATTCTTGCTTCTCTTCAAGCACCCGTTGCTTGGAATATGTTAGGCCCTTGTAGCATAGCAGTCTGACCACTCAGCGATGTTAGTTAGGCGACTCTCTCTACGAAGATCCCTGCTAATTCCCACCCCCCTCCCCAACACGGTGTGTTCGAGACAGGGAAACTCCTATCCTACAGTCCTTCTCAGGACTGGTCCTACCTCTCCTTGCTTAGTCTCCCTACGTCGTGCCCAGCTCAGCGTACCATTGTACACCTAGGGAACTACGAAAACAATAGCAGGAACCGTTCACTTAGCCAGACCATGCCACACTTAGTACGCCACTCACCCTAGTTTTACACTGGTTAACTTTACCAGCTATGACGACGTACAGACAGATTCCCGGTTGTGTACCCGTGCAGACGTGCAGTAGCGAGTACGTCACCACGTTGTTTCCAATTGCTGGAAATAAACGTGAACTGAACCGAAACTATTAAGAGCACCTCTTGAAGCCCTCAAAGGGTACCCAGAATACCTTTAACACTTCCTACTAAAACTCCAGAGTCAACCACATTTCAAGAGACTTCCACCCATTTGTAGGGAAAGTTGTTTTTCGCGAAAATATTTATAGCCATGCTAGACTTCAATACACTACGTCCACAATCACAACTTCCGTTGGTTATTGGCCGTGCGTGTATATGAGAAGACATGCTTGTATTAGACCGGGCCAATCAGAGTAAAGTACTCCAATTCTGAACGTCCATGATATGCAGGCACACACTTGAGTAACGTGACATATTTAAAATCATTCATCCACAAAAGTGGATATGAACTAAGTTGTTTTGGAGTACAACTGGTCTTGAAATATTTTCGCAAAAAAACACTCGTCCCTACTCATTGGTATCACTGAACACTAGGACTGTGCAGGCTGCGCAATATCCACTTTTCGATATTGTTTCGAAACATGCTGACCATGTTATCAGTGTGATATATCACTTTCAGAGTGTGTTGAATACCGCTGGAGATATATGTACCACAAATATCACTCATATTTTGGTATTGACAATATAGCTCATTCCAGTATTGCAAATATTCCCATCCCATGACATGCAGACCATTCAAATCAGAATATCTGTATTTATTTATTTATTTTTTTTTGCAAAATTACGATAATTATTAATATAAAATGTGCTACAATATCATTACTCCATACTGTTAAATTTTAAAATGAAAATCATTGATAGTTTTCAATACAGCAAAAATAGGAATATTGAAAAAAAATATAAAATTTCACAATACCTACCAGAATGTAGCAGTATACGTAGTTAATATTGCAACACTGCCAACATAGCATATCCCTAAAATAACATAGACCTGTCCCTCATACTGCACATCGCTAATATATCAATATATGATATATTGCTCTACATTACTGAACCATACCGAAATAGCAGTATTTCAAAAAAAATATTGTTTAGTGATGGGTATATCACCATATCTCATAGCCTTACTGAACAACAATCAATGAGTTCAACCCTTACCACCAATCTTTTCCTGTCGTGTAACAGGTTATAAGAATAATGCACTTAATGTGGACTGTTGTGCAGAGCCAGGGAGATTTCAGAGAGCTGGAGGCACCCTGTTGGAGGTGCCCATTCAGACCATGTGAATTTTTAAGTACTTTCCAATACCAGGTTCTGTCTACAGCAAAAATCTCATTATAAAGTACATCAAGAATGACCTAACTTTTAAACAGTAAAATTTAATTATTACGTACATGAATAAAGCTTCAACTTTTATACTTAGGAATGAAATTACTTCATGCTGAAAATTTTATTTTTAAACTTTTACAACATTGGTTTCAGGAAATTATTGCACAACTAATCACTTCAGTGAAGAAAATTAATCTAATTAAATGCAAAGAATTTTTTTTTTTTTTAAACTAAGTATAAAACAGTACTACTTTTTCAAGTTTTAAAATGCTTAAATTACATCCCGCAAACATAAAATGAGTGGTTTGCAAATACAGCTTACACCTCACTTATTTGTAAAGTGTCCCTTGGAAAAAAACTTACATCATCTGCGCTTAACAAATAACACTGAAGGAAGTTTATTCAGAAGATGTGTATCTTTCGAAATCAGTTAATGTTTCAACAACAAATCCTCTAACCTTTCTCACACGAAGCACCTGAAAATGGATTTGCGTTTGGTAAAACATGCCGCTCGAATGTTTGTAAGTTGTTTGCATTATATATGTAAATAATATTCTATAAGTGACTTGGCATGTGCTTGTCTTTTTTTACGCACTAAGTACCGTAGTGGCAAATAAGCCATGAATTAGGTTGGAAATAGTTAATATACCATATCTTTCTGCAAAATAATGTATGAACTTTTAATTATTAATCCCATTTTACAAGACAATCTTTATTGTACTGAAAGTTATCATTTTGAATGTTAAAGTGAAATATTTTTTCATAGTTCACAAAGATTCCGTGGGTACAAATGGAAAACGATAGGTCAAAGTGAAATAAACGTTAACATGAAGTGTGCAATTGGAATTTTACTACACTATCACTGTCTGCCAATGTGACTATAGAGTAAGATAATGGATAACTACTCTGTCAGGACTGGGTACGAACTAGGCAATGCCCCATCCCCCTTTTCCTTTAACATAATAGTTTAATTACTGACACTCAACACCCAAGACAGCAGTCCGACACAGAATGTTTCAGTGTCAAAAGATTTGTTCTGCCACTGCTTGTTTGTCATAGTTTGGTACACGTTATTCAGGGATTACTATAAAAGGACATGTACCTAAATGATAAGGAATTAACAAAGTTGTCTATGTCGTCTTACGTGAAGGGTGAGCCAATCACAATGTCATCCCTCAGTTCGAAATTGAATTGTATGTCGTTGAAGTCTTCATTGAGGTAGTATCGGCTGAAGAGTGATGCACTCTGCCGTAGTGCCTTCAACATGGCTGCTCTTTCCTCATCACTTTCTGGAAGGGAAGGAAAAAAATGACATAAGCAACAAGCAAACGCTAATGCTGATCTAGAGTCACTTACCTTTTCCCACATTCTATTCAAAGCATCATCAAGTATGATCCTTCTCAAATAAATAAAGGCTAGTAGTACCTGGATTATTTTCAAATTTAATTTTTAGTACTATGTCGCTATGATTAACGATGACCCTAGTTGTTTACAGTGATAATGTTGAAATCAGCTTTGTTACCTTTATGTTATTTTTCCTGTCATGACATTACCCTGCAAGCAAAAGTTGTTATTGTTTAGTAAAAGGTTTAAATGTGTTAATATTTTTTTGGAAAATTAACTTTAATTACCTAAAATAATTTTTTGAAAAAAAAAAAAAAAAAAAAAAAAAGTAAATTGAATTTGCCCTACAACTATATTACAGTATCCATTCCTGTGAGGTCATACTACAGTTTTTAAGGTAAACCGTTTTTATTTATTATTATTATCATCATTATTAGTCATTATTGCCCTTGAGGACAGTGTTTAAACTCAAATTATTCATGATTATTCAGTTTTTTCTTGTCTTCTTGCATTTCTCTTCCCAAAACCTCTTCATTCGTTCACTGTGTTCCTGTTTCCTTTGTTCTGTCCACTTTGTTCCTGTTTTATTCTGTATTTTGAATTTCATGTCCACGATTTTGGTCCTGAATTGTCCCCTTTTTCTTGTCATTTCCTTACTGATCCCTGCAAGATTTAGGTCCTCTTCTTTTATTCATAGAGCCAATTGGTATTCCAGACTGAGCCATTCACCACATCAAAGATCCTCTTTGTGAGTCTAGTGTTGTTCATCCTCTGCATATGTCCGTAGAATTGTAATCTGCATCTTCTGATCACGTCTGTGAGTCTATCTTTATGTTCATATAGTTCTTTGGTTGGTCGTTTCACCCATATGCCTTCTTTATGTATACCTCCAAAAAATTTTCTATGGATTTTGCGTTCAACTTTTTCAACTTCTGTGCCTGACCGTGGTCATTTCTATTTAATATATATTATAAATTAGTTTTAAAGAAATTCTTTTAAAGAGTACAAATACATATTTTCTTTCAAAATGGTAAAGGACACGGAAAGCAGAGAAATGTATTAATTACCAAAGGTTTCTAATGACATTTTCTTAGTATTTATTCTGGGAAATTGATATTAGTCGTTTTATCTGGTTACAAACTGGCCTTTGTACAGACAATAGCATGGTTCTGTGATGGCGACACATTTGGGTGCTACAGGCTGTTCACAGTGAAGTGAGCACTTTTGATGCCCTAGTTACTTTTTACTTTCAGCCATTTTTAATTGTTTAACCACCTTTTAAAATAAATATTGCCAATGATGTCACCCTCACTGTCTCGCTCGGGATGCAGCCCACTGATGATGCTCCGCTTGTGCACCAGCCGTGCGTGTCGTGCACAGGTCACCGCTGCCGTTTGTGCAGGAACGGGTCTTTGAACCGGGTCACGACCCGTTGGGACCGTGTTACCAAGAGAGAACTCAGTTCAGCGTGTGCTCAGTGTAAATTCAGTGTGTGCCTCTGAAAGCAGAGTCTAAAATTCGCAAGGGAAATTGTTATCTCCCTTTTGATCGCCTTCAGTGAGGTGTAATTAGCATAAGAGTGTGAAGCCCTGTGGGTCACATCTGGATACCAAACACAAACCGGAGACACTCGTAATTAATAATGAAATTTCCTAGTGTTCATGTTATGTTTTGTTTAATTTAGAAGGGCATATTTCATTTTCTTTAATTGTGTTAATATGTAACGTAAAAGATAGTGGCAGTTCCGGCGTCTGCCATGCCACATGCCCAAAGTTATATTCCTTCACTTCATATTACATTATGTTCATAATTTATTAATAGCTTTTTTTAAGCGTTAATGCATATGTTAAAAGTCTTGTAATATTTTCTAATTATTTTCTACATGCCTTACCGGCCCATTCTGGCTTGTTTATGTTATTTTTTTCCTACACGAAGTGCACAAATAAACTCCGGATACTCCGGATTGAAAGTAACAAGTATTGGACATCGGAATTAGTGAAGAAATTCCTCCAGTGCTAATTGTACCTTTTCCAGGGCTTTTATATGTAACTTTTGTCAGATGTGTAATTGAACTAATTTCCCTCATGATGCTGGCCGGAGATCTCGACGAGGTAGCCAGATGGCTGAGCCACCATCTTCAGGCTGTTCTTGGCGGGCGTAGAGGATACATGTGTGTTGCGTCGTGGGAGCCTTCATCTCCGCTTTCTACTCATTTTAGCTGCAACAGTAATTTTTTAGTGCGCCGGAACCTCTTAATTGTTTTTTCTCCCCCGCGTATGTAGTCTCCTCTTCATAAGACTCGCACCCTGGAGAGTCTTTGCTTAGCAACAATTTTACCACTCGGCCTATGGCAGGCCCAAATGCCATGCCCGCTTCAGATGAGGGTCAGTGTATATTGTGCTTTGAATGTAATCTCGTTCCGTCAACGTACATCTTCAGAGTATCCAAGTCTTAATTATTGCTTTCGTACAATAAGTACCTTAGGGACCTGGCCCATTCCTGGAACCACATGCTCAAGTGCATCAACTGTGTAACTGTGTTTGAACTTACGTAACTTATTGCTGCTTAAACATGAGCTTGTGAGGGGACTGCCACATGGCTGTCAACCTGCTACTGCCCTGAGAATTAGTCCACGTGCTCACCCGTGCATTGACGAGCTGGTGCCCGATGGGCATTAATAACTTGTTTCATAGTTTCGTTAAATTTCTAGCCATGGACCACGGTTTCTCTCAAATCTGGCGTACTCCAAAAGTGCTCACTTTACTGTAAATAGTCTATACATAGTTTAAATTAGGGTTAGGATAGTCATGTACACTTTGTTAAATCCTTCAACTACAAGGAATTTGAAGATATTGTAGAAATTATGATATGAAAAATGGTGGAGATGCCACCATGAACATGCATATGCCATATAGGAACTTCCACATGAGACAGGATTTCAGTAAAATCATCCGTGTAAAACCAGTTTTGAAATCCACTTTCAATACATTTTGTTTGAAGTCACTGTTAGTTAAAATAATTATTATATTTATATAAAAAATGATATTTAAAGTTCCCGAGAAAGAATTTTAACTAATCACTGCTGTTTGTGGCAATGAAACAATTCTTGTTGGCACAAGAAAGTGGTACTCATAAAATCCAACAGATCACATACAAGTTAATTTAATTTCTCAAGATTTTTCTAAAACTAAAGGTTTAAAAATGTTTGTTACGTAATTCGAAATGTGTCATAATTGCTCATATAATAGTTACGCTTAGTTTCATTTGCTTGGTAATTCATTTATTTTCTTGATGAATTTGAGTATGTAAAATGGGCATAATGTTCTTTTATCAACACATTTCTATTTTATACAATTCAAAATATTATATTTAGATTTTGGTTTATAAGTGTTTCAATATTTTAAAAGGTGGTAAAATTTATGTTTCCACAAATCTTATGAACAATGCATTATTTGTTAAAAATTTTCCTGACAAAATTGTACCACTTACTTTCTGGGTATTTGT
The DNA here is from genome assembly GCA_029891345.1 of Dryococelus australis. NCBI lineage: Eukaryota > Metazoa > Arthropoda > Insecta > Phasmatodea > Phasmatidae > Dryococelus > Dryococelus australis. Next base: position 34,574,383 of record CM057008.1, read on the forward strand.
AGTTGTCTGTGATGTCTTCACGTTTCCAAGATCCCACACCTTTCGTACTTATCAGCTGACCAATGCTGAAAAACAAATTGAATTGTCCATTCAAAAAATTGCACCAAATACATTATGCATTTATACAGACCTACAAGAAACTTTCATAGAAGTAATAGTTTGTTCTTCAAAACAGGAATCCAAAATAAACAAACAACTATGGTACAGATGTGCATAAAAAGGAGCTAGGGATGGAACAGTTCCATTATTTTTCCAGTTTGGTACTAGTTCATAAAAATTGGTTTTCAGTTCTTAATTATTTTACCCTCAATACAAGTACAAATACAATTCATTCTCTATCCATCATTTCTCAGAAGACTATCAAAAAATGTCAATACATGTGAACTTTCAATGAATGTGGGCTTAAAATGCAGATAAATAAAAAATATGACTACAGAATATGTTCCATGGATGCAGACATTCAATCCATGTGGGTTCAATACATAAAAGTTCTGCTGTATCGGATAACGTTTTGAAACAGCTTCAAGTTTTACTTTTATATTTAAGTGACTCTGTTTTCAAAGAGAAATGCAATGCTAAAATACAAAACAAATTAAAAAGTATTTTTATTCATTCCTAAGAAAGAATACATAATGTGGTGTGGCATTAGAGAAAACCATCTTTCACTTTCTTATAGTACGTTTTTTTATGCCAACCAATCAGAATGCAAGACAACTGAAATACACCTCAGCGTAGGTATAGAAAAGGACTGTAGAAATAAATGTAAACATGAAAAGTGTTATTCCTGCCATTAAACAAAACATTATAAATCAGAGTAGCAAACACAAAAACATCAAAACTACATTGCATCAAAAAGTTATTTCCTACTAACGTATCTACTCTGACTGGACAGTTTTTCCATCATTTATCATTACACTGATTCGAGACACCAGGTTTTCTTACGCCGTGTTGTATGCCAGTTATGCTACGTTAATGTACGCCATTTTGGATTTGAGATGAGTCATTACTAGTAGTAAGTGCTTTATCCAGTAATACAGCACGCAAGGAAATCAGTAACACACAATTTTTTCAGTTTTCTACCTGATAGTTAAGTGTGCAGTATCAGCACCATCCCTAGTGAAAGCGAGGGCCAGGTGCGCAAACTTTTGCGTGGCCCTTCCCTTCCAAACTAGGTAAACCCCCCCTTCCCACAATGCAATCATCTTTCAAACAGAATGCTCTGCTCTCAACTGCCCACACCTGGCACCTAACATTTTATCAATCAAACATTTCACATTTTACAAATAAACGTGTTCAAATATAGAGATTTCATAATTAAATACATAACTCACAATTAAATGAATGCTAAATACTTAAAACTTTTTATGAAATAAATAAATAAATTTCTTTTTTTTTTTTCTGGTGCATGGCCGTGTGCAACTGCACATGTCGATCACCTCTAAGGACGGCCCTGCAGTGTATTATTTAAGAATAATGTCTTTGCTATTTGAGTGTAAGCTCTGGCAAATTGTTAATAATTTTAATGTGCGCATGCATCACATAACCTCTAAGATAATTATTTACGTTCTTGCATGCGAGAGATATGGTGCCAAGTTGCATCTAACAACTCCGTATTAAATGGTTCCTCCAGTTCACCACCATGAGCGCCTCATTTCCCATCGTCCATTATAGTGTTGTCCAATTTGCGCATATTACACATAACAGCCGTATACAACATCTGTGGACACTTTTTATTTATTTTTACTGCGAGCCGACCTCCCGTGGCACAGTCGGTTGGTGCCCCATCGATCTGGGGTGCGGGAGGCTCTGGGTTCGAATCCCGGGTAAGGCATGGGTGTTAGTCTGTAAGCTACCCCCTACTAAGTTTTCAAGCATAAAATCGGGGGATTTCAAAAAGCCCTATATAATACAATACAATTTTTACCGCGAGAAATGCGCAGTTAGAAACCAATAATTTTGTTGTACTCGTAGAATCAAATGTTTAAACATGAAAATAGATATATTACTTATCAATAATTAATTGGAATGTGAAGGTAGGTAATTCATTTCCCACTTTATGTACTTCTATGTATATATTTAGACTCTGGTTCTCTGTCTCAGTACTCAATGTCAAGAATTGACAGAACAGAGAATCTATAACCAGAATAACCCATTCCTAAAAGGAGCCAAACATGAGCACTTGGAGAAACATGAACAATAATAACTTCAATGAAATATATAACACAGAATTTTTTCATACGTTAAATACTGTTTTACAATAGGTTTAGGAAAGGAATGTTTATATAGATTTAATTGTATTTCTATTTTCTTAGTTTTTTTTTCCCCCTGCCAACAAATGTACCATCGCCATAACTTGCAAGACATGAATAAGATATAAAACAAAACTTATTAATGAAGTGAAAATTTACTGCAATGAAAAATCTCATTTTTGAATTTTGCAAGCGTTGCAATAAACAAGAGAAGTGTTAGCTGCTCTCACCCAAGCACATCTTTACGCAGTAGCTTGAGGGGCTGTGTGGGGCCTGTGTAGCGCCAGAACACCTTGTCTGCATTAACCTCGGAGTAGACGAAGGCGTTGTCGTAGGACAGCTGCACCTCTCCCTGTCTGATTGCGGTAACAGACGCCGGGCCACACCGGAACATGTTGTCGCTGATCTCCTGTGGTGTGGCGTCGATGGCCTGCCAGCCACCATACGCACCTGCTGGTAGCATGTCCGGGCGGTCCATCCACACCTCGTTCCACACGTGAAAGTTCCTAAATGGCATACGCACATTGATACAAAGGCTCATGATGATTGTATAGTATCCTTACCATTTTCCCTTTCATAAATTCTAGAAATACATTAAATTTATGTGTACCCACATCTGCACCCAAATGAACACCTAATGTACTGTTTATGCAATTAAAATACCTGTATTAAATTATGTAATATAAAATAACCATAAGTTTATAAAAATGGAGCAGAATTAAAATGAAGAACTTTGTGAGATGATTTCTCATGCAAAATTAATGGAAAATACATTCTTGTACACTTTCGACCTTCATTGAATAATAAAGGACATATTTTAAACTGTATTTATTGCAAAATATCAGAAACTATGTTTGTCGCATGTATTCTGCCCCATTCTGTATATTAAAAAACTATTTATCTATTATTCAGCCTTATAAACTCTTCTCCAAATGTAACTGACTGTCAAACTGCTCGCCCCACCCGAAAATTGACCCTGCAATCAGTAAATACCAAGATTCTAAAAATGCAGTCTTTTCTTGACCTCTAGTTGTCTTTGTGCAGTTGCAAATAATCTGAGGAAAATGTAGTCAGTTTACTGGGTATATGGAATTGCACTAATACAAGAATAAATAGATGCATCAATGTATCAAATTACATGGGTTTTCAGAAAATGTAGGTTGCACTTTTGTTCTCAAGAAAAGCACATGATCATTACACACTAATAAATAAGGAGTATTAATAATTCCCCATATTAACACTGCAAATTATTTTAGCATGTTTTTTTTGTGGTTTTTCAGCCACTATAATACTTTTTGTCGCATGTGTTTTATTTGCTTACACAACAGATGGTTGTCAATAATAGCTACTTATAGATTACTGGATGAGCCCGTTCATATTTATAAATATTTATTCATGAACAACAATTACCTATATTAATGCACAAGAACACAAAACAAAAGCTATACACTAGTACTCTACTGTTTACAACTAACTCTCAAAAGACTGCGCTATTGTTTGTATAGACAATAAGGGAACTACAACACTTTCCCTCATTAAATAATTGTTGAACACAACACTACCTACACTGTATTAAGTCCCATTTTTGAGCACAGCAGTTGAAGTCTTGGCTTTAGAAAGGGCTTCATAAGGAGGTCTGCGAGTTGGAACAGGGTTGATACCTTCGTAACATCCAACTCCCCTTCTATCACAAATTTCCTCACAAAGAAGTGCTGAATTTGTATGTGTTTCGTTCTTCTATGGTATTCTGGGTTTTGGGGCAATCTGGTCGCTGCTTCATAGTCTACCTTCAGGACTGGAATACTTGTCAAGTCAAGTAATTCCCTGGAAGAGCCGCTTCAGCCAGACCAGTTCCCTCCCTGCCTCACTGGCAGCTACCACCTCCGCTTCAGTTGCGGACGAGGCCACAGAAGTCTGTCCTTGTCTCAACCAGGAGACAACTCCACCTCCGTACATACACCTCACTCCAGTGGTAGATCTTCCTCTTACCTCATCCCCGGCTTTGTTGGTATCGCTGAATCCCGTGAGGGATCCTTTCTTACTGTCTGGCTTATAAACAAGCCCATAGTCTAGGGTTCCCTTGATACCATATTTCTAAATATTCTTTTGACTAAGTTGACATCTTTCCTACTTGAATTTTCCAAGGCCCTAGATACTACTTCCACAGTATACGCTGTGTTTACTAGTCCGCCGCCATCTTTGCACGGCCCTTCTAGCCAACCTCCACTCCCCAACATTCCTACACCACACTCTTCCCCACTTAATCTAAAATGTATCCCCCCACCCGTTTGTCCGAACAACAGAAGTCCCACTCCTTGACCGTTCAGAGAAGAACCCTCTTGCACCACCTAAGCGTCCCATAGTGTAGGTGGATGTCTCACTCTACCACAGCGCCGGAGAGGTTCCACAGTTGTTGCTGCCCCGGTTTCACTTCCAAACCTCTTGAAGCCTTCCACTTCCCGGACGTCTTCGCACGACTCAGAATCACCAGCCGAGGATCTTCCCTCAGCCGTTCGTCTTCCCGCTGAACACCCCTCCTCTGCTTCCTTTTCCGCCCAGTATATCAACCTCCCACCATCTTGTGCTGGGACTGCCGCTGGTGTCCCCACCAGACCTTCCCCCTTCGGGTCCAGGCTTGACTCACGATGCAAGAAACTCTGCCGCAAATGGTCTCTGTGGCAAAATCTTATCATACCACCCACTTTAACTCTCAACATGACTGGGCTAACAACCTTTACCAGAAGTCCCGGGAGCCACTGTAGCCATTCTCCTCTGACACACTTCACCAGCACTGCCTCCCCCACCTCAAAAGGATGCTTCATGAGGCCCTATTCCTTTTTTTTTTTTTTTTTTTTTTCCCTTTTGGTATTCCGGCAGGTGAGGATTGACTAGCTGTAACCTGGTGTGTGGTTTCTGTCTTAAAAACGTTTCCGTCGGAGTCCTCTCTGTTGTTGTTTGCGGTGTATTGCGATATGCAAACAACCACTTATCCATCCCCAGTTGTAATGGCTGCATGTCCGTCTGCTCTCAATTGCTTGCTTCAAGAGTGCTGATTTTATAATCTGGACAGTTCCTTCTGCTGCCCTGTTAGACTGAGGGTGAAACGGCGTTGTCAACCGCAGCGTAATCGCATTGTCTTCACAGAATCGTGCGAATTCTTCCGAGCGGAATTGTGGCCCATTATCTGCCACCATCATTTCTGGCAAGCCATACGATGCCAGAGCTGTCCGTAACTTTTCAATAGCCATACCTCCACCTACTTAGAGTAAGCATCCATCAAAACCAAAAACTTGCTACCCTCCTTTTCTGCAAAATCCACATGTATGCACTCCCAGACCCGAAAAGTTTCAGGCCAGGTCACCACAGGTTCTTTTACTGCACTCGGTCTAGCGAGCTGGCACGCTGTGCATGTCTTAACAGTTTCTTCTATGTCTGAATCCAAGCCCGGCCACCAAACATAGCTTTGTCCTAACATCTTCATCCACACCACCCCCCGGATGCCCCTCATGAAGTATCTGTAACATTAGTGCTCGTAGTGCTGGAGGTATTACCGCCAGGTTTTCCCAAAGTACACAGTTCCCCTCCACTGCCAACTCAACCTTCCTGAGGGAATACGGTTTCAAGTTGGAGTTTCCCGTCTGGTGGGGCCAACCGTACATGGAATGGTGGCGTACTGCTTTCAGAACCGGGTCTTGGCCTGTGGCCGTTGAAATGTCATGTCAATTGCTTTGATTGGCAAACCCTGAACCAACTGCAGTTGGAACACCGGTTGCTTCAGCATCTCAGCCTGAGGTAATGGCACTGCCTATGTCTTGTCCTTTCTGGTACTTAATGGAATAATCGTAGTTGGCTAAAAGCAATGCCCACCGCTGCAATCTGAACCCCATTCTTAGGTCCAAAAATAGTGGTTAGCGGCCGGTGGTCTATGTACAAAGTGAAATGCCTGTCATACAGATATTTATGAAACTTTTTCAAAGCAAACACAATACTTAAAGCCTCTTTTCGTACCTGACCATAACCCTGTTCCGCTTTGGACAGAGTCTTGGAAGCGAAACATACGGGTTGTTCAGTACCATCGAGCATCTTGAGGGCTAAAACCGCTCCCACCCCATATTGAGACACATCGCTAGACACCACCTTGGTTTCTGCGGGTCAAAAGGCACTAACACCGGGGCCTGCAATATCCACCCTTTGCTATCCTCAAAAATCTTCCGGCAATCTTCCGCCCAGACCCATGAAACTCCCAGCGTCAACAGATTGTACAGAGGTTTCAATCTACCCGACATAGATTTTGACATAAAAATTTATTAGCCCTAAATATGATACCATTGTTGGTGCAGGGGCTTCCCTTATGGCCACTTGCAAGTCCTTAGTGGGCCTGATACCCTCTCCACCAATGACATGACCTAAAAACTGGACTTCTCTTTCCAGGAAATGGCACTTCTCTCACTTCACTCTCACTCCATACTCTCGCAATCTTTGCAATACGGCATTGGGTGTGTTCCCACATTCTGCTCTAGATTCCCCTGTGATAAGGATGTCATCTAAATAGGCCACTACTCGTGGAATGCCCAACAAAATCTGCTCCGTGACGGCTTGAAATATGCCCAGGGCACTTGATAGGCCAAATGGCAATCTACGATACCGATATAGCCCCTTATGGGTATTGACGGTTACCAATTCTCGGGACTCCTCCCCCATAACTATCTGTTTGTAGGCATTTGATTGATAAGTCAAGATCACTTTACCGTTCCTCAAGGATGCCAAAATATCATCTATGCAGGGCAGGGGCTGGCGTGTCAGCTCCACACGTTGGTTGTTCAAGAGCCATTGCCAACGTGTAGGCCTGCTCCATAATGTATTCGGCTTCAATTAGTTTCTGCTGAATATGTTGACTCCGAATGCCACTCACAAAAGGTCCCGTAACGCTTCCGTCTAAAAAGTCCCGCAGTTACATGTCACCACCAAATGTTTAATGGCTACCGAAAAGTCAGTGATGGAATTATTTTCTCGTTGCATGCAGGCATGAAATTTTAGTCGCTCTGCAATCACCAACTTCTTTGGAATAAAATGATTTTTAAGCAATTCTCCCAGCTCTTGGAATGTTTTACTGCCAGGATGGTCCGGGGCCACTATCTCCCATATTACCCCGAACGCTCGTTTCCCAACAACAGACAAGAGGATCACCACCCCCTTCATTTCCGGAACCGAATTTGCTTCAAAATTGTGGCCTAAGCGCATCAAATATGACACAATATTGTCAGAGTATTCATTAAATTCTTCCATCCGCCCAAAAGACGCCATTATATCTAAATTCTACACTTTTAGGTATCTTTAATACCTCGTCGCCACTGTTGTATTTTCTAGTCCACCGCCACCTTTGCACTGTTCATTTAGCCAACCTCCGCTCCCCAACATTCCTACACCACACGGTCTGGTTCCGGTCATGAGGTGCATCAAGGACCCAACCGCCCGCCTGTATGTAAATGTTATCACATCGCTTGTTTCTTCTTCGATAGCTTCCCTGGTTCGAATTTCTCTTTGATGATGGGAGTTGCTACTCCCTTGCATTTTAACATTCCAAATCTATCCAGTGTTTTATTTGCATAACCACTCTGGCTAACCTGTATCATCCCATTCTCTTTTCTATATATATATTTCCAATCCTAAAAAGTAATTTGCATGTGTTGCTCTGATTTTGAATGCAACCTGGTAATGCAACGAATGTGGTGAGTCAAAGATACATAGCCTCGTAAATACGTTTGTTATTGCACGCATCCCTCAGGCCAAGGGTCTGGGTTCAGATGCCAGCTATTTTATGGATGTATATGTTACTTTTGGGAAATGATTCAGAAATAAATCCCAGTATTCGTTTTTACAAAAAGACTATCCTAAAAAATTTTACATGAACTTATTTTTAAATGGTAATAAACCTGTACTTTTTTTGTTGGGATTGCCCATCTTTTTCAAATTAGCCTCCCAACATAAAGCAGGAATTATAAAATAAAATTACTTAAAAAATGTTTTCCTAGTATATCGAGTTTTTAAGCTGTGATATAACAGCCTAGGTTAAGCTATCATGCTGATATGTAAAATTTCCTTATTCTTTCAAGGGATTAAACAATCAATATACAATACCATCAGATGAATTTGCGTGTACATTATCTAACCCCCATATCTATGTTGCTTGTATTAGTATAGTAATATATTACTGTTAAATGATGTGTATCCACATTTACCAAATTGAGTCACTGTTAAGTTCTTCCATGATTTCACCCGCCTCGTTAACAAAGTAGTCCACGGTGAGACTGTTTTGCGTGTCGTGGGCAGCCGAGTACGTTGTCACAGGCCTGGAAGGAATTCCAAGGGCACGGCAAACTGGAAAACAAAAATATTATGTCAAGATGTTGGCAAACCATCTGAAGGATCTCGTTACAGCTGGTTTGCAGTTAGTCTAACACTTTTTTGAGCCACACTGCTTCCTTCTTCGTCCGTTAAGTTATACGTCCTCCTGTCATTCTAGTGGCATAGTGATAGGGTTGGCCCACAAGGACTGAGCCACTCAAGCACACCACCAGTAAGTCATCACTCACTCTGATAGCTGACAAACATGTCAAAGTACCATATTTAATAGATTCCAAGCTATATATTTTTTCCAAAAATTATTTTTAAAAACAAGGGTACAGCTCAGAATTAAGTACCATCAAATTTATGGCCTGAAAAAAAATTTTTTATGGAACTATGCTATTTATTCGAATCATTATTTTTATTTGCTATGGTTGCACCATTCATAGCATATATCATAATAAATTTAAATAATTAATTTTCTTTTAAAATAATATAGATATGTTTTTAAAAATTGTGTGAACATCCTGAATAAAATTATTCAATATTATCATTTTAGAGATTGGAATGTATTTGTTTTGATAGAAAACCATTTCTATTGAAGGCGAAATTAAATTTCAAATTTCCTTCAAAGATTACATTTTATACTAAAGTTATGGTTCAACCTACAGCGTCATATGTATACCAATAATTTTTTCCCAGAATTTCCCCAAAAAATTTAGCTGCGGCTTAGAATCACTGGCATCTGAAGTTTGAGTAAACACAGTAAATGTTGAAAATAGTACTGTATTATGTAATACGGGTAGATTTCTACAAAAATTGGACCCATGGTTAGCTCTGTTGGTTAGTCACAGGTCTCTCAATTCTGGGGGATCCCAGGTTTGACCCCAGGCTCTGGTAAACAAAAATTTTTTACAACAGGGCCCTCGTGGGTAGTGTAGCAGATTCTAATATGGTATAGGTGCTTTCTCAGAGCAGTCCTTCTTCCTCCTCTATCCTCATTCTGCTGCTTCTCCACCCCCATCTCATCTCAACTCATCTTACCTCAGGTCTGCCAGAACAACAAGCCTGTCCCTTGGGTAGGGCAACCGACTCCTATTGGTGCCAGCTTCCTCTCATCCATCATGACTGTGTCTAGGGCGTGAACTACAGTGCTGATTTCATACAAAATGGTTGCTGTATTTATTTTCTCTTGTAGTTTATTGTTTTGGTTAACTATTTAGGAAGAAAATACGACATCATACATTTGCATATATGAATTCTACTAGCCTTAGCCCCTCCCAAAAGCAAAACCCTGGTTATACTCTTGTGCTGTACGTAAACATTATGTACAGTAACACTGCCATGGACCCTGAACACCGCGGGTCGAAATTAAGTGACTATGAATTACATTAACTACAAACAAAATTACGAGAAACCATGTTACAGAACACTGATTCAGACACAGCACTTTTATAAAGATGTTACTGCAGTGAACTATTTTAACTTATTTGCTGAAAACATTACTGTAATTAGAGTTATGCGAAAAAGTTTTTTTTTTCAAAGACTGATTTAAAACGTTAAGATTATCTGCAAACCAACTAAACTACAACGGTTCAGTCATGTAGTGGCTGGGAAAGGTATGTGATCTCAAAACTTACGTGTTGTAAGTACGCCAGCAAAAACCCAGCACTGCCCATATTTAACTGGTTTCTTGTTCTTGTAGAACTGTTGGAGAATTTTCATGCTGCCGATCCACTTGGTGGGAGCGGTGCCTCCACCAAAGTCATCTGACCAGTTGCCCATCACTGCGCCGTTGTCATCGGGTGAATTCACCTGCGGGAAAATAATTGCATGCATTTATTTGTATTTTAAATCACCAGCACAGAATGTGAAAACTGTATTACTTATGTTGAACTGTAACATAGTAGGGGTCGCTGCAGTTGTGTGATTAGTGCACTGGGCTTGATCGATATGATTCAGTTACTGACGTCAAATAATGTTTCACTTGATCCCCACATGTGTCAACACAGCAAACAATAGCCAGAAAGTTTTATCATTGTTCTATTCCACCACCACTGCATTTTATCATTGCTTCATCTTAAGGGCCCCATCCGGCTGGCACATGAAATGTGTTGGTAGAAAAAAAACGGTTGGATATTTTGTAGTGGTGTTTGAACACAAAAAGTATTTAAGAAACATTTTGTGTCCATGGACAAGTTTCAAGTACTCATTTTAAATCAAAGGGTTTTTTTTTAGGCATGAAAATGGCTTAATTAGGTGTTTTTGTCTCTAGACACACATAATACTTTTATCATTATTAGTGTTCCATGTATTTAGAGTACCATAACAGCGTAGCGGGAAAGACAACAAATTACAGTTTAGTTGTTTTACATTATAGACATCATAACCTATAAAATGTATGTCGCAAACATGCATTATGTACCAATATATATATAACATGGCAATCTAACATACAAAGACAGTCTTAACAAATATACTGTGAATCATTCAAAGTGTTCTACATATTATTAGAACGTACTACGTTTCTTTCTTGGTCAATTAGCTTAAAGTTAATTATGTAGTGTTTACTTTCAGTTCTCAACTGGCAATCTTACTCGTGAAAAACGCATGACAGTTGCAATGTTGGCCGCACAAAATCTAGGTTCGCACTCACACCTTGCGATTATCACCGCTATAGCATCATCAAAACTCCAACACTTGCAGTACAGTAGCGAAACACAAGATGTTCGTACTCAAATTGCTTCGAAGTGCACTGCACACAGACAAAATCACTTCTTAACAAACCAAATCTTGCGATATGTGATGTTCGTAATCAGCCCACTGGGGTGATTTCGGGATCCCATGGGAAACTGAAACCAGGAAGGCGTGACCAGGACTAGAATCCAAGTCCTCCTCAATATGAGTCTAAAGACTTATCACTCAGCCACCTTACTCAGGGCTAACTACACTAGCTAGAAATGTAACAGTAATGTGGTGACAGTACGTACCGCTGCAGACAGAGCACGAGAGATCTTGACTGGATCACCCCTCGTGGCGAGAGCCACTTTGCCAATTTTCGTGATCAGGTACAAGGAGCAGTCGAGGATGTCCTTCTCGAACTGGGCATACTTCCAGACAGAAGGCCGCAGGCGGTTGTAGCTGCCCCGCCAGATCAGGCCAGTGTCTGCCAGAATGTACTCCGCACGCAGGTCCTCCCCTTCCATAAACACTTGGTCCACTGCACACAAATACATATCACGTATTACAGCAATCTCATCTCCAGTGATATAACAACTGGGAAGAGGAGGTGGGTACATCCATGAGGTTGAAAATCTTTCAAATAGATTTAAAATACGACGACGAATAGTATTGGTGATTACAACTTTTAATTACTGTTTAAAACCGTTCTAAGTACTTAAAACATTGCCTACTGTATGAAAATATTAATTCAATCTATTTATGGTAAACACTATATATAAACCTTCCATTTGTGTGAACTGCTGGTACAGTGGTAAAGACGCGGTGCAGCGTGTTTTATCTTTTGGGCATGAGTTCAAAACTATGTCAGACCCAAATTTCTTTTATTATTAAATTTTACATGCAGATAATATCCCAGTACGTAAAGGAAAAGCTATATTTTGCAACCGGTCAGTAATTTTAGTCAAAATTAATAACAACACACTTGTACTGTAGTGATCGTCATTTTCAAGAAAATGAGTGAAGCTATACTAGTACGCAATCAATTTATGTAAAAGGCAAACAGTAATACAGCAATATTAATACAGTGAAACCCTGTTAAGAAGTTCCCACTTAAGAAGTTTTCCTGCTTAATAAGTTGAATAATTGTGCACCTCGTCTATCTGCACATGTGAAATTTGACCCTTTTAAGAAGTTTTCCTGGTTAATAAGCAATATTTTTTCGTTCCCTTCAGAAACGTCGTAACAGAATTTTATTGGTTGCTCATTTCCATTGTGTATTATCTATGGGAGCTGTATCTATAATATTATTTTATAGTGAATGTGCTAGTTAGTTTTTTCATAGGCCTACGCAAGTTACTAACTGGTAGCAGTTCTACGAAAGGGGTTCATATTTACTACAAACCACACACTGCGCACCCACCGAGGGTGGAAAATGGTAGTACGCAAACTGCTGTCGTGCAATATAAATCTTCCATGGCGGCTTATATAGCAGCTGGTATACCGGCTCGTGCACCAGGGCTTGCAGAAGTTTGTACACAAACCAAGTACGGCTGGCGTAGTATCAGCTTTAGATTGCAAAGCAATGAGTAGAGTCTCTACAAAGTACAAGAGTACTGGTAACAGGTAGATTCTGCATCTTCTCATTACATTTATAAATTTCCCACCTTACCCTACTTGAGGACATTATGTTACGTAGACATTCACTTCAACAATTACCTGAAGTAAATGCATTTAACATGGTTGAGAGTACCCTGCTAACCTGAAACCTAATTGAACATCATATGAATTCACAAAATATGTCAGGATTCTATACTAAGAGGCTCATACACATTACAAGCTGCACTAATAAGAATTCTCAAAAATTTTATTTAATATCTGTGAAGGCACACACATTTTGACAATCTCACTGTTCATGGCACAATATTCAAAACTTATCTGAAATTCCAATAAAAATTAGAATGAAAGAACTAAAGTTTCAACTTGCTCAGTTGAAAGGTGTTTGAAAGAGATTACTTTTAATTTATATAGAGTGTACGTACAGCAAAATGCAACTTTTGAATTCAAATACACATGTTTAAGAGTGAAGAGATTTGGGCGGCTCTTAACAGCGAGGTCTTAATCCCATAAAAGTGATGTATGTGTGCACCAATTTTATACGTAAAAAGTTTGTTTGATAACATGTAAGCCATTCCCAAATTGGTGTGGACTTTAAAAAGCAATGATTTAACATTTTCCTGATGACTTACATGCATTGACAAGTACACCATTCTGTTCTTAATGCAAATGTTTAGTTTGTGTTTGTACAGTTGGGTTAGTAACAAATTACTAAAACGCATCACTTACATCTGCACCAAGGGTTGTACAAAATGTAAATGGAGTCCTTATGGCTGTAACTGAGAGCGCCGTTATTCTTCACCTTCGTGTCAATGTCAAATTTCCACTTCCCCACGATGCAGGTGGCGGATGATGTGATCTGTAATTAAAATTGCCCATGTAAAAAAAAATGTTTGCATCAACCACAACCTAAAATGACTTACAAACTCCATATGTAAATTTCCAACACTGAAATGATTGACATTGGAAAAATTTAAGTAAAAAGTGAGGAGTATTTGCTAAACTGTACCCACCAAAATTTTAAAAAAATATTCATTAGAGAATTTTAGTAATTTGCATTTAAAACTTGAGAAACAGAAGTGCACCAATACAAACAATTACTGCCTAAACGTTCCTACTAGGAGGCCGTACCAGCACTTGAGAAAGATGCAAAGTAGAAAAAAAAGTGAGGGGGAAGAAATGGATAAATTTTAGTTCACTAATTCTTCACAGAACAACTCCGTTAATGTTATAAGCAAATTTTTTCATTAGAATAATAGGGCCTAAAAAATAATGCAGAGCAATCAATTAAAAATAATATGACTTAGAAAATAATTTGCCTGATTCACATAAGCATAATAGGCCTATTGACGTCGCAGTCACTGTCCCTCTCGGGATGCAGCCCAAGGCTGCTCTGCTGGTGCATCAACCACGCACGATCATACGTTCAGTGTACGGGTCTCACAAGTCGTTCATGCAAGAACGGGTCAGTGAACCGTTCCTTGACCCGCGTGACCTGTGTAACGACGAGTAAACTCAGCCCAGTGTGTTTACAGTGCTAAAATAATCTGTTCCCCTGAAAGCAGAGTCGCAATTACAAAAGGGAAAGTGTTATCTCCCTTGTGCTCCCCTTAAGTGAGGCATTATTTGCCTGTGAGTACAATGCCACGTGGTCTACGTAATGACTCGAGACACTCATAAATATTAATAATAAATTTTTGTACTACTGTTTGTGTCATGTTTATTTTTGTTTAAAAAGAGCATCATGTATTTTATTCAGTTTTGTTAAAATGTAAAGTAAATGATCTTGGCAAGTTCCAGCATCCACCATGCCACATGTCCAAATTTAAATTCAACCTAATATTAAATTTATGTTTTAATTTAATATTATTCTTTACAGTGCCAGTGTTTATGTCAAATGTCTTATTTTATTTTATATTGATTTTCTACATGCTTTGCCAGCCTATCTAGGCTTTCCACGTAATTCATATTTTTCCGACACGCTTAGCAACAAGAACTGTGGGCTTTCGGAATTACTTTCATAATTCCTCCAGATCTTGTTTTGTGTTTTTGAGCGTTCTATCATGTATACTTGTTCAAGTGTATGTTTTGTGTAAATTCTCTCTCTGTGCTGGCGGGAGATCTCTGTTAGGTAAGAGGATCTCTGAACCACTCTCTTTAGTCTTGATCTGCATGCCAAAGAGGGTAGACGTCCGTCGTGCACCGCGGGAGCTCTCAGCACTTTGCACCAACCATGTTAGCTGAAATAGTAAGTTTTTAAGTACCAGAACCGTTAAATTGTTTTTGCTCCTCCCACATTTTTATCCTCCTTTCCGTCAGACTCGTGACCCCGGAGAATGTAACGCCTTTAAGTTTCCACGAGCTTAACAGTGCTTTTAGTCCATATTAGCCGATGACAGGCCTAATATGCCATGCCAGCATCAGGCGAAGGTAGTGTATTGTTAATTAATGTACTCTCGTTCTGCAATATACGCCATAATTTCATTTGCATTTGTACTTAATGTGCTTTTGGGATCTGGTCCAATCCAGAAACCCACATGCCCAGTTAATGAACAGTGTAAATGTCTAATTTGAATTTTTGTCTTAATTCTTTCGTTGACGAGTGCTGCGAGGGGTCCGCCACTTGGCTGTCGACCTGCTACTGCCTTGAGATACAGTCTCCACGTGCTCACCCATGTCGTAGATGAGCTGGCGCCCTTGGGAAAACTTTAACATCTTTACTAAATTTCTAGCCATGAATCAAGGTTTCTCTTAAATTCGGCGTACTCCACCCCTCACTAGCTGCCAAGCAACGTTACTATGTTATGTGCTTTTACTTTCCCCATGCCTTTGTTAAATTCTGGTGACAGCAACTTTTAAATAGATGTAACACAGTTCAGTTACAATTCCACGTTAAGTACGAAGGTGATATATTTTTTTAATACAACCAGGAAAAAGTTAAGTCGAAAAACGATATTTCTGAATTAAGAAACTTTCCTGAGAATATAGTATACACTTACAGCACTGGTAAAGAAGTAGAGCTTGAGCCGGGTAACAAAGGACATAAATTAATTACAATCAAGCTCTGCAGGCATGTCAACGTGCATGCCGCAAGCCACATGCGGCCCCCCTTGTTCATATCTGTGCGACCCAAACTTACTGTGGGGAAACAGTGGACTGCAGCCCACATTCAGAGTGTTTGTTAATTAATTGTGAAAATGGTACGCTGCGTAGCTATTATGAAGTCTGACGTCTACAACAGGAAATGGGATAGTAAGTCCACTGAATTTTAACAATTATATTTATTTACAGTTTTTACAAGTCAAGCCAGCTGACATTTCAAAAAATATAGGGGAGAGTTTTTTTCAAGCCTCGACATTTGGTAGCCAAGAAGAGATGACACATTTCCAGTGATACTTTATGCTGTCCTAATTCAATGACTACGTAGTGCCTGTTTTTGCATTTGTTTACATCGTACGTATTATTTTTGTACCACATTCAGTTGTGTGAGTTTAATGGAATTATATTTTTTCCTCCACCCTTTTCCTCTAGGTGGCTTGTTATACTTTCTTGATTACATTTTATGTCCCTCACACCAGTTTTGAGTTTCTAAGGAGAGGGTTTGTAAAAAAAAAAAGTAAAACGTGAGCTCACCTTCACTGTAATGATGTTCTCCTGTATGCTGTCAAGCACAGCGTTCCAGTCATCCCCACCCTCTGCCCCCACGGGCAGCAGTGGGAAGGCCATCATGGTCCCCTGACCGTAACTTGGCTTCTCCGCATCTGCAAACACGTTCAAAAAATCACTCCATGCTGTGTGGAGCGAATGGGGAAGGTAATACATGCATGGTCATCACGAAAAGTTTTTACGAAGGGTGGCGTAAGAATCTGAATAGGTTTCCCTCTGAGGAGTATGAGAAATAAAAGTGTTTTATGCAGAATATATGTAACAGACAGTCGAGACTTCTCATATGAATAAAATATAATATTAAATACTAAGGCACAAACAATTATCAAACTAAAATTATGTAAAAATAGTAAGAGCAAAGTTCCTTCATCCAGCAGGGATTTGCATTTTGGAATAACTTCACTATTATGCCGTTTATTTGTAATTAAAACTATTTCAGTTAGTTACAAGTATGATATGTACACTAATGATTTAAAAATGATTGTTGTAATGAATATCTCACATTTCATAGAAAAAATCCAGATTCCAGGGTCATGTCCCCTCATCCTGAAACCCATCAGTACACGTTAGTTTAACTAACGTTAGATTTCACAGAACTTCTTTGCCACTCAGCATCATACATCGTAGCTGTCATTAATTTTTATTTTAAGAAATGTTTTAAGATGCTGTACAAATCTGGCACTACATGAAATAAGACACCTTATTGCATCTATTGCCTTCATTATGGGTAGCATTTCAAACAACAGAAATAGTTTGATATACAAATTACATACATCTATATGCCAAGTCATGGGATAGCAGTATGAAAAGGTAATAGTCGGTGGTACGACCATACAGTTCCGTCTTGGAAGTACCCAGACCTGTATCTGTTGTGCTCTAGCATCGTGTGCATCACTGTGTGCTGGACAATGACATAGCATTACAACCCTTCATGGACTGTACATACCCCCATAACGATGGGATATTCCAGCAGGATAATGCACACCGTGTCATCTGCTCAAGTTGTACAGAACTGATTTGAGGATCATTCTACGAGTTTCAATTACTGCTGTGGCTACCTCGTTCACCCACTATGAACCCCATTGAGCTTATATGGAACGTTGTGAAGAGATCTATCAGCACCCAGGATCCTGCACGTACAAACAGCAGGGAGCTGTAGGCAACTATTCGAGATGGCATGGGTCAGCATCTCTCTACAGTTGTTTCGTCCACTTGTGGAATCAATGCCATGACAAGTTCCTGCACTTCGCTGGGTTAGAGAAGGGCCTACACGATACTAGACACATATCCCGTGACTTTTGGTACATGCAGATGAACTACGTTATAGTGTTTCAATAGAAACTGCTGTGTGCGTGATTAGAAATATGTTTTCATACAAAAAGAAATCACTTCAGATTAGTCTGGAATACAAATTTCCACAATTCTCTCGTACTGTGAACATAAACACTGTTGCATGGTATGAAAAATAAAAATATATGAAACAACAAAACATGGACATTGTGGGGATTACTTTTGTAGCAGAAAACGCTGACTTTTGCCCAAAAATTGGATTGTTAATCGTTACTAAATTTGTAAATCTTTAATCATTAACATTAAGAAATCTGATGATAATAAAACCAAGGTAACTGAATAAAATGATTGGTAACTAAATCACTAGAATTCTTTTGTGAAATTCTAAACTTTTATTCACACATTTCTTTCCGACAGCTAAATTTTGACATGTTTTTTGTCTCTGTCCGTTTTTATATCACAGTCTGTGCTTTCTGTGATGTAGTATGACCAAAGCTTTGCAAGATGTTTAATCCCAATGTACTATTTCATTTCATAATTGGTTTCCAAGCTGCAGAGTGGCAAGATGGGGAGGGCATACCTTCCAAAGTGAAGATGAAGGACATGGCATCGTTCTTGTCGTCGTAGGAGCGGCTGAGGGTGATGCGCACCAGGAACTCCTGTCCGCGGCGCACCACCAACCGCGAATCTTTCTCCCGCTCCATCAGCTCGAACTGCTCCGTGTGATGCTGGGGTCCATTCTCTGTGGTGCACAGGTCTACCGCCTTCACCGACACCACGTCCTGCCCCCCGTCCACTGCATCTGCAACACCAACCATCACTCCTTAACTAAACATCCAACTGTTACAATCACTCACAGAAGATCACTATTATATTTCATTACAATATTATTGGTGAAATACAGATCCAAGGTGTAGAAAGCATATTATTCCAGTGTGGATCCATCTTAAAGGAGGATTTTTTTTTTTACTACGCCTCTTCAACTTCTATGCCCATGCCAACTAGAGAGCAAGGCTGCCTTGACGACCAAGCTTTCATTTCAGGTTTATCACAAAATTTTTATAAGGACTCAGAATAGTATAATTCTTGATTTACAAAGATTATTAATCGTCAGTCTTTTGAATTAATTAATAATTTATTGCCACTGATCCTATGATACTCTATAGAGCAATCTATTACAATTAACCTACATTTTATACCTACATGTTTTCTAAAATGTTGTTAAAATTTAAAATATGTGTTTGTGTTTGTGTGAGCATGCGCATACGTGTGCATGTGTGTGTGTCTGTGAATATATTTCAGTCAATTAACTATTTTAACTCAAATAATATATTTATTTAAACTGAAGATATTACATTATTCTTGGCTTATCAAATTTAAGTGCAGCATTACTGTTGGTTTAAAACAATATTCGCAAGTCATATGGCTGCAACTTGTTTGTATGATCTTGTTGACAGGCGGGAAAATGTTTCAGATATCCACCGTAGCATACTCCTAATTGTGTACTTTCTGAAGTTTAATAGCAATGGTGTGGTGGAACTGAATTCCAATTTTGATTGGATCTCCATTGCATACAATGACTACAGAAAAAGTAACTAGAAAACGAAGAATGTAATATCTGGGATGAGAAACACAAATGCAATAAAACTTGTATTGTATCATAGTTGTGCTGTACTCATTTCTGTGTCGCTCCTGGGCTCACAACCATCTGTCACACCCGTCAGTCAGTCATCCGTTTGTTTTTCATCCGTCAGTTGAAAGCGACTCACAATAATCCGTCGTATGTCGATCCTTCTGCACTGCAAAATTTCAGTGTGACTACCTAACATCGCAATCTATCTTTAGTTGGAGGTATAAATGGAAATACATTTTCAAGGGAGAAAAATTTTGGAGAAATAATTTTTCTACGTGATAAGAATTTATACTGAATTATTGTTTACATTTTAAAGTCCTGAATTTACCACCAAAGATAATATACACAAATCCACCACTCCTGCATTTTATTTCAAAGTATGTATTCGCATCTACATAATGTCAGACGGTGGTGGCCCATCTGTCGATCCGTCAAAAGTTAGTTTGAGAAATATTTGATAGACTTGACGGATGGAAAAAAAAAAGTTGCCCTGCGATTGGTCGAAGATCACATGACCGTCTGACGGATGGGCACCTTACCGATGTGATGGATGGTTGTGAGTCCACCTCAACTAGATATTTGTCTCGTGTTCCATATATGTGACTATTTTTATTATCACATTTTTATGCATGATGTGAAGGAACAACCTGAAAAGGACATCAGAAAAGTTGGAAGTGTCCATGGATGGACCATAATGAAGTTATGCAAACTGTCACTATTTCACGTAATCGCGCAGGTTTGGGAATATAAAACCAAATGCAAACAAGAGTCTCATCATTCTTGAAATACGTGGATTCGACAGTTGTTTTGGCAATACGGAAGGGTATGTTAAGGACATGTGAATAAGACGAAAATCATTGATCTTCCTTACGCCCATCCTACAATGACGCGGATGTGGATCACGGAAGTGGAGCACGTAACACACTCTGTGTTTAATCTAAAATGAGATGCATGCGGATGTATACACGTAAGAAAGATGGGCAAATCCCAACTCTTACATGTAAACACGTGTAGCTAATAGGAACCGAGTATTTGGTTTGTTGATATTCGTTGTCGTGGGCATTGTGGTATACACATCAACAAGTGCACGGATTTGCTGTGGCTGTTGTCATTCTTATTTTAATAAACATGTGCACGTTGTTTGGCAGATAAAAGTGGGATGGACTCCCCCTCCTTCTAAGGTCAAGAGGCGAGGGAGCGATATGAGCGACGCTAACACACTTCTAGTGCAATATCGTGCCTATGCACAAGGCGTGCAGTGTTATCGTCATGATGCTGTAGTGTGCATATTAGATCTGTAACAGTGGGGTTTATTACAAGCGATGAAAGACCACAGATTAAACTACACCCATTTATCTTGGAAACTGCATTGGCAAGCTTTAAAAATGTGATATTTGAACATTTTCACAAATTTTTTTCTCCAGGAATGCACTTAATATGACAAAAAAATTAGAGCATAGATTTTTTTTCCTGACAAAAAGTTGTAGTTGGATTACATTTATTTACCGAGATACACGTTCGCACAAACGACCATTTTATAAAAACTGCAGGGAGTCAATCCCAAAATAAACAAAATGAGGTGTGTAGGTACCTTATAAAATATACATCAGTAATTTGCACCAGCTGAGTATTTTTGATCTCGTAAGTTGTAGGACTGTATATTTCTTCGTTTTTTTTTAGGATAGTTAAAAAATTCATCCCGAGTCGTCCGCTCGTTCCGTTTACACGTTCCCTGTGCACTGCGGAATGGGCCTTTATCTTCAAGTGTCTATGGTCTGATCCTGACCCACAGAAGGTCTCGACACTGAGCTGGCCTGCTGTCGGTGGACTGGGAATTTGGAGTTGGAGATCCCGGCGGACAATTTCTGGAACCCGAGGGATCAGGAGGTCAAATAATCAGGCGGTGCACGAGACGGTATCTCGAGGGGTCAATGGACCCGGCAGACGCCGCACTTTTCACTGCCACTTCCACACGAAGGCGCACAAGATCGTGCACCGTGGCCTTGGGAATGAACCCTTGTTGTATCCTTCCGCTGTATGTAAGGGTCCGTCTACAAATCGGCATGACGTTAAAAGCTGTTCACGATAAATTCAGCACTTTAAGAATGAACCTTAGAAAAAAAATATACTGCCCCTGCATTCATATATTTTAATGGGCGCACTGCGTGACGTTCTCCCAGTAAAGTTGGTACCGATGGAGCTAAAAGTAGTTCCATATCTTAACGTCGAATAAAAAGTGTTTGGTAACCATTTGTAACAACTTAAAAAAAATGTCATGCATCGAAGTGTAAAAATGAACAGATTTGTAAAGTATTTACTATCTTAATAATTTCACAGTTTCATTTTACCCGACGCAAGAATAAAGCGATGTTCATTTTACACGAGGCGGAGGAATACACAACGTGTATACAAGTAGATCTTAAGCAGGGCTTTTGAAAGTGCTCACTTTACAGTGAACAGCCCCATACGGCATTATAGCATGGAATTCAATACCTTCAGTTGAAGGGTAGGGTCTACAATACTCGTTCGCAACTAGCACGCGTCTGTACGTAACGTGGCGTGGCTTTTAGATATGGCGATCTTTCACTTTTTTACGGTACTTTTTTTACGCCTGCCAATCAGATGCAAGACGTCATAGAAATACGTCGGTGTGTAAACAATATGCTATGCTGATCATCAGAGATACGGAAATGTCGCGATTTCGTTTGCTTTCTATATGTATATCGTAAATATAGGATGTTCGCGGTAAAATTACCACTTCTGAAAGCCCTGCTCAAGATCTACTTGTATGCACGTTGTGTATTCTGCGACCATATATATAATTAACATTGTCATGGGCCTTATCACTTTATCCATGCGTCGGTCAAGTGAAACTATGGAATTATTATAAAAGTAAACATTGTAATAATCTGCTCATTTTTATGAACTGAGGCGTTAAAAAATAAAATAAAATAAAAAACAGAATGCGTGAGAAATAATTTAAATGGTCACAAATGGTTACCTAACACTTTTTATTCGACGTTAACATATGGAACTACTTTCCATCCATAGTTACCAACTTTACTGGGCGAATGTCACTCAGTGCGCCCGTTAAAGCTTATGCAGGCAGGGGGAGTGACATTTATCTAACGTTGGTTTTGAAAGTGCTCATTTTATGGTTAACAGCCTTTACCTGTATCCATTGCGGAGTTCATGATATTGAAGAGAAGGCTCTGGGAAACAGAGCTTGTGTCTTATATAAGAGACGGTGGGTGATCGCGAGAAAAGTTTATTATTGTGTATTGGAAGCCAACAGTCGAATTTTTTACGCGATGGATTACCTTCTCTTGAACAACTGTAGCAGAACGTAAAACACTATCGTTAAATTGATGTATAAGCAACTGTAATTCTGAGAAGAGCGAATTTTGCAAGTCCACTGACGTGAACTGCCAAGTTGCATTCCTCTTGTAAGGGCGTCATGCAACTAAATAGAAACTACAACTCCGCTACGCCAAGATAAAAAAAAAAAAAAAAAAAAATTCCACGGCACGAGATGCCAGGTGAAGGAATTCGAAGGACTTTCGTGTATTTGTGGAGGGGGGGGGGGACTCGATTGTGCCACTCCCCTCGCCGCAGTGATATGTGCGAGTCCCCTCTCTCTACTAGCTTTTTCATCTCTACTAACACGAGCATGTTGCAACACACACACACACACACACACACACACACACACTTTGTCTCCCGTAGCATTTCTGATTGACGCATGAATATTTTGAATTCTATCCTGTCGACTGGGTTTTAACTGTGTCTATGCCGGTTTTTTCCCAGTCTCTTCTAGTGTTAGCTTGGCTATAAGTACACTTAGGGAGGTATTCCTGGCCCCAATCGCAGGCCATGGTTGCCCAATCCCTTTCTACCGCGATGCATGTCTCCTTGCACGATTTCCTATCCTTGTAGACGTAAGGGATCTAGCCCTGAGATGCAATAAATTCTCGCCCTACACACCAGGCTTTCACTTAACACTTAGTTATAGGGTAGTTAGAAAATATATATATATGTGCAAGCATCGCTCTGATTAAGTCTGCGTCAGACCAAACATTTAAAGATGATGATGTCCCAGCCCCCTCTCTCTAGTATGTTCTCTATCCACTAACAAAGAACGTGGTTCCTATAGGCTGTTAGTGGTCGCGAACCCGTCCGGCGACAAAGTGCAATTTTTTCGCATGCACTCACGATGCACTGATGCACTTCCGGTGCATTTTGTCGCCGGACCTGTTCGCGGCCACTACTGGCAATGTACACTATATCTCCCCCCCCCCCTCCTTTTTTTCTAGTTGTTACACCATTGATTGTACTAAACCAAGCATTAAAAAAAAATAGTTCACGATAACACTGCAGTCAACTCGCGTGTATAGGCTGTTCACGGTAAAGTGAACACTTTTGAGACCCTAGTTACTTTTTTCCTATCAGCCCTGTGTTTTATGCTTCCGCCACTTTTTAAAATAAATATTGCCGTGTAAGTAATAAACACAGTGTATATATTTCACCGAACTCGAAAGTTAACGTCTAAATCTGGGTTCCCGACGAACCCACACGACAACCCCGACACGACAAAATCTGAGTAGCAGCCAAGAAATTGCTACTTCACTGTGACGCCAGTCCGACACAACCGCAGCCCCGACAGCCCGACAAAAGTTGGTTCTATTTCAGCTTTCCGCTGATGTCGGATTCGTCGGGGCGTGCAAAAATGTCAAAACAACATCAGAAAACCAAATTTCGTGCATATTTCACTACTGTAGTAAATAGCAAACTAACTTGCCGCCAAAATAGCATTCCGGTTCATTCTTGAACACTTTTTATATCTCGTGTAAATTCAGATATTGTCAAAAGCAGAATTATCATTCTATTTATCGCTATTTGATATTATAAGGATAATTTGCCGTTTAAGAATTTCCAACAGCCAATTAACACACTTGTAGGAAAGATTTCGTCCGGGTATTGTGAACACTGGATAATGAATGATATGAAATTCCGTCGACCTCTGACGTCAACGTAGGTCTGTCGTGTCGTATTCGTCGGGCTATTGTGACTCCAAGACTGCAACATAATATATTTATCGACTACTAGCGAGTAACCGGCATGCGTTGAAATGCCACACAAAGAAAGAAAGTGTTTGTGTTTTAAATCTGTTTATTGAAGTGCTTTTGGATACACAATATTTTTTTTTTTTTGTTTTTCCGTCTGGTGCGTACACTAAAAAGTCAGAAGGTTTTCCGACGCGTGAGCAGGCCACATACAGCTGTCCATGTGAGAAGCATGGATTTTCCAAATGCGTGTCGCCCCGGAAACTGCAAACGTTTGAACTCGAATGGCATATCATAAATTAAAGGGCACTGCAATACACCGCATAATTTATCCATTTTCTCCAATAACCACACTTGGATGAATACTGTAATCATAATTAGCATCGTAACGGAATGCACCAAGATTTAAATCAGCGTGCAGTGTTCGTCTGGATCGAGCAGTGTGTACTCGAACGGTTGTTCCAGTCTTACTTCCCGTTGCTCGTCAGTTTCTGAAGCTCGTGGTGCCTTTTTTTCCTTTTTGCTTGAGGTGTAGATCGGCCAATCGCTTTTCGTTTAGGTGGCATATTTGATTTGACAGCGAAAGAAATGTCTTGTGATGACAGTTACAAATTCACAATCAACATCACTTATGTCGCACACGAACTGCCGCTAAACTATATGAAATATAGTCATATAATAAATACATTTACTATTGTATAAATACCGGGTTCGTCAAAGTAATGTACCTGGAAATTATATATAACGCGCTTAGGAGATTAGGTAAAGTTATGAAATGATGGACAAATAAAACATCTTTTGTCTGCTCAAAAACCACTATATTCTAACGATAGTACAGTTGAATGTAACGTGAAGTTACAAATTAGTGATTAGTCTTGTTTATAAAAGTAATATTAAACAATGTTTGTTTAAATTAAACGTCAATCGATAATCAAATCCCTGATCTGTTCCCGTAGATAGCAAATTTGAAACGGAACAAATTGTCATATTTTGATTAGGTACGTCATCTTCATTCATCATCTGTCTTTTGTAAAGACAATAGCTAGAATAAACTCATCTGTTGAAACGACTCGCGCGCCACCTATTGTAAAATGGTTGTACTAATAGCAATCGGATGATCGCAATCGGATGAATGGTATAGGAACGCATACGGGACCAAAAAAGCCACATTCACACACACACACACACACACATACATATATATATATATATATATATGTATATATATATATATATATATATATATATATATAATATATATATATATAAATGTGTGGACCAGGTGTAAGGGATAGCCCGGTGCAAGGTGGGAGTGGCAGTTAGCGTGCCGTGGGGCAGGCTTAAATAGTTGCTGAGACCCAGGGGTGGTGGCTCTACCGGGGCCTTGTGCCCCTACCGGCACATATATTGTGAATATATATATATATATATATATATATATACATTGTGAATATATATATATATATATAATTCCAAATCAGAGGGCTTCGAAAAGTGCTCACTTTACCGTGAATAGCCTATATAGTGTTGGGACGTGCACAGAAGAATAACTTTCTACCTCCTCGCTTAGTCCGCGTGTAAGGGGCCTCGCTGATGTAATTAATTACACCCGTTTATTACCCCGGAGGCGCTATTTTAAACACGCAAGAGGGAGGGAATGTAAGAGGGGAAATAGAGAGAAGTGGAATAAAAAACGGGGAGGGGGAGGTACGTACACACTCAGCTCAGAGATCAAGAGAAGAGACCTCTTGGCCCACTCCAGATTCCCCCCCCCCCCCCCCTCAACCAGTCGGCGGCACAGACCTCTGCGAGCGGTTATCAAAGAAGTCTGTTGTGTCGCGATGCAGGGCGCTTGCCCAACCCCCACCCCTAAAACGAGCTCCTCGTTTGAACCAATCCAACTTCTCTGTCTGGTAACGAGGAACGCACGAGCCCATCTACATCACAGCCGTCAAGTGCGAGAGCTGTGCCGTCTAGTTCCCTCCTAACCCAACTCTCTCCGGCTGACCTTCCTCCAAGGCAGCCATCGTCTCCTCGTTGTTAAGACCGCGCTCCTTCCTCTTGCAATTTTGTTATAAGTTATTTTCATTGTGTAGTCTCAACACAAAAAAATATATACTTTATCCATTTCATGAATTAACGAAAATTTGGTTTATTTAATAATTAGTTGAAATGATACCGTTTTCGTATTGAAAAAAATTGACTACGTAATAAAAACAATTTGTAACAGGATTGTAAGAGGATTTTACAACATCGTCGCCTATTGAGTACAAAAAATTAATTCTTGCAAAAGCTGTAGAAATGAAGGATCGTGGCCTTAAGGTGGCCGCCTGGTTGAATGAATGAAGAGATTTGGACGGCTCTTAACATCGAGGTCGTGAGAGCCGGTGAGGATGATTGAGGTGAGCCATGGAGCAGCGCCGGAATGAAAGGGCGGGAGGAACGGGAGATCCCCGAGAAAACCCGCCGACCAGAAGCAACGTCCAGGCACGATTCCCACACGCGAGAATCCAGAGTGACCCGGCCAGGGATTGAACCCCGGATCGTCTTGGTGGGAGGCGAGCAGGCTAACCGCTCAGCCACCGTGACTGGTGAATTTTGCACGTCTGAGGCCTAAAAGAAATTCGGAAAATTAGTATTATTTATAAAAATGTTGATCTCGAAAGTGCTTAACATGTTCGATGGTTGGAGCTCAGGAGCTGAAATGGTTTACATGTAACATCGTGAAGTTGTGTTACGTAAATACTTAAAACAGAATTATATTATTTCTAAACACATAGAGGGCGCTAGACGTAAAACAGCTTGTAAGAGCCAGCCGCGCTAGGATCAGATTATAATGTCTACTGCATTGCTGTCTGGCCCTTATAAGTAGGGACAACCGATTTTCGCGAAAAGAATTCCTAATTTGATGAATTAAAAAATACTTCTAAGCTCAGATCCACTTCCGTGATTGGATCACTTATATGTTATTCTTGATTATGTATGTGTGCATATATATATATATATATATATATATATATATATATATATATATATATATATACATACATATACATGCATGCATACACACACATATAAAGGCTGGTCACGATAAAATGAGCACTTTAGAATTGAACCTTAGAAAAAGTCACTGCCCCTGCGTGCATATATTTTAACAAGCGCATTGAATGACATTCGCCCAGTAGAGTTGGTAATGGTTGATAGAAAATAGTTCCATATCTTAAAGTCGAATAAAAAGTGTTAGGTAACTATCTGTGATAACTTAAAAAAAATTTCTTTCGCTGTCTTCTTTTTTAATGCATGGATGTGTAAAAATGAGCAGATTTGTATTATATATACTTTTCTAATAACTTCACAATTTCACTTGACCGACGCTTGAATAAAGTGACAAGGCCCATGGCAATGTTAATTTTACATAAGGTGGAAGAATGCACAACGTAGCCTATAGTGCTTCTTTTGCCGTGAACACCCTTATACACACAAACACACACAGAAGAAAAAAAACGTGGCCAATTAGCAAAGTAATTGTGTCTAAAATTGCCGAATAGTATTTACATCTACCCTGTGCTGAAATCTCTCGCGAAATTCGGCTGTCAGGTGTCCCTATTTACAAGAGTAACCAGCAATGTTAATTTACGACGAACGAGGTAGAACATAAAGCGAAGTCTATTTGTTATACATTTACTTCCTCCGTCGCGGCCGCGAAGATAAACTGTCGCGAAAGCAGATTCCTACGACGTTTTTATCGTGGATAGTACTTCCTTTGGGGTTCCCCCGCTCACAACTATCCGTCGCTTCCGTCAGTCGCCGGTCCGTCAGTCAGCCACCCATCGATTTTTTTTTTTTTTTTCGTCCGTCGATCCGTCTGGCCAGAAAATCTTCAGTGTCACCACCCAACAACAAAAACTTTCTCGCGCAGAGACAAATATATTCTCTTTCCCTGGCAAAATTTCCTCTGAAAATCTACTAGTCATCTTCAGTTCAGTTCGAAGGCGAAACGTTAAAAAGTGAACATTTTCACTGCCTTGTGTATTTAAAAATAAAAATATTCAGATAAAGAAACGAGCGACTGTTTTCCGACAGCCGTGTCCATGTGACGAAATTACAAGGCGGTGGACCGTCCGTCCGTCCGTCGAACGTTAAAGTTTGAGATATGCTTGACGGATTAACGGATAGAAAAAAAAGTAGCCCTGCGATTGGTTGAAGATCACGTGATCGACCGACGAACGGGCGACTGACGGATAAAACGGAAGTCGAGTCTCCAGTTTTACTCCTTAATAAAATTATGCTTCATATGCAATCAAAAATTGTTTTACGTCGATTAATTACCGCTACTTACGCGTACGGTTGTTTTGGGTTCTTAGAGATACAATACCGCAAAATATTTTCACTTTTTATGGAGAATTTTTTTTTTTTTTTCCTATTTGTAAACAGTTTTGTTTTTATTAGTTTGCAGCAATGAACGTACGACGCGGACGTACGAAGTTTGATTGTAAATCGCTCGGCTGGGAGACGGACGAACGTATGATGGACGGACGCAACGGGCTGTTGTGAATCCTGCCTAAGTAAAGCAACTAACTGCCTATGGAGCACTGCACTCGTAAAAAAAAGTAGGACACGCATCATAAAAATTGTCAGAAATGTCCGATTTCTGCTGTATATGAAAGAAGAATGTCAATATTTTGCAACATAAAATTTTTTTTTGCTAAAATATACTTTTTAAATGTAAAAAAAATCTATTAAAAAGGGGTCTCGTTGCTGATTGGCCACTGCGGCCTGCGGAATGTTCCCCATTGGCTGGGTTGCCGTGCGACGAGTGGTTTACCAGACGCTGATTGACGAACGGCATTCCAGCGGCGCCATTTTGCTGGCGTGCGCGATCGGAGTTTGCGGTATACACGCGGTTGTCCGAACTCCGTATTCTTATTTATTCTACGTCTTCAAGCAAGAATGCAGTGAAACGGTTCGTACAAGGTTGTTAACGCGATGTTCCGGCGTCTGATAACTGTCTCTTGGTGTCGGCCAACGCGTAATTAATGGCGATTGTATTCGTCTTAAGTTTCTTTATAGTAGCCACGTTTCACCTTATCAAATACGCGCGTAGCAATGGTACAAAACCTGAATTTAATTTAAAAAAAAAAACGCAATCAATGGTAGACAATGACGTCAGAGAGTGCTGTTCCAAATGTCCATCGAGAGCGAGTGATTGTTAACGAGTGTATTTTCAGTAAATATTTCATATATGTATAGATTCGGAAATTAATTCAAAATTTTAGAATAAACTGTGCTAAAATCCCAAGCTAAAATGGTTGATTTCAGATAAAATTTACACCCAACTTTTTTCATACATTACTATCATCCCCATCATTATCCCTACTAATCAAGCCATTGTTATTTGAAATGTAAATATTAATGAATATATTGTTTATTTTTAAGTAAATATTTTTTTTTTGTTCATGCGGAAAACAATCGATCGCAGGCAGTATCGATTCATTTGAAAAGTGTGAATGACGATAGTCGAGTGCGAGTGCTGGCTATTTGGAAAACAGCCAAGTAGATCTAAAGCAGGGCTTTCGAAAGTGCTCATCTTATCGTGAGCAGCCGATAGGCTAGGAAGTGCGCGCGCTACCAGCTGGGTGCCCGGTGCGTAGAATGGGCCCGGTCGGCCGTATACACGTAACTCGCGGGGCTGCGTGCCTTCGGAGGGGTCGGGCGGTCGGACTACGGGAGTGCTACGAAGTGGGGAACGCCTTTTGAAGCCTCCCGTAAACGATCGTTAGTAAGCTTGCGAAAAAAAAAAACACCGTTCCGTCACCATCGTGTTAAATATTAACGTTAACTGCAACAAGCTGGCAAAGGCTGGGACGCTGTGTTTGACAGCACACAGGAGAACATCATTACAGTGAAGGCGAGCTTACGTTGTTCCCTCGCTTAGCAACAGCATTTCACTTTTTTGTTTTTGCAAACCCTGTCCCTAGAACAGGGGTGCCAAACTCGAAACTGGTGTGAGGGACTTAAAATGTAATCAAGAAAGTATAACAAGCCACCTAGAGGAAAACGGAGACCGGGGGGGGACATTCCGTTAAACTCACACAACTGAATGTGGTGCAAAAACAATACGTACGATGTAAACAAATGCAAAAACAGGCACTACGTAGTCATTGAATTAGGACAGCATTAAGTATCACTGGAAATGTGTCATCACTTCTTAGCTACCAAATGTCGAGGCTTGAAAAAACTCTCACTATATATATATATATATATATATATATATATATATATATATATATATATATATATATATATATATATACATACATATATATATATATAATGTCAGCTGGTTTGACTTGTAAAAACTGTCGTGTCGCGATATGAGAAGACGACCGCGCGGTTAGCGAGGTGCTCCGAGGTCCTTGGTTCTGCGGGCATACGGCGGAGGCGCAGCGGGCGACGCAGTCTAGAGGAATGGGGCCGTGGCGGCCGGCCAATACTATGCATGTTGTTCCTATCGCCTTCGCCAACAGCATTTTCAACATTGCAGGTACTGTGTCGACGTCACATTATAATCGCCTTGAACATCCCGGCGAGGTTGCCAAATATATTTCCTGGTGCACGTATTTTTATTTTTAATATTGGCCTTTACACACGCAGTGACATATTAAGTGACGGCCCTCAGTAATATGCTTAGAGGTGTGGAGTTTATATATATGCATATTTAAAATACTGAGATTTTATTGTGCCCGTGTTAGATTATATAATTGGGACAAAGTATTCATGTCAGATCTTTTTACGCTAATTTTACTGATAGCTTATACAAAACAATGTATTCAGATACGCGTGGAAGTAAATCAATAAAAGGCCAAAAAGTGAATTGCGCGCTTGTTAATTAATGAGAGTAAACGTACTAAGTGACAACCTAAACTTTTGCAACAGGAACAGAAATATTATTTACCTAAGTAGAAGGCGTTAGTGCAATGGGGCCCGAATGTTTGTTGATGACGCAGTGTGCTTGTAAGATCCTGATGAATACTAGCTGCACGGTAAAATTATGTAGGCCCTATGTGCGAGTATTTTCTTTGCTAAAAGAGAAAAAAAAATCTCATGCACTCATTGCTTTATCCACACGCAGGCATACTCCAAAAAAAATTTCTTAATATATTTTTAAGGTTTCAGTCCTTTTTAACGGTTACCATTTTAGACCTTAAGTGCATAAGTTGATTTTCTTTTTTCGTAAGATTTGTTGCCATAGGTAGGGGCAGTGATATCTCGCGAAAATATTTCGAGACACGATACAGTTCAATACACTGTGGAGTCGTCCAATTTTTTTTTAATTGTCTGGAACATGTTCTGGTCCTTTCTAACTGTTAGCGCACGAATCGCGAAAGTACAGTGTCGGGAGTTACAGAATCCTGAGTGGCTCGGTCAAATGCGGAAACGACACCAGCCGCGGTGCGTAAATAGTATTTAAGTCTACTGAGTGCCTCGATTGTCCCCCCCCCCCAACAATCACGAGTCCTAACCATAGGTGCTGGTGTTGTTGAGTCACATACTGTGTGTAGTTAACAGCCGCTGGCTGTAATACGTTACGAAACACGAAATTTCCATGTTTTCTTTTCTTATTTTGCGACGTGACAGGAAACGCATCGTGTCGTAACATTTGCAAAGGGAGTTCCCAACTGTGGGGATTTCTCGCTGCTATAGGCTGTTCACTGTAAAGTGAGCATTTTTGAAAGCTCTCTCATTTTGAATAATAGTAATATATATATATATATATATATATATATATATATATATATATATATATATATATATATATATATATATTAGTTTGGCCGTAGACGTTAACATCTGTGTGCGGTAGAATATACAAACTATGTTTATTACTTAGATGGCAATTAAAGGATTAAAAAAATGGCTGACCGGAAAAAGTAACTAGGGCCTCAAAAATGCTCACTTTACTATACGAACAGCCTATAAGGTATGTAACGCTAAGCTAAAACACGCGATGATGACATCACAGCTAACGTCTGCAAAAATCGATGGGCCAATTTCGAAAATCTATGAGCAGAGACAGAAAAGATTGCGAATATATTTTTTGTGCTAACAATTTTATACTCTTTATAAAACGCCATAGCGGCGCTACAAGGCGACGCATAGCGGCACCTGTTTTTCGAGAAAAGATTTCAGGACGAGTCGTGTTCCAGCGCACTTTGGTTCAGAACCACTTTCGTGATTGGATCATTTGAATTGTTGCGCGTCTTATATGTCTGCCCGCGAATCACGCGCAAAGACGAGCGGACAATGGCCAAATGAAGACTGCGAGTGTGCAAATATCATACTGGAAGTCTACTGCCCGCATAAATCTTATCGCTGAAAAAAAAAAAAAAAAAAACAGGTGGCCATGGTGATGCATAACCGCGATCGATTTGGCTCACAGTTATTCGTGGACGAATCATAAACATCCAGTATGGTTCTGCGGTACGAGCAAGCGATTCGCATCTGTTTTTTTTTTTTCCCCCCGTATTCCGTGTACGCGCCATGTGATGGACGAAACGCCAGCGAGCCCACGACAACCCACACACATCACTCGCTGCAACGTGCTCATTTTCACCGTCATGTGTGTGTACCACACCTGTTGACGTTTGCTACATGCTGGTCGCGGTACACTGGGAACTTTCTAAAGCCCTGCTCGCGATGTGCATCCTGCATTTTTCCCACCGCATGAAAAATTAACAATACCACGGGCCTGATCAAACTTTATTGATGCGTCGGTCTACTGTAACTGTGAAATTATTAGTAAAGTTGAATACTTTTCCAATTAGCTAATCCTTAGACTTATATGCATTAAAACGCAGGAAGCAGAATAAATAATTTCAGTAGGGGCCTATTCACAAATGTTTACCAAGAATCTTTCATTCTACGTCAAGACATGGAACTACTTTATCCATTTCGTAACCAACTTCACTGGGCGTATGTCAGTTAAATAGATACACGCAGGTAAAGGCTGTTCACGGTAAAGCGAGCACTTTTGAAATCAACCTTGGAAAAAAGTCACTGCCCCTACCTGCATGTATTTTAATGGGCGCAATGAGTGATATGTGCCCAGTGAAGTTGGAAACGATGGAAGGGAAAAGCAGTTCGATATTTTAACATCGAATAAAAAGTGTTAGGTGACCACTTGTGAAAACTTACATTATTTCTCTCCTCTCCTGTGTGTTAATGCATCGGATGTGATTTGTAATATGCTTACTTTTCTTATAATTTCACAGTTTCACTTGACGGACGCAAGAACAACGTGAAGAGGCCCATGGCAATGTTAATTTCACGTAGGCGAAATAACACACAGCGTGTATACAGGTAGATCATGAGCAGGGCTGTCAAAAAGTGCTCATTTTACCGTGAACAGCCTATAGGGACAGTGGCATATATCAAAGGTTGATTTCAAAAGTGCTCGATTGACCTTGAACATCATTTACTCACTATTAAAAGCCCTGACAACTTCGCGAATTCATCAGGTGGCAAAACATATCTCAAGCAAGTATTATTCTGTTGTACTGTTATGATTGGGGAGCAGTTATTTCAGACGCGCGTCCTGTGTGAGTCAGTAATGAACATGAGCCAATGGTTTAAATAAGTTATGGGCAAAGCAGTGCACAGGCTCCTCAGTGGACCAGGAACCAATAAATTGAGACTTGAAATTCGCGTTATCATTCGGCGACAGGATAGACTCGGCTACATAAGTTAGCACAGTCCGTTGCTTCATAGACCACTGCACCTCAATCAACGTCGCCTGCCTGCTTGATCCACTTAAAAGAGATTGGTCACTTATATCATTGGCTCAAGAGTTCTCTGAGGCGTGGCATACACATTTTTGGCCAATTGCTGGAGTCGATCAAACGCACAGTAACTTAGAGTCCAATCTCTCCTTAAACAATGACGCAAAATTTTGCAGGTCTCTAGCAATAACTGATTCGGGAGTTCAATAACCTCTAGGCTAAACTCCATTGCCGTACGTAAAATCATGCAAATATCACTGTTCATTGGTTGCTTGTTGTATTAGCCGGGGGGGGGGGGCAGTGATTTGGTCTGCATTTTATTGTGTGTTTATTATTGGCTCAGGTTTGTCCTGGTGGTGGAACAATAGCATAAGCGATACACACGTGCGAGGTTTTTAATTCTAGCTTGTCCCGGAGTGAAACCACAAATTCTCCAGGTCTACCGATACACAAACAGCAGTGGCTCGAGTGTATTGAGGACTTTGAAGTCTAGCCTGCTGTGAGATTAATCTGCGAAGTAGTCGGCACTTATTATTAGAAAGAAAAACCCGGAAAGTTGACTGCTGCTTAGGTTTCAACTTTCACACATACTGTACACATGCCGGACAGTCCCCCCCCCCCCCCCTTACTGGCTGTCGTGAATGTATAACGCTACCATCACATTTCACTGGGCCAATGAGGATTATGGTATTGTGGATTAACGTTTGTGATTGGTCCAGAAAGAACAAATCCGAGCCATAAACCGAACCATCCTTTCAGAAAAGAATCAAGCAGCGAGGGCGTTTTCGGATATATGTAAACTCTCGAGAGATTTTCGCAAACTTCCAGTGCTGTATAAATGCTTGGTCGACACACTTGTCACTTGTAGAGGCGAGGTGCGAAGGAAGATAGCCTAGGGACTTTCGATGCATCGTGCAGAATACGAGAAAACAACGAACACAGGAGGAGTCTTCGAGGGCAGCAGCATCTGTGGGCGGGGGTTGACCTTCAAGGAGATATCTCGGTGTCACGACGCACTCGAGGTTGCACCGCTCGTGCGAGTGAATCATCAGGCAGTGTTCCTAACTGCAGATTTCGCTGACGAAATGGTCACGTGATCCGGATTCGTTAACAAAAACGGAAATTTCTTCTCTTGTGGGCTGCCGTGGTACTACGTATGCGTTGGTGGGCCATCATTAGAGACCTGAAGAATTCGCGGATTCATTTTGGGACAAGCTAGAATTCAATAAACGTGTGTTTATATAACTTTTGCCATTGGTTCACACGGTGTTCGACACCTCCTGGAGAACGCTGGCCCAATCGTCGCCTTCCAGTGTGACAGCAGGCAACCAATGTGAAGTTGATATCACCATATTTCCACATAAGACTGTAGAGCGATTTGGAAGGTCTTGAAAGCCAATGAGGGTGAAGCCAGATGAGTGCGAAGCAATGCCGGAATGTAACGGAGGAGGAAACGGGAGTCCGCCGAGAAAACCCGCCGACCAGCGGCATCGTCTGACACGATTCCCCACGCGCGAAAATCTGGGGAGCGACTCCGCCGGTAATCGATCCCGCTTCACCTCGCTGGGAGACGAGTAGTCCAACCACTACACCACCACGGCCCCTTTTCCCATGCAAGGGGAGGGGGGTAATTCTCTCTCCAGTTGGTAGCACTGTAGACGAGCAACCACCCCTGGAGGAGACGCCCGCATTCCACGAAGCAGGTCGTAACAGAATGCTGAGGCAGTTTGAATAAGACGACCCAGATGGGACGGCGCAACGAGCGACACATCCTACAAATATACAGAATGTTTCGTAACTTATGTTACAGACTTTGGGAGGTGATTCCTTATGGGAAAACATTACGGAAATGCCGAGTGACGAGTGTCCGGAAACGACGTCTAAGGGTTGGAAACACCCCCAAAAGTTAGGTTTTGAAAGTAGTTTTTTACAAAATAAAATGGCGGAAAAGTAATATTCGGTTACAATATTTAAATATCTAAAGTTTAATATTAATTTGTTTCCACTTTATTAAATAAAAAATAATTTTAAAGCAAGCTTTTGGGGGTGTTTTCCACTCATATGTAGTTTCCGGACATAAGTCAATCTGCATTTTGTAACTTTTTTTGTGAGGCGTCATCTCCCAAAGCTTATAACATAAGTTACGGAACAACCTGTGAAGCGGAAGTGAAGGCTGGAGCCGTGTGTGGTTGCCGGAGGGGGGGGGGGGGAGCAGTACGCCCATCAAAATGTTCTCTCCGACAGACGCAGGGCCGTGTAGGCATCGCCCGCCGACGCTAAATTTAGCGCGTGTCTTCCCCCAAGGCGATGGCCAGCTAGCACCCGAATCGACGCATGCACGCACAATTTTCAAGAGGAGTCTTCCACATACTCAAGTCCCCCCTCTTTTTAATTTCCGCCGACAAGCCTTCCCCCCCCCCCCCCCCCCCCCGTGAAATAGTTGTTTGCACGAATACACGTATCTCGGTAAATAAATGTTCTGCAAATACGACTTCTTGTAAGAAAAGTTTATATATATATATATATATATATATATATATATATATATACATACATACATACATACATACATACATACATCTATGCCCCTAATTTTTTCTTTTGTCATTATTGAGTGTATTCTTGGAGAAAAAATTCGTTAAAATGCCTATGCAGTTTCCTTAAGCGGCAAGAGAAAAGTACGAAGATACAGGCGTAGTTTAATATGTGGTCTTTCATCGCCTGAAATAAAGTACCACTGTTATGCCGGAATCACATAGCCCGACCAACACAGCACGACACGACCAAAAACGCAACCACGACACATTCCAATGTGACTACTTGACTTTACAGCACGACCGACACCACGCTCTCGGCATTTAACCTAACTATTTAGAAGGCGCTGACTGGCTATGTTAGTTTCAAAGGTTGAACAAGAGGGTAATTTATAATACATAATGGTGACAAATTGGTATCGGTAATGCATACAAAGGTAGAATTATTATTTTTAAGAGTTAGATACAGTAATTTTCAGTTATTTTTTCTTTTAAGCTGCGTATTTGCCGTTGAATGGAAATCTTGTAATACAATTTCATTTTGCAAGGTTGTACATTCTGTGCGTCGTGTCGCACGACACGACGAAGAGTTGAAATCATTTCTAATCCGAAATTGCTACTCGGACGACAAAATCGGTCGGGCTTACAACGACCTATCTCGTATTTCATTGGCTGTTGGCCGCCGTGTCGTGCGCGTCGGGGCTGTGCGATTCCGCCGGCATTACATATCTAATTCGTACAGTAGTAAGTGTCACGACGGAAACACATGCACGCCTTGCGCATAGAAGCGATGAGTCACTAGGCGCGCGCATGTTAGTGTCGTTCATATCACTCCCTCCCTTGGACGCTGTGGTCCAGGGTAGGGATAAGACCTAAGTGCGTCTCACGGCTGAGCCCCATGCACCTAGGCATACAGAGAAGGGGCCATGTTTACCTCCCGTTAGGGTTGCCAGGTCTCCCGTATTCCCCGGGTTCTACCGTATTTTGGCCTTGCTTTTGCCAGATCTCCCGTATTTCCCGGGTTCTCCCGTATTTTGGCCTTGTTTTCGCCAAATCTTCTACCCTCCTTATTTTTATGATAATCTCCCGTAGTTTTTTTTTCTGTGGGGGAATTTTAATCCGAGGTGTTGTAGGAATAATAACAGTTACTCTGTCATCTATGGACTATGTCTATTGGACATTAATCAATGACGAGAAGTGTGTTTCCGGTTGAAATTGAATTTCATTTTGTTGTTTGCTTCAATAACGTGCTTCCGTGATTAGAAAGTTTTGCTTTTAGTTTTGTATGTGAGATTGTAGGTGCACTTAGCTTTACAGTGTCTGTTAATTGTTCATAATGGAAGGGAGTGAAAAACAGTAAAAGGCAAAATACATGTGCATGTGTTTAACGAAATGGGAAGAATCGTACATCTAGTTGCGACCAGTGAAAACAAACACAAGGCGTATTACACTCTTTGTAAAAGAGAGTTTCCCATCGCACATGGAGAAAAGTTGTGTTTTGTTATGAGCGTCCCAGGTACATACGAACATACTGAGAGAGCGTTTTCTTTAGTAAACTGTAAATGGTCAGAGCCAAGAAACAAGACTTCTGTTGAGCTCATGAAAGCTGAGTTGCAAGTTGTGGTTAATTTCAAGTATTCTTGCAAAGAATTTTTTTTAAATTTTGTACAGAGCCATCCCCAGTTTGTCAATTCAAGCAGATCGGGCTTAAAGTATGAATTATTAATTGGTGTAACTACTGTCATTAGACAGTTTTTGAAGTCTCCCTTATTTTCGGACAATCTCCCTTATTTTCAGTTTCAAAATCTGGCAACCCTACCTCCCGAGCTAGCTTAACCTGAACTACACAGTGAGAAGAGGGGGAGGGGGGAGACCGTCATATACACCGTAGTAAACCCCTCGGCAGAAAAAAAAATTGCAAGATGGCGTGCAATTTCTGAAGTAGAAAAATATTTCTACTAGAACAGAGGATGGGAAAGGATAATCTTTATTGAAAGGGTGTTTGAAACACTGGCAGAGAAAGATTGGTCGGAAGGACTGTCTTCTCGATAATCACGCTGGGAATACCTACGAGTTTCGCCCGCCTGAGCAATGGAGTGATGATAGTAATTTAATATTGCGCTTATAGGCTGTTCACGGTAAAGAGAGCACTTTTTAAGGCCCTTCTAATTTTTTTTCCCCCTTTCATCCAATTCCCATCTTTCTACTGCTTTTTAATATAAACGTTGCAACGTGACCACTAAACACAGTGTATACATTTCACTACCATCAAAATTCAACGTTGGGAGGGCCTTAAAAAGTGCTCATTTTACCGTGAACAGCATATAATAAGTATGCCCTATAATAAAAGTTAATATGACGCCCAGACTGGTAAATAACAGGTGTTTGACTGTTTATAGCATTGAGAATCAATATAATTATTGAATTTAGTTCATTTATTTTTATTAACACCCCCATCCCTCACGACTCGCCTACGCCCGTCAGGAACTCAATGTAATATTAATATTGCATTTAGAGTTAATATGAATTAATAAGGGAGAAAATAGACAATAGACATGTTGGTAACTCCTAACAAGAAAGTTCTTACGCGAAATATTATTACACTGAGCGAGCACGAATGCGCTGCGTTGTCCCTTTGCTGTTATTTTCTAGACTTGGTTAAGTTTTGTCTGTATGAGGCGGAGGAATATCCCTGGAAGTAGAACTTGAGCAAGGCATCGTAAAAGTTGGTAGTGACCGTGGATGGCTTATATACGAATACCTTGAATGGCTGTTGCGTTCAATGCGTTCGTGATGCCACCCGGCGATCACGGAGATAACAACAAGGAGACCCTACGGTAGTAAATAAAATTATTCCTTACGGTATTTCCGGTCAAAATAAATAAACCTTTGCTCGTAGGAAAGGAAGTAAGCGGGCCGCCGCGTGGTATAACATAAATCTTGCTCCCCTACTCGACTCCTTTGTCGGAGAGGAATTCCAAGCTAACGTACCAACTGGATGAGGTCCAGGCGTTAGGTAGGGGTGGTGAAAATGTAGGGGTACTCCCCCCCTACTTATCCGTTTATCCCTCCATTCTTTAAGCGCTGGAACTATAGGTTGTTCACGGTAGAGTAAGCACTTTATAAGGCCCTCCCAACATGCATTACCCAGTAATAAATATATCGTAATGCAACCACAGGAATTAAAGTTTAAGGATGGTAAAACGTATATACTGTTTTTATTGGTCACATTGCAATGTTTATATTAAAAAGCAGCAAGAAAATGTAAATTGGATGAAAGGAAAAATTGAGAAGGGCCTTAAATAGTGTTTACTTTACCGTGAACGGCGTATACGTTGCAGTATGTTCGGAACCATGGTTGTTTGACGAAACTTTTAAACGTGCCCCCAGTATGTTTACCTATGAAAAGAACATTATCGTATAGCAGAGGAGGCAGAATGGTACTTAAACACACGTGCTGTAAATATTATTTTGGAGCCCTCCAATAGAGTTCAAAACAGCTTTCTCAGACTGCCGTATCTTAAAACATACTGCAGGCTGTTCACGGTAAAATGAGCACTTTTGAAAGCCCTGCTTAAGATCTAAGTGTACGCACGTTGTGACTTATTGTCTTCTTTCGCCTTATGTAAAGTTAACATTGCCATGGGCCTCATCACGTTGTTCTTGCGTCCGTCATGTGAAACTGTGAAATGATTACGAAAGTAAATATTAAAAAAAAATCTGCTAATTTTTAGACTTCTACGCATTAAAAAAAAAAAAAGCAGAAAAGGAAATAAATAATTCAAGTTCTCACAAATTGTTACCTAACACTTTTTATTCGACGTTAAGATATGGAACTACTCTCCATCCTTCGTTACCAACTTTACCGGGCGCATGTCACTCAGCGCGCCCGTTAAAATATATTCAGGTAGGGACAGAGACTTTTTTCTATGGTTGATTTCAGAAGTGCTCACTTTATCGTGAACAGGCTTTAGGAGGACACGAGCCAAACTACAGCAGGAGGCTGTGTTGAACTTCGCTGCAGACTTAATTATAGAGTCGCCGCTGAAAGTGCGACGGGTGCAAGCAGCACCACGAGAACACTCACTGCACGGCAGCTGAGAGCCGTGCGCGTAGAGGCGAGGACGCTCTTGCAGCGCGTGCCAGTGTGACGGTTTATAGCCCTCGCGGTTAAACGATGCAGGCTGGCGGGGGCCTTAATTCACCCGCGAAGTGACGTTCAGCACCCAGGCGGTGCAAACACTCAGCGGTAACTCAGAAGAGAGCACTCACCTATAAAACTTCTTATACAGTATAAAACTTTAGCATTTGACTTTACGTTTCCTTGCCTCTGACGAAACCACGTACACACAGTACAATTGTGAAGTCAGAGTTCAAACAATTGAACATCGGTTCCACGAGCTTCGTAAAAATGTGTATCTTGTTATGAAAACATCCTTTTTTTTTTTAATAGGCGTAACATTTATATTAAAAGTTTATTTCAAAACAAAAAACTCATTTGTTTACTTTATTAAAATGTGTAAAATAATATATTTCCTCTTCGCATTATATTCGTTTGCCGTTTATTTAATTTAAGACGAACTTTGTTAAATATACCGAGATTAAAATAACGCACTTCCCACATAACCTCTGCTAGATTCTCGGCAAAATGGCTGCTTGACTTTTGACTTTAAATTTAAACTTTTCGAAATCGTAAAGACAAGAGTGCTTGACTTTACCTTCGACAGTTCCATTGCGTCAAGCTCCATAAGAAACAACACGTCGGAAAGCAAACGTCAAGTCGATTGTGCGAGGGCCTTAAAGACAGAGGGGCCCGCAAACCCCGCTGCTTTCCTTTCGCCAGAAACTGCTTGCCCGCCGAGTGTTTGCAGTGATCTTCTGGAGGTAACGGCGCGCGCTCGCGGAAGGACAAATAAACAGCCCGTACACCACAGCCGTTAAGGCACCCACCTACCCGCCCGCTTGGACGCATTCTCCGCTTTTTGAAGCACAGGAACAAGGAAGCGGTGAGGAGAACTGTGGCACACTGTCAGGAATTTCTGCGGATATACGGAAACATTAAGTTAATTTACGGTGAGGCACTTCGTAGTGACGAATTAACGTAAATTTGCTCGGTAAACACAAATTACGGAAGCTCTTCGTGTATCCTTGTGGCTGCGATTTTGAGACACGTGCAACGCAGTTTATACTTGAAGCGTATAAAATCCCATCTTCACAAGACTACTTCGTGTCAAATCGTAGTATGTGAGTGGCGAACCACTCGTGGAGCAATTCGTTGATTCATGTTCGAATCCCGCAGTTTTTTAACGCTCGTTTTTATATGCTATGAATCACCCGCATAATGGACATAACACTATTTTCTGTTACCTCTTTGTATAAAGAGCAGATTTAAAAAAAATACGTTGCAAGATTGAGGACACGCTTCGTGAGATCGCAGAGATTTATGTGAAATTTACGGAGAACACGTAACTGCACTTGTTGAATTAACTTAAGTTTAAGGTTGAATGTACTAATACCCACCCGTTATGACATTACAGTAACAGTGTACGTTTCATAACAATTAAAAATATCGATAGTGATGAATGTTGGAGGCTATCATAATTAAAGGTCATACATTTTATGTTCCGTGTTTGTTGAGGTTGGAATTTCCATAAATTTTCATTCTGCTTTGGGCGTGGCTGCCGAATGTATTCATCTGGACGTGTTTAACAGCAGTAATGTAACCGCAGACCTACGAGGTCCAGTTTCGATAACGAACGACGCGCGAAGAGAAGTCAGCTGCCCCGCGGGGTGTTCGAAACTCCCGCGACGTCATCACGTGAAAAAAAGGTGTTGGCGGGGGGGGGGGGAGAGAGATAACAGCTAGGTGCTGTGCTGAGACACCGGGAAGCTGAGTCACTCACTCTCAGCGGTCCCCGCGCCCTACGACGTGACAGAAGAAGAATGGTCGACCAAGGTTGACTCGGCGCTCAGCTACAAGACACAATCGTCTACTTGAACAACCGCCTCGACGATAAATTATTATTCATGCTGGGCAGCTGCGCATGCATCAGCTCGAGAACACGCGGTCGCTTTCTCACGTTCATTTCTCGACGTGAACGTTCAGCACATACGAGTGTTTCGTTCACGAAACTCAGACCAATGCAAGTTCAATTGCAACAGAGGGTTATAGCAATAACTAGTGATAGGAAAATGTCGCGAGTTCAAGGACCTGTAGACTAGACTCCACAGTCCTGTGTGCACTCCAGCCTCAGATGTTTGCTCATTGGCTGCTGCCCTAGAGAGTAGCCAGTGTTACTACACACCGGGCAGTATGAAACTCTCTACTTCTTTCCTTGCAAGTCTGCTATTTGTTCAGAGTCGCCCAGAATGTGTCTATCGGCCGTTCACGGTAAAGTGAAGCTGTTCCATCAGACAAAATATCCAATAAACACATTTCATTGTGGCCTCGGACTTTTTGTTTAATGTATACACTGCGTTCATTATTCACATGGCAGGGTTTACATTAACAAGTGGTGGAAGGATATAAGTTGGTTGAAAGAAAAAAGTAACTAGGGCTTCAAAAGTGCTCACTTTACCGTGAACGGCCTATAATGAACTGTGATCCAATTGCAAAGCTGACTTCAGTGTACACATGTTGGACGTCTAGCTTGTCCTGAAATGAACTCGCGAAATTTTCCTATCCCTAACAATAATACACACTCAATGTTATTGGAGACCGGCAAAATTCACGTAATATTTTTTGCTCAAACTAAAATTCACACTACTGTGTATACTCGAGCCGGCGTCGTTTCTCCACTGGCTGCTGCCTTGACGTTAAGTTACTTCCTTTCTGAGTGAACTGCACGTGATTGGGGCACACGGTTGTGAAGCGTTCATTTATTGGCGCAGAGTTACCAGAGGGGCGTGTCAAATAAAGACTGGTCCAATGACAAACGTATTGCAAAGGAAAAGCGATTTAAGTCTGACATGTGCTAAAATAATTACGCGAATTTTGCACAGGTCTCTACGTATAAAACTCGCCCCCAACTCCAAAACCATGTCATCCATGACGAACATACATAGGAGGCGAATAACACTGTTAAAGGCTGTTCACAATATAGTCATAACGTCGAATAAAAAGTGTTAGGTAGCCATTTCTGATAACTTAAATTAATTTATTTCGCGTTCTGTTATTTTTACGCACCGAAGTGTAAAAATTAGCAGATTTGTTAAAATAATTATTCTAGTTATTTCCCATTTTCACTTGACCGACACATGAATAAAGTAACGTGTCCCATGGCAATGTTAATGTCACGTAAGGTGGAAGAATATACAACGTGCATGCAAGCAGGTCTTAAGCAGGGCTTTCAAAGGTGCTAATTTTACCGTGAACAGCCTATAACAAAAGGTGACTTATAATAGTTTAAGAGGGTGGCTGTAGAAAGTACAACAATTAATTTCATATTTTTACTTTCAATTTCCAGGCATTTCTCTTTTTTCGTTTTCCTCCACCAAAAAAAAAATACAAATAGTTTTCAAAATAAATAACATTACAAAATTACATTAACACGTTGAGGACTATGCTCGAGTGTAATTCGGTACAAACTTGTTTGAATATTTCATTCCACTTTAAAAATAAAACAGTTCCGGGTATACTTAATATCAATTCCCTATTTCATAAGGATTTTTAATAGGAATTTATACAACATCAACAACGATCTTCGTAAACGAACGACGAATTTTTGCATAGTTACGGAAATCAACACGATGGGTTGTACATCCTGTTACCTACGAAAGAACATGTGGTTGGGAAACGGTAAACTCGGCACTCCATTGGTTGGCAGCCGACCAATACGGAAAGACTGGTGTAGTTTTGACCAGTAGAATGGCGTTGAGTGACAATAGGGACCAATAGAACACGGTGTCCCTGCAACGGTATGGATATAGGTGACTAATGTCTAAGTATGCCGACCTCGAAGTGTAAATTTTTTTAGAGATTATATTTTATATATGAGTTAAAAAGAAACCGCGAATATACTATATTATCAACGAGGTAATGAG
Organism: Dryococelus australis; assembly: GCA_029891345.1. Classification (NCBI taxonomy): domain Eukaryota; kingdom Metazoa; phylum Arthropoda; class Insecta; order Phasmatodea; family Phasmatidae; genus Dryococelus; species Dryococelus australis. The sequence continues at coordinate 34,619,281 of CM057008.1, forward strand.
AGCCGACGAGGGTGAAACGCGGCGAGAATGAAGCTGCGCCGGAATGCCAGGGCAGTGGGAAACGGGAGATCCCAGAGAAAACCCTTCCGACCAGCAACATCGTCCGGCACGATTACCACGTGTGAAAATCCGGAGTGACCCAGCTGGGGCCGACCTCCCGTGGCGCAGTCGGTTGATGCGCCACCGAGCTGGTGTGCGGGAGGCTCTGGGTTTGAATCCCGGGTAAGGCATGTATGTTAATTTAAGTTAGGTTATAAGTTAGTCTGTAAGCCTATCATGCTATAAAACCGGGGGACGTTAAAAAGCTCTCTGTATTATTACCCAGCCAGGAATTGAACCCGGTTCGCCTTGGCGGGAGACGAGCAGGCTAACCGCTCAGCCACCGCGGCCCCCATTTTCACTTTGTAAACATGTAGACTCTGTGGTGTGGAGATGATTTCAGCGCACGGACGAACGTCATGCATATTGGCTGCGACAGTGACTATAACTAAGTGTGACTAATCGGTGACAAGGCTGAATGCACGACGTGGTTCGTAGTACGACCTGCATCGTCACGACGCTAAAGTGAGTGAGTGAAGACATTTGGGTGACTCTTAACATCGGGATCTTTAGAGTCTGCGAGGATGAAGCTAGGCGAGTGTGGAGCGGTGCTGGAATGCAAGGTCGGGGGAAACGGGAGACCCCAGAGAAAACCCGCCCGACAACGGCGACGTACGGCACGATTCCCACGTGCGAAAATCCGGCGGCGACCCCGCCGGGAATCGAACCCGGTTCGCCTAGGTTGAAGGCGAGTTGTCTGACTGCTATCCTACCGCGGCCCCCACGGTGGTAAGATGTAGGTTGGTAATTGGGCTTAACGTCTCGTCGACAGTTGCACAGGGAAGATGGATTGGGGAAGGATTGGGAAAGAATCGGACATGATCTTTGTTTGGGACCCATCCCAGCATTCGCCTGGAGTGATTTCGGAAAACCGTGGAAAACCGAAATCAGGATGGCCGGACCGGGAATCGAATCCGGGTCCTCCCGAATGCGAATCCAGTGAGATACCACTGCGCCACCTCGCTCGATTACGGTGGTATAGGCTGTTCACGATGAAGTGCGAACTTTTGAAATCAACCTTAGAAAAGTGTGACATGCACCTAGTACAGTTGATAACGATGGATGGAAAGTAGTGCCATGTCTCAAGGTCGAATAAAAGGGTTAAGGTAACCATTTGTCATAACGTAAATTATTTCTTTCGCTTTCTGTTTTCTTGATGCATCGAAGTTTAAAAATGAGCATATTTTTGGAATATTTACTTTTCTTATAATTTCACAGTTTCACTTGACCGAAGCATGAATAAAGTAATGAGGCACATGGCAATGTTAATTTTACACAGGAAGAAGAGTACATAAAGTGCAGCCAAGTAGATCTTGAGCAGGGCTCTCAAGAGTGCTCATATTACCGTGAACAGCCTTTAAGAGAAAATGCAGCTGTGTACGACGGCAACTCGCTTCTCGCTTGTCTCGGAACGGCAGTAAAATAAGCGCTTGTCCTCAAAACATCTTGAATAGCTGGAACGCTTCCAGCAATTTTCGTCGGGCCCAGCGCTGTAAAATACTTCACGGGGTCTTCGGATGTGCGCGAGACAGTGCTGGCGTACACATGTTTGCACGAAGACAGATTCGCCCGTTTTTCGTTGACCCAAATGGTTTTCGCTCCAGAAATATACCGGGTGAGTCGCCCGCGTTTATTTTTCCGTATCTATGCAACCCGCGACACAATACTACCCATCTACAAAACATGCCCTCCGCTGTAAAATAATTCTCTCTTGTGAAGCTGAGTTCCGTGTCGAGTTATGTACTCGTTACGGCGCCTCGTCTGCTAGCTGGACATTCGACGCCGTTGTCGGCCTGCACCAATCAGCGGCACGGAAATAGAGAACCGCTACAAAACAGCAGGCGCGCGTTGATTTTGTTTTCGTAAATACAGTAAACGGTGACTGTGTTTTCACGTCGCATGAAGAACAACAATGGCTCGAAGCGAGGTAGTCGTCTCGTATCAACGTACTCGGTAAACATCACGATAATGAGTTCCAACACAATAAACGGAAGTGCGTTCTTTGAAAAGTGACTGGTTCTCAACGTATCGCTGACATAACACCGTCCGTTCACCTCTACGATTGATGTTTGCTAAATGGGTACTAGGCTATTCGCGGTACTTGTATGGAAGTTGTGTATTCATCCGCTTTATGTAAGATTAACCTTGCCACGGGCCTCGTCACTTTACTCATGCGTTGGTCAAGTGAAACTGTGAAATTATTTTAAAAAAGTAAATATTTAAAAAATCTGCTCACTTTTACACTGCGGTGAATTTAAAAAAAAAAACAGAAAGCAAAAGAGATCCTTTAAGTTATCATAAATTGTTACCTAACACTTTTTATACGACGTTAACATACGGAACTACTTCCCCATCCATCGTTACCGACTTTACAGGGCTCCCGTTAGAATACATGCAAGTATAGGCTATTCACGGTAAAGTGAGCACTTTTTAAGGGCCTGAAATTTTTTTCCTTTCAATTAATTTCTATCTTTCCGCCACTTCTTAATGTGAATATTGCAATATGACTACATTTCATACAATAATGCCTTTTGGGAGGGCCTTAAAAATGCTCACTTTACCGTGAACAGCCTATAGGAGCGGTGACAATTTTTGGAAGGTTGATTTCAAAAGTGCTCACTTGATCGTGGACAGAACTTTACACGGTTGCGGGTTGCCTATGTACGGAACAACAGGCACGGGCGACACGCCTGATAGTTCTGGGAAGGCGAGTGTCCTGAGGGACAGAATAGACGCATACACAGAGACGAAATGGCGCCCCATTTGCCGATTGGCTGCGCGAGGCCGCGGGAATGCGCCCCTTGTGTCTGATTGGCTACTGCGTGTTGCAAAATGTTCCCTATTGGCTGGGATGCCGATTGGCGAGTAGGATACCAGGCGCTGATTGGCGAACGGCGTTCCGGTGACGCCATTTTGCTGGCGCGTGCGGCTGAAGTTTGCGATACTGAGCTGCTGTTAGTGATCGGATAATCGCATAAGTTTGTAATGTGAATGAATCGATTACGATTATTTTTTTAATCGAATAAATATTCGGTCAAAGTAATCGATGGTCTTGTTCTAATCCATAAATACAAATTGGCCTAAATACCGTATATTTCTATAAATTTGTTTAAAACTATTCTCACAGAAAATTTTTCGGTTTATTTTTAATACTTTCTATTTCGAAAATTTGTTGCTTCAAAATTATATTATTTATTTTTAATAAATATCAAACATGTTTTGTTTTGTTCAAGTATAAACCGCTGAATATAGTGATTAATCGAATTGTTTTGAAATAATCGATTAATCGATTAGAATTAAATAATCGAATAATCTATTATTTTACAAGCGATTACCTCGCAACTAAGACCCACCCCTCACCTAGGCGAAACGGGCCCGATTCCCGGTGAGGTCGCTCCCGGATTTAACGCATGCGGGAATCTTGCCGGACGGTGCCACTGATAGGTGGGTTTTTATCGGGGATCTCCCGTTTCTCACCGTCCTTGCATTCCGGCGCTGCCCCGTACTCACCTCGCTTCACCAGCGTCGGCTCTCAAGACATCCATGCGTCAGTAAAGTTAAACATTTAATAAATTTGCTAATTTTTTACACTTCGATGCATTAAAAGACAGAAAGCGATAGAAATAATTTAAGTTATTACAAAGTGTTACCTAATACTTTTTATTCGACGTTAAGGTATGGAATTACTTTTCCCTCCATCGTTACCAACTTTACTGGGCGCATGTCTCTCAGGGCGCCCGTTAAAATATATGCAAGTAGGAGCAGTGACCTTTTTTCTAAGATTGATTTAAAAAGGGCTCACTTTATTGTGAACGGGCTTTAAGCATACCTTACAATGAATCAAGACCGAAACCTCTCAACTGTCATTGTTAAATTTTTCTGCAAACAGATCGGTTTATTTTATTTGTACGTACATTAAAAAACAGTAAAATTTTGACTTAGGCGCGTAACTTTGCAAAAAAAAAAAAAATCACTGCGATATAAAAATAATGTTACCTGAGAGAAAAGTAGTCACAGGAAATGTCTACAACTTTAACATTTTGCGGTTTAAATAAGAAAAAAAAAAAATGTTCTCTTGTGGCCAACGCCGTGGTATAACATCCGTGAGTAGCCGGGGAATAAAGCTATGAACCGTCTGAACTGGTAATACTGCCTTCACGTTCGGGGTTTTTTTTTTTTTCTTCGCTCGCTGCCGATATAAGAGTTGAGGCTCCGATGTTTTTGTCGCCTGGACGAGTCATTTAAGAGCAGGCAGCACTGCGTGACAGCCGTATGCGACCCGAGGCTCATCGGTTGCCCACTTCTCTCATTCAGTAATCCGAACCCCCCCCCCCCCCCCCCCGGGCAAAACCGACCGACTCAAGAAGCTCTTTATATAAAAAAGACACAATGAAAATAACTCGCCTCTTCCGCGCGAGAACGTTTCATGTCTTACTGTTATGCCGGAATCACATAGCCCCGACGAATCGGACGATAGCCCCGACACGACACTTAAACAACCATTGAAATACAATAGGGACCTGCAAAATTCCCGTTAATTCGTGGCAGCACGCTAAAATCCACCGTCCTATACATATCTGAGCCGGTGGCTTCTTTAGCAATGAGAACACGTTTCACCTGTTAACTTGGATGGGCGTTATTGGGCCAGCCCCTCGTTGGAGGTTTCCTATTGGTTCGAAGGCGTCCGCGGCGTGTCCGGACAAACTATATGCCAATGGAAAAAGCAGTTAAAAAAAGCACATAAGTTTGGAATCTACCATGTCTTGAGATAATGACGCGAATTTTACACGTCTCTAAAGATATATCTTACGTAAGCCCGACGAATTCTGTCGTTCGACCAGCAATTATGGATTAGAAATTATTTCTATTTTCGTCGTGTCGTGCGGCACGACGCGCAGTGTGTACAACATTGCAAAAGGAAATTTGAATGGCAAGCTTTCCCTACAATGGGAAATGCGCAGATTAAAATAAAACAAATTTGGAAAATTATTGTATTTAACTATTAAAAATAATAATTTTACCAATTCATGAATTAACGATAGCACTTTGTCGCCATCCCGTATTCCAAATTTCCCTCTTGTTCACCGCCTCTGAAACTAGCATAGCCTATCGGCGCCTTCTAAATAGTTAGGTAAAACGCCGAGAGCGGCGTGTCGGATCTGTCGTGTCGTGCTGTAATTCAAGCAGTCGCAGTGAAGCTTTAACCGTCGTGCCGTTGCTGCCGTTTTCGTCGTGTCGTGTTGGGTTTGTGTCGGAGCCGTGTTGTTCCTGCTTCTAAGTGCCTGTTCCAACTATTAGTAGTTTATTTATCAACCATTTGCCATACTGTCTCGAGTATGCTCGTTCACGTTTGACATGTTGCAGAAGAGCTAGCGGTGTAAAGGTCCAAAAAGGTAGCGCCAACGATGGGGCATTGCGTTCCCTGGACAATGGCACCGACCGCTGTCGGCACGGCAACTGTTTTATGTTCGTTGTGCCCGGCGATCAACTAAAACCCTTTCCATTGGTTCCAAAGTGTCACGTGTTGTTAAGGAATTCGCAAGTACGTCTCACGCCAAAAATGTCTTCTTCTGCAACACTTGGAACGAAAAGTTAATGAGTACGTCAATGAGTTAACTCCTAGCAAACTCTGGACATTCAAGACAAGCTAGAATTGCGTCACTTATATCCTAAACTAACTTTCGCCGGCGACTTTGTCCGCGTGGAACTCGTGTTTTCGTCGTTACGATATTGCATGGATTGTAAGTACGTCTTTGAAATATAATACAAGCTGTAGAACGGAAATTGGAATGAAATGTCAGTCCGAAAATAAGAGTATTGTTGAGACTGTATTTGTTTTTTTCCATGCAGACACTTAACCCCAATTTCGCCCCTCTAGGGGTTGAATTTTTTAAATAATCCCTCCTTAGTGGCTGGTTGTATTACACAATTATTGGTTCCTCCAAATGTCATGTTTCTAGGACCAATGGTTGAGGCTTGGCGTTGATATCTCAGTCTCAGGTCAGTTTTTTCCACTGGAAATGTATTATTCGCACTTAAAAGTGTACGGCAAGTGCGTTTTAAAGTTGACACCGCTTGTGGTATGGTTGCAGGAATGTCCGGCAAGGAACAAAGAAACACATGACTGTACACGTTCGTTTGAACGGGTAAGTATCGCACGTGTGCGAGCTGTTTTTGACATCTTTCGAAGTGGTCTCCGAGGTTGTGTGTCCACGGTTCGGTGGCCAGCGACGAGGCAGACGGGGAAACGGCCATCAGCCGCACGAGATCGGTCCATGTGCTCCACACCTCTCGAACAGCGGACAACCTCGGGGGACTATAGGCTGTTCACGATCAAGTGAGCACTTTGGAAATCAACCTGCCTGCATATATTTTAACGGGCGCCCTGGCTGACATTCGCCCGGTAAAGTTGGTAACGATGGACAGAAAGTATTTCCATATCTTAACGTCGAATAAAAAGAGTTAGGTAACCATTTGTGATAATTTAAATTATTTCTTTCTCTTGCTGTTCTTTTTAACTCCCCGGTGTGTAAAAATTAGCAGATTTGTACAATATTGCCTTATCTAATAATTCCACAGTTTCATTTGACCGACATATGGATAAAGTGATAATGCCCATGGAAATGTTAATTTTACATAAGGCGTAAGAATACACAACGTGCACGTAAGTAGATCCTAAGCAGGGCTTTCAAAAGTGCTCATTTTACCGTGAACAGCCTATACTTTGAAGGATTACGTACGATACGGTACCCGTTCAAATGAGTGTATACAGTTCGTACAAGCACATAGCCACGCATGTCTTTGTTCCTTGCCGGACATTCCTGCGTCTATACCACATGTAGTGTCAACCTTTAAGACGTATTTGTCGTACACTTTCGACTGTATGTAGAACATTTTCTATGTTGGGTCATTTTCGGGAGATAAACAATAGTTGACATTACTTCTGAATCAGACCTCGCGTGTGTGTGTGTGTCTATATATATATATATATATATATATATATATATATATATATATATATATATATATATATATATATATATATATATATATCAAACAATCCACTGAATAAAGATTATTATTATCCTATGTCTGTGATCATATCCACTTCAGACGTCTGTAAAATATGTACCTGCCTCAAACTTTAAATTATTTAATCCTGTAAAGAAATTTTTTTTTAAGGGGGTTGTGGGAGCGACTGCTCCTGCGCATCGCATTTAAGAAGAATCCCTGGTAAAGGCTGATCACGATAAAGTGAGCACTTTAGAAATCAACCACAGAAAAAAAGTCACTGCCCTTGCATGCATATATTTTAATGGCCGCACTGAGTGGCATTCGCCCAGCAAAGTTGGTAATGATGGATGGAAATTAATTCAATATCTTGACGTAAAAGTGATAACTTAAAAATTATTTCTTTCGCTTTCTGTTTTTTGTATGTATCGAAGTGTAAAAATGACCAGGTTGGTACAATATTTACTTATTTAATAATTCCACAGTTTCATTTGACCGACGTATGGATAAAGTGACGATGCCCATGGCAATGTTAATTTTGCATAAGGCGGAAGAACACACAGCGTGCATTCAAGTAGACCTTAAGCAGGGTTTTCAAAAGTTCTCATTTTACCGTGAACAGCCTATAAATTTATGAATGGATGACAAAAATACGGACTTCACCACTGTCCTGAAAAAGTATTTACATGGAAGAAATTTTCCATAGTTTTTTTTCTGATTGGAGTAGACAAAATTGCTATAGTCTAATCGCAGTTGCTTCACACTTTTTTAATCAAACCTTTGAAAATTCACCGCATGTATGGTGTTGTTTCCTAAACGTGTCACGTATCACCACAACCGCATTATACCTCTGCGAAAATGAAGATATCTTATTTTTCGTTAAATTGAAGTTTTACCTGTATTTTATTTATAAATTATAATTTTTCATCTGAAATAAATGTGAATAAAAACGGCAAGAAAACATGTGTGTTGGTAGCGCCTAGTGAGAAATAGTTCTCGTGCTACAGCTGAATGCGCACGTATTCGGTGCGTTGTCCATCGGTGTAATTTTCTAGATTTGAGTTAAGCATTGTTTTGAATGAGGCGAAGGAATATTCCGGGAGTAGCATTGTACCAGGGCTTCAGAAAAGTACGAAGTAACCGTGAGTGTATTATATAACATCGAGACTCGTCTGAGAGCTAGGGAGGCCCCTTACGGGTCCAACGTACTGAAACGTTTCCTGTGAAATCGTTGTTTGCGTGTAAACGCGCACCTCGGTAAATAAAAGTTCTGGAAATATGACTTTTTGCCAGAAAAGATAAGAAACACTATCTATGGCCCTATTTTTGTTTTACTTTTGTCATATTCAGTGTATTCTTGGAGAGAAAAAAAAATCGTGAAAATGGCCAGAAGCTTGCCTACGCAGTTTTCTTAGGCGGCAGAAAAGAAAAGGACAAAGATACGGGCGCAGTTTAATCTGTGGTCTTTCATCGCGTGTAATAAAACCCCTTATGTTACAGATCTAAATTGCACAGTACAGCGTCACGACGGAAACACAGCACGCCTTGCGCGTAGGAGCGATGAGGCACTAGGCGTGCATGTTAGTGTCGCCCGTATTGCTTCCTCGCTTCTCGACCTTGAAAGCGCAGCTACATAGTCCCCTTAAATCCGTGCTCGGATGCACGGTAGTTATGCCCTTGTTGCCGGCAACGGGGCACCCCCAAACGAAAGTCTAGGGTTTCGTCCGATGGCTTACGGATGAGGGCTAGGGTGTTGAAAAAAAAAAAAACTCGCTCACGGGTCCAGCCCTGCAGGGCGAAGGAGTCCCCTCTTTTTCCCACGATCCCTCATTGCTCGCCGCCGCGCATTCCAACGGGGATCACGGCACAAAACCCTTTTGTGAGTGCACCCCCGCCCTGCGCGACCTCTATATCAATCTGGAACTACGCGGCTGGAGATTTCTTTCGTTCCGCTCGCATACACTCGCATACGTCTTGTAACTAGTGACAGTGTTAAAGAATTCGATTCCTACGAGTCCTCGATATACCTCGAATGGTTGCCAAAGCAGTGATGAGATAATCGCTTGTAAAAAAATCGATTATTAGATTTTTATTTATAATCGATTCATCGATTACTTTAAAACAATTAGATTATTTCCAATATCCAACTGTTTATACTTAAGAGTGGGATGGACCCCCACGTTTTTTTTTTGTGAAATAACATAGTTGTGAAATAAATGTTCTGCAAATACGACTTTTTAGTAAGAAAATATAAAACAAAAATTATCTATGTCCCTATTTTTTTACTTATGTCATATTAAGCGTATTCTTGGAGAAAAAATCGTGAAAATGGTCAAACATCGCATTTTTAAAGCTCGCGTATGCAGTTTCCTTAAGCGGCAAGAGGGAAGTACAAAGATACGGGCGTAGTTTAATCTGTGTTGTAATAAAACACCACTGTTACAGATTTAATTTGCACAGTACAGCGTCACGACGGAAACACTGCATGACTTGCGCGTAGGAGCGACGAGGCGCTAGAAGTGCGTGTTAGTGTCGCCCGTATCGCTCCCGCGCTTCTTGAGCTTGGTGGGGTGGGGGTTCCATCCCAGTGTGACTGGCCCGGTAGAACAGAACAGTTCTTCTCGCACAGCATAGTCAGAGGAAGTTTGCAAGAGTGCTCGTACGAAGTCGGAGTCTAGCACGCGAGTAATTCTTTTCGCGAAAAAAATCTACATCTGGATGAATTAATTCAGACGTACAAGCCATCTGGAGCGATGATTCACGAATGCTATTTCCCGCCTACCACGTCATAGTTTCCCCTGTGCAACAGCCACTCAGCGCCTTGATTGTCAGAACACGCGCCGCGATGACTCACGGACCTAAATTAAATAGTTGCTTCGTGGTTCCTCGACGGGTATAGACCGCTCACTGTAAAGTGAGCACTTTTGAAGCCTTGGTTATTTTTTTTCTTCCAACCAATTTATATCTTTCCACCACTAGTTAATGTAAACCCTGCCAGAACCGAAACCAAAAGTCCGAGGCCACAATGAAATGTATTCATTGGTTATTAAGTCTGATGAAACAGCTTCAAAAAGTGCTCACTTTACCGTGAACGGCCTATACCAGGGCTGCGAACGAGACTTCGCGGTCAGCTCTGGTGGAGTTGAGTTGAGCTGAGAGATTTGGACGGCTCCTAACAAGTTCGTGTTCTTGAGAGAACACGAGGATGAAATGAGGTTGAGAACGGAGCGGCGCTGGAATTAAATGGCGGGGGAAACTGGAGAGGCCCGAGAAAACCCGCCGGCAAGTGGCATCGACCGGCACGATTCCCACATGCGAAAATCCGGGATTGGGGGGGGGGCGACCTCGCCAGGTATTGAACTAGATTCTTCTGGTTGAAAGGAAGCACTCTAACCACTATGACAACCGCGATCCCTTGCAGGTCTATAATTTGAATTCATGGCAAAAAAAAAAGGGGGGGGGACTGGCAGTATATCTAAAAAAAAAATTGGTATTTAATATTTTTGATATAATTTTGTTTCAGAAACTAAACATTCACATAGGAGTGCCATATCAGAGGGAAGGTTTGAGTAGGAGGGGGTGAGCTGGTCATACCCTTTGTGCCCCCCCCCCCTTACGCCATCTTCTCAAAACACTGGCTCCGCCTGTGGATTGGAGAACGGAGCCAATAGCACAGACTATTTACAGATACAGAAGAAAATCAGCAGCACTTATCGCAAACTCCGACGCGTGCCATCGATAGGTGCCTGTACGATTCGCGTTATTGTCGAGTAGCAGACTAATATATATATATATATATATATATATATATATATATATATATATATATATATATATATATATATGTATATATATGTATATATATATATATATATATATATATATATATATATACATACATACGTACATACACACGCGCGTTTTAATTTTGGCATTGATAGACAATTTGTGTGGCACGCTCATACGGACACTTTGAAACAGTAATATTTAACAGTTCAGAGGTATAGAATTTTCACAGTTGAGCACTTCACAAATCACCGTTCGAGAAAGTCGCTGCTCATACCTGCATGTAATTTGAAGGGCACACTACTGGTATGCATGCAGCCAGTAAAATTCGCAACGACGTAAGGAAAGTAGATCCATTTTTTAACGCTGAATAAGAAGTGTCATGTAAACATTTGTGAATACTGAAATTATTTCTTTTGACTTATCTTTAATGCATATAAGTGTAAGGATAAGCCGATTTCTAAAATATTTTCTTTTATAATAATTACAGTTTCACTTGACAGTCGCATGAATTAAGTGATCAGGCTCATAATGATGGAAGAATACATAATAACTCCGTTTACAGACAACAGCCTACAGACGACTTCACGCAATTGCCTTTTAGCCAATTAGATCACGCAATGTGCACAGGTATTCGTGGGAGAGTGAAGTCTAGCATTTCGCGAAATAATAACGTGCATTTTGCTGAAACATAGCCATACACATGGCCTCGCTGGTCGCCAATACGGCGGAACGTCGTTTGCCAAGGGGCCACGGTGGCTAAGCGGTTAGACTGTTCGCCTCCAACCGAGGCGAACCGGGTTCAATCCCCGGCTGGTTCACGCCGCTGGAGTTTGCGGAATGAAGCGACTGCAGTGTTGCCAACTCGAGGGATTTTTCCCATTTGGTGAAATTAACTCGTAATAATTTGAAAAAAGAAAATAATAATTTTGAATATCTCAAATTCGAGAATAATGAAGAAAGTGAAAATTAAGTTTGAATTTAAGTGTATCCTAGAAAAAATTTGATTTGAACACAGTTTTAAGCAAGTATAATGAGGAATTAATTAGAAATAATCAGTAGCTGTGGTATGTAAATGGTTTTTATGCCGCTAAAGGAATTTCTAAAAACGAAACTAAACTACGACAGGAGACAGTGCTACTGGAAGAGAAGAACTTAGACTCAATTTGCGTAATCAGGTCTGCATTTCAAGCCAATTTGAAATTGACTGCACAACTTTCAGAGTACAGAATAAACGTAGAAAGCTGCACAACAACATAAACTTGTAGATAATACAGAATTTGAGTAGTGTTTGAATTTGTTTGCCTAGTTAATATAGTCCATTCACTATTTCTTCGGGCGTTTTAACACAAAGCTTTAAAAAATCACCCCATGTATTACGTGTTAGCAATTCCCTACATATGCCATGTATCAAGCGTTTTATACCTCTGTGAATACAGGACGTTTCTTATTTTTCGTTAAATTGAAGTTTCACCTTTATTTTATTTATACTTTATAATATTTCTTTTGTAATAAACACGCATAAAAACAGTGAGATAAAATCTGTGTTGGTGGCGCCTAGTAATAAATAGTTCTCATGCAAAATAATATTACACCTGAGTGCGCAGGGGAGCGGTGCGTTGTCCTCTGGTGTAATTTTACACACTTAGCTTTTACGAAGCGGGGGAATATCCTGGAAGTAGAACTGTGGCAAGGCTTCAGAATAGTGTGAAGAAACCGTCAATGGATTATATGCGCGTGTACGTAGGAAGTGAAAGTAATAATGGGTTTTATATATACTGACTTTACTCAATTAATTATGCACCTGGAAACTGTACGAAGAGTACTCAAATGTGGCCATTGTTAATCCATTGCTTTTCTGTTGTTTTTTTTTTTTCTGTTAGAGTTGTGATGTGGGATATTTTAGTTTCAGCATAGTTTCTGGTTGGCAACACTTCACCCCTGCCTTGTTCCCTGCCGCTATAGCGGCGGGCAACAGCGATTGAGATGCAATGGCTGCCCCCTGGAGCCTCGCGCTTACGCCAAAGGTAATCGCTACTGTCTTCCCGCTTCTGCGCGATTACCTATTCCGTGCCGATACGCTGGCCGCGGTCCAGCGACAACACCGTCCTGCTCTCAAGGTCACATCCTTGACGTCAAGGTCGCCGGGGCACGAGTGTACGCACAATGCTACTGTAGTTCTGTTTTTTTTTTCTAAACTACATTATTGTAAGTGTTAATGTGAAGTTAAGGACCGAAGGTAGGGCGGGATTTTATTTGCGTCTCAGGGCTAACCCCTTACACCTACTAGGAAGGAAAATCGTGCGAGGAGACATGCATCGCGGCAAATGCTAGTGTAGTCTTTGCGAGAATCCTCCCTCTCTGCCCCAACAGGTTTTCAACTGACAAATCCCGTACGTCGTAACAAAAGTAACATGGAGTGAAAATAGTACACGGGGACCGCAATGCAATGTTTCGTTAAGGCCATTGGTGCATGAAATCAGTACATTTACATGTATTTTTGTCATAACTTGTTTTCCAAAGGATTTGTCGAAATTTTCGGCTCGACAAGACGTAAATAACAATCTTTAGGCACCTTCTTACGTTGTTTGATATTCACTGCCGTCATTATTCTCGGAATACCGATGGAAGAAAAGAAAGAATTATTCTTTTCTTACCTGCAATCAGTGCTCCGAGAATAACGAACATATTGCATTTGTAACAATGTAAGGAGATGATAAAAGTTGTTATTTACGTCTTGTAGAATCTTTTTTTTTTTTTAATTTGCTGTGAAACAAGTTATTACAAAAATTATATCAACATACTGCTTTCGTGCACCAGTGGCCTTAAGGTGGCCGCCTGGTTGAAGGAATTCTGCACGTCTGAGGCATAAAACCGTGGGGGCGCTAGGGGCGACCGAGATATGCGCATCAACTCTCTCATCGCCTCTACGAGCACGGCACTGAACTGGCGTGTATTCTTGCCATCGATGACTCGCCTCTATGACACTTTCAGCAGAGACCCTTCGATTTTATAAAGTGATGATAATAATAAAGATACAGGTTTGATGCACGTCCCTATTCATTTTTTAATGTTTTGTACCACAATGTCCATACCTAAAAATTACCGTGAACCCCCCACCGTTTGAGCCATTTTTACTATCGCAAAAACATGATTTAGAGAGAAATGGAGGAGCTGAAGGAGTATATAGACGTGTAACGTTTCTTGAATGCTATTCGTAAACAGACATCGCTCAGATACGTTGGACAGGTTTTTAATCAAACGTTTTTTTTCTGCTGGAGCTCTGCACACTGTTCGGCGGTCTACACGGGCGGCCACCTTAAGGTTGACGTAAAGCAACTGCCTATGGAACACTGCACCTGACTATACAATGTGAAGAAATCATTTTTAAAAAAAAGTAGTACAGACACCATGGAAATTTGTCATAAATGTGCGATTTATGCTATATATGAAAGAAGAATGTATATATTTTGCAACATTATAAAATATTTTACTAAAATATTATTTTTAAATGCAAAAAAAAAAAAAAACAAACTAATCGATTAAAAGAGTCTGTATTTTTAACAAAATTTAAGCATATTTCCATTATTAATGCTTTAGAAAGCAGAATTTGTAAGAAAATCTGCGCCATGGAATTTCGTCATAATGTTTACTACGATTGTATCAAAGAAAATTGTAATAATAATGTAGGAAATAATTTTTACATTTGATGTTATGTGCGTCCGTTTGTCACAAACATTTATGGATGAAATTGAGGTAAATAAAGTTAATTATAAACTTGATATGATTATTTATTACTATGATTTTATAACACATTGTCACAGAAAAAATTACGATGATCATTCTTGAAGAAGATTTTCTTGTAAAGTCTGCTTTCCGAAGCACCCAAAACGGAAATGCGTTTAAATTTTGTTAAAAAAATGCGGACTCTGCAGATCGATTAATTTTTTTTACATTTATAAAGTATACTTTAGTAAAATATTTTATAATGTTGTAATTATATATATATATATATATTCTTTCATATACAACACAACATCGCACTTTTCTGACAATGTTCATGGTGTCTTTACCACTTTTTTTATGAGTTCTGCAAATGGTAAAGTCGGGTTCAGTGCTCCATAGGTAGTTGCTTTACTTCAACCTTAAGGTACCCGCCTACCTGTCGATTGAATTGCGTTGCTGTGTGTTAGAAATTGGCGTTTTTTTTTAATGAGATCACTTTAGGATGTTCCTACACTAACGATACACGAAAAGAAAACAAACTTCAGACGACGTACGCATGATACTCGAGAAGACACATTAGTACATTAGCACATTAGTAGGGACAGCTGTTTCCCGCGAAAAATTCTTCAAGACCAGTTGCATTCCAATACACTTTTGTTCATATACACTTTCGTGGTTGGAAGATTTTTTAATCTCGGGCGCCTCAAGTGTCTGTCCGCGAATCGTGGACGTTCAGTACCGTAGAACTGAATTCTGATTGGACAAGTCAACGAAAAACACACATTCTCACGGTGACACTCGGCCGATAACTAAAGGAAGTTGTGGTTTGTGGACGTAAGATACTGAAGTCTGCAATGGCCATAAATATTTTCACGAAATACTCCTGTCCCTACACATTAGAAATACTATTCCCGAGGCCACCAACAAAGAGGTTAGAACACTATTCGTGGAAACAAATGCTTCGAGGTGTTTTTATACTTCCTCTGGCTAGTTTTTATTGCAATTAGATTAAACTCGAATTGGTAAAAGTATTTTATTCGTGTTAAAGGGCTTGTCTTTTGAAAATCTATACATGTTATAAGACAAAGTCGCCCACCCAGCCACGTGTGTTGGTATATTCGACTAAGTCTTCTAAACTACTTGATGGATTTTGATGTGGTTTTCACCATCATTTATAGAATTTCTTGAGGAAGGTTTAGGTATATAAAGCATTAATATTTAATGTAATAATAGCATAGAATGTCGACGTTTCTAGTCAAGTAGGAAAAAACCGCTTTTCGGGCGCTTACATGGCTTACGCTGATTAAACCATACGACATAGACCAAAATAATGTACTGTAGAATTGCAGATATCAAGAAATGTCTAAAAAGAAAGTTCACGACAGCATAGTGATGACCCACAGTAACCATTTTTTAACAACGCCATATTTGTATATAGCACCCGAGCGAAGACGAGGCGGGTCGCTAGTTAAAATATAAATAGAGACCTGAAGTATTCGCGGTTTCCCTTTGGGACAAGATAGAATTCAAAACACGTGTGTTTATATAATGTTAGCCATTGGTCCAAGCGGTGTTCGACACCTCCTGGAGAACGCTGGCCCAATTGTCGCCTTCCACTGTGACAACAGATGACCAATGTGTAGTTGATTTCGGCATATATGTACATAAGACTGTAGAGTCTAGCCTGCAGGTCATTGAACTCGCGAATTTTTCAGGTCTCTAGATACAAACAAGCACGTGGCAGATGTTTTGGTTTTGGGGTAGGCCAACGTTGAATACATGCGCGGAAGATGAATAATATGTCTTCCTCATCTTTAGTCTACGGTTTCAAAAAACGCTCGCTTTACCCTCGTGAAAGCCGGTTACCCGAGATGAACACCTGCGTGTAATGAGTTCGGTACTTCGTAAGTGCCAACATCCAAGGACAACAAAGGAGTCCGGCTAGAGCTGAATCATAACTGATACCCCCCCCCCCCCCCCAAGGATACCGCGACTCCAATTAGTGTCTGGGTCAACTGTGACTCACCACTCCGCCAGACACTGGATTCAGGCTTGCCGTGGAATAGAAAGCGGTCGTCACAAGGCCAAGAAAAATCTGACGTGTCAGCCGAGACGTAGAATTTCCGCAGGCAAAAAGTTAACCTCATGTTCGGTTCCAACGTACTGTTTACAAGTCTGCAAGTTTGTTTTGGTTACCGACAGAACATCTGAATGAGTTGAGTTGAGCTGACCAGATTTGGGCGGCTCGTAACGAGTTCTTGAGAGCTGATGAGTGTGAAATGAGGTGAGCATGCAGCAGCGCCGGAAATGCAGTAACGGGGGGAAACGGGAGATACCCGAGAAGACCCGCCGACAAGCGGCGGCGTCCAGGCACGATCCCCACTTGCGAAAATCCGGAGCGAACCGGCCGGGGATTCAACCCGTTTCGCCTTGGTGGGAGGCGAGCAGTCTAACCGCTTAGACAACATTGCCCGCTACTAGTTGTACTGGAAAACACTTTTTAGTTCAGAAACAATTTCGTGGTTAAATTATTTGAACTCTGGCACGTCTGACGTGCCGGCCAGCCAATCACGGAAGTTCATCGACAGAGTAACTTAACACTTTTTCTTGGGTTTTCGTAATGTTTCGTCGTAACAGCCCAGATTTTATATTTTATTTTGGAAATCAAGGCATAGTCATATATGATGGAAAATCTCGAAAAAATTTTCGAGACACTATATCTTTATAACACTCTTAAATAGTTTATTATTTCATGAGTGGATGAACAAGGTTTTGACTCGGCTAAGTTGTTTGCAGACCAATCACGAACGTGCTGCCTTAATAGTATCAGAATCCTCATTGGCCCAGTGAAATGGGGCAGTAGCGTCATATGTGCATGACAGCCAACAAGGAAAGAAAACTTTCGTGCATGTATACAGTACGTATGAATCTTACAACTTTTGCCGCGATAAACCATCATCTCAAAGCATAAGGCATTGCTTCGCACACTAGAAAAATCACTTATTTCTTTTGCCGGAGATCACTAGTCAGAATTAATACAGGGCTGTAAGGGTGTAATAATTTGATAGAGCTTTAGGTGCTATTATTCATGCCATGTGCGAAAAAAAAATTCCTTAGCCCCTTGAGGATGGCACAAATTTACAAGCACTGAGGACAAATTTGAAGTAAGCTACAGAAATATAATTTTGGTTGGTCTCTGTATTTCACCCTACCATTGTCCTATTGGTCGTTGCTACACCGGACACGCCTACTGTAATCTGCAACGTTTGTTATTGGCTGGCCGTCGACCAATGAAGTCAGGCGTTGGCTGTGTACCAATTAACGTATCGCGATAGAAGTAACGCGTTTTGCAATCCGTCGTGTTCGTTTGAAAAATTATTAAAAATGACAGTTTTATTCATACAAACTGAGATGTTGACTAGTTGTCATTTTTTACTTAAATTCCGATAAAGTCTAGCCAAATAGTGAAACTCTCGAATGGAAGTTAAGATGGCGGGGACGGATCCCCGACGGAGTACGTTGTCCGCTGGTTGCGAAAGGCGCGCTTGATACAAGTACAGTGCAGGTCAAAAAAATATAAACGACTGCATCACTTGAGTTAGTGTATTAATTCGGCACTGAACAAGTTAACAAGCGAGGCTCTGTCCTTTCGCTCGGCTGGTCATGGACGCGTTAAAAAAAAAAGTTGGAAACGCAGCTCTGACCGGGTTTTCTTGTCCGACACATCTACAAGCACGGCCGAGGGACAAATATTTCAGGAGAAAGTTGCTTTCCAAAGAGTTCCGCGTGCCGGCCGCGTGGGCGGGGAGCAAAGACACGTGTTTCCGTGTCTTAGATAGCTGGTGCGCCATATTGTCACGTCTGCAGACTTGAGCTTACAACACGCGACTTCGCTACACCAGCAAGACTAGCCTCTATGGTGCATAGTCCATTCTAGGTTACTTAAGCTTTTGCTTAGGTTCTCCTTCCAGGCTATTCCTCCGCCTCGTGCAAACAAAGCTTAACCGAGTCTGAAAAAAAAAACACCAAAGGGACAGCGCACCGCATTCTTGCGAACTCAGTGTAAACATTTTTGGGCACAAGATTTATTTATTACTAGGTATTACTGACACACCTATTTTCTCACTGAGGCCACGGCGGCCGAGCGGTTAGCCTGCTCGTCTCCCACCAAGGCGAACCGGGTTCAATCCCCGGCCGGGTCAGCCGGGTTTTCTCGGGGATCTCCCGTTTCCCCCGCCCTTTCATTCCGGCGCCCCACCAATTCCCACCTTATTCACACTCATCGGCTCTCAAGACTCCGCTGTTAAGAGCCGCCCAAATCTCTTCACTCTCTTCGTTATGAAATATTATAATTCATAAATTAAATAAACACAGAAATTCAATTTAATCAATAAATAAGGTATTTTCATATTAACATAAGTATAAATCGCTTGTGATACATGACGTATTTAGAAAACGACCAAAACATCATACATGCAATGATTTTTCAAAAGGTTGATTAAAAAAAATTTGAAGAATCGGCGAATAGACTATATGGAAGCTTTTCACGGAAGCAAAAGAGTCCGAAGCTATTTGTAAATTCCAGCAGGGCATGTAGCCATTGACCAAGCCGTGAATCTCAGCGACTATGAGGAATGGCCAAGGCCACGCGATACGTCAATCACAAGCGGCCACGGCGGGCGAAACAAAATTATTACTCACGGCGCACGCTGCCCGTTAAACTGCCAGGGGTGTTTGCCAAACGGCCTCTTTTAAAAAAAGGCCGACGCGTGTTTAACTCCCGACGGGGCTACGCGACCTCGCGAGATCGCATCGCGACGTGTATAATTAACGAGAGCATGGCAAAGCATCGTCCCGACCTTGGTGCGGCATAGCTGAAACGCAGTGGCTCCATGCAAACTTATAGTCGACAGGCGTCCGGCAAAAGGACATGCCATCCTTTCTAAGCATTTTTCACGCCCGGCAGGATTTTTCATGGCGGTTTTTTTAGAGCTGGCGTGCGGGAGGCTCTGGGTTCGAATCCCGGGTAAGGCATGGGTGTTAATTTAAGTTAGGTTATAAGTTAGTCTGTAAGCCGCCACCTGCTAAGTTTTCAAGCATAAAACCGGGGAACGTTAAGAAGTCCTTTACAGTACAATACAATTTTTAAAGCCTGATCAAAGATACAACTTTTCTACTAGTTTTTGTGCATCGAAAATGGTTGCGTTTTTTGTTGCCAACTGTCACTTTGTGAATCGTTTAAAAATTCAGTGTAAGTAAATTATTCAAATATTTTAAAAAAATATATGTTTATTTCATTTTGTGTATAAAATGTTTTGTTGTGTAAAACAACTTAATTGAACTATTGCTCAACATTATTAAAGTTAAATTATATGCTAAAAATTAATTTATGATACTCCAGTATAAATTATTTAGGAAGCTAAAGAAATTACATTGTCTACGTTTTTAATTAAATGTCCGACTTTTCCAGAGTGATTGTTTTTTTCTTTTTTAGTGTCTGACTATACTTGAAGGGAGGTCGCAGATATAAACACATGGGCTGAGTGTCGAAATTCAGTAATGTTATTCTCACTTGCCTTTGGTCTCTCTTTCTTGTTTGATCGCCCGTTGTCCCATCCTTTCAAGACTTCGGACGCTCTTGTTCGTCTCCATCTATCTGTCGAATTTTACTCTACGCGAGTTTCTTTAGGCCGTGTTTCAGTTGGCTCATAGAGCGCTGGTTTGATAAGTCCTTCAATCCAGACCCTTCACTTTTTCGGGGTGTGCTCAGCTACAATTGCGACCATCTATGCGGCGATGAATGCGCCCATTTTGTTATAGGCCGTTCACGGTAAAATGACCACTTCTTAAGGCCCTTCCAAATTCTTCTTTCAATCCAGTTTTTACGTTTAAGCCACTTTTCAATATCAGCATTGCCACGTGACTAATAAATAAGGTGTATACTTTCACCACTCTCAAAAGTTAATGTCTGAGGCTGCAATAAAACATATTTATTTGTGGCTAATGCCTGGTGGTATGGTCTTAAAAAGAGCTCAATTTATCGTGAACAACCTATAATTAAACCCGACCTAAGGCGCGTAGCGCTCTCCAACCGTCTTAGTTACTATAAGCTGTTCATGGAAAAATGAGCACTTTTGAAAGCCCTGCTTAAGATCTACTTATATGCACGTTGCGTATTCTTCCACCTTATGTAAAATTAACATTGCCATAGGTCTCATAACTTTATTCATGCGTCGGTCATGTGAAACCGTAAAATTATTATAAAAGTAAATATTAGAAATAATCTGCTCATTTCTACACTTCTATGCAATGAAAAGGCTGAAAGGGAAAGAAATTATGTATGTTATCACAAATGGTTTCAGGGACCGCGGTGGCTGAGCGATTAGCACGCTCGCCTCCCACCAAGGCGAACCGGGACGATGCCGTTGGTCGACGGGTTTCTCGCGCCCCTTCATTTCGACGCCGCTCCATATTCACTCCAATCACCATCATCGGCTCTCAAGACCAAATCTCTTCACTCACTCACAAATGGTTTCCTAACACTTTTTATTCGACTTTAAGATATGGAACTACTTTCCACCCATCGTTACCAACTTTACTGGGCGCATGTCACTCAGTGCGCCCATTAAAATATATATGCAGGTTGATTTCAAAAGTGCTCACTTTATCGTGAACAGGCCTTACCATGCATGCCGGAGGGCTCACAGAACTGCGCAGCGGCATTTGTGGGTTCGCCAGATAAAAAAAAACGAATTGTTTGGAATGAGACCCCCCCCCCCCCCCCCGGCTGGCAGGGTTGCCAACGAATACGTCTAGCGGCACCTCAGAAAGAGCGTTAAGGCGTGAAGGTTGGGAGGGGATAGGAATCTGCGAAATCTCGCCGCTGAATATTGTTAACAGCCCATCGCTTAACCCCATTTCCACCTCCCCAACACACACATACACACAGAGCTGATTAACTGGTCCATCTGACGCGGAAGCTTAGCGCTATAAGCTGTTCACGGTAAAGTGAGCACTTTACCTGCTCTCGTTAGTTTTTCCTTTCGGCCATTGTTTACCCTTCACTTTTTTTTTTTTTTATAAATATCGCCACTTAAGAAATAAACACGGTGTGTATATTCCACCGCGCTCTGAATTTAACGTCCAAGGCTAGAATAAAGTATACTTATTGACTATTATTCAAAATGCGAGGACATTCAAAAATGCTCACTTTACCGTGAACACCTTCTCGCTCCTTCGCCCGCTTGCCGACACAGCAAGAATATTCAAGGAAAACGTGAAACTATTTCCACACACCTTCCCTCTATTAAAACACGGCGATTAATCGCAAAAAAAAAAAAAATGCACAAGTTCATATCACGTATTCGCAGGGGTCAGAAGAAAGGGGTATATTTTAGTATAGGCTGTTCACGATAAGATGAGCACTTTTGAAAGCCCTCCGTAAGATCTACTTGTATGCACGTTGCGTATCCTTCTGCTATACGTAAGATTAACATTGTCAAGGGCCTCGTCACTTTATTCGCTCGTCGGTCAAGTGAAACTGTGAAATCATTACGAAAGTAAATATCTAACAAATCTGGTCGTTTTTACACTTCGATACTTTTTTATATAAAAAAAAAATTGAAGTTATCAGAAATGGTTACGTAACATTTTTTATACTACGTTAGGATACGGAACTACTTTCCATCTATCGTTACCAACCTTACTGGGCGCATGCCACTCAGGGCGCCCGTTAAAATATATGCAGGTAGGGACAGTGAATTTTTTCTAAGGTTGATTTCAAAAGTGCTCACCTTATGGCGAACAGTCTTTAGTGCCAAATAACAGTTGAGGGAGGGGACATTTTAAAAACATTTACGATAAGAATCAAAAGAAATGGCCGTAGATATTCAATAGGCCTATCAAAATATTTTACCCATACAATACAACTTACACTGTAAATGATTATGTAATTATATGTTTCTTTTATTTTTCTTCTAACTTAAATATGAATATCACCAAAAAATTTTTTTTAGCAAATGTTACTCCAGCGACATGAACATTTTTGAGTGAAGAGATTTGGGCGGCTCTTAACATCGATGTCTTGAGAGCCGATGAAGGCGAAGCGAGGCGAGTATGGAGCAGCGCCGGAATGAAAGGCCGGGTGGGGGGGGGG
The DNA here is from genome assembly GCA_029891345.1 of Dryococelus australis. NCBI lineage: Eukaryota > Metazoa > Arthropoda > Insecta > Phasmatodea > Phasmatidae > Dryococelus > Dryococelus australis. The sequence goes on from CM057008.1 coordinate 34,642,058, forward strand.
GAACGGCAGATCCCCGAGAAAACCCCGCCGACCAGCGTCATCGCCCGGCACGATTCCCACGTGCGAAGGTCCGGGAGCAGCCTCGCCGGGAATCGAATCCGGTTCCCCCATGGTGGAAGGCGAGCAGTCTAACCACTACACTACCGCCCCCCCCCCGCCTCTATTTTCCGGGTTGCCGGTTGGCAAGTAAGTTGCCAGGTGAAAATTGACGAACGGTATTCCTGACATATTACTGGCTAGAGTCGCCATTTTGCTGGCGTGTGGGGCTGAAGTTCGCGAGATAAGCGACTGTTTCAATTCTGTAATCTTTTTAATACTCTGTGCTACGAGAGCCAGTGGCAGCGGAAAAGAAAGTGGGGGGGGGGGGCAATGTCCCTCCCTTATAATCGTAGTGAGGGACTATATAGGCATTTGTCCCCACCCTACGTTTGACATCTACATTCTCTAATGCATGATAAAAAATGTTTATAATTTTTACAGAGAAATTCTTTGCAGTTTTACAAATGCTCGTAACAGTACAATGACTTCTCTTGTAAAACTACAAGGGCCATGTTTGTAATAGACCTCAAGAAATGTTTGTACTATACCGACCCGTTTCCACGAGCTTCAGCAAAATGGCGGACACTCAACAACGTAAAACCTTATATAGCTGTTTGTGCGAAAACTATAGGTGATGTAAAGTGTAGCTGCACGCAAAAAAAAAATGTAGTGCAAGTTTGAATAACGTAAAACACTTTTTAAAAAATTCAAATAATCATAAAAAACGACACTTTCAATAAAACGTGACCGTATTATTCATTAACTTTTAAAGTTTCCTATCTACACAGAACTCTTAAATCAGCTCTCAATATCGCTTTGTTAAGAGCTCAACTCAACCACGGAACTCTAAATGAAATAAGTGTACCTATTATCATTAGCCAAATAACTTCATTAATATTTAGTAGGTACTTGCAGCAGGGGTGTGGGTTCTAGTCTGCGCGCTGGAAAAGTGTAAGAATATCGTAAATTAGTTTAAGAAAAAAATTTTTTACAGTTATTCTCGGTTATTAGTTTATCATATTCGTTTTCCATAAGGAAAAAAAAAAAAGTAATTTTACGTACACTTTTCAATAATATCAGTTGTAATACAAGGCCATCAATTGTAATATTATAAAAAAAAGGTCTTGCACATTTTTACAAGAAAACTATTTTTTAGATTTACAAAGGATTTTCTTGGCAATTTGGTTTCCAAAGATTTTTCTTGTAAAAGTACATAAAAAAATTCAGAGTGCAATGTAGTCAAATTTCTCTCAAACCACGCGATTCATAATATTGAAATGAACAAGAAACTAATTACTGAATTTTATCATCAGTTAAAGAGGTAGACGGGTCTAGCGAGACAGTCAACTAGAAAGCTAAACAATCGCCTTGGCGGTTCGGTGACCTTGGATTCCCAGAACCTTGCAATACCAGTGAAAGTGTCTAGCACATTTATTAATTATTATAACAGAGGAAACGGGGAGGCAAAGTTTCAAGTGAGTCAGAATCACACTCCAAACTGTATGACTATGAAAATCTACTATCATAATGAAACTTTGCAAAAAAAATAAAATTGCGAAATCGTAACCGATATAGCAAATAATGTTTTATTCAGTAGTTTCATTTAATTGATGTAAACTAGGCAAGCCATCACTGGGTAAGACGTAACTACTGGTTTGCCCTCCGCGCCATGGCGCAAATTGCAAAAAAAACAAAGGATACAAGGCAACTAATAAAATGTCGCCACGGGCAACCAATGAATAACAGTTGTTGCCGAGAAGTATAGGCTCATGTCGAAAAGTTAGATGGGCTTAACGTCTCGTCGACAGCGAGGTCATTAGAAACGGTGCAAGTTGCACAGATAATTGTGATTGGGGGAGGATTGGGCCATGGCCTTCGTTAGGTACCCGTCCCAGCAAACTATTTTTTTTTTTTAAGCAGCTGAAAATTTGTTTTATAAAGTGAGCATTTTATAGCGCGTAGATAAATATCAAAACTATAAAAATTAAGAAATTAACGTATAACATTTCATTGTACACATTTTTTGTTCCGGTTTTTTTTGGTTTCATTTTTATTCTGTGTAAGTAAAACGATGACGCTCTACAGCATGTTGAAAGAAGATAAGTCACATTATGAAGAAAAGATATGACGTGTGTACGTGGAACCTGACATACATATTTGTGTGTGTGTGTTTACTATGTCCAGTGTATAAACTTTGAATTGAATTTTACTTATTAGACTTGTCCAATATAATTTGTAAAGGCTGATCACGATAATGTGAACACTTTTGAAATCAACCTTAGCAAAACGTCACTGTTCCTACCTGCATATATTTTAACATCGATTAAAAAGAGTTAGGTAACCATTTGTGATAACTTAAATCTTTTCTCTCGCTTTCAGTTTTTTTTATGCGTCGAAGTGCAAAAATGAGTAGTTTATAGAATATTAACTTTCCTAATAATTTCACAGTTTCACTTGACCTACGTAACGCTAATTTAACATAAGGCGAATGAATACATAATGTGCATACGAGTGGATTTTAAACGGGGATTTCAAAAGTGCTCATTTCACAGTGAACAGCCTATACAGCTACGCATTTAAAATAAAAGTTCTTACTGGTGCACTAAAACAAATAAGACAAACAAACGCCGGAGAATGGGCCGATGAGGCAGCGATGACGAAATGTTTGCGAAGACAATTGCGTGGTCCGCGCTATGACGTAACCGGACTTCGTGAACGCAGCCTCCGCACACACGATGCTCTTTCTCTCGCGTCCGCGGATGAATGCTGAATCAGCGGCCGAGAGCCAAAACACATCGCCCCCCCCCCCCCCCCCGCACTTCACCCCCCCCCCCCCCCTCATCCTCGCGTAGCAGACAGACGCGTCGCGTTGCATCCTGGGGAATGTGCGTGCTCAGGCACAGCCGCACGTGGCCCGTTGAAGCAAAAAAAAAAAAAAGCCCTTAAACAATTGAAAACGTTTTAACATTCGACTTTACCGTTTGCTTTCCGACATGTTGTTTCACACAATGGAACTGTCAAAGGTAAAGCACTCTTTAACTTTACGATTTCGAATAGTTGAAGTTTAAAGTCAAAGTCAAGCAGCCATTTTGCCGAGAAACTAAAAGAGGTTATGTGGAAAGTGCGTTATTTTATTGTAGTGCGATTTTAATCTCGGTATATTAAACAAAGTTCGTCTTAAATAAAATAATTGGCTAACGAATATAATGTGAAGCGGAAATATATGAATTTACATATTGTAATAAAGTAAACAATAGAGTTTTTTGTTTCGAAATAAACGTCTAAAATAAATATTAAGCCTATTTTTAAAAAAGGTTTTTACAAAGGTTAAATATCCGCTCGTACAGCAATGCGGCGTCAGTATAAGCTATCCACGGTAAAACGAGCACTTTTGAAAGTCTTCTCATTTGGAATAATGGTCAATAAATATATTTTATTTTAGCCACAGACGTTGATTTTCGAGTGCGGTGGATCATACACGCCGTGTTTATTACCCTATTTATTAAAAAGGTGGTTAAAGGATAAGAAATTGCCGATAGGGAAGAATAACTATGTCCTCGTAAGTACTCACTTTACCGTGAACAGCCTATATAAAGGCTGTTCACGATAAAGTGAGCACTTTCGAAATAAACCTCAGAAAAAAGTCACTGCCCCTGCCTGCATATATTTTAACGGGCGCACTGTGTGACATGCGCCCAGCAAAGCTGGTAACGATGGGTGGAAAGTAGTTCTATATCTTTACGCGTAATAAAAGGTATGACGTAACCACTTGCGAAAAATTAAATTATTTCTTACGCTTTCCGATTCTTTTAACGTCTCAGTGTGTAGAAATTAGCAGATTTATAAAGTGATTACTTTTATGATAAATTCGCAGTTTCACTTTACCCGACACATGAATAATGTGATGAGGCGCATGGCAACGTTAATTTTACATAAGGCGTAGGAATACACAACGTCCATGTAAGTAGATCTTAAGCAGGACATTCAAAAATGCCCACCCTACCGCGAGCAGCCTATATACCAGTTCGAACACGAGCGCAGTCTTGCGACACTGGTGACTGTCGGGCTGTAGCAAGTGTTGTTTGCGTACGGAGATGCGCTAATCGACACTTCTCGGGAGGGGCGATGACGTCACGTGACGTAACAGCGGGATGTGTGGTGGCCGCGGGAGTAACGTATGTCGCGTGTCGTCCCTTCGCCATATTTGGAAGCCACTTCGCCACTATTTCGAAAATCCCAGCGATAGCTCTGTGTGTGTGTGTGTGTGTGTATTCTGCTTGCAACGAAGCGAGCAAAGAGTTTTCAATGTGCCGCGGGATTAAGGGCACAATGTAGCTAGCGTCCAAGGTCAAGAAGCGAGGGGGCTATAAGGACGACAGTTACACGCACGTCTAGCGCCTCATCGCTCCTACGCTGTACTGTGCAAATTAGATCTATAACATAGGGGATTTATTACACGCGACGAAAGCCCACAGGTTAAACTACGCCCGTATATTTGTACTTTTATCTTGTCGCTTAGAGAAACTGCATACGTAGGCAAGGTTTAAAAAAATGCGTTATTTGACCGTTTTTTACGATTTTTTTTTTCTCCACGAATACATTCAATATGACAAAAGTAAAAAAAAAAAAATGGGGCTGTAGATAAGTGCTTTTTATCTTTTCCGACAAAAAGTCATATTTCCAGAATGTTTATTTGCCGAGATATGCGTTTACGCGCAAACAACGATTTCACAGAAAACGTTTTAGTACATAAGACTCTTTAAGATCCCTCATTCATAAACAAAAATTTTAAAAATTAAAAAGAAAATTCCGCTTTATAATTATTGTTTTAATTTCTTTTACGAGCAGACCTGGACTATGCAGATGCCCGTATTGCTGAAATCGTTAAACGGTGCAAAATATTTTTAATTAATATTTTACTGCTATCAATGAACATTAATAAACGTCTGCCTTACACGTTAATTTGGACGTCTGTGTCAATCGCTTATATTTTTAAGGAAGCCGTATGAAGAAAATAAATTCTGCCCTTTCCTGAAGTCTGCGTCCCTGATTCTGTCGCTTTGGTAGTTTGTCAATTTTTTTTCTTCCCCGAGCCTATACCTACATTTCACACACACGTGTGTGTTTTGTCTCCTGGGTTTTGTAGTTCTTGTTTCTGCAACGCACGTCAGAGCTTGCCTCGCAGTTCTGTGGTGTGCATGTTCTAGTTTACATATATTTTTCTATTCGTCGAAATATGCTGCTCGTAATATGCAACAAAGGTACAGTTTGTACAGGCTGTTCACGGTAAAATGAGCACTTTTGAAAGCCATTCGTATGATCGACTTACATGCACGTTGTATATGCTCACGCCTTGCGTAAAATTAACATTGCCATGGGCCTCGTCACTTTATTCATGCGTCGGTCAAGTGAAACTGTGGCATTATTAGAAAACTAAACATTTTACAAAACTGCTAATTTTTACACTTCGGTGCATTTAAAAAAAAAAAAAAAACAGAAAGAGGAAGAAATAATTTAAATGATCACAAATTGTTACCTAATACATTTAATCCGACGTTAAGATAAGGAACTACTTTCCATCCATCGGTACCAACATGACTGTATGCACGTCACTCAGAGTGCCCGCTACAATATATGCATGCAGGGACAGTGAGTTTTTTCTAAGGTTGATTACATAAGTGCTCACTTTATCGTGAACAGCCTTTATTCCTGAGGGGAGCGTACATGCAAAGGAGACCACTTGAGTTAAATAAGTCAAAAGACGTCTGATCAGGGATGTATGCACTCTAAATTTGAATCAGTGAGAATTTCACTGTTTCAATCAGTCAACAATACCTCACTGACTCAACAGTCACTTCGGTGAATTTAACTGATGAACCAGTGAAAAAATGCCCGCTAATTCATCAGTCATTTCTTTCACTGTTTTTCAGTGGTTTTTTTTCTTCTGATGGATCAGTTAGACAGCGTGTAAAAATGGCCATCAAGTAACGTTAGAAAATGGCCTCTAAACAATGCGTACCAAGGGAAATAACTGCGTAAAAACTAATATAACTAATACAAAGTACTTTCTAAAATGTATTTCCTCTTTCAAAAACCATTTTACGAGATAGTATGAACATTCAGCCTTTCATTCCGTTTTTAAGTCTTTCATTTCGTTGTCATGTAATCGTCACAGAGCTATGATGTGGTGACGACAGTGCACTTATATAATATTCGTTTTAACAATCGTAACGGTGTCTAATTAAAACCAAAAACGAAAGTTAAGGACATACAATTCAAATCTTCAAGATTTAGATGAAAACTATGACATATATTTTCCTCTAATTTTTTTGATGTAACTTGGTAGTGCAGACAGTAAGGTACCGGCCTAAAAGCGAAATGGAAAAGATGTACGAGAGTTCAATCTCGGCCACCTCCGAAGAATTATTTACTATTTTTAAAACTGGTAAATTGCGCAATATAAATAGTAAACTATCGTAAGTATATTTATTTCACGTAATTATTCGGCTAAATTCAATAAAAACATAATTTAATTCGCCACTGCAGTCGGCCGTCAACCAGTGAAATTTTTTTTCACTGAAACAATCAATGGTTTTCCACATATTATAAGCGGAGTCATTTTCACTGATTCGAGCAGTTGAATTTCATCAGTGGTTTTCCACTTATTCGCAACTTCGAAATGCAGAATCAAAACTTTATTTTACAGCACGCGCAACGCTATCGTTGTTTAGAAATATCACGTGATCTGATCCTGCGACTTTTACTGCGTGACGCCCCGGTTTAAATTTAGTTCTACTTTATTACATGCACTTTGCTCTGAGACGTCGACGCAATGCATTATCAGAGGTCAAGTCATTTGAGCAGACAGTTCTGTGAGCCTCGCTGAACGTTCGACGAACAAACGTTAACACTCGCGAGGCAAATCTTCTTATTGTTCATATTCCGCGTGCGTATCGAGTCATTAAGAACAATTCTTAATTCTTCAGTCTTTAATCGTAAACCCACCCATAAGCTTTGCTTGCATGAGGCCAGTGGCGTTTATTCCATAGACGCAAGGTTATCAATGCTTACCCTATACCTCCGTCACCAACAGCATTCCTTCAGCAGGGTAAGCAGTCGCTCTGTTTGCGTCCTCCAGTCCTACATTTTCCCTTGGAAAAGTGGATGGAAGTGTTCGGGGAAAACGGGAGTTTTGTAATATGCTCTCTAATTAATATTCCATTTAATAATTATTACATTCATTTCTTTTCCATTTTTGTAATTAATGTTAGGTATTATAAAACGGTTAATACAAATGGAGGGTAAGCAAAGTTGGAAGTTGCATTTGTTAGTAGAAATTGCTTGCCCTGTAAAAAAGAAGAAAAAACTCTCAACACGCCACTGCATGGGGCGGAGGAATATCCTGGAAGTAGAACTTTAGCAGGGCTTCAGAAAAGTTGAAAGTAACCGCGAGTGGATCACACGTGTTTGGAATTTAGCTCCCCCCTCAGACACGAATCCGTGAGATTTCGATCTCTACGCGTGGAAACTTTCCCGCGATGGTCTTTCACGACTCCAGGGCGAAGAGATGTTACAAAACACCAGCATTTCTACCTTCTCTCTCTCAAGAGCGGGTTGCTCCGGCGAATCTGTATGAGACACGAGCGCCCGCCTGCTAGTCACACTTTATCGCGAGTCCTCGATCGCGCGTTCTTGTCCGTGGATACGACACGGTTACAAATGCGATGTGCGTGGTTAACAACCTCTATAGTGCCGGACACTTCTCAAACCAGCCTCCCTGCTTCACCAACCAACTACTGTGCATCCTTCCCACACCACAGCATAAACTAGCGGCGGATCCAGAGCTGAGGAGACTGTAGTGGCCGGGGGGGGGGGGGGGCAGCCTTCCCAGTATCTCCCCGTCCGAAATGACACACATTTTTTAAAACCTTTTTTTTAAATGACAATCATAATATATATGTATATATATAACCAACATGACACATTCTTTTATACCCTATATTAAAATGGCAATCATTATATTTATTTATTTGTTATTAACCACACATATGACTACATCTTACGCCGAAACTTCGTTTTCTGAATAAACGGAGAAAAAACTATTATATCGTGTTACCTTCTTACTGTAATAATATGTGGCGGTGATTAGCTCACATATGCGAAAATATTAATGCTAAATTTACAGATTTAAAATGTAAGATATATAAATGACAGGGTGATGCAATTTACATATGAATATTATCTTGACGTATTGTAAATTTGTGTGTATATGAGAGCGAGACTGCCTAAGTAGTTTCTATCCTTTCCTTTTCTATCCTTCCACTGTGACTTGTGAACGATGTACTATAGTCCATTTCATATAAGTGGTCTCAAATTTGACAGTTCTAGGAAAGTAGTGCCAATGGCATCTGGTTGGCTATGTATCCTTCCGCCACAGCGGAACTGTCATTGAAGGTGACTGTTTGCAAACAAACACATTGTGACTGCCGGTATTTGAAAACAAACAACATGACTGCCAGTATTTGTAAACAAACAACATATGACTGCCAGTATTTGTAAACAAACAACATATGACTGCCAGTATTTGTAAACAAACAACATATGACTGCCTGTTTTTGTAAACAAACTGCATGTGCCTCCTCCCAAATTACTTTTTGAAGCTGTGAAGGGCTGTTCAAACAGTTGGAGGTTGGCAACAATCCCATTTTTTTTTAGTTTATAAATATTTTATGTAATTGACTTAGCCCATATAATAAGTCGATAAATTGATAATTTTTACCTCGCAAGAAATTTGTAACCAGAATGCACGAAAATGAAATTGTATTTTGACTGTCAAATGGATAAGATATTTTACTGTTTTTTTAATATACTCTAAATATATTAATGACAACTAATCTTGTCACACTTACCTAAGGAAAGTTCTTGTAAAGATAAAAATGTTGCATGGTTTCCACGAACACGACTACCAAGATCCCCCCCCCCCCCCCCACAGGAATGCACAAATACGGCCCCTCCCCCTCCCACGCCTTCTTTTCCAAGACAGTATACATTCTTACATACAGGCTATGCCTACTATTGCATTAAAAGTACATAATTCAGCTTTGTGATATGATATGACAACAAACTCTGTACAGCCCGATACTTTTATGGTGGTTATAAGTCTCAAGATGTTAAAGTATGTAGGTAGCCAAAATAATATTTAAGCAAATGTTACTTAATTTCAGTAATTTTAATAATGCTCATTTAGTAACTCAAATGTTAAGTATTGCAGGTCTACATACCAAATACTTTAATAACTTTTCTCAAATACCTACGTGTACAGATTGTCATGCTGTGAATAAAAACTTATTTCTGACTCAGTGTTGATATTTACACTGAAGTTCAGTCGCACAACATCCCTCCTCATAATTGTGAATACAGCCCTAGGCTTGTTCTCGGGTATCTAACGAAAAACTGTATTTCAGTTCAGAGATGTTACAAAGCGCTCTAGAGAAGCAGATGTGACCTACAGCAACAATATATCAAACGAACACGTTACTTACACTCCAAGAAGATGCTTCACCTACCCAAGATTGAAGACATCATACAGTTAATTTTCCTTAGGGATAAATTTTAGTATGTCGCAGTTCCTGCTGGTGCATGAGACACTTCTTCATGATGTCGGAGCACCTTCGTTGGGTGCTTAAATTGAAAGAATTTTGTTTGATAAGCATGTTGTAATTTACTTGATATTGAAAAGTTGTCTTTAAAGTTTTTATCGCCAGTAAGCTTTACATTTTGAAACCCTCCAGAAACAGAGTGTTGGTTTCAATCAATAATAACACAGAGAAATGTTCATAGCAATGAAATGTGGGCCCAATTAGGGTATTATATTTATTTTATTTCCAGGGGAAAAGGAAAAAGTGAGCTGATTTGGGGGGGGGGGGGGGGGGGCTTTAGGTTATCGTCTTTCGAGAAACTGGTTTATTTTGATGTTCTTACGACGCCGGAATCACATAGCCCCAACGCGCACGACACGACGGCCAACAGCCAATGAAATACAAGATAGAACGTCGTAAGCCCGACCGATTATGTCGTCCGACCAGCAATTTTGGATTATAAATGAGTTCTATTCTTCGTCGTACCGTGAAGTACGATGCACAGAATGTACAACCTTGCAAAATGAAATTGTATGGCAAGGTTTCCCTACAATGGTAAATACGCAGCTTAAAATAAAAATTAATTGAAAACTACTGTATTTAACTCTTAAATAATTTTACTTTTGTATGCATTAGCGATACCAATTTGTCACCATTATGTATTACAATTTCCCTCTTGTTCACCGCCTTTTACACTAACGTAGCCTATCAGCGCCTTCTAAATAAATGCGGAGAGCGTGGTGTCGGTCGTGCTGTAAATCCAAGTAGTCGCATTGAAATGTGTCGTGGTTGCGTTTTGGTCGTGTCGTGCTGTGTTGGTCGGGTCTATGTGATTCCGGCATGAGTGTGTGGCATTTTGAGTTGCATATTGTTTTGATGGAACAGTGGAAAAATTTACTCGTATGGAAATAACATATAAATTATTTAACTTCGAAAATTATAACTTTAATGGAAAATACAAAACGCGATACATACGTCGCTATTCCTATTCCTACAGATGCAGCAACATATACACGAACACACTTTGACCGAAGATAACCTTACAATCGAATTTACGATGTAGACAAACAAATATTGTTCACTCAATACAAAAGTGTGGAAAGCGCGACATTTTTCAGGCCACGTGCATTTCAATAATTTGTTCGTCACTGGCATTAAATAATTTATTTGCAAAATCATTCAGTAAAATCAACACTGCGCACGTTTCCTGATACAAACAAACTTAAACTTATGTACGGAAATTATATTTGTGTCACTTCATTGAGGAAGGCGGTTAGGAAAATGGCGGAACGAGCAGTTTAACGACGTGCCAATTAATATTACATTTCACTCAACAAAACGCACTACAACGGTACCTGCATCCAACTATGTTTGTAGAAAGCAAATAAAAAATAATTAACTACCGATTAAATATTCCGATAACACCAATGAAATATTAGTATAATAAACACAATGAGAAGAATGGTGCTCGCACAACTTCCTTCACCGGGCTGGAAACATAAACATGGCTAGCCATTGGCTGGAAACGTTTACTGTTCGTATGTGTCCACATACTCTGTCATAAATGCTAAACATGATTTTTAAGTCCCGTTACTAATAGCCAAGAAAATTTAATATTACTATAGAAACATAATTTAAACCATAAGTGTTGTAAGTATAATTAAGATTTTATATTACAACTTTTAGTTCCGAGTACTATTTTCTTCCAAAGACATCATCAAAATAGCCAACCTGGCAACACGGATCCCGCAGCAGTTCATCAGCTACTGGGTAGCTGATGTACTGGGTCACACTGTCTGTCAAATTTGAGATCACTTATGAAATGGACTATACTAGTGACAATACTAATACTCATTAGCCTCCCCCCCCCCCCCCGAAAAAAAATTCTGGATACGCCCCTAGCATACACTCGCGTACACAAAACCGATACAAGAGAGTTTTTACACTGAGAGAAAATAGAACGGAATATTTGTTTACATAGGTCCAAAAATTAATTTGTTTGCACTGTCAAAATATTTTGTTGAGAAAACAATAAAAATTACTTTAGTTCATCTAACAAACTATACATTTAGATAAAATTTAACTGGAGATAAGGTACTTCTATGTTAACAGAAGTCCAAAACGCTTGCGATACACGCATATTTATGAAAAGAAATCTAACACGTCATACGTGGTGTGATTTTTCAAAGGTTTGATTAGAGAAGTATGAAGAAACAGTGAATAGGCTGGAGTAACAACAGTGGTGCAGACAAAATACGGGAACTACGAACTTATAATTGAGTCACAATGCCAATTCTGCCAAAATACGAGTTCCGAGTTTGTAGTTCAGCCGTTATGACCGTATTGCTGTGTAACGACAACAGATATAAAGGCTGTACACGAAAAAGTGAGCCCTTTTGAAGCCAACCTCAGAAAAAAAGTCACTACTCCTATCTACGTATATTTTAACGGGCGCACTGAGTGACACGCGCCCAGCAGAGTTGGTAACGATGGAGATCAAGTAGTTCCACGTCTTAAAAGTCGAGTTTAAAGTGTTAAGTAATTATCTGTGATACGTAAAATTACTTCTTTCGCATTTTTTTTTCAGTCCATGTAAGAGTAAAAATTAGCAGATCTGTAAAATACTTATTTTTTAAATAATTTCACAGTTTCACTTGACCAGCGCATGAATAAAGTGATAAGGGCCGATGCCAGTGTTAATTTTACATATGGCGGAAGAATATACAACGTGCACTCGAGTAGATCTTAAGCAGGGCTTTCAAAAGTGCTCAGTTTACCGTGAACAGCCTATAGCTGGACATATCAGTACTCAAGGCTATGCTTATAAGTTCATTATAGCTTATTGGTATCCTTTCGCCAGTTGCTAATAGAGAAATGGCCTTGTGACTAATATACACAGTGTATACTTTATAATCACTCCAAATTTGACTTCTGAGGTCTCGATAAAATATAATTTTTTTGGGTAATACGCCTAGTGGGAAGGGCCTTAAAATGTGCTCATTTTACCGTGAACGACTTATGATATGGTGGAGGGTAGATATCCTCGTAACTATTGTGTGGCCCACGTTAAGATCGAAAGGAAAACCTTTTCACCAGGACCCACACCAGCAAAAACGCACATGACTTACGCTATTTTTTTTTTACGGGAATACGTATTTAAATTTTTAACCATAGTGAGAGCCAATCCAGAAAATCCGATGATAACAAAATCGTGGGATACAGTTTGGCATTGCAGCTCCGGATCTATCGACTACATTCTATATTCAATTACACCACTCGATTGCCAAAGGATCAAAGAATATGTAAAGTTGGGTGAGGACAGTGAATCGCGCGAGGAAAAAAAAAAGGGGGGGGGGGGCAATTTTGAGTTCCTTTCACCGCGTTTCATAACTTCCGCGTAGTATAACTTTTGACTAGGAGAAGCTACGACGTTCGTTTAAGTTATAATCGACAGCTCTCGTCAAGATCAATCGAGTGTGCGTATAAAAACATTTACGTGGCGAGGTTAGACCATATGATGAAATTGTATGAGTTTAACGTAAAATAAATTACAAAAATTTAACACAATTTCGGCCTATACTCGCCAAAAAGCCAAGACGAAATACAGAAATCGTATACAGTTGGAAAGAGCATCACAAAAGCAATCCAGTGATACCCATAAAACGCCATATGATAGAGTGAAGCGGTGCCGGGAACGTAAAATAAACATCAAGGCGTCCACGCGCGTCAACGGAGACGTATTCACGCAAAACAAACAGCCGTGTCCCCAACACAGTCAAGCCCCATTTTTTCTTTCCCCTGCCGCAGTCGCTGGGAAATTGTTACAAGCGCCATTTGACGTCTTCTCGCACGAAGCACACACGTGCGACGTCCTCAGCCAATAATAGAATTCGGCGCGGCTGCGTCGACCGACGGAACTGGAGTTTCTGTCGGGCGGCCGTACGTGCGAGCTGGACTGTAAAGCTAGACTCACAACCGTCCGTCGCCCGTCCGTCAAGCGGTCACGTGATCTTCAGCCAATCGCTGGACTTGTCCATCCATCAAATATTTTTCAATCTTTAACTTTCGACGGGCCGACGGATGGGGATCAAAGAGACGTGGAGATGGGTATATCCGGCCGTCAACCGCCCCCTATAATCAGCCTCCGGCAACATTAACAAGGTGGGTGAGTGAGTGAAGAGATTTGGGCGGCACTTGACAGCGGGGTATTGAGAGCCGATGAGGGTGATTTAATTGAGTATGGAGCGGCGCCGGAATGAAGGGGCGGGGGAAACGGGAGATCGCCGAGAAAACCCGCCGAACAACGGCATCATCCGGCACGATTCCCACTTGCGAAAATACGGTGATCCGGCCCGGGATTGAACCCGGTTCTCCTTGGTGAGAGCCGAGTGTGCTAATCGCTCAGCCACCGTGGCCTCATGAAGATGGCGGGGGCTTTCCAATTACGTTGTAATGGTGGTGGGGTGCGGTAATAAAATTTATTATAATTAATTAGCGTCTTGGTATTAAATTTAGGCGCCCCCGGCAATAATCACGTAAATAGTTATTGTGTAATCCTTATGTTCAATAAACCCCATCCTATATTGTTGTGCGCTACATAATCATGACTCGTCCACTTATGAATTGACATAAGGCCATTGGTGCGTGTAAGCAGTATATTTATATAATTTGTGTCATAACTTGTTTCGGAGCGAATTTTTCAAAATTTTTGGGTCTTCAAGACGTAAATAACAACTTTTAACACCTTCTTACGTCGTTATGTCCGTTATTCTCGGAGCACTGATGGAGTGCTCCGAGAATAACGGACATAGTGAATTTGTAACAATATAAGAAGGCGCTAAAAGTTGTTATTTACGTCTTGACGAGCCAATTTTGAAAAATCCGCTGTGGAACAAGTTATGATACAAAATGTATAAGTATCCTGGTTTCGTACACGAATGGCCTTAAAAACAAATTCTTGGCTATAGTCTTTACTACGTACCTAGACCAAACAAAAATTATGTTTGCTGCAAGCGTACTTTGCAGTGGTTCATATTCAAGCAAGTGTTTCTTTGTGGCAAGGAAAGCGTTTATACAGTGTAGCGTCGACGGCACTGATTACGCCTTCTGGCCCGATCATCTCATGCGTAGCGATGGATCTCGAACGACGGCGACTGGCCGCGAAGGACGCAACACAGATCACCGTAAGGGAGGGGAGGGGGGAGTAAGGACGAAGGACGCGAATGGGTCAAGGAAAGCCTTGTGGCCTGAGCGAGCAACATCCGATCCTCGTGTGAGATCCGAGACCCGCCGGACGCCGCAGCCTTCGCCGACGTGGCTGGCGGATTAATCAAAGCTCGGCCTTGACCCACTGTTCCCCGGCCGTGCGGTCGACGCGAATGACTCGCGCGGAACTTGGGGAGAGTCGCGGGCTCGATTCGCTGTTTCCCAGCCCTGCATTTTCTGAGGAAATGGTTGCTTGCGCGAATACGCGTATCTCGGTAAACAAATATTCTGCAAATACGACTTTTTGTCAGAAAAGATTTAAAAAAAAAAATATCATTTACTTTCGTCATATTAAGTGTATTCTTGGGGAAAAAATTCATGGAAATGAGTCAAATATCGCATTTATGAAGCTTGTGTGTGCAGTTTTCTTAAGGCCACGATCTCCCATCTCTACAGCTGTTACGAGAATTAATTGTTTGAACCCAAACGGCATTCTATATTGTAAAATCCTCTTAGAGTTTTGTTACAATTTTTTTAAATTTAATCTAATTTTTTCAACACAAAAAACTCTATCAGATTAATGAATTATTAAATAAACAAAATGTTTGTTAATTAATTAATTGGATAAAAGTACGACGTTTTCCGTGTTAAAAAATTTATACTACACAATAAAAACAATTTGTAACAAAACTGTAGGCGAATTTTACAATATCGGCTCCCGTTTGGGTTTAAATAATTAATTCTCACAAAAGCTGTAGAAATGGAAGATCATGGCCTTGAGCAGCAAGAGAAAAGTACAAAGATACGGGCATAGTTTATTCTGTGTACTTTTCATCTTGCGCGTAAGAGCGATGAGGCGCTAGGCGCGCGTGTTGACTGTCGCCCGTATCGCTCCCTCGCTTCTTGACCTTGGACGCGGGAGTTCCCACGGGTGTCCATCTCACTCTTAAATACCGAATTATAGAAAACGTGTGTCGGCAGTGTGCGAATTGTTGGTAACTATGGATGGGAAGTAGTTCCATATCTTAACATCGGACAAAAAGTGTTGGGCAACCATTTGTGATCATTTACATTATTTATTTCCCCTTCTGTTGTTTTTTTTTTTATGCATCGAAGTGTAATAATTATCAGATTTCCAAAATATTTACTTTCGTAATAATTTGACGATTTTACTTTACCGAAGCATGAATAACGTGATGAGGCCCTCGGCAATGTTAATTTTACACAAGGCCGACGAATACACAACGTGCATTCAAGTATATATTAAACAGGGCTTTCAAAAGTGCTCGTTTTACCGTGAACAGCTTATAACACTTTAAATTCCACGTTAAGGCGTGGAACTGCTTTCCCTCTTGTCGTTGCCAACTTTACTGATCACGTGCCAAGACAGAGTGATCTTTAAAACATATGCAGGTAGGAGCAGTGGCATTTTTCAAATGCTAGTTTCAAAAGCGCTCAAACAACCGCTAAGACCGGGTTACAATCGATATAAGCAGATCACTCACACAACACAGTGATATACATAAGAGTCAAACTTCTTGTTTTCAATCAGAGTGGCTAAAATCACGTATAACACTAAGCACTTACCTAAGCACAGTTATAGTAATAAGGCGAGTTCAGCTTGGTTTAACTTTCCTTGTTATTATCGCTGTGTGTCGATATTCAGCTAACCAGGATCTCGAGACACTTATACTACGTTATCAAATGAAAAACTTACTTACGAACGAAGAAAGTGTGTATGTTGACTTCATACCTAGGGCAGATATTTTCTTTAGTTTATTTCTGGATAATCACAGCCACGGAAGTTTTGTAACGTTTTTAAGTAGCATAAATACAAAAAATTTAAATGAAAATAATTTCTCATTATAAAAAGTCTCAGATCAATCGACAATATTCCTTTTTAAACAAAAAAACCGCTACCAACTATACAGAACTTAATTTATTCGGTACTAAAAGTAGCAACATAAACAAACTAATATTATTATCGTTATATCAGTTGTAGCCAGGCCACTATAGGCTGTTCGCGGTAAAATGAGCACTTTTGAAAGCCCTGCTTGTATACGCGTTGTGTTCTTCCGCCTTGTGTAAAATTAACATTGTCATGGGCCTCATCACTTTATTCATGCGTCGGTCAAGTGGAACTTTGAAATTATTAGAAAGTAAATATTTTACATATATGCTCATTTTTACACTTCAATGCATTTAAAAAAATGTAATTTAAGTTACCATCCATCGTTACCAACTTTTCTGGGTGCATGGCACTCATTGCGCCCGTTAAAATATATGCAGTTAGGGGCAGTGACTTTTTTATAAGGTTGATTCAAATGTGCTCACTTTATCGTCAACAGCCTTTATGCTTGTGTGGTATATGGTAAGTGCTTATCAGTATAATTGTGGATGTGTTATTTATATGTCAGTTGTAGCCCGGCCCATAGTAGCCTATATAAAACTTCTCAGCTGTTCACGGTAAAGTGAGCACTTTTTAAGGCCCCTAACAACAGGCGTTAACCATTTATAAATATATCTTATTGCAATCTCAGGCGTTAAATTTTGAGGATGGTGAAATGTATTCACTGTGTTTATTGGTCACATTGCGATGTTTATATTAAAAATCACCAGGAGGGTGGAAATTGGATGAAAGGAAAATTGAGAAGGGCCTTAAAATGATCTCGCTTTACCGTGAACAGCCTATAGCTGTGTATGGGAGAATAAACGTACGGGATAGATTTCTGCCGGCCAGAGGAATGTTTGGCACCACGTCGGCGGAACGAGGCCACGGGTATCCAATGGCGGGCCGCCAAGCCATGCGCGCGAACTGTTCGCTACGATGCACTCACTCCAAACGTAGCTATGCGTGTTCCGCGCGGGTCTATTTTCTCTCTTCTCGCGCGGGGCTCGCTCGCTCTTCAGTACTGCCGGTTATTGGCCGAAGAGTAACAGAGAACTCCAGCCTATATCGAAGATTCCTCTAACACTTTCTAGACTCGAGCTACACTCGAGCAAAACTAACTTGAAAATTGCTTTGTTGTACAGAACAAAACTCGCATGGATGCGCAGTCTTTGTTCGGCTAGTGTTAAACACGACCTCACAAGAACATAACAGCGTAGTTACATTGATATTGCTAACTATAGAATTTCTTTTCCCATAGCTACTCAAAGGGACATGGTTGTTTGCAAATCCTTTTATACGATATAGGACATTTGATTGGGTCAATATCAGCTCGGCTCTCCATTGGTTGATGACCGGCCAATAATGAATGCTATAAAGTACAAGATGTGGTCCGGTGTGGTATGGGCCAATAGGACGGTGGTGAGTTCTAACACAGACACCAACAGAACCGGTATTCTTACAGCAGTGGATATAGGTGACTCACTTCTATTTTGTCGTAAGCGTCAGTAAATGTGCGCAGACCTCAATGTGTTAACCCCCTAATGATCGCATTAATTTTTCAGTTGAGGCGTTGCAAAACAGGGAGTTTTTTTGTGTCAACAGTACCTACGATGGTCTTATAACTAGATACCCGGAAATTTCGCGATTTCATTTCAGAGCAAGCTAGATTTCAAACACGTTTACATTTGTCTTTGTGTATGAATTGGATCGCAGTTTGTAAGACACGCCCTGGACGAGTTTGGACCGATAACTGACCTGCCAGAAAACTAGGGCCGAATACCGTTCTACCTGGTCTGCGATAAAACTGGGTCACCAGCCAATGAACAACTAACTGAGGCTCGAATACATAAAGAATTGTGGAGTCTAGCTTGTTGCCAAATGAATCCGCAAGATTTTCGGGTCTCTACTTATAACTAGAGACCTGAAGAGTTCGCGGATTCCCTTCGGGACAAGCTATAATTCAAAACACGTGTGTTTGTATAATGTTAGCCATTGGTCCTAGCTGTTTTTTGACACTTCCTGGAGAACGGTGGCACAGTAGACAACCAATGGGCAGTTGATATCGGCATATTTATACACATGAATGTAGTCTAGACTGCAGGTCATTGAACTCGCGAATTTTTCAGGTCTCTACTAATAACAGCTGGCACTTTGTAGCCTATGGAAAGAGTTCCTGTAGATCCATGGCACAAGAAGCAACCAATGATAAAATAATCTCCGTGTCAGCAGCGGCCAGTAGCATTGCTCAAGGAAATCCGCTGTCCGTATTGGCGCTAACTTCTGTACTTGTACAGCACCAATCATGATTTTACCTATTCTGCACCATGTCAGATGTGAACAAGTACACATGGGGTTAGCGTGTGTGTGTTAAATTGTGAGCAGCTGAATTAGAGATGTAATCCATCCACGGTTAATTCAGAATTTTCCGAAGCCCTGCTGAAGTTTACTCCAGGATATTCCTCCGCCTTATGCAAACACGGCTTATTAATCACGTCAAGAAAATTACACCAGAGGACAACACGCCACATCCGTGCGCACTCAGTGTAAGCCTATTTTGTATAAGAACTATTTCCTGGCAGTCGTTACAAGCACGCCGCGAATAGACTATACCTGCCTATAGGTAGGGATAGGAACATTTCGCGATTTCATTTCAGGACAAGATAGACGTCAAACATGTGCACACTGAAGTTGACTTCGTAATTGGTTCGCAGTTTATTAGGCACGCTCTGGACAACTCTGAGCCAATAGCAGACTGGAAAGGAAACAAGCAGCGAATCCCATACTGCCAGGCGTGGAGTAACACTGGCTACTCGCTGGGGAAGCAACCAATGGACACACAGCTGAGGCTCGAGTGTACACAGGACTGTGGAGTCTAACCTACAGGTCATTGGACTCATAGAAATTTTTCTATCCCTACCTATAGGCTATACACGGCAAAGTGAGCACTTTGCAAAGCGCTCTCGTTTGGAATAGTAGTCAATAAATATATTTTATTGTAGCCTTAGAAGTTAACTTTCGAGTCAGGTAAAATATATGCACTGTGTTTATTACTTACATGGCAATATTTATTTCTTAAAATGGCGGAAGGATACAAACTGGCCGATAGTAAAAAAGTAACAAGTGCCTCAAACGTGGTCACTTTACCGTGGACAGCCTATAGGTGCTTGCACGCAACAGCCCGAATCTCCAGATGTCAATAACTACACAACAAGATCAGACCCGTCGATTCCTGTCAGTACTTACGCCAGTCAACTGCCAATGCCGTCAAGATTACGAAAATCGCTCGATCCTATCTTTAGTGTCTGGCACTGGCCCACGCACCAGATGTCGAGCTTCATCGCTGCACTTGGTACGCACGTGTGTCATCGCTCAACCGGTTGTCGGATCAACACACGATAGTTATAGCCACACGTACACGTTGTTGGAGGTTAATTGAGTGCTTCTGATACCAACATTCGAAAAAAAAAAAAAAACCTTCTCGTAGTTAACTACGCGCTCCCAGGAGAGTTTGCAAAAAGGTCGGGGGAGGTATTTCCATGTTTCAATGTCGTATTGAAAGAGTCGACTTTAAATTTAACGACACGGAATTTATTTAACGTATTGTATTTTGTTTCTGCTGGTTTTCATTAACCCAAGAGTGAAAATTTAGCTCATCAGCAACATATTTACAGTCCTTAAATATTCACATTTTTCCAACCTGATCGAAGAATGACCGAAGTCAGAGAGCACATATGGTGGAAGGATTACATCCCGGGAAGAAAAATCGAGCAGGGCTTTCAAAAGTATTCAGTCTCAAAAAGTCTACGCGAATTATCTACCAATGTTATAAGCCTAACGATTACAACCCCAAGTTTTTCGCGAGCTCATTCCGTGACAAGGTATCGATAGGGATAGGAAAATTTCGCGAGTTCAATTACTTGCAGGCTAGGCTCCACAGTCCTCTGTACACTCGAGCCTCAGATGTTTGTCCATTGGCTGCTGCCCCAGAGAGTAGCCAGGGTTACCTCACACACGGCAGTATGTCACTCGCTACTTGTTTCATTGCAAGTCTGCTATTGGTTCAGAGTTGTCCAGGGTGTGCCTAATGAACTGCGATCCAATTGCAAAGATGACTTCAGTGTACACATGTTGGACGTCTAGCTTGGCCTGCGAAATTTTCCTATCCCTAGGTATAGACTTCAAGCATTTACGACTACGCTGATTTGTTGTGATTGCACAATTGTGAGCCAGTAATACACGGGTGGTTGCTTTGAACATATTCCAGAACATATTCACGTGACCGTTGTGCTAACTTCAGTTCGATTCACGTGCTGTTTTGAGAGCTGCAGTGGCAAATAAAAGTTGTTTTAGACTCTCTTTAATTTCGCACCTGGCATGCACACACTACCTTATTCCGTTAACCGTCACCACACTCTTATTGCGTGACGATGAAAAATTGGAAAGTATAACAATATGTTAGTGTTACGTGATTTTATTTCAAGGCTGTTCACGATAAAGTGAGCACGCACCGAGTGGCATTCGCCAGTAATGTTGGTAACGATGAATGAAATGCAGTTCCGTATCCTAACGTCGAGTAAAATGGTTTTAGGTAAACATTTTTGATAACTTAAATTATTTCCTAAGCTTTCTGTTATTTTTCTAATGCATCGAAGTGTAAAAGTGAGTGGATTTGTAAAAACATGTATTATCTTAATAATTTCACCGTTTCACTCGACCGAAGCGTGAATAAAGTGATGGGGCCCATGACAAGGTTAATTTTACATAAGGCGGAGGAATACGCAACGTGCATGCACGTAGATCTTAAGCAGGGCTTTCAAAAGTGCTCATTTTACCGCGAACGGCCTATAGACGGAAAACCAGCCGTGGTTGGCCGAGAGCACTCGACAGCTTGCTGCATGGCTCCGCGTCGTAAGTCGAACCCAAGGATACTGACTTCATCATACACACACGCACGCACACCTTGTAGGCCTAATTTGAGCAGGCTCGTGGGGGCAGGAGCACCAAGGAACCGGGTCCCTCCCGTGCAAGGTTAACCGGTTTGCCGCGCGACCCGGCCCGAGGATCACGACATGCCGTCCCTTCAGCCAGCGCAACTGGAGGCCCGACAAGCACCTCGCGTCGGAGAGGTCGCCTTGGTAGAGCGCGCTGGCGTCAACGCGCCATCAACGTGGCCGCCTGGCCGGAAGGAATTTTTCGCACGCGCGTCTGAGGCCTTATGCCGGAATCACATAGCCCCGACCAACGCAGCACGACGCGACCGAAAACGCAACCACGGCACATTCCAATGTGACTACTTGAATTTACAGCACGACCGACACCGCGCTCTCGGCATTTAACCTAACTAAGGCGCTGACAGGCTATGTTAGTTTCAAAGGCGGTGAACAAGAGGGAAATTTGTAATACATGCTGGTGATAAATTGGTATCGGTAATGCGTACAAAGGTAAAACTATTATTTTTAAGATTTAGATACAATAGTTTTCAATTTATTTTTCTTTTAAGTTGCGTATTTACCATTGTAGGGAAAGCTTGCAATACAATTTCATTTTTCAAGGTTGTTGTACATTATGTGCGTCGTGCTGCACGACACGACGAAGAATATAAATAATTTCTATTCAAAATTGCTGGTCGGACGACAGAATCAGTCGGGCTTACGACGATCTCTCTTGTATTTCATTGGCTACTGGCCGTCGTGTCGTGTTCGTCGGGGCTGTGAGATTCCGGCATTAAGCAGGTTTCACACGATGCAAGACGAGTGCCAAACTTGCGCGAGATGCCGACCTAAACGAGAATTTCTTGCACAAGTTTGTGTGCAAGGCACATCTTGCACGAAATGAGGAGATAGAGCAGGTCCTAGTTTTCTCGTGCAAGGCGATGCAAGTTGCGATCCTATTGGTCCTTGTATACTGGTCATGTGACCTGTTGTAAAATCAACCACAGAGTAAAAGAAAATCATAATCTGAGGTGTGCGAAGAGGAACACAGGAAAATGAAACATTGCTGGAAAATAACTTTAAATAGTGGATTGAAGTTTAGACGGTTCGCTGAGAATAAAATAAAAACAATTATATTTTGGAGGGATAGTTTTGAAACAAATACCTTGTTGAGGTAAGCAACTTCATGTTTTGTATTATAATGCCTTGGCTGTTTGGTACTCACCAGGGCTATCAACTAATATCGATGCGAGACAGTATTCGTCTTATTTATCTGCGTGTGTACTCGTTTCGAACGTAATTTAGTTGGCATTTTGGCACGAAATATTTCGTACGAAATCTTGCATCGTGTGAACCCTGCTTAAGAGAGTGGGAATGCTAGGGGCGACCGAGACTTGGCTTAAGATTTCGTTATAAGTACAAGTCAAAAGAGTAAAGTAACAATCTTTGTTGAGGGAAACTGCATTTACATCTTGGATTTAGGTTATGTCCTGTCGTGAACTCGTATTAAATGAGTGATTAAATCCTGTGGCAGGATTACCGTGTATTTGAAGAACTGTTTCTCATGTCATAGTTCTTGGAAGAGGTTATTGCATTTGCTTTCATTGAACTATTTTCGTATTTATTGACGTAACTGTCCATTATTGCCAACAGCATTTTCTTTTATAAGATATCGCGACTTTGGTTTCTAACGGTTGCTAGATCAATCGTAAACTGCAAAACTTATTTCCTGTGTACGTAACGAGTCATGAGTACGCACGAGTCTTGATTATTCAGTATTTAATGGCAAACCAACCTTTAGACATTCAGCCAGCTGACACAAGCAGATGTTCCGCACATAAGCTAATGTATACAAAGGCACGGAATCTACATTTAGCTTGACAAAGGCAACAGTCCGACACATAACTGAACAGGTGGTTGTCCCACAGAACAGCTCAGACAAGGCAGTTGACGGTGTTCGCCTTATCTGAGAAAGCTTTCAAAAAGGGCCCCTTTAATGCAGTTGTTAGTTGTTAAATCATTATAGTTTTCAAAATATAACACTCAAAAGTCTTAATTTCCCCAATTCTGCAGCATAATAGGCTTTGCTGCTAGATTTTTTTCCCCCAGTAAATCAATCTGTATGGTGTGCAGAACATACTGATTCAGTATGAGTGTGATTTATGAACAGGTGAGCGAGTATTGGCACTCTGAATTTGGTTGAAAATGGGGGTCAGACTTGTAGTAAACATATTTTGGTTCATCCAAGCGAAACTGTTAACATTCATTTAATAAATAGTTTACACCATAAACTGTAGAGGAAAAGTTTTTTTGTTCTTTTCGTAGCTTGTAACACAAATGCAGTATGGCGCGCTTAAACTCTACATTCAACACTTTGAACCTGCCTTGCGTCGGAATTTGATTGTTATATTTTGAAAACTATAATGATTTGACAACTAACAACTGCATTAAGGGGCACTTATCGAACTCTCTCTAAGATAACCAAATTAAAAAAAAAAAAACTATAAATATCACCTTAATTTAACCGCGAACGAACCAGCTATTCCGGAACTCCATGACAACATCTATGTGGGCGCCCAATGCGTCGATTTGCCTTTGGGAGGAAACACGAGAAGAGCCTTGTATGACCCTGCGGATGCTGGATTTGACGAAGTAGCAGCCGAAAGCTCCGCGCGCTCGGCTTTTGTTTACCAAGACCTTTCCAGGGGCGGATAACTGTGGTCGAAACGATAAGCCGGTCATGTTTGCCCGCCCCCTGGTGACAGTGTAAAGTGAACTGTGATCTGCCTCCTTGTTCCTCTGCACGACCGCGTTGACAGTTGAGTTGAGTTGAGAAATTTGGGCGGCTACTGACGAGATCTCGAGAGCCGATGAGGGTTAAATGAGGCGAGAATGGAGCGGTGCCGGATCGCAAGGGCGAGGGAAACGGGAGATCCTCGAGAAAATCCGCTTACCACTTGAGAAAATCCGGGAGTGATCCGGCCGGGGATTGAACCCGGTTCGCCTTGGTGGGTGGGAGGCGAGGAGTCTAACCGCTCAGCCACCGCGGCCTTACTCATAGTTTTGTTTTGGCTATCGGCTGGGTGTCTTTTTAATAAGTGGAGACGAGCAGAATTCACGTTACTATTTAGTAACATGCTAGACTTCAATGCACTATACATACCTGAACGCAATTCGTTATTTTATTGGCCTCTGGAAACTATACAACGCCGTTTCGACGGAGACTAAGTTGCTAATCGCCTGAGCCTTTACTATTGGCTTAAAAGCGACCTTGGACTGTGCATCGCAAGTTGCAGGCTAATGGCGGAAGTCAGAAGAGCATACAGCATCTTTGCGTTCTGTCTACGGTTACATTGCAGCGTGAATGTTGCAGGTCTCCGAACGAGGGATAGCACCTCCAACGATTCATCGATTATTCATATATAAGAAAATACAAGAGATTTGCCTGTGTTGCTCAAAGGTTGTTCTCGTGTGTTATACTTCGCAGGAAGGGAGTATTTGAGGGTGGGAGGGTCATAACAGGGGCACGTAAGCCCCTCTTCACTGTTCCACTAAAATTTTGAAATTTACTGCCAGTCCTACATTAAACCAACCTAGACAAAATCTTTTAGCATTTTACTTGTCAAACTCTTTGTATGAGAGCTATAAACTGTTAGAATTTGGCAGTGCTCAGAAAAGATTTTTCGCAAGGAAAAAGAGATCGTTTAACAGATAAACAGATACAATGAAATTATAAAAACTTTTTGTGTCCCCCTTCCTTCAGTGAGTTCTGAATACGCCACTGTCTCGCATTTCTATGCTGCATGTGTAGCAATGAGATGTGTGCCTGACAGGTATGGGCGAATATGTGCGAGGCCAAAATATTCGTCTTGTACTCTGTACAGAACCCACTATCGTGGAATTTGGGTGAAATAAGTTTATACACAGATAAAAAATACACTGTGGTATTGTTTTATGGGAATTCCCCCTATCGATATTACTTTGTGTTGAAGGGGCTACTGTGGCTGGGCCAACTCCTAAAAGGTAGTCCCTTCATGGCCATGCTAAAAAAAAAATTACCTTTGTTTAGTTTCACCATAGCTCGTGTTTTACGTACAGGGTCCGAGAACACAGCTCTAGGCTAATTACCTGTCAACTGAGCAATTTTGAAAGTCTTGTGTAGGAAATATTTATCTCTGAATGTTGTATTATTACGCCATGTAAAATTATCATTGTTATAGACCAAAAAACTTTATTTCCATGCGCAAATCAAGTGTAAATATGAATATTTTAGGAACGCAACTTGACTACTAATGTACCAATTCTTTTCGTATCAATAAATTAAAGCAGCGGCTAAAAAGTATAACCCAGGCAGTTTTAATACGACGCCAAGTCGTGGAACTACTTTCGCTTGTCGTTACCAACTTTACTGGGAGCATGCCGCAGTAAAGTGTGCCCGGCATCTATAGGCTATCCACGGTAAAGTAAGCACTTTTTTAAGGCCCTGTTATTTTCTTTCTTACAGCCAATTTCTGGTCAAGTGAGTACTTTTTTTCGTTTCAGCCAATGTGTATCTTTCCGCCAATTTTTTACATA
Organism: Dryococelus australis; assembly: GCA_029891345.1. Classification (NCBI taxonomy): domain Eukaryota; kingdom Metazoa; phylum Arthropoda; class Insecta; order Phasmatodea; family Phasmatidae; genus Dryococelus; species Dryococelus australis. The sequence continues at coordinate 34,668,337 of CM057008.1, forward strand.
AACATTGCCATGTGACTAATAAATTCAGTGCATAGGTTCCACCACTGTCAAAAACGACCATCTGAGGTTGCAACAGAACATATTTGTTTGTGGTTAAAGCCTGTTGGGATGGCCTTAAAAAGTGCTCACTTTACCGTGAACAACCTATATAAGGACTGCATAACTGAGAACATTGAAGGTACAGGATTTTAAAAATTTCGTACTTTTGTAGGCATAGTTTATTCACTATTTCTTTACACTTTTTGAATCAAACCTTTGAAAAATCACCATAGACACGAGTAGCCTGATTGTTTCCTAAATGTATCATGTATCACAAATGTTTTAGACCTGTGTTAACGTCAAAGTAGGGGACTTCCTTATATTTTATTAAATTGAACTTTCGCTTATATTATATCCATAAAATATATTTCATTTATAATTAATATGAATAAAACAGGGAGAAAATAGGTGTGTTGGTAATGCCTAGTAAGAAATAGTTCTCAAGCAATATTATTACACTGAGCGCGCACGAATGTGGTGCGTAGTCCCTTTGGTGTAATTTTCTAGACTCGGTTAAGCTTTGTTTGCACGAGGTGAAGGAATGCCCTGGAAGTAGAACATAAGCGGGGCTTCAGGAAACGTTGGAAGTGACAGTGAATGGATTATAGCTAGGGATAGGAAAATTTCCCGAATTCGCTTCAGGACAAGATAGACGTCCAACACGTGTACACTGAAGTCACCTTTGCATTTGGATCTCAGTTCATTAGACACAACCTGGACAACTCTGAATCAATAGCAGACTTGCAAGGAAACCAGCAGTGAGTGACTTACTGCCAAGTGTGTAGTAACACTGGCTACTCTCTGGAGCAGCAGCCAATGAACAAACATCTGAGGCTCGAGTGTACACAAGACTGTGGAGTCTAGCATGCAGGTCATTGAACTCGCGAAATTTTCCTTTTCCTTAATCATAGCTAGAGACCCGCAAAATTCGCATTATTGTTTGAGGACATGTTACACTTAAAACACTTTAACTTTGCAATACGTTTGTCAATGGGCCAGTCTTTTATTTGACACGCCCCTGGTAACTCTGCGCCAATAAATGAACGCTCCACAACCGTGCGCCCCAACCACGAGCAGTTCATTCTGAACGGAGGTGACTTAACGTCAAGGCAGCAGCCGATGGAGAAACGATGCTCCAGCATATCCAGTATTGTGGATTTCAGATTGACGCAAAAAAATATATAACGCTAATTTTGCAGGCCTCTATCTAATTATGGTTTCATAGCTTCCCTCTGCTGCCGCCAGGCACCGGTAACACTTTCGTGACGTCACCCACGCTTTCAGAAATCCTGCGCGCGGTGTAGTTCACGACGGCTTGCCGGTGGTATCAACGGCAAGTATCAACCGCACGTCATCCGCGGTGCGCCTGCCAATCATCTTCGCGCGTTCGCCAATGACAGGCGCCGTAAACAACGGCGAGATGGAAGGACGTGCTTACATTCGCTCACGTCCCCTCCCTTTCCCCCCGCAAAACCCGACCAACCAGCGTTCATCCGCACGTCGCCTCAGGCACGCGAGCACACGTCCTGACCGCTCTGCGGCAAGCTGCGTCGTTGCCGTGTAAACCTGGACTCCCAATGCAAATGATACGTGTAAACCGGTCTTTCGAGCGCTCGTTCATGCAAGAACGACCTAAACAACCTGTCTCATTAGGCCCACCGCAACAACGCCCCACTCTCTCTACCGCTCTAACCATCTACTATAGGCGGTTAACAGTAAAATGAGCCCTTTTGAAAGCCCTCCTTAAGATCTACTTGTAGACACATTGTATTCTTCCGCCTTACGTAAAATTAACATTGACATGGACCTCATCACTTTATTCATGCGTCGGTCAAATGAAACTGTGAAATTATTAAGGAAGTAAATACTTTACAGATCTGCTCATTTTTACACTTCGGTGATTAAAAACAAAAAACAGAAAGTTAAAGAAATAATTTCAAATTATCACAAATGGTTACCTAACACTTTTCCTTCAACGTTAAGATATAGAACTACTTTCCACCCATCGTTACCAACTTTACCGGGCGAGTACACCCATTAAAATATATGCATACAGGAGCAGTTTTTTTTCTAAGGTTCGTCTCTAAAGTGCTCACTTTACCGTGAACGGCCTTCACGCAGTTCCACCACAGAATACGTAAGAGTACAGAAGTGAAGCAGCTACGTATGCTGTAAACTCCAGCTGCAAACCCCATCAAAATAGCATCAGTGGCCAGTAACCCGCGTTAAGAGACCAATAAGGGTTACAATGCTGCGCGCATCAAGTGCGCCATCGTCGGTAAGCGCAGAGCTGAGGGCGTGCAGTTCCTCATGCTGCGTGTGCCTATCGGATTTTAAGCGGCGACCCTATTATTAGATTGATGGAAAGTATTTATAGGTTATTCACAGTAAAGTGAGCAGTGTTGAAAACCCTCTCATTTGGAAAAAAGAGTCAATCAATTTATTTTATTTTAGCTTTAGGCGTTAACTTCCGAGTGCGGTGGAATATACACACTGTGCTTATTATTTACATAGTAATATTTATGTAAAAAGGTGGTTAAAGGATTAAATGTGGCTGGAAGGAAAGAGTAACTAGGGTCTCAAAAGTGCTCTCTTTAACCGTGAACAGCCTATAGCCAGGAGCAATGCAGGGCCCCTTGAGTAATTCTTCATGTATAGTGAAATCCAAATGATAACAAAATACGCAGATGGCCGAAATGCGTCGGGAGAGTCGGGAAGAGTCCACTGACTCTGCACGGAGGGGTGGGGTTATTCAGTTCAGTTGCGACAGCGGCCGAGAACGGTTGCGCGAGAGTTGCTCCGCGTGTTCATGTTACCTCGTCGATAAGTTACAAAGCACGTTAGTAGAGAGCGAAGTTATAAGTATGGTGGCTGTATCGTCGGCAATGTCACGTGTTTTCCCTCCCTCCCGCGGCGAGCGTTCGCGAGAGCCCTCCCCTACTTTGCCTCCCCCACCCCCCCCCCCCCTCAGAACTGCGCTAAGATTGTTCTCTGATTTGAACTTTTACTGTACCTGACGCTTATATACTGAAATACAGAACTTCGAAAGGGCCATGTTTAGCTATGTTATAGTGCTCTTAAATGGTGTTCCTAACGTGCGCGAATTCTGGAAAACACTCAACAGCCCTCGTCTTAAGAGTGTGTTATTTTCGTTGATCAGCACGCTGGACGCACGTTTAATACTTTCGTGTGGAAAAGAAATGTTTAAGAATGCCACCCTAAGTCATTATAACACAGTTATTCCAGACACGCGACTGAGCTTGAAAGAAGAGAATTCTGAATTGTTTACAACGCTGTCTTTCGATGACTGGCATTATTCCAAAATACGTCATGTACAGTGCATTAACATCTGTTAGATGCGCCTCAACAGTTTTGTGTCAAAATTAGTAACGTTTAGTATATTTTAGAGACAAAATGCAGAAAAAAGGACCTTAGTGACTTAGCTTTTAAAAAGTAACTTTTAGTAACTCTTAGTGACATGCTCTGAGCCCTGCATCTCTGTTTACTTATCTACTCTGTGCTAGGATGCTGTCAAATCTTTTGGCGAAATATATTTTTTCTCTAGTAATAATTAGAGACCGGAAAATTTCGGGTATTTATCCGAGGACAAGTTAAACTGCATTCACTTGTACGTATGTATTTGTGCTTCCATTGGTCCACAGTTTGTTAGACACGCCCCGGATGACTTTCAGCCAATAACGAACCTGCAAGGGAAATAAGGACTGAATACCGAGCTACCTGCTCTGGGGTTAAACTGCAGCAACATCCAATTGTTCTGATTGCGAGGGTACAGACATACTATGAGGAGGTGGAACGAATCCTTGAGCGCTTAAAAACAAACTCCTCCAGTAAGGGCCAGTTGTTACTATACACGTGCCAGATATTACGAACGAGGTCTTTGTCGTCCCCGAGACACTGCACCAGGAAGACGTCCAGAGATGGAGGCTTGCCGTCCGCCGACGTGCGTCTAGTCTTCAGCCTACGGCGTCATGGACTAGGTGAAGTCGGTCCTTAGAAACTATTCAGAGTGGCTTTAGTGTGAAGATAAGTATTTAAATAATATATTATAATAATCATGCAATGTAACCAAGTAAACATAGTAAGAGCTCCTCCGAGTTAAAAAGCCTAACTGAAAGGTTCGTAAACGAGATGTAATTTATGTGATTTCAATACAGGACGATAAAGAGGTAAATAGTGTTCACCTTTGAGTTACGCCTAACCCCAAACTTGTACGCTTAATATAAACTGTAAAATACTACCTACACCCTTCTATATAAAACGTAACACAATGAACTACCAACTGATGCTCGAATGCACATAGGATAGTGGAGTAAGGCTTGATGCCGGATGAATCCGCGGAATTTCCGGGTCTCCAGTAATAAGACACTTCGCGAGAACGGGACAGACAAGACACGTTTCTGCACAACCAGGCTGGAAGAGGCCACGACCGGCCGACATCCATCCCACATCTCACGACGTCTTGGAATCCTCGTATGCGCACCGCACCGCCTGCCATGTTTGGCGAATCGGACCGCTACCTGTGTTCGCAACGCCTTGAGGCGAACTCCGACTCGCCGTGGCGTCGCAGCTCAGGTTGGCAGCACAGCGTTTGGCAGACGCGCGGAGATTTCACGGATTCAGTTGGCAACACGCTAGACTCCACAGTCCTTTGTGTAAAAGCCGTTCACGATAATGGGGGCGACTGAAAAGTATCCATTCAAAATGGTCACCGTATCGAAAATATTGCATCCACACTTACGCAGAAAAATCCGGAATGGTAACAGTTCTGGTTTTATTAGCAAAGCACAGCGTTCGTGAATCCTAATAAGAATACATTGTAGGAATGGTTACCATTCCGGATTTTTGTACCTACATTCACATCCCAAACATCCTGCAAAGTGCCCACAGTCGGAACGTTTACAATTCCGGTATGTGTGTTTTTTAGCACAAAATCCAGAAAACTGTCCACTGCCTTAATGGTAACCATTCAGGACTCAAATAGTACAAAAATATGTTAAATTTTAAAACCCACACACACACATTATTTCTCCGTGCAAATAGGCTACACACCACAATCACTTATGGGGAAACTCCAAGCTTCGCTGATGCGAGGCGTTTCGCGCCACCACCTAAAAAAAATTGCCGGCGCGCCTTGAATCACTGAGTTGGGTATTTACTCCCCTACTAGCGCTGGTACTCTGGCTCGGTGCATAATGTTTGGCTACGCTTGTACAGTATTTTTAAGTGCGAGGGGACTAAGGTTGGAAATCATTTGTGGGGAAACTCCGAGCTTCGCTGACAGGCATGAATTTCCCCTACTCGCTATTGTTCTTCCCTTGTCGACAGCCACACTAGCACCCGGGTCCGACCCCTCCTTGGCTGCGGACTCGACTTGAGGCGCTCACGAAAAGTGACATGGTAAAGTTAACTGGGTTAACACGGTCACGTGACCAGGTTTACACGATCACTTGCGGTTAACAGGGTTGCTTTGATCGTTTTGAAGAGTAACTCTGGTTTTGAGACGGCGGGAACTCAAAGAATATTTAGTGCAGTTATTAAATACTGTGCTAGATGGCGATGATGATGATGATGACTATGAAGAATTTTTTAAAAATGATGTCATGAACAATAAAAAAAACATCGCATTAAACAGTACTGCGATAGTACAATACCTTTCGTATTAAGTCTCAGTTAAGTATAAAATTTAATATCCGGGCTACAATGATCGGCTAAAGAAGCTAAACATTTATAATTTTATATATTTTGAACGTTTCCAGATTTCAAAACCTATTTTCGTTTACTTGCTTGTTTTTGTTGCTGCGATGTTTACATATTTACCCGCCGTTTCACGTGTGTCCTCTGCTAGAGCCAAGTTTACTCTGCTGTCGAGCAGGGTTAGCCCCGAGTCGATCGAGTTAACCATGGTGAGTTGCCGAACGCGAGTTAACTTCAAACTCGATCACTTTTCGAACGCACCGAGTGAAAGTTTTAACCTGATCGAGTTAACCGGGTGACTTTTCGTAAGCGCCTTTGTTCGGGTAGTGCCTCCTTCGTGCCGTGCGCGCGCACGCACCGAGCCACAGCATCAGTTCACTGATCCCGGGCAAGCAGCAGCCCCTGTCGTCCCACGGACCGCGCCGTAAAGGACGTTTAAAAACTGGTTCGGCCGCGTCCTCTTGTAAAATACTGCAGCCTTCCCAGGGCCCCAACTACCGATACAATTTTTCTTCATATTACTTGCCGAGGAAAACAAAGGCAAAATATCCGAGGTACGAGTCGGGGAAATTCTCAGAGAAACGACGATGAATTTTGTGGATGAGTAAATGGTCGGAGAACGATGCCGTTGGTCAGCGGGTTTTCTCGGGGATCTCCCGTTTCCCCCCGCCCTTTCATTCCGGCTCTGCTCCATACTCACCCCAATCACCCTCATCGGCTTTCAAGACCTCGTTGTTAAGAGCCGTCCAAATCTCGTCACTCAAATCGTCGGAGATGAGTATGAGCTGCGCCTGAATGCAAGGGCGAAAAAACGGAAGATCCCCGAGGAAACCCGCCGACTGTCGGCATCGTCCGACACGATTCCCACATGCGAAAATCCGGGAGCCCGGTTCGCCAAGGCGAAGGCGAGTAGTCTAACCACTAAACCACCGCGGACCCCCAAAATTAAAATAATCATCTACAGCAACACGCTCCGTTTTTTGCGTAATGCCTGCATAACGAGCATAGTACATCACAGGGACGTACGCAAGGGGAGAGTTGAATGGGCTGCGGCCCCTCATCAAAAAATACAAAATTTAAATGTAAACATATGATGCAACATTAACCGACATGAGCTGAAACTTGAAATAAACACATACAATATGTTCCTTTGCGTGTGCATTTTAAATTAAAATACATTTTAACACATTGAGGTCTGCACGCCTGTATCTAGAGACATGAAAAAAATTCGCGGATTAACTTTCGGACAAGCTAAATTGGAAAACTCTTAAGTTTGTGTCACCTTTACCATTGGTACGCGCGTTATTTGACACCTCTGGAGAACCCTGGCCCAATGAGAAACACAAAACAAATGCTCGTCCTATCATCGCCCTCCACTTTGGCAGACAGCAACCAATGGGCAATTGATATCTCTACACGATTGCACGTAAGACCGTGTAGTCTAGCCCGGAGGTCTTTGAACTCGCGAATTTTCCAGGTCTCTTCCTATATCCACTACTGCAAGAACATTGGTTTTGTGGGTATGTGTATTAGAACACACCATCGTCCTATTGGTCCATACCACACCTGACCCCCACCCTGTACTTTATAGCGTTCATTATTGGCCGGTCAACAATCAATGGAGAGCCGACCTGATATCGACCCAGTAAAATGTCCTTTATCGTACAAAAGGACTTACAATCAGTCGTGTCCCTTTGAGTGGCTATAAAAAAAAAAAAAGAAATTCTATCGTAAGCAATGTTGTTACTACGCTGTCATGTTCTTGTGAGGTCATGTTAAACACTAGCCGAACAAAGACTGCACATCCATGTGAGTTTTGTACTGAGCAACAAAGAAAATTTTAAAATTATCTTTGCTCGAGCTACACTCGAGCAAAGTCTGCAGAGCGTTAAATTGGGAAAATACTTTTTTTCTTATTGTGCATTGTGCTCACTTCATATGTTGAGGTTCAGCCCCTCCCAAAATAGAATCATGTGCACGCAACTGGTACATCACCATTGTTATGGCTGCTTGTAAGTAATTACTGTACGGGCTGTATAAGAGAAACCGTGAGACGAGGAGAAAGAACGAAGCCAACGTAAGCACGAAACATCTGTTTGGATAGAACAGAACAGAGGAGTTATTTTTGCTCCAGTCCCCAGTCATGGCCGCCACTGAAGTTACGACTTGATATCTTATGTTTGAATGTTTAGTTACATGGTCCACAGCCGCGTGGAGTCTAAATGATATTTGCTCTTTCGTCCACCATCGTACCATCTTTCAAGACCACCTCCCAGTTTATACAGACTGGTCAGCCCTTGATAGGGACACCCGAGTTTCGCGAAAATACTTCCGCCCAAGCTAGATTTCAGTACCATGCGGCCACACCAGCAGTATTATTTTGCTCATCGGCGCGTGTGTTTGCGAGAACACACTTTCTTACGTGACTGGCCAATCAGAATTAGGTTACTCCGCTGCCGTACGTCTGTGATTCGCGGGCAAACGCGTAACACCTGTATCGTCCAATAGCTATCGTTCATCTGAGCTAAAGTGTTTGGAAATACAACTGGTCGTGAAATATTTTCGCGAAATTCGGGTGCCCCTAGCCATTGAGATGGACTCGGAAGCGTAGCATGACAGTGTGGACACTACGAGGTCACAGGGTGGGAACATCGAGTTATAGGCGTCATCTGGGGCCTGGTCTCGTCCTCTGATTGGTCAGAGTAGATACATACACAGAGACGAAACGGCATGGCGGTTCTTTTGATGTAGCTGTACCCATTCGCTGATTGGCTGAGCGAGGAGGCCACGTGAACTTGTCTTGTGTCTAGATTAGCTACCGCACGCTACGAAGGATACCCTATTGGTAGAGACCTGAAAATTCGCGAGTTCAATGAACTGCAGGCTAGACTCTACAGTCTTATATACAAAAATGCAGATATTAACTACCCATTGGTGGTCTGCTGTACAGTGGAAGGCGACGATTGGGCCACCGATCTCCAGGACGTGTCAAAAACTGTGTGGACCAATGGATAACGTTATATAAACACACGTGTTTTGAATTCTAGCTTGTCCCAAAGGCAATCTGCGAATTCTTCAGGTCTCTACTTATTGGTTGGACTGCCGAGTAGGTTTACCAGGAGCTGATTGGCGAACGGCGTTGCAACGTGTTGCTGGCACGAGTTCACAGAACAAGTCGCTGTTTTACCTAAGTATAGGCTGTTCACGATAAAGTGAGCACTGCCTCTGCCTGCATATATTTTAATGGGCGCATCGAGCGACATTCGCCCAGTACTGTTGATAACGAATGATTGAATGTAGTTCCGTATCTTAACGTCGAATAAAAAGGTGTTAGGTACACATTTTTGACATCTTAAATTATTTCTTTAACTTTCGGTTGTTTTTTTTATGCATCAAAGTGTAAAAATGAGCGGATTTGTAAAATATTTATTCTCTTAATAATTTCACAGTTTCACTCCTCGACCGAAGCATGAATAAAGTGATGAGGTCCGTGGCAATGTTAGTTTTGCATAAGGCGTGCACACAAGTAGATTTTAAGCAGGGTTTTCAGAATTGCTCAGTTTACCGTAAACAGCCCGTAATAGTGGAGACAAATATTATGATGTAGATATTAGCTGCGAATGAATTGAAATTAAAACCAGTTGTTTTATTTTCATCGGGACCCCCCCGTCCCACAAGAACTCGAGAACGCATCCCGCCCCCCTGGCGTCTTGAAACATTACAATGAGAGCCACGTGACGACAAAGCAGGCAGCCAGGCAGGCGCATGCGCATGCGCGCACGATAAGCATGCTCGAAGACTTGGAAGCTCACGCCCCTGGGTTTCAACGTGTCTGGCACGTGTTTATTGTTACTCCAGAGACAAAGCCGGAAGCTCACTACAGGGGCACTCAAAAACACCATCACCAGTTGGCGCACCAAGGGTTTTGTTCACCAGAGAGAAAGTAAGGTGAGTGGGGGGGGGGGGGGAGGTGCAACAGTTGACAGCTTTCGAAATACATAATCCATTCATAGTGTCTTCACCCAGGGGCACATATTACGTACCTGTTTTGGAAACAAGCCCAAGCATTCGCACTGAAATTTAATTTCAAACAAAAATTAAGAGTTGTTTGCCTTATTCATGAGTATCAGTTCGTATGTCGTCTCTTCACCTCACGTATGCTTGCCGTCGCTTTGATTTCGACGAGTTTCGTTTAACACACCGAGATGAAAATCGCCCTGCAGTAAACAAACATCCGTTCCACATTCCTTCGCACAAACGTTTAATAAAACGGTCGCGATGGTGTTCGTGCTTGTACGTGCGTCTCAGACACAATCGTTTCATAAAACCGGTCATGTAGATCTTGAAATGCGAACTTACCAACATCTGGGAATAGTCCACTGCCGGTTTCTTCACACGTTTTGAATCAAACCTTTGAAAAATCACCCTATGTATGACGCATTTAGTTATTTCCTAAATATGCCACATACCTCTGTTAACATGAAATCATCTTATTTTTTGTTAAATTGAAGTTTTAACTGTAATTTACCTTGAAATTATAATAATTGATATATATATATATATATATATATATGAAAAACAGTGATAAAACATGTGTGTTGGTAGTGCCTAGTAATAAATAGTTCTTATGCAAAATATGATTACAACTAGAGTGCGCACGAATTTGGTACGTTGTCCTTGGTGACATTTCCTAGACTTAAATAAGCTTAATTTACACGAGGCGGAGGAATAACCTGGAAGTAGGACTTTAGCAGGGCTTCAGAAAAGTGTGGAGTAATTGTGAATGGATTATACTCGCGCACCACGCAGTCTAAGACTGGGACAAGTGGTCTTGCCCGTACTAGAGAGACACCACAGGTTAGGTTAGGTTGGCTTAGTTTTGCTGCTAGGGTTTTTAATTGTGTAAGGACCTTAAAGGTGGATTTACGATTAAATACTGGAGAATCAAGACTTGTACTTATGACTTGAGAATCAAGACTTGTACTTGTATTATGTAAGTTTTGCAGTTTGTGATTGATCTAGTAACTGTTGGGTCTAGCCAAACATAATTGTAGGATTCCAAAACAGCCGACGTAACCTGGAAAAAGGGGCAAGAAAGAAGATTATTTAAATATAATTGTTTCTTTGTGGTTACTACTCATGTAATCATTTTGAAAAACTCGTGATATCTTATAGCCTAAAAGGGGAAGTGAAGCCGCTGCCAACATTGGGCATTTATGTCAGTGAATCTGTAGAAGGTTAAATAAAGCGAATTCAATAATTTCTTCCAAGAAATAAAACATCATCTTGAACAGTTCCTTAAATAAAAGTGTATCCTCTCGATCAAAATAATTCATTGCATACGATTTCACGTTACGACATAACCTAAATCCAAGATGTAAATACAGTTTCCCGCCAACAACAATAAAAGTCAATGGTTTCTGATTGGCTTCTTCATCTTGACTTGTACCGTTGAAGTAAAGCAACTGCCTATGGAGCACTGCACCTGAATGTACAATGTGAAGAACTCATTAAAAAAATAAGTACAACACCATAAATATTGTCAGAAAATTGCGAGTTATGCTGTACATGAAAGAAGAATGTATATATTTTGCAACATCATGAAATGTTTTACTAAAATCTATATTTTTAATCACCAAAAATTAATCGATCTATAGTCTGCATTGTTAACAAAATTTAAGCGCATTTCCGTTTGGGATATATCGGAAAACATAATTTACAACAAATTCTTCGTCAAGAAAGATTGTCATAATATTTACTATGATAATATGTAATCAAATCATAGTAATAGTGTATCATATACATTTCTAATTAACTTTATTTATATCAGTTTCAGCCATAAATGTTTGTGTCAAATGGACGCATATAAAATCAAATATAAAAATTATATTCTACATTATTATTACAATTTTCTTTGATACAATCGTATTAAACATTATGACGAAATTCCATGTCGAAGATTTTCGTACAAATTCTGCTTTCTGAAGCATTAAGAATGGGAATATGCTTAAATTTTGTTGAAAATAAAGACTCTTTTAATCGATTAGTTGTTTACATTTAAAAAGTATATTTTAGTAAAATATTTTATAATGTTGCAAAATATATACATTCTTCTTTCATATACAGCATAAATCGCACATTTATGAAAATTTCCATGGTGTCTGTACTACTTTTTTTATGATTTCTTCACATTGTTTAGTCAGGTGCAGTGCTCCATAGGCAGTTTCTTTACTTCAACGTTAAGATATAAACTATAACGATATCTCAAGTCACGTCAAGAACGCACAGGATCCGTACACGACCAGCGCACTGCAGTCATAAACCAATACATTTGGACAAATTTACTCGCATTCCTAAGCTCACGGCACATTTATTCTGTTACGTCACTTGTAAACCCACTCCTACTCTGCGCCGGATGATGTCTTTAGAACAGTGAACGTACGAGTAGAAAGGTGTAACCCGAGGATATAAAGCCGCTTTCACACTATCAAATTTTTGCCTTCAACTATATTTGATAATAAATTTCGAGGACGAAATACGGCCATCGGATGTTTCCTACCAACAAATTTTATAAAATAATCTTGAATGTGTTTGAAAATGTGTCACACTATCAATTTATTTTATTTTTTACTGGGAGAAACTATTTTTAATTATTATTTAAAAATTATTTTCATAGTGAGATATAGCTTTTGTTATTCCATGCAGTCCATTTTACAAGAAGAAATGTAACGACTGTTATAATTTATTTTCTCTTCTTTACTAAATTCAAATTTTATTTATCAGGGATGTTTCCCGCACGATGAAATTCAATGACTCTACGAATTAATACCCAGACAGCTTCTGCATAAATTAATTATCCTCATAACTTACTTTGTTTCCAGCAATTGTCCGTTATTTAAAGTTACATAACGTCCATTTTTTGTGGTGCACGATTCTAATTGGCTGAGAACGTCAAGCATCAAATACATTTTAAAACCGGTCCAATTTTCAAACGTTAGACGGAAACAATTACAATGGATTGAGCGTTTTTGCAGAAATGGATAAGATGGTCAGTTTTGAACTAACGTTTATTGCGGCTGTTTCCTGCATTTTTGTTTAAATCACGCTACCAATTAAAAGTGGCGTTTATTCCATAGACGCAAGGTAAGCAGTCCTTACCCTATACATATTGGAAATGTTTGACCCTTAATAGTTTTCGCCTTAACTTTAAATTTAAACACATTTAATTTTGAGTTTCCCGTTTCCGATTCGAGAGACAGAATTTTCGTAACTCCCGTACTGTACGCGCATAATGCTGCTATCTAGTATTTATTTCCACAGACGGAAGCGACAAGCGATGAATCGAACTCGCAGGCGAGTTACCCTGCCGTGTTCCTTCGGCAGGATAACCAGTCATATATAGTTTAATTATTATTATATTCATTTCTTTTCCGTATTTATAACTAATGTTAGGCATTATAAAACTGTAAGTACATGTGGAGGGCAAGCAAAGTTGGAAGTTGCGTTTGCTAGTAGAAATTTAAAACGCAAAAGGAAAGGTTATCTAAAACACTCAAATATGTGGGGCTATTATATTTCCTATCCTTAAAAAAAAAAAAAAAAAACTCACTACACGCCACTGCCAACTAAAGCAATGAACAATTCTCAAGTTCGAGTTACGTGGGCGTAGAGCTAGTCGTGCTAGCCAGCTGCTCTGAACATCACACCCCGCGGGCCAGACGGGAGTTTCAAGAGGAAAGTGCTGTAGGGGGAGGGTGAAGGGATTCAAATGTGGCACAGAGAAAGGGGGGTGGAGGGGATTAGTGGAGGCCGTTCACCTCTCCGGGTCTGCTTCTTGAGGTCCGGCAGACGACGTGTATGTGTAGGCGTGCGCAACGGTACCAGACCCTCCCCGCCCACACCTGGGGAAACTACTGTAGTGATGGAATAAACGGATAATTTTGTAATTCCTATGAATCGATCAAGATTCTTTTTTAAATCGAATAAATTATCGAGTGTCTTGCAATAATCCAAACATAAAAATCGACTTCAAATAATGTATATTTCTATCAAATGTTTTAAAACTAGTCTAACCAAAAAAATGTTCTGTTTATTTTTAATAATTTATGCTATTTTTAAAAATGAGTGAGGAGGTTTCACAAATAAAATGGACCCAAAAGGCTGTTTCACAACATACCTTGTAGTTTTAAAGATTTGTATTTATTCTTGATAACCTACTATTAAAATGGCCTAATTGTTTAGTAGACACGTACTTTCAAATTTTAACCTGTTTTTTCAAAATCATATTTTATATTTTTAATAAACGTGAAACATGTAGATATGTATACGCAATTCTTTGTTTTGTTTAAGTATAAACAGCTGGAAATTGGAACTACGAGAATTGTTAAAAATTATCGATGAATCGATTATAATTAAATAATCGATTTTACAAGAGATTGTCCCACCACTGATGCATACCCTATCCGTATCAAGACCGCAATTTCTATCAAGCTCTTGTCACACTGTCAAATTTTCCCGCCATAATGCTTCCAATGAGTTCGGTAAAATAAAGTTCGAAGGTTGGTGTGTATAGTCTATTCGCAGTTTCTTCACAATTTTTTAATCAAACATTTGAAAAATCACCCCATGTAGGTCAATGGCGTGCTCGGTTTTATCCTAAATATATCACGTATATCAAGCATTTTACACTTCTGTTAGCATAAAAGAATACTATTTTTTTATTAATTTTAACTGGTACTAATACTTTATCTATACAATATTGTTACATGGACACCTGTGGGGCGTATCTGGGTTTGTAAGGGTGGAGGTCTTAGTAAAAAAATTGAACTAAATTAGGTTTTTGATTTATTCACGCAGCTATTATATACAGCACTAAAATTATCTGTCTCCACTATCACTTCTTTTATTTAACAGTGAGCGGAATATTTAATGTATATTTCAACTCTAATTAACTTCCTTCTACAAGTTTCTATTTGGTTACAGGCAATTAACTCATACTCATCATTAACATGTGTTCAGTCTTATCTGTTGCCATCATTTGTAATGTCTTTCACTCACGAATCTAGTCGAACAGTCCAGCCTGCCAGCTGCACTCTTCACTGCTTGATACTCGCAGTCGCAGATTTCCCTTCCGCTGGTCACTTCTCTCGCAGCTCGTCATCTATCGCTCGGAACTCGGCCATTCATCCGTTCAACAACTCCCCGGCTCGGAGGACTGTCGCACTTCTATATCGTTCGCCCTGACCATCTGAAAGGTTCAACGCACCCCGAGTAACGCCGAGAGAACGAGGTCAGTAATCCAGAGCATTCTTCAGACAAACGCAGAAATCCTATCCGCCGAAGGTCAGGAGTGGCGAACCGCCAAAGGGTTATCGCGGCAGAATGCCTTAATAACTCAAAATGCTGGTAGGATAATCGCTCGTTTGTCATTCAATGCATTCACTTGAATTGCGGTCCCGTTATCATAACGACTCTCTGTCATCCTCTTCGCTCGCTCGCGCGGGGAGGACCAAGGTCAGCAGCGCGAACCAGCGACACGAAACAAAAAAACTGGGTTTGGCTGTATTGGGGACACAGCCTTTTGTTTTGCGTGATTACGTCTACGTTGACGCGTTCGGACACCTTCATGTTCATTTTTAATTCCCGGCACCGTTTAATTCGATCATATGGGGTTTTATGGATATCACTGGATTTCTTTTGAGATGATCTTTCCAACCGTATACGATTTCTGTATTTACATTTGGCTTTTTGACAAGTATAGGCCGACATTGTGTTAGGTTTTCTTAATTTTTTACATTAAACTCATACAATTTCATCATAACCACGCCACACAAATGTTTTTATACACGCAGTCGATCGATATTGACGAGAGCTGTCGATTGAAACTTAAACGAGCGTCGTAGCTTCTCCTAGTCAAAAGTTATACTACGCGGAAGTTACGAGACGCGGCGAAACGAACTCAAAATTGCCCCCCCCCCCCCCGCCTTTTTTTTCAAACCGTGCGATGCTTCGCAGTCCTCACTCAGCGTAACATATTCTTTGATCCTTTGACGATCGAGTGGTGTAATTGAATTTTGAATGTAGACGATAGATTCAGAGCTGCAATGCCAAACTGTAACCTTCGATTTTGTTATCATCGGATTTTCTGGATTGCCTCCCACAATGGTCGCAAATTTAAAAGACGGATTCGCGTCAAAATATTATTTCCTTAATAATAAATAACAACGAGACAGGGAGAAAGTAGGTATGTTGTGCCTGGCAAGAAATAGTTGTTACACAGAATACAATTATACTGATTGCGCTAGGACGCGGTGCACTGCCTGTTTGGTGCAATTTAATAGACTCGGTTAAGATGTTTGCATGAAGCGGGATGTTGGGATCACAAGTGGTATACGGATTGAATAGCAACGCAACGTGCACACTCGCCAATCCAGGCCGCGTGGGCCAGCCACACTCTCCAGGATAAGGGAGTTGTGGAGGGTTCAGCATGGCAATAGCCAGACCTACGTCAGAGGGAGGACGTCGCATAAACACAGCCGCAACAAGAGCGCTGCCCCCCCCCCTTTTTTTTTTCTTTTATCTCTCTACGGTCCAATATCGGAAGCTTCGGGCAAAGTGCCGGCGATCAGAAGACATCGACTCGAGGCGCCGCTTGTCACAGCCATATTACACGGTACCAGATTTCGCAAAAGCTAGTGCAAGGTCTGCCATAGCTGCCGTTTACGGCACCCGTCATGGTATTTTCCGCCTGGCGCTGCCAGATTTCATCGCAGGTTTGGTAACTGGACCTGTCCTATTTTCCGTGGCAGGTTCCATACCGGCTCTCGTACCTGGCCGAATCACATTGCAGTTTCAGAGCGTAGGGCGCTCCCCGTGGCTACTACTTGAAACGAGGTGATGATGAAACAGAAAAGGAGGCCTCCATCTTGATTTTACATATTTGAGCTTGAAGCTCTTTCAAATAGATTTAAAAAAAAAAACCGTTCTAAATACTTAAAACATTACCTACTGTATGAAAATATTAATTCATACTCTTATGAACAAGTAAGTGAGCTGGTAGTATAGTAGTAAAGTTGTGAGTCCGCAATGATCGTACAGTTTTTGGGCGTGAGCTCAAAACCCCGCCGGAACCAAACTTCTTTTTATCATTAAATTTTGCATGCGGATAATAACCCGATACGTAAAGAAAAAACTATATTTTGCAACCGGTCCGTAATTTTCTTCGTCAATATCAAAAACAACACACTCCTGCCTTTGGTGAATTCGCGACATTTTCAAGAAAATGAATGAAACTATGCTAGTAAGCAATCAATTTATTTAAAAGGCGAACAGTATAGCTATATTAAGATGTACTGGCTAGTATTTGTATAGGCCTACGCAAATTACTGACTGGTAGCAGTTCTACGAATGGGGTCAATCATACTGCAAAAACCACACACTGCGCACCCACCGAGGCTGACAAACGCTAGTACGCGATCTGCTGGTGTGTAATATGAATCTTCCATGGCAGCTCATATAGCGGCTGGTACACCAGGGCTTGTAGAAGCTTGTACAAGAGCCAAGTACGGCTGCAGGTATCGTGTAATATCCGCTCTAAGAGTTCAGTATTCCCAGCTATCCCATGGGAAAGGTAAAAAGTGCTAGGCCGACTAGGCGAACGCAAGAGGAGGAATATAACCTGAAAGTAGAACGTTAGCAGGGCTTCCGAAAATTTGGACGTAACCGCGAATAGACAATAATTGAAAAGTCATTTACCGCCGCCATGTTTCTCTGGAAGAGTTCGTACGGCTCTAGTATCGATCAAACGTTTTGAAAATTGGACGTGTTCAAACGTTTCTTTTTTTTATGTTTGACGGACTCAGCCAATCAGCACAGACCTGTGAAATTCGCGTTATTATTTGGGAACACGCCAACCTTTAAACACGTGTGCCGTACCTTTGCAATACATTTGTCATTGGACCACGCTATATCTGACACGCCCTGTATATCTCTGCGTCGATAAACGAGAAACTTGACAATTGTGCGCTCCAATCACGCGCAGTTCAGTCGGAAAGGGCGTGGCTTTACAGCTACGAAGCAACGAACGGAGAAGCGACGCCGGCTCTGGTACATACAGTACTGTGAAGTTTAGGCTGATGCGAAACAATAACGCGAGTTTTGCAAGTCTGTACCAATCGGTATTGTGCATAACAAAAGTGGCCGTTTCCGACGTCACGAAACTTTAAAATGGCGAACAATCGACGGAAACTAAATAAATTTCACGAAGATAGTTAATTTATAAACAAGCTCTTTTGAGCATTAATGTTATTTGAAGGGATCAATTCGCAATAATATTAACATCTCAGAGACATTTCATTTCACTCTGCAGGAAACAGCTCTGATAAATAAAATTTAAATTTAGTAAAGAACTGAAAATTTATCACAACTTCAATTGTATTTCTTCCTATAGTGGACTGCACGGAAACACAACAGCAGAAATTCACTTCAAACATAATTTTTTAAAGAAAATTTAGATTAGATTATCCTAGTAAAAAAAAAGTTGGCAGTGTCACATATTTACAAATATATTCAAGATTATTTGATTCTAATTGATGAATAGAAATATTTAATGGTCGTAATTCGTCTTCAAATTTCGTGAAATATGTTTATAGGCGAACATATAAGACCATTGGTGCATAAAAGAAGTGTATTTACATAATTTGTGTCAAAACTTGTTTCATAGCGGATTTTTCAAAGTTTTTGGCACTTCAAGACGTAAATAACCATTTTTAAAGGCTGTTCACGATAAAGTAAGCACTTTTGAAATCAACCTTAGAAAAAAGTCACTGCCCCTACCTGCATATATTTCAACGGGTGCACCGAGTGACATTCGCCCAGTAAAGTTGGTAACGATGGATGGAAAGTAGTTCCATATCTTAACGTCGAATAAAAAGGGTTGGGTAACTATTTGTAATAACTTAAATTATTTCTATCGCCTTCTGTTTTTTTTAATCCGCCGAAGTGTAAAAAAATGAGCAAATTTGAAAAATGTTTTGTTTTCTAATAATTCCACAGTTTCACTTGATCGACACATGAATAAAGTTATGGGGCCCTAGCAATGTTAATTTTGCATAAGACAGAAAAATACACAACATACACACAAGTAGATTTTAAGCAGGACTTTCAAAAGTGCTCATTTTACCGTGAACAGCCTATAGTACCGTTTACTTTGTTAGATATTCACTATCGTCATTACTCTTGGAGCACTGATTGCAGATAAGAAAAAAAATGCTTTCTTTTCTTATATCAGTGCTCCGAGAATAATGACGGCAGTGAATATCTGACAATGTAACAAGGTGCTAAAAGTTTATATTTACGTCTTGAAGAGCCAAAAATGTTGAAAAATCCCCCTGTGAAACAAGTTATGATACAAATTATGTAGATATTCTGATTTCATTCACCAGTGACCTTAATTTCGATAACCACATCATTTCCTATGCAGCAGATTCCTCTCTGGCGAACCACTGCAGTGTGGGTGGGTCTTGGTAAAAGTCTTTCGGCATCCCAAGCGGCCAGCATCGCGCGATCAACCTTGTTATGTCAGCTGCCGGGGCGAAGAACAGTAAACGTCCAGAGGCGGCCTTCGAATTCCTCGCCGTATTCCGCTGGCGCGCCACAGAACAGAGGCCACCAGTACAGAAGCGCGAGAAGTCGAGGCGATCACACAGTCCGGGGCTCATGGACAGTGCTGTGCGACATTGCGACGGAATGTCGACGTGTCGAATTTATTTTATATATATATATATATATATATATATATATATATATATATATATATATATATATATAGTCGTTACTATTGTAGCATTGCATATCTTCGGGGTTATGTTTACTGCTGATCATTTATATTTTAATTATATACAATTACAGAGTACTTGCTATTGTTGTCACTTTCCTTAATAATATTATTATCTGAGTTTAGTATTTTGTTTCTAGACAGTATTCAGTATTAATATTTTGGTTGTCCCTCCTTCTCCCCCCCCCCCCCGGCTGTTTCTATTCTAGAGGGTAGTCGGCATTAAATGTTTATTAAACCAAAGTGCTAAATAAAATTATCATGATTGTTTCTCGTATCTATCGCCATTGATGATTAGCGGAGAGATGTGTCATGGTCAGACGACAGCCAATCAGAGAACAGGGGGCAACATAAGTAAGGCAGATGTAAAATAGGAGCTAATCTTTCCTTTGGAACAACTTTCACCACCCCCCAAAGATGGACGTGGTATGAGAATAAGAAAGTTTTAGTTATATAATTATTTAATTACATATATACTTATTATATATATATATGTTATTGCATTGTGCTATGATTGGGCAGCGGTTATTTTTAACCCGCCCTGCGAGACTGTGAGGCGGTAACGAACAGGGATTAGTAGAGTTGGTGATTTTTCGCGAGAAAAAAAAATATATATCAGTGCACGGTAGACTTCAATATTATAAGAATCCAACAGCAGTTTGTCCATTGCCATCTGCTTGAGAAGGCGTTTTCATATTTGACCAGGCACTTGTAAGAAACGAAATTCAGCCAATCAAGATAGGTAAATGACCCTACAGTGTTTTGAAATATAACTTGTCTTGGAATCTTTTCGCGAAATTACACTACCCCAAGGGATGAGTGGTGTAATGGAGTTGGTTGGAAAGCTGTACGAGGGCTTCTCAGTGGAGCAGCAACCAATGCATAGCAGTGGCTCGAGTGTACACAGGACTCATTGCCGAGTACACAGGCATATATGCTGTTCACGGTAATATGAGCACTTTTGAAATCCCTGAGGTCTGCGCACATCTACTGTCACTTAAGACGGATTAGAAGTGAGTCATCTATATCCACTACTGCAAGAACACCGGTTCTGTTGGTGTCTGTGTTAGAACTCACCATCGTCCTATTGGTCCATACCACACCGGACACTACCCTGTAATTTATAGCGTTCGTTATTGGCCGGTCATCAACCAATGGAGAGCCGAGCTGATATTGACCCAATCAAATGTCCTTTATCGTATAAAAGGATTTACAATCAATTATGTCCCTTTGAGTGACTATAAAAAAATATATTGTTAGCAATATCATTGTTGCTGCCCTGTCGTGTTCTTGTGAGAGCATGTTAAACACCAACCGAACAAAAACAGCACATCCATGCGAGTTTTGTTCTGAACAACAAAGAAATTTTCAAATTAGCTTTGCTCGGGCTACACTCGAGCATAGTCTGCAAAGGGTTAAGATATATTTGTACGCACGTTGTGTATTCCCCCGCCATATGCAATATTGACATTGTCACGGGCCTCATCACTTTATTCATGCGTTGGTCAAGTGAAACTGTGGAAATATTACAAATGTATATATGTTACAAATCTGCTCATTCTTGTAACTAGACGCATTAAAAAAAACAGAGAAGAAAAATAATTTACTTTGCACAAATGGTTACCTAACACTATTTATTTGACGTTAATATATGGAACTATTTCCCATCTATCATTACCAACTTTACTGGGCGTATGTCATTCAGTGCGCCCATTAAAATATACGCAGGTAGGGACAGTTACTTTTTTATAAGGTTGATTTCTAAAGTTTTATCGTGAACAGCCTTTGACTTCTTGTTTTCAGGAGAAGGGGGCGGGTGAGGGCGAACCTCAAACTTTCTGTAGCCATACTCAAGTTCATTTTGATCTTCCACTTTCCTTACTGTAAATATCTTACTCTCAAAACTATATATAAATCTACAAATATTTGTGTGTTTTTTTTTTAAATTCATAAATGCCTATAAATAAGGAATATTTTAGAAAGTACGAGACAAAGTGTTTACAGGCTGGTCACGGTAAAATGAGCACTTTTGAGGCCCTAGTTACTGTTTCGCTATCGGTCATTTTTTCTATCATTCCACCACTTTTTAAAATAAATATTTTCATGTAAGTAATAAACGCAGTGTATGTAAGGTGCCTGAGGGTATTATGGCACGACTGGCAATATGGCCCACTTGTTATTGTAAGCGTAGTTTGCATAGCAGGCGGTAGATGGCAGTCCCATGTTGTTCTGTATCAGAAAGGAGCGTCGAGGCGGTAGATGGCACCAGCAGTTGCCACCTTGTCGTGTTGAGCCGCCATTGTTCGACAGTTCTCAGTCGTATAAATAAAGCTTCTCATATTTCGCTCGGTAAGTTACATTATAATAACGCATCTAACCAACATATTAGTTTGAATCATTATCGGTAATGGTTTATATTTAATGCAGAATCGAATGGATGTATAGTTATTTGTGTATATGTTACATGTAAATTTCTGCGAAGGATGTTTGTCGAAATCACCAGTGTTATTAATATGGCCCACTCAGGCCATATTACCTATGCATTGGCCATATTACTTAAGCATGGGCCATATTACCTATACTGTATAAAACGTTTGTACGTTTACAAAAGGAATCCTTGGAAACCCAGTTTGAATTATTGTGATGAAATGATGACTTAGTTATAATTTTTTTTTTTTTTTTGCAGTTTGAAATTGTGCACTATTTTCTTTGACAATACAAAGCTGTGCTTTATACTTAGTTACTTTAATACCTGAGTAATTTCCCCTGCACTATGCTTCATGCTACTTTCAATGAGAAAACTTTCACTTTCTACGAAATTACAAATAGGTAGGCCGTATTATATACATGTGTTGGGAATATGGCCCGGAGGTAAACTTTTGGAAAATTCTTGTTTATAAATGCTTAATGCAGAGAAGATCATTGTTAATATTTATTTTCTGATAGTCAAGAAACTGTATTACAATAGAGCCCAGGCGTTTGTTACTTCCTCTAATAAATAGCGGCTGTCAACATTCCCACACCTTAAGTGGGCCACAATACCCTCTTATACCTTATTTCCTCGGACTCGAAAGTTAATGCCTAAGGCTACAATGACTCATTCCGAATGAGAGGGCTTCAAAATGTGCTCATTTTTACCGCGAATAGCCTATATCGCAAGTTACCTATTATCACTACAAACTGAAGTATCCCAGAGGGATGACGTCCCTCCTGGCTGGAAAGTGAAGGGGTGATTTTCCCCCTTCCCCTCTCCTGTACACGGCATACGTGTGCAACGAAAAGAATGCGCGTAATACGGGAATCATATAACCCCGTTAAAAAAACAGCACGAAACACTACAACCGCAATCGCGACACAGCATTTATATTTTCAACGTGACTGCTCGAATTTACAGCCCGGCAGTGACAGAGTGTTATCGCTAATGCATGCCAAGGTAAAATAATTATTTTTAACAGTTAAATACAGTAATTTTCAAAATATGTTTTCTTTTAAGCTGATGCGTATTTGCCATTGTAGGGAAAGCTTGTCGTGCAATTTCAGTTTGCAAGGTTGTACACACTGTGCATCGTGCCGCACGACACGACGAAAATAGAAATCTTTTCTAATCCAAAATCGCTGGTCGGATAACAGAATTTGTCGGGCTTACGTAAGATTTATCTAGTATTTCGTTGGCTGTTTAGTTTTAAGAGTGGGATGGACCCTCGTGGGAACTCCCGCGTCCGAGGTCAAGAAGCGAGGGAGCGATACGGGCGACACTAACACGCACGCCTAGCGTCTCATCGCTCCTACGCGCAAGGCGTGCAGTGTTTCCGTCGTAACGCTATACCGTGGAATTTAGATCTGTAACAGTGTGGTTTTATTACAACACAGATTAAACTACGTCCGTATCTTCCTACTTTTCTCTTGCCGCTTTAAGGAAACTGCAGAGGCAATCTTAAAAAAAAAAATGCGATATTTGACCATATTCCTGAAATTTTTCTCCAAGGATACAATTAATATGACAAAAGTGAACAAATAGAGACGTAAATAAATAATTGTTTTTTTTTTTTTTTTTTTTTTTTTTTTTTGACAAAAAGTCGTATTTGCAGAATATTTATTTACCGAGATACGCGTATTCGCGCAAACCACAATTTCACGGAAAAAGTAAGGAACCATCCCACTCTCAGCCATTTAAGGAGTATGCACGTATATATTCGGGGGGTACCTTTATGTGTAAATTTATTTTCTTTTGAAGACAAAACCTTCGTAGTTCTACTATGTCGATAGACTTTATCGGAATCTAAGTAAAAAATTCCAACTAGTCAGCATTTCAGTTTGTAAGAAAAAAAAATTGCTCTTTTTAATAATTTTTAGAGACACGGAAATTTCACGGATTCATCTGGCAACAAGCTAGACTCCACAATCCTTTGTGCATTTGACCATGAGTTAGTAGTTCATCGGTTGTTCCTCCGCCTTAACCCTAGACCAGGTTACACGGGATTCGGTTCATATTTTCCTTGCGGATTCGTTATTGATCGAAATTCGTTCGGGGCGTGTCCAAAAAAAACTATGGTCCAATGGTAGCACAAACACATATGTACTCGAGAATGCAGTTTCACTTGTCCTCAGATGAATCCGCGAAATTCCCCGGTCTCTAATAATTTTCAAACGAACACGCCAGATTGAAAACTTGTTGCTTCTATCGCGATACATTAATTGGTACATAACTAAAGGGTGGCTCATTGGTCGACGGCCAGCCAATTATACACGTTGCAGAGAACAGCAGGCCAACCAAAATGATATATCTTCGTGTAGAATATAGGCAGCTCACGTGAAACTTGTCCTCAGTGATGGTTAGAGGCATACAAGATTCGCGTTATTATTTGGCATCAGGCTGTACTTCACAGTACTGTATGTACCGGAGCCAGCTTAGTTTTTCCATTGGCTGCTGCGTAGATATCAAACCACGCCCTTTATAAATAAACCGCACGTGATTGGGGCACTCAACTGCGAAGTGTTCAATGATTGGCGCCGCGTTACCCAGGGCGTGTCAGAGACTGTATGGCCCACTGACAGACGTACTGCAAAGGTAACTTACGCGTTTTTTTTTTTAACGTGCCGCCAAATAACGCGAATTTTACAGGTCTCTAGTGATACTAAATTTGTGCCATCCTCAAAGGGTTAAGTGTCGTGTCTCGGTCTCGTCGGGGCTATGTGAATCCGGCGTTATACTCAGGGCTGCAGCAGTAGCCTTGGACGGCGCCTGTGGCTAGGGGCCACGTCCTTCCTTCCCTGACCGGGGAGAGAACGGACCGGACGCAGGCTCCGTGATCCGCCCCGCCCGCGATTCCCCGAAGCTCGCACCCCCCCCCCCCCTCTCCCCTCATTGCCGTGGAGGGACGACGACGGCGCGAAAGTTTGGCGATGACCAGCGTAAACAAACAAGCACGCGGCTATTCCGAGGGTCGGCGCGCCCCAGGGGCACTCGGCGCTTGAACCGGCGCCAAGCGCATAAACACTACTTGCGGCGAACTCCCAGCATGTCCTATCACCAGCGACTCCTCTTATAACACTTTGTAGACTACGCTCCTCCGAGTGTAGCTCGAGCAAAGTTAATCTAAAACTTCTTCATCGTTCAGAACAAAACTCGCACGGATGTGCAGTCTTTGTTCGGCTAGTGTTCAAAACATTGAGGTCTGCACACATTTACTGCCACTTGCGACAAATTAAAAGTGAGACACCTATATACACTACTGCAAGAACACCGGTCCTGTTGGTGGCTGTGCTAGAACTCACCATCGTTCTATTGGTCCATAACACACCGGACTCCACCCTGTACTTTACAGCGTTCATTATTGGCCGGTCATCAACCAATGGAGAGCCGAGCTGATATTGACCCAATCAAATGTCCTTTATCGTATAAAAGTACAATCAACCATGTCACTTTGAGTGACTATAAGAAAACGAAATTGTATCGTTAGCCACTTCATTGTTACTGCGCTGTCGTGTTCTTGTGAGGTTGTGTTAAACACTAGCCGGACAAAGACTACACATACGCGCGAGTTTTGTTCTGAACAACAAAGAAATTTTCTAATTAGTTTTGCTCGAGCTACACTCGAGCATAGTCTACAAAGTGTTAACCCTTTGAGCACGGCACAAATTTCTAGCACTGAGGACAAGTTTGAAGTGAGCTGCCTATATATCCACACTACAGCAATATAATTTTGGTTGGTCTCTGAATTTCCACTTACCATTCTCCTACTGGTCCTGTCTACACCGGACACGCCTGCTGTACACTGCAACGTTTATTATTGGCTGATCGTCGACCAATGACGTCACGCGTTGGCTTTCTACCAATTAATGTATCGCGACAAAAGTAACAAGCTTTACAATACATCGTGTTCGCTAGAAAAAATATTTAAAAAGTACAGTTTTTATTCATACAAACTAGAATGTTGACTAGTTGTCATTTTTTACTTAGATTCCTATAAAGTCTAGCGAAATAGTAAAACTATAAAAAGTGTGAGATTTGCCTTCACGAAAAAATAACGTTCCATATAAACGTAGCGCCTAGTAGGCGTATATACGTGCAGGCTCCTCAAAGGGCTAAGGGCAATGGTGCACGAAAACCGTATATCTACATAATTTTTGACACATCTTGTTTCACAGAGGATTTTTCGAAATTCGACAAGACGTAAATAACAATTTTGAACACCATTTTACGTTGTTGCGTATTCACTGCGTTCGTTATTCTCGGAGCACTGATTGAACGTAAGAAAAAAATATTTATTTTCTTCCATCAGTGCTCCGAGAATAGTGAAGGCAGTGAATATACAGCAACGTACAAAAAAAGGCGTTGTAAAATATTATTAACGTCTCGTCGAGCCAAAAAATTCGATAAAACCTTTAGAAAA
This sequence comes from Dryococelus australis, assembly GCA_029891345.1. NCBI lineage: Eukaryota > Metazoa > Arthropoda > Insecta > Phasmatodea > Phasmatidae > Dryococelus > Dryococelus australis. Next base: position 34,694,818 of record CM057008.1, read on the forward strand.
CTACTTTAATCGAGAATCTGGTAAATATACTGCTTTCATGCATCATTCCCCTTAACACGATCCCACAAGAACACGACAGCGCAATAACAATGATATTGCTAACAATATAATTAATTTATCTTATAGCCACTCAAAGGCACGTGACTAACTGTAAAACCTTTTGTACAGTAAAGGTCATTTGGTTGGGTCGATATCAGCTCGACTCTCCATTGGTTGATGACCGGCCAATAACGAACGCTGTAAAGTACAGGGTAGTGTCCGGTGTGGTATGGACCAATAGGACGATGGTGAGTTCTAACACAGACACCAACAGAACCGGTGTTCTTGTAGTAGTGGATATAGGTGAACTCGCTTTTGATTTGTCGTAAGTGCCAGTAAATGTGTGCAGACGTCACTGTGTTAACGTTTCGCGAAAACTGTTTTCATGCATGCTTGACTCTCGATATCACACACGCGCACACTTGCAGGTATCGTTCGGGGAAGTGAGTGAGTGGATAGATTTGGGCTGCCCTTAACATCGATCGGGTTCAATCACCGGCAGGCTCACTCCGGATTTTCGCACGTGGGAATCGTGCCGGACGATGCCGTTGGTCGGCGGGTTTTCTCGGGGATCTCCCGTTACTCCCCGCCCTTTCATTCCGGCGCTGCTCCACACTGACCTAAATCACCCCCATCGGCTCTCAAGACCTCGTTAACAGCCGTTGGAAGCGAAGCGTGATATGGAGCAGCGCTGGAATGAAGGGACGGGGGAAAAACGGGACATCCCCGAGAAAACCCGCCTAGCAAGTTGGAGGCGCAATTCCCATTGGAAACGCGAGCCCCCTTCAGTCTTTTTTTCTGCTGGTTTGTTTATAATTCATGTTCATCCGTGGCGTCTATAACAAACTGTGTTTCTACCGACAAAATTAGCATAGATATACACGAGTCTGAAGTCTGACTTCTCCCAAGGTCATTTCGCGAAGAAATTTCCGACCAATGTTGGCGGACCTTCCGCGAACCGGACACACTGATGTGCGTGACGTCATCCTGCCAGGCATCGCACTGTTTATCACCCGCGACACAACTGGGCCACCTGTTGACGTAATTGTATTTTTATAAGCTCGCGATGACTCAGCGAACACGTCCTTCATTGGCCAGGTGCTTTATAACTGGCAGGTGTGTAACCATTACAGGATAAATTATCTCACAAGGCCCCGCCTCCTGAAGCTTTTAAATTTCACTGGTCGTTTTCTATGTACATGTATGTTTAGTTATACAATTCTACCACTTCGTGTGAGGACCATTAGCACAGTTAATAAATTTGTGGTGCAAATTAATGGGATGTTATCTTAAAATTTATAGGACTAATTTATCCAACGCCTATACTAACTACTGTATATTGATATATGTATATGCATTAATATCCCTTAGAGATAGTAATCAGTAATGATACACTACGCTCGAGCAACAGTCTTCGGCAAACATACGCATCTAGGAGTAAGGATGTTGAAAAATATCGATATATCGAAATGCTAATATATCGATATAAATCGTAGCTTCCCCCCCCCCCCCCAAATTTATTTTATCGAACTCAATATATTTTTTCCCAGGTACCGGGAATAAATATTTTTAAAAGCACTTTCAATAAGCTTTGTTTGGAATACGAAAATTGGATTAAGAAATAACTATGTTTACTTTGGCAACATGCATCAATAACAGACACCACAACTTTATGCAATGCCTCGTGTCCTCAGTATGTAATATAAGGAATTTTACCATTTTCAAGTCCTTTAATACGTAAAATATCGAATTCCGATGTGCCAAAAATCGCTATTTGTCTTTCGATACATCGTTTCATAAAACGATACTTTCATAAATAACCTATGTAAATACGATCGATATTTATTTGCGATATCGACATCCCTATCTAGGAGTGTCAAACAATTAACGGTAGCTCTCCGCTGATAATGCACACTCCAGAGCCATTTTCACAGTCAAATTTTCGCCTACAGTATATTTGATAATAAGATTTGAAAACAAAATACGCCCATCAAATTTTTCCTTCCAACAAATGTCAGATAATATTGAATGTGTTGGAAACTGTGTCACACTGTCAACTTCTGTTTTTATGAGAGGGTCTAATTTTTTTTTTTATATATATTTTTCAAAGGCAGAGATATTGTTTTGTTTCCATGCCGTCCATCACCAGAAGAAATGTACACTCTAAACTTGAATCAGTGAGAATTGAGCCGAATCAGTGAAAACGTTGGAATTTGAGCGACTGATAATCAGTACCACATAACTAATTAATGTGGTGGGTGGCTGAATTTCACTGATTTATTTGTGATTCCCACTGAATGTCCAGGGCGTGTCTAAAAAAGTGTGATCCAATTACAAAGCCAACTTCAGCGTACACGTGTTTGACGTCTATCTTGTCCTGAAATGAAGTCGCGAAGTGTTCTTATCCCTACATATGATGTACCTATGGTTTTAAAACTTCCTTTACAGTTTAAGAAATTTGCTATAATAATTTCACAGTGTAGATGCAAACTGCAACTTGAATTCTTCGGTTTATGACCTGCTACTGCCAAATGTACCAAGAAAAATTATGTTTACTACTATGGTCAAGTGGTCCAAGCGAAGTGCAGTTCCGGATATAAAACTAGTTTGTTTAGAAAACTGTAATCATAAACTATTCTGTGACTACTGGGCCAACGGGGCCGCGGCTGCGTAGCGGTTAGACTACTCGCCTCCCACCTAGGCGAGCCACCCCCAGCGGCATGTGAGAATCGTGCCGGACGATGCCGCTGGTCGGCGTGTTTTCTCGGTTATCTCCCGTTTCCCCCGCCCCTTCACTCCGGCGCTGCTCCGTACTCACCTCGTTTCACCCTCATCGGCTCCCAAGACCTCACAGATATCTTCACTCGCTCACTCGTTACTCTACTGGGCCAACGGAAATATACAAGGCCACGGGGAAGCGTGCTATAATATTCTGAACAACGACGTAGCAATCCTGGTAAGGGCTGTTCACGATAAAGTGAGCATTTTAGAAATGAATCTTAGAAAAAAGTAATTTCTCCTGCATGCATATATTTTTATGGGCGCTCCGAGTGACATTCACCCAGTAAAGTTGGTAACGATGAATGGAACGCAATTCCAAATATCATATTCATATAATTTCTTTCGCTTTCTGATTTTTTTACGCATTGAAGTGTAAAAATGAGCAGATATGTAAAGTATTTACTTTCTTAATAATTTCGTGAGTTCATTTGACCGACACGTGAATAAAGTGATGAGGCCAAAGCAATGTTAATTTTTACATGAGGCGGAGGAGTACACAACGTGCATGGGAGCAGATGTTAAGGAGGGCTCTCAAAAAGTGCTCATTTTACCGCGAGCAGCCTATAACAAAATAACGTTGACAAGAGGACGCGCGTAAGGTTGAGGTGATGGGAATGTAACGGCCAATCGCTTCCCACGTTACTTTCAAGGGAACAGTCGTGATCGTGTTTCATCTATGCAGACGTCACCACGCGTGAAATCACACAGTGTCGTTGCACGATCGCATACCACTTCCGGAGTGTCTACACTGAGAACAAAATAATTTAATGTATAGGTTCAGAAATTTAAAAGCATCAGAATTAATTTTGTTCATCTAACAAAATACACGCGTGAATCAACAAAGCCGCTGTATTAAGCCAAAAGTAATACGACTGTCAACAAAAATTTGTGTTGGACCAACAGTATTTTTTTTTGTGGTAACTGGGGTAGTAACAGTGTTAGTGAATTTATAGATGCTTAATAATGGTACGAGATCCGGATATTCAGATTTTTCATTTGAGGACAAGCTAGACTTCGAACACATGTACATTTGACTATCTTTTCAATTGGACCGTAGTTTGTTAGCCACGCCTTGGACGAATTTGAGTCGGCAACAAGACACGAACGAAGCCTGTGCTACCTGGTCTAGGGTAAACCTGGAGCATCAGCCAATGAACAACTAACTGAGGCTCGAGTACATAAAGGACTGTGGAGTCTAGCTCACTGTCAAACGAATCCACGAAAGTGCCTTGTCGCTTAATAATTAGAGACATGCAAAATTCGCGTTATTATTTGCGAACGCGCCAGACTTGAAACACGCGTACCTTTGCAATGCCGGACCATAATTGATCTGATTCGCCCTGGGTAACTCTGCGCCAATAAATGAACACTCGGCAATTGTGTGCCCCGATAACGCGCAGTTCAGGCGGGAAGGGCGTGGCTTTACAGCCGCGCGGCAACGAATTGAGAAGCGACGCCGGCTCTGGTATACACAGTACTGTGAAGTTGAGCCTGGTGCGAAACAATTGTGCGAATTTTGCATGTCCTGATAAAAGAAGTTCAATAGGAAACTAAAAAGTAAAGTTGTAGAACTTTAAATATTAATTTTCGCACGTTGTCCTCGAGTAACAATTTTCATTCTTGTTCAGCTCTCTGATGTTCCTGTTCGGCCTTTCTTTTATGTTCGAGTGCCAACTTTCATTCTTGTTCAGCTCTCTGATGTTCCTGTTCGGCCTTTCTTTTGTGTTCGAGTGCCAACTTTCATTCTTGTTCAGCTCTCTGATGTTCCTGTTCGGCCTTTCTTTCACGTTCGAGTGCAGTACTTTAAATGTATTATAAATTTCAAGTAACTATAGGCTGTTCACGGTAAAGTGAGCCCTTTCGAAATCCCTCTCATTTGGAATAACACTTAATAAATATTTTATTTTATTCTTACACGTTTACTTTCGAGTGCGGTGGAATAAACACGCTGTGTTTATCAGCTACATGGAAATATTTATTTAAAAAGGTGGTTAAAGGGTAAAAGTGCTCACTTTACAGTGAACGGCCTCTAGTCACTTTAGCTGAAGTTGCTCGGAGAAGCTGATATAGGTTCTAATCTCGGTCGAACTTCACAATTTCGTATATAATAACAGAAACGGTTCCGTCCACGTAGAGCGAAACAAATCTTTGGTTGCACCAACCAAATATTTGTTTTGGGGCAACTTGAACAACAAAATGATTCGGTTACAACAAGAAAATATTTCATTGCCTACATACAAAGAAGTTAATTTAGTTGCGTCTTACAAATTTCGCTTAATTCAACAAACCTTTATCTCGGTATATGTCTGAGAATTTCGCAAACGAAGTGAAGCGGTCAAATTGCAGACGAAGCTAGGAACGGAAGTATGGTAACCTCTGTTTCCTGTTAGCAAGTTGTATCAGTCACCGCGTCCGAGAAATGGGGGCCGCTGCAGAGGAAATGGCTTTAGTCATCTACTGTTCACAGCAGAAAACGACTTCCAATGAGGACAATTTTTCTTGTGCTGAGAAACATAATTCGTTGTTGAGAATATATTCGTAAACCTCGACAAACACCCTGCTGCTAACAACATGAAACAAAGACTCGCTATTATTGGACCCGATATACGTCGTATTGTGGTACTAATACATTCCGAAACAAAAATTTTGTTCATCGCGAAGCTTAACATTATATAATTACCTATGACTGAAGGATTAATCTAGCGAGTGAGAAATTACGAATGCATTTGTCAATAATGGAAAATGAAAACCTATTTGGGGGGGGGGGGAGAGATACACATCCAGTGTAACATGGGTTCAAACCCACGAAATTATTTATTGAATGGGAGTCAGCTAAGACAAGGAATTTAGGTATTTAACAGGTGACTTAGAGCTGAGAAAACACTACGCCTCGACTGTTTGAAGAAACAATGGAGGTGATCCGGGCGTATCATGAAGGTTCCCTGTTCTTATCTGAGAACAGGCCTTGTGTATACTTGGCAGCGTCTACTCACTGCATACTTTCTTCGTTTGTGAGAACTTCTTGTTTGTTTTACAGTGAAACAGGATGTATATGGCTCGTTTTTTTTAATCAAACTTTTGAGGAAAAAATTATTTCCCGAAGTTGCTTATATTTTAACATTTAAGCTGACATGTTAGCAGTAAAGTAGAAAAGCTTGTCATACCGTCTTATAGAAGTATGTTGTTTTGATTGGCAGCTATTGAAATTAACCACTTCTGGAGTCAATACTGGCGTGAAATTAGCATAAATAAGATTCGAAAAATTTCAAGATGCCGTTTGAAAGAAGGGCTCAAAAGTAACCCGTTTAAAATAAAATTTAGGGCATGGTCGAACGTGGACTGGATTCAACATGGAGTGAAAAAAAAAAAAAATGTAAACAAGGATAAAATTAAAGAGATACCTTTTGATCATATAGCTGTAACTTACACCAAGAGATAACTTTTCTGATACACCGTAATCCTCCCACAAAATGATTCACTAATCATTGTTTTCAATGTTTCAAAATATATTTAACCTTGTAACACACGTGTGTAGTAACTTTTAATCCGGATTAAAAACTCTTAAGTCCCCTTGGATTATTTTTCTTCACTCCGACTCCAGTCCGATCCGGATGTGATTTCGGCAATGTTTCAGTCGAGATATTTCAGTCGACTTCCAGATTCGATCGCCAATGAAATTCCACTCGATACTTGACACCGGGCAAGGAGGTGAAACTAGGCAGAACTGTCCAATGACCAACAAACCTGTCATGAACTTTTTATAAGTTTTTTTTTTTCAGCCTCAAATATTACTGTAAACACATTTAGTGAACATTTGTTCAGTCATAAAAACTAAAATAAATAAGGGATTCTTTGAACTCAAGTTTTGCAGGAATCGACAGCACTGAATTTTCAGCCCTTATGTGTGTTTACATAAACGCCTGTAGATTGCAGTTATATTATTTCAGGGTTGCCACATTTTTTTCCATTGGGAAACTCCCTCACGTTTCCCTGATTTCCAGACAAAAATTATTTTTCCCCTGGTGATCTTTCTCTAACATTTTTATCAGTAGGGATTGGCATCTTTGCATTATAACACACTGTTGGACCAAAATACTTATCTGATCTTACAAAATTACTCACCACATAGATTGCAAAGAAAAATACCTAAGCATTTAGTCCACAATCATTAAAACAATTTTATATGATTCTGGCAGCGGTGCACGATTAATGACAGAACTGCCAAATATACCACGCATATCACAGAATTCCCTGACATTTAGCTAACTTGTTTGAAATTCCCTGTTTTACGGACCTGTGGCAACCCTATATTATAAGGAGCCCACCAAAGCGAACCGGGTTCGATATTCGGCGAGGTCGCTGCCGGATTTTCGCGCGTAGGAATTGAGCCGGACGTTGCCACTGGTCGGTGGGTTTTCTCGGGGGTCTCCCGTTTCTCCCCGCCCTTGCATTCCAGTGCTGCTCCATACTCACCTCGTTGACCGCCATCGGCTCTCAAGACCTCTATGTGGAGAGCTGCCCAAATCTATCCACTCTCCACTGTACTACAGAAGTTATATTTCAGAAGTCCCAAATATAAGTCGTAAGGGTGCCAGTGATTAGTGATCTGGGCGGTAGGGTCAAGCCGAGAGAGCTAATGCCATAACTTCTATGGTAACAATAAAAACTGTTTCCGTTAGAATAAAAATCAAATCAAAGTCACTGCATTCTTAAATACTAAAGACTGGGGAATGTCGCGTGTTCATTCAGCTGCAGGCTGGACTTCATATTCCTCTGTATGCCGGAGCCCTATAGGCTGTTCACGGTAGTGAGCAAATTTTGAAAACCCTCTCATTTGGAATAATAGTCAACAAATATATTTTATTGTACACTTAGCCGTTAACTTCCGAGTGCGGTGGAATACACACACTGTGTTTATTACTTGCACGGCAATATTTTATAAAGCTAGTTAAAGGATAAAAAAATGTGTGATAGGAAAAAAGTAACTAGGGTCTCAAAAGTGCTCACTTTACAGCGAACGGCCTATAGTTAAATGTCTTTTACCCGGACAAGGTAGCGCGGGAATTCGTCCTTTTATTATTACAGGCTCATTATTGACTCGAGTCCTGTAGGACGCATCTAATTAACTGGGATGCAACAAAACAAATGAACTCAGATATGTATGTGTTTTTGACGTGTAGTTTTCTTTCAGACAAATTATCGAAAACTCTCGACGTTGCCCCAAAATAGATTAGCGTATAGAAGTGAAGGGGAAATACTGTTTCTTTGATGTGGATGCGCCAGTTCTCTAATTAGCTGTTCGAATCTCCGGGTACTTGCCTCTCCTCTGATTGGCTACTGCGTGACTGCGAAAGATTCCCTATTGGCTGGGCTGCAGAGCTGGAAAGTAGGTTACCAGGCACTGAATGGCGAACGGCGCTCCGGCATGTTAATGCCAGTGGCGCCATTTTGCGGGCGCGTGTGACTTAAGTTCGCGAAATAATCATTTGTTTCACCTCTGTATTTTTTTAGTACTCTGTTACATAACCGAAGTATATAGAACAATAAGAACATTTTTAAACAGATTCGAAGGTTTCACTGTTCAAAAATCGAACATAATTTTTCCAAGGTTGTTCGGGGGTCAAGATGTTGCAAAAATATCGATATATCGAAATTACGATACATAAAAGATATATGGATATAAATCGTCGATATATTTAAACAATATTATATCGAAATAAATATATATATTAGGCATGGGAAACAAATATCTTTAAAATTCTCTTTTAATAAGCTCTGTTTTGAATACAAACATTGAATGAAAAAGTTACTATGTTTACTTCGGCAACATTACTCGAGTCCTTTTAATACATAAAATATCATATTCCAAAGTACTGAAAATTGATTTTTCTCTCGATATATCGCTTTGTAAAAAGATTCTTTTATAAATAACTAATATATATATATATGATATCGATAGTTTTTTCCCGGTATCGACATCCCTATTCGGGGGGTCCAAACCACCCGTAAACTTGTCCCCCCCCCCCCCAACCCATCCCATGTGGGCATCTATTATTGGTTAAAAACTTGGCTTGTCGAGCAGCAATGAATAACTGAGAAGAGATTTACCGCTGCTCACGAACGATACAACAAAAGTGCACGAATGCCTTGCCCCAAATCCAAGGGCATTAGTTTTTTTTTTCTTCCTTCCCGACGATAATCGATGCGCATGACTGATTTACCGGATCCCGCCTGTGTAAGACGTGTAATTAGTTAACGACTGCCGTCCTGCCCGACGAAAGTTGACGTGAAAGGGAGTCGAGTCGAGGCAGTAGTTGAAAGTCGTACTGGTCCCGATGGCCAATTACACGTTCCCGATTGACAATCACGACGAGAAATATCCGCCACGGCTTGTGACGCTCTGCGAGGACTCTGCAAGGACTCATTTGCTGGCGACGATGCTTTCCCGTAAAAGGCTGCTCACAAAAAAAAAAGTGAGCGCTTTTGAACTCAGCCTTAGAAAAATGTCGCTACATCTCTCCTGCATATATTTTAACGGGCGCACTGAGTGGCATGCGCCCAGTAAAATTGGTAACGACGGGAATGGAAGTAGTTCCCTATCTTAACGTCGAATAAAAAGTTTTAGGTAACCATTTCGGCTATAATAAATTAAACTATTCATTTCTTCATCTGGTTTTTTATGCATCGATATGTAAAAAATTACCAGATCTGTAACATATTTACTTTTCTAATAATTGCAGTTTTGTACGACAGACGCATGTATTAAGTGATGAAGCCCATGGCAATGTTAATTTTACATAAGGCGGAAGAATACACAAGGTGCATACAAGTAGATCTTAAGCAGGGCTTTCAAAAGTGCTCATTTTACCGTGAACAGCCTATAGACACGAATGAACCTCAACCATAGAGACTGGTTTATAAATATAGTCTGTTCGCGTAACCAAACCTTTGAAAAATTACCCAATGTATAAAGTGTTTAGTTAAGCCTATTTCCTCCATATGTAATGAATCACAAACGTTTTATACTTCTGTTAACATAAAAGCACCTTATTATCAGTTAAATTGAACATTTACTTATTTATTTTTTATAAACCATAATAGGGAGTTTATAATAATATGAATAAAACAGGGAGAAAACATGTGCGTTGGCAATAGCTACTAAGAAATAGTACTTACGTAACATATTATTAAACAGAGGGTGCACGAATGTTATTCTTTGTTTGCATGAGGCGGAGTAATATCTTGGAAGTAGAACTTCAGCAGGACTTCAAAAAAAAAGTTGTAAGTAATCGTGAAATGGACTGTAATGTTACACGCATCGCTTCCTTGCCCCGTTCCTTCAAGAGCGAGTGAATCAATGTGCCTAGGAAGTAAAGGTAACCCGTGAAACGCACGGCGATTTACAAAGGCGAGCTGCAGCGCGTGCCAGACGATACTATCGGGACTCACGCGTTCCCGACTTTCAGCGGATTGAATTTCCAGGATAATATTTAAAGAATAGTCATTTTCGGTATATGTGGCACAATCTATAGAACGCCTAGAAATAAGACTAGAATATAAACCGTGTTAAGACTTTATAAAGTAGGGTAAGGGAAGGTAAACGCTGTTCACGATAAAGTGAGCACTTTCGAAATCAACCTTAGAAAAAAGTTACTGTCCCTACATACAGTTGGTGCCGAGTGTCATTATCCATAATTTCTCAATTTAATTTTCGAATAATATTAACACAATGTAACCCCGTAAACAATTTAAAAAATCGCTGGGGGCAAAGTTCTCATTAAAAAATTTACTTAAAAACGGTTAGATAAGGCGATATTCTTACTTAAAGATATGAATACTTTTTTTTTTCACGAATTACTCCAAAATACGTTTGCAACAGTATTATGAGCCAGTGAAAGTGTACCCGTAAGTGGAAAAAAAAAACAGGCCCTAACTATTAACGGGAATGATTAGATTTGTACTTGAAACACATGCTAATACTGCTATGACTGGGAAACACACGATGGAGTAATGATAGCCGAGCTTGGAATTTGACGCTTATAAATATCTACTCAAAACTATGTATAAGGCTTCGTTACTGTAGCGATGAAGTCAATGCAGGTAGCGATGAAGTCAATGCAGGTTTTCAAACAACTCGGTATCGTTCACTTAACTCTCCTCTTTAGGCTATTAAGGTGTTAAGGAAAGGAGTTAAATTTGTTTTGTTAGTTCTATTTGTTTATACTGATTAGGCAGTTCAAAATTTTAACATCTTAATAATACTGGGTTTTTATTCCAAGATTTCGCTTCTACTTAGCGATCCAGTGATTCAAAGCGGAGTTATTATCGTAAACCGCTTGCGTAATTTTCGAGTGGAGTACTTCGCGTATACGGTTATGCTTTATAATAATTACGTCAACACGAGTGAAACCGCTGTGTGCTTAAAACCTCTTCTCCAATGGCCATAGCGCCCTTATTCACACACACACACACAGACACACACAGGGCACATTAAAAAACAACATCCATATAGCACATACAATTTTTAATTTATTTTCATTAGTTCCCTATTCTTGTGTCGTAATTGCTTGATGTTTATTTTTGCGCATTACGTTCGTTTATATTTATACTTATGTTCATTTTATTTAATGTTCTCGTTCTCATTAATTTAATCATTTTCTGTGGCCCACTGTAACGGACACAAATTTCCTTGTATTTCTTTAATTCTTCGGTTTTCGTGTTAATTGTCTATGTTTTTATTAAAATATTTCCTGTATAGAGATAGTTATCCCTGGTGATTTTTTTTTCTCACCTTTTTCTCTCTTACGTTCCCGTGTGCCGTCCGCCACTTTGTATTCCCTCCTTCGTTTCCACAAGAGCAAATTTAGGAGGCTGGGATTTGAAACTGCAGCATTTTTAGGAGCAGTGTATATTTGCGGAGGCCGCAGCTCCTGCACGAACAGACTATTCGTAAATCACCAAGTCGAGAACAAGGCGTAAGTCAACGGGTAACCGAGCACGCTTACATCAGAAGCTTCTGTATATTCGTGCACTTGACTGATTAGCTCTCGTCCACATCCAGCATACAGCGCACGCGTGTCGTGGGATCTTCCCGTACCTGTTTCTGTTCCAGACTCGAGCGTTAAGTCCCGCTACTTCGCCAACAAACGAGGCGATGACACAAGCCGTATGAATATTTTGCTTCGGGCTGTAAGCATGCATTGGAGGTCGACAAGTTGCAAATGCAGTGACGTAAAAGTGCACGAGCACGCGCTGCGTTCACGGGGAGCAGGTGACCTTAACGACGTCATGTTTTCGTCCCGCGAACAAAACACATCGTAACGCACTCAACATTCACTCTGCACGATGTATAGTCTTTTCGCGGTTTCTTCGCACTTTTTGAATCAAACCTATGCATTGCGTGTTTAGTTATTTGCTAAATACGCCACGTATCGCAAGCGTTTTATTCCTCTGTTGACATAAAAGTGAATTCGTTTTCGTTAAATTAAGGTTTAACGTGTATTTTATTTATAAAATTACAATATTTAATTTATAATAAAAACAGTGAGAAAACACGTGTGTTGGTAGCGCCTAGTGCGAAATAGTTCCCATGCAAAATATTGCTACAACTGAGTGCGCACGAATTCGGTGCGTTGTCCTTTTGTGTAATTGTCTAGTTGGGCTTGGTTTGCACGAGGCGGAGGAATACCATGGAGGTAGAACTTTAGCAGGGCTTCAGGAAAGTACGGAGTAACCGTGAATGAATTATGGATGGCGTGTCGCAGAGGAAGCTGTTTTATAATCGGAACACTACGCGACAAGATATCGTCGAATTAAGGAAGCCCGTTACGTTTACGTGTGAGACACACAAAGACCATTATGAAAGGATACTAAAGAATACATAATTTTAACAGCCACTTAAGGTCGGTTTACGAGGCAAAACGTGTTACGTAATTAACGTGAACGTATCGAAATGAAGTAAAGTATTCTTAATGAAACGTTTCACGGCCATCGCGTTACGTGTCGCGTAGGAACATTCTCGACGTGCGAACGTGTACATGGCAATATTTTATTTCGTGTCGTCTACGTGAAGCTGTTAGCCAATAGAATTAAAGGCGAAGAGAAGAACAAGAAATATTATTTTGTACATGCTGTTCAAGTTAAAATGAGCAGTTTTGCAAGCCCTCCTTAACATCTACTTACATTCACGTTGTGTATTGTTCCGCCTATGTAAGATTAAGGGGGCGTGTCTACATTTTGGCCGTTCCTGTGGACGTGGACGTGCCCGGAGCTCGACGTCAGTGACGTCACATTGAAGCGGTCCGAATGTGGTCTACAAATGCGTTGTCCGAATGAGCTTTCAGAATCTGTCATTAGATCACACTAAATTCGACATATTATCTGTTGTTACGTAGTAATGTTTAAATCTGCTCTATTATTGATTATTTAATGTTTACAAAATGGTTGATTTGAATATATATATATATATATATATATATATATATATATATATATATATAATATATATATATATATATATCAACGTTTTTATTTTAATTAAGTTTGCAAACTGACATGCAAATTTAATTTTTTAAACTTACGTTTTAAACGTTTTAGCCTTCGAATAAAATTGTTCAGACCGAACGAAGACATCATTTATTATTTATTACCATTTAATCATATTTGTTTTGAGAAAGCCGCCATGACGTCAGAGTGTCACATGCAACAATCAGCGCATTCTTGTCTTAAGAGACAGGTTGGGTATAGCGCAATTGTAGACAGGCCCTAACACTGTCATGGACGTCGTCGTTTTATTTATATTTCGGTCAAGTGAAACTATTAAATTATTAGAAAAGTAAATATTTTACAAATCTGTTGATTCCTACATTTAGAAGCAGTAAAAAAATAAAAATAATACGAAAGATGTTTTGATGGTTAGCACAGATATTTACCTAACATTTTTTATTCGACATTAAGACATTAAACTACTTTCCATACATCGTTACCAACTTTACTGTGCGCATGCTACTCAGTGCGTCTGTTAAAATACATGCAAGTACGAGCAGTGACATTTTTTTAAGGTTGATTTCAAATAGTGCTCACATTATCGTGAACAGCCTTTATATGTAGAGCGAGCTGCTTTCCGCGAAAAAGATTTACACGAAGGCTAGACTCCAATGTCGTATGGCTAGAGACCTGAAAATTTTGGCGAGTTCAATAACATGTAGGCTAGACTCTACTGACCCACAATAACCAGTTTTGCCTTTCAAAGTTCACTTCCGCAGACTTTTTTGACAACACAGTATTAATCCTATGTTAGTTACCTTAAGCATTTAGTGTATATACTTCCTGTAAACCTAAACAACGCCATATTTGTAAATCGCGCCCGAGCGCGGCCGGGCACGATGCATATTCCATTGTCATATTCATAGTACGTCCGTAGAAATGTATTGGTTTTTGGCGCTTATTAAAAAAAACTGTAGATAAGTGAGAATGCAGAGACCAAGTAAATGGCTGTTCAAGTAACAGAAAACTCACTCCTTGAATATTCGTAGATCCGTACTTAACTCAAAGCGATAAAAAAAATCCGTGCTTGGTTACGATTTGTCCTTTTGGCTGTTACGTAACTACATGTCTGTCTGCAAGCTAGACATTGAGGTAGTCTTTCTTTTCAACCGATATTTGTAACGGATATATTTTTATGTAAATTCTTTGTTCAGCAACAAAAAAATTCTGTTCGTGCAGATACTATACCAATTACAGATGAACGCGTGAAGAATTAAAATTTTTATGTAATTAGAATATGACATTCCTTAAAAAAAGTGGTTAATCTGCAAGTTATTGTCTAGTAATTTCAATAAATAATTGATTCAACAGTATTGATGACTTAGAAAAATTTTACACGTAAACAATTTTAATGCACAGACTGACATATTACATCATCCGCTTACAAACGTGCTATCATTATAAACAACAAACAACACGCGCTAACAGTGCATTTATGATAATATGCTTTGGTTAAGATAATAGATGTTTGTACATTCGCTTCGTGGTACAATGTCAGTGCAAGATCGTTTTAATTTCGTAAGCGCCAAGCACACTTCAACTTGTTACTGTTAGAGTGCCTGCCGGAACGAATACATGATAAATACAATCTTATCTCATTGTGACGCTCCTCGACATACTACGTTATGATCATATAGTTGAGAGGCTACGAAACTGAAGTACTCAAGAGCTGCGGTTTTGGTCAAACACCACAAATCAACACACAAGTAACAATATACGACGTTCACAAACATAAAATTCGAACATTTTCAAAGCCCAGTTAACGGGCCCCCTGCCTGCCAAACCGGCAGCCGCGAGCTTCAAATGGGAATCAATGCTAAACGAAATTGCTACTCACCGAGTCGTTTTTAAAGTTAACTGTTCAAACTTTTTCGGAGAATATTGCTAAATAAAATTATTTTTGAATTTGGGGAATATATATATATATATATTTTTATATGTAAATTAAAAACATTGCATTTTAGAAAGAAAAAAACTAAACAAAACAGTTGGCAAGATGTCCATGTAGAAACATTCCTTGAAAATTGCATTTTTGAATACTTTTTGAAACTGCCAGCATGGGAACGGTACAGGTCGTAAGTTACGTGTTGTATTGTATTGTGTGAATTCCCTTTTACCACACGCGTTCAAAAATTCCCTCCGCCAACTTATACGCATGTTGCAGTTCGTGTAGTCGGATGCTGTGCTCACCAATCGGAGCTGGTGTCCAAATTCTTCTTCAACGTGCGCACAAGCACTTTAGCACTAGGAGGAAGCAGTTACTCCCTTCTTTAGCACTAGGAGGGAGCAGTTACTCCCTTCTTTAGCACTAGGAGGAAGCAGTTACTCCCTTCTTTAGCACTAGGAGGGAGCAGTTACTCCCTTCTTTAGCACTAGGAGGGAGCAGTTACTCCCTTCTTTAGCACTAGGAGGGAGCAGTTACTCCCTTCCTTAGCACTAGGAGGGAGCAGTTACTCCCTTCTTTAGCACTAGGAGGGAGCAGTTACTCCCTTCTTTAGCACTAGGAGGGAGCAGTTACTCCCTTCCTTAGCACTAGGAGGGAGTAGTTACTCCCTTCTTTAGCACTAGGAGGGAGCAGTTACTCCCTTCTTTAGCACTAGGAGGGAGCAGTTACTCCCTTCTTTGCGCTCGTTGCCTGTGGACTTCGCTGGTCAACCAAACCCACACACAACAATCTAGCGGAGTGAGGTCGGGAGACCGCGTTGGCCGTGCAACGACACGTGAGCGCCACATAGCTGTATTTCGGAGACCATAGCGAATATAGAGCGTTTATTTATTTATGTTTTCCCTTCAGAACGGTCCATACTAACACCGCGTAACGTATGTCCGTTTCCCCCTGAAACGCCTGGGTATAGTCTGTTCGTGGTTTGTTCACACCTGTTTAAACCGACCTTTGGAAAATTACACCATGTATGACGCGTTCGGTCGTTTCCTAGATATATTATTTATCAGAGACTATTTGTACTTTGTAAACATAAAAATATTTTATTTTTTGGTTGAATCGAAGTTTTACCTGTATTTCATCTATAAATTTATAATTAATACGAATGAAAACGTGGAGAACATAGGTGTGTTGGAAATTCCTGGTAAGAAGTAGTTCACATGCCATAACTTTGGTGTAATTTTCTATACTATAGGCCGTTCACGGTAAAGTGAGCTTTTTTTTTAAGCTGTTTCATCAGACATAATACCCAATAAATACATTTCATAGTGGCCTCAGACTTTTGGTTTTGGGTATGGGGAATGTACACACTGCGTTTATTACTCACGTGGCAATGTTTACATTAACAAGTGGTGGAAGGATATAAATTGGTTGAAATAAATAAGTCACTAGAGCTTCAAAAGTGCTCACTTTACCGCGAACGGCGTTTAGTAAAGCTTTGCTGGTGCAAGGCGGGGGAATGGCCTGAAAGGAGAACTTCAGCAGGGCTTCAGGAAAGTTGGAAGAAACATTAAATGGACTGTACAAGCGTGTTCCTGTCATGATTGGACCACAGCTGTTTGGACATTGCCTGAACGACTCTTTAGCCAGGCAACGACAGAAAAGAATGTCGTAACCAAATCGATTAAAAGAAGAAGACTCGACGAAATAGCAGCCAATGAGTGAACAATTGTGGCCTTATGCGGGTGTCACAAAGCCCCGACAAACACAGCACGACACGACAAAAACCGCACCCACGACACAGCATTTATATTTTCATGGTGACCGCTCGAATTTACAGCCCGACAGTTTACTGACGCGAAACGAAGAGTAGAATTTTTCGGAACCATTTAGAAAGCGCTGATTTTCAAAGGCGGTGGGCAGGCGGGACATTTGTAATATATTACGGTAACAAAGTGTTCTAATGCATTTGAAGGTAAAACGATTATTGTCAAGAGTTAAATACGGTGATTTTCAATTTTTTTTTCTTTTTAATCTACGTATTTTGCTATTTTTGGGAAAGCTTGCCATACAATTTCATTTTGCAAGTTTGTACACCGTGTGTCGTTCCGCACGACACGGCGAAAATATAAAAAAATTTCAAATCCAAAATCTTTGGTCGGACGACAGAATTTTCCGGGTTTACGTCGAATCTACCATGCAGGCTATTTCATTGGCTGTTTAGTTTTAAGTGTCGTGTCGGGGCTGCTGTGTCGTGCTTGTCAGGGCTGCTATGTCGGGCTGTCGTGCCGTGCTTGTCGAGGCTATCGCGTCGTGCCTGTCGTGTCGTGCTCGTCGGGGCTGTCGTGTCGTGCTCGTCGGGGCTGTGGTGTCGTGCTCGTCGGGGCTGTCGTGTCGTGTTTGTCGGGACTGTCGTGTCGTGCTTGTCGGGTTATGTGATTACGCCATTATTATCTAAATAACTGAACAGAATAGACTGCTGCCAAAAATATTGCGCATAATTCACGTACCAGTACCGCTGATGACTGCAGCTCCTAGGACCGACATATATTTCCGAACAGGTAATAAAAGAAGGGAAAATGTTTACAATACTATAAATGCTGCAGTAGTGAACTGTTTTTACTCCATTGCCACATCTCCTGGCGTACTGAGGAATTGAACGGAAATCTCTTAGTCTATCCCTTCCTCCAGTGAGGCCAAGTCCAGTTAATGATTAAGCTAGAGAATAAATAATAACAGCTCTTCTCATGTGTGTCAAGGTATTTGTGTCAACGATTATCCACTTTCTCCTGGCGGGTATTTCTACGCAGCGCACACTAGTATATGCTGGTCACAGAAAAACTGAGCACTTTTGAAAGCTCTGCTTAAGATCTACTTGTATACCCGTTGTGTATTCTTACACCTTATGTAAAATTAGCATTGCCATGGGCCTCATCACTCTATTCATGCGCGGGTCAAGTGAAAATGTGAAGTTATTATAAAACTATGTATTTTACAAACCTGCTCATTTTATACTTCGATGCATTAGAAAAAAAAATAACAAAAAGCAAAAGAAATCATTTACGTTGTCACAAATGGTTACCTTACACTTTTTATTCGACGTTAAGATTCAGAACTACTTTCCCTCCATCGTTACCAACTTTAAAGGGCGCATGTCACCCAGTGCGCCCGTTAAAATATATGCAGGCAGTAGCAGTGAATTTTTCCTAAGGTTGATTTCAAAAATGCTCACGTTACCGTGAACAGCCTAAATTATATATAATTATTTGATCGTGAAATTTTTTTGTCTCCCGTGAAGGGTGACAAGGTGAATTTCAAACATGTCGTGAGCTAAAACACGTTTATGCAGGCGCAATACACAAAGATATTACTTGTACAGCACTGCATTTTCGGGTCGTAAAGACAGCTTTTGGTTATTTGGTAACATGTCTGTCGCATTTGAGACGTTCTGTGTTCGATTCAATTTAAGGATGGTGGGCTCCAAAAAAAAAAAAATATTATTTTACTAGAATTGTGATTCTGACAGGCAGTTGTGTGAAAAACATGCCGTCTAAATTTTTTAAACGAAGAAATGGTAGGGCCTACGTGTAAAGCAATGTCTATAAGTTGAACAGAAGTCCGTAAAAATATGAAATAATGAATTGTTAAGATCCCGTAGGTTATTTTTATTGTCGCTATTGTTTGAGCCGCCAACAACACGTAGACTTCAAGCTGGAAAAATTTGTAGGCGTGGTTTCAACCGACACGCACAGGTATGATTCAAGGGACCTTGACATTTAATGCTGAAAGGCGAGGCAAGAAAGAGAGAGAGTTGAAATTCCTACTTAAAGATACAGAGTAATAATGAGGTACAGATATGCGGGCTGACACGGCAAGCACGCTAGAAAGGTAAACAAACGTTGCGTTTATAGAAAATAGCCCGTACTTCGAAGGCATGACTTACACGGCAATCGTGTATTCGGATATAAAGTGTATTGAGCAGGTAAAGGAAAAATAAAAAGATCGTCTCACAACGACAAACTATGAGAACGAAACTGAAAACCAAAAACTGTGGCGTCCGAACATGGAATACTCAAGGAGAGTGAGAGAGAGAGGGGGTGGTCTAGTGGCTAGACTGCTCGCCTTCCATCTAGGCGAATCGGGTTCGATTCCCGGCGGCGCCGCTTCCGGATTTTCGCATGTGGGTTTTCTCGGCGATCTCCCGTTTTCCCCCGCCCTTGCATTCCGACGCTACTCAATCCCGACTCTTCAAGACCTCGGACGTTAAGAGCCGCCCAATTCTCTTCACTCACACGAGAATACAGAAGTGGAATAGTCTCGTCTTCTGAAATCACAAGGCGCACACTCCAGCAAAATGGCGCCACTTGCCAGCGAACATTTCGGGAACGTCGTTCACCAATCAGCAGTTGGTATATCTTACATGATAGAGTGGCAGCTCCAACTAATAGTTACGGACAGGAAAATTTCGCGAATTAATTTCAGGACAAGCTAGACGTGAAACACGTGTACACCAGCCATTTTTTCAATTGGATCACAGTTCACCAGACACGCCCTGGACGATTCTTGAGCGAATAGCAGTCTCGCAAGGATACAGGTAGTGAGTGCACGACTGTGGTTTCTAGCCAACAGGTCACTGAACTCTAGATATTTTCTTATCCCTACTAATAGGGAACCTTCCGCCAGCATGCTATCGGAGCCGCCAAGACATCTCGCCTCTACTCTGTGGTTCGTCCACAAAAGAAGACTATAGGCTGTTTACGGTAAAATGAGCACTTTTGAAAGTCATGGAGTTCTACTTGAATACACCCTGTGTGTGTTTTCCGCCTATGTAAAATTAACCTTGGCAAGGGCCTCATCACTTTATTCACGCGTCGGTCAAGTGAAACTGTGAAATTATTAGAAAAATAAATATTGTACAAATCTGCTCATTTTTACACTTCGATGAATTAGAAAAAAGGGGGGGGGGGGGAACTGAACGTGAGATAAATAATTTAAGTTACCACAAATGGTTACCTAACTGATCATAGTTCCAAACCAAGATCCAGTTTGATCTTGGTTCCAATGTAAAAGTGTTGCTCCAACGAAATTTTATGATTCTGGAACTCCGATTCGTCGATCTTGGGTGCTGAAGTGAGAGATCGAGATTAAGTATGAGAAATTTTCCTATTGGTTCGTAATATATGACGTCATGGAAGTAAGCGTATTTTTTACTACAGGTAGAACTAGCTCTCTAGATGTGCGATGTTTAACCGGTTTTATGTGAATTATTGTTGTACGAATGTTACTGAATTATATTCAAGTACGTACAATATTGTTATAATTTCCCAAGAAAACAATCGAACGAAGTTCTATCTTTTGGCGTATTTTCTAACTACATTAGTCGACGCTGATCTCGGATCGAGATTTCGAACCGCCAATTTCGGCGGTTCGAAATTAACCTTATCTCGATCTGCAGTTCAGTCTGAACTCGAATGGTGCAAAAGTTTCCTGTGTCGACCTTAGATCCGATCTTGGATCGAGTATCGAACCATGATGGTGCAACAGGGCATAAGCTGCACTCAATCAGCGCGAGAGGAAGATCATCCAGCTAATGCCGTAGTTGACCTCTCATGGATTCCACCCCCCCCCCCCCTGCCACCACAAGGCAATCCAGCCGTCCTCACCCCTCTCGAACACTCGAGAGGCAGTGTTGCCAACTCAACTCAGTGAATTTCCCCACCACATCATTAGGTGGATTTTACTTTCTACCTAGTATAATCCATTCACGGTTACTTCATACTTTTCTGGAGCCCTCCCAAAGTTCTACTTCCAGGATATTCCTCCGCCTGATGCAAACAAAGCTTAACCTTAGTCTAGAAAATTGCACCTAAGGGACAACGCACCGCATTTGTGGGCACTCACTTTAAATTTTTTTTTTTATTAAGGACTATTTCTTACTAGACTTTACCAACAGTCTACGTTAACGCGCTCGGACGACTTGATGTTTATTTTACTTTCCAACCGTATACGATTTCTGTATTTCGACTTGGCTGTTTGATGAGTATAGGTCGATATTGTGTTACGTTTTCTTAATTCCTTACATTAAACGCATACAATTTCACTACATCCACGCCACACAAATGTTTTTTTTAACGCAATCGATTGATCTTGACGATAGCTGTCGATCGAAACTTAAACGAGAGTCGTAGCTTCTGCTAGTCAAAAGTTACTACACGGAAGTTATGAGACGCGGCGCGAAACGAACTAAAAATTGTGGCAGCGCCCCCCCCCCCCCCCCTCCCAATCCTCCATTTTTTTCTCGTCGCAGTCCTCAACTCAACGTAACACATTCTCTGATCCTTTGGCAATCGAGTGGTATAATTGAATTTTGAATGAAGACGAAAGATTCCGAGCTGCAACGCCAAACTGTATCCCACGATTTTGTTATCATCGGATTTTCTGGATTGTCTCCCACTATGGTGACAAATTTCAAGACGTATTCACTTAAAAAAAAAAAGTGTGAAGCAACCTTGACTGGACCATATATATATATATTATATATATATATATATATATATATATATATATATTATATATATATATATATATATATATATAGTATTCACGGTAAAGTGAGCACTTGTTAAGGCCCTGCTAAATTTTTCCTTTCAATTAAATTGTACCTTTCATCACTTTTTAATGTAAACATTGCAATATGACTTATAAACGTAGTGTATACATTTCATAACTCTCAAAAGTCAACGTCTGAGACTGCAATAAGATATATTTACTACTGATTAATTCCTTTTGGGATGTTCTTAAAAAGTGCTCACTTTACCGTGAATAGCTTTTACCCGCGTTTCCCAATAGCCAGGAGGTACTTACCAGGGACGGGGATCGTTGTCGTTGGGGAAGCTGGCGGCTTGGGCAGGCAGCTCGGCTTCCTGCAAGATCCTCCCCCGTGCAACGGCGTCAGGGGGAGGACGCCGCCCTCGTTGGGCCGGAACACCGCCCGAAAGGAGGCGCACGAAGAACAACAGTTGCCCATGACAGCGCTCGCGAAAGAACAAACTGCTAAGATGCACACACACTCTCTCTCTCTCTCTCTCTCTCCGGCAAGAACGCCTCTGTGGGGGGAACGCGCGAAGACGTCCTCTCCAGTGGATCGCCTTACACCGACTGACGGACCGGCCGGCCGCGGTGGTATGTCCCTCCCTCCTGTCATCCCCCCCCCCCTACCTCCTCCTTCCGCTTGTTCACGTAGATGCTGCGACGGTGGCGCTGCGCGGCGGCGGAGTCAGCGACGAAGGAAGAGTCAGGCAGGACCACTCGTCCACTGTTATCTCACTCGGGCATCTTTCCCTCTTCGGAACTTTGGCAAAGAGAAGAAACACTGAAGGAAACTAGCATTTTCCTGGAATAACTGTTTTTAAAACAGCGCGTGTGTCAAACTTCTAACACAATAGAATACTTTAGAATTGACTTTATATTTCCTTTCTTCTGACGAAACCACGAATACAGTTGTAAAGTCCGAGTTCACACAATTGAACATCAGTTCTGCGAACTTCGTAAAAATGTGTATCTTGTTATGAAAATAATTATGATATTATCCAGGAATGCATTTTACGTACCTTTTTTTAAAAAAAATAGGCTTGGAATTTGTATTAAAAGTTTATTTTAAAATAAAAAACTCATCTATTTACTTTATTATTATATATCAATTCATATATTTCCTCTTCACATTATGTTCGTTTGCCATTTATTTAGTTTAAGATGAGCTTTGTTTAATATACCGAGATTAAAACCTCCCTACAATAAAATAACGCACTTTCCACATAACATCTGTTAGGTTCTCGGCAAAATGGCTGCTTAACTTAGACTTTACCTTTTGACAGTTCCGTTGTGTCAAGCTCCATAAGAAACAAAATGTCGGAAAGCAAACGTAAAGTCAAATGTTAAAGTTTTCAATTGTGTAAGGGCCTTTAAGAACGACATCGTCTTCCTCCGAGGCGCATACAAGGAAAGAGTTTCAACTCATATGTTTCTAGCTATTTACGTCGATCACACTGAGCGAACAGAACCAATGGTTGGTTCACACGTAAACAACGAGTTTTCTGCGGTATCCTTTCGATGTCTGGTTGGAAACTCATTTCTCGAACACGCTTGTTCGTTCGATAATTTTCAATACAAATCACCTGAAGTAAATGGTAGTCCACACACTGGACGCTGCGTTGTGTCTAATTTTGGTTTATGCTCCCAAAGAATTGTAGGGCGTATAGTTTAGCGCTACCTACGGGTTCATTTCGAAACTACATTTTTGATACATTAGTGAGTGCAATTATCAGTGTGTTTCATATATTTAATTACAATTACATACGTTTAACCATCGTAGGTACACTGTTACACCAATATACGGTGGTGATCCATGAATTTCATTATTCGTCTTGGGCGCATGTACCCAAACATTGACCTACCCCAAAGCAACATGACTGTCAAAGCCACCATGTCAACAGTGATGAACGTGTTTGTTTATATATTAGTTTTTAAAAGACAAGACCTTTTATTTGCATAAAATACCATTATAATTTTAATTATATCTAATTGCATTAGAAACTGGTTAGAGAAGCTATAAAAACATTTCAAAAGCCCTTGTTTACTTAACAGTGTTCTGACGTCAAATCATACGCACGTTGATGTTGATGGTGCTGTCTCGGCAGAAAAGCATAGTTAAATGTTGGAAAACGGAGACAGACCCCCACGACCAATGACAGAGCAAGACTTTTTTTGCTTAATTCGAAGATATGTTTTCGATCAACCCCCACCCCCCTTTTTTTTTTCGCCCTTCAACTACTGCTCATCACAAATAGTCCTCATTTTAACTCTCTCGCTGCTACAATGATTTTGTGGTGGCGATTTAGAAATCAGATTATGCATTGCTTAGTTATTTTCAAAAAAGCCCTACTTAGGAGAAATTAAGGTAAAGTATAAGAATAAACTACAATCAGATTTTATTAACGTACGTAACTTTTTATTTTTACACAAATTCATTCTATATGTCCAAACAAACCCGAAAGTTAAAATTTGACCTACAGATCAATAGAATATTGGCATAAAATTTAATAGTCATGAAACTTTAACCCATCTTCTTCGGAGATATCAAAAATATTGGATAATTAACGTCAAAATCACTTATCTAATAGCGAGATTAATTAATTTTAGACTTAAAAAAAAACAATTTCTAATACAGTAATTTTTCTAATGTATTGCAAAATGAAATAGTTAAGGAGGTGCTAACGCGGCGCTCCTGCAGTTCGGCGACTCACGCAGCGGCATATTTCGCACGCGTCTCAATCAGCGCCTGGATGGAGCCTGGTTTTCCCTAGCGCGAACGTCGGACAAGACGAGGCCACGTAGAATAGCTAGAGACATGCAATATTCGCGTTGTTACTTGGCATCAGGCTAAACTTCAATGCAACCGCTGTGTTGCAGCCAGCGTCGTTCCTCCATTGGCTGCTGCACAGACGTGAAGCCACGCCCTTTTCTGAATGAACTGCATGTGATTAGGGTGCACAATTCTCGAGTGTTCATTTACTGGCGCAGAGCTAGCCAGGCCGCGTCAGACACAGTATGGTCCAATGACAAACATATTATGAAGGTACACGTGTTTGAAGTCTAACGTGTCCCCAAATAGTAACGCGAATTTCGCAGGTATCTAAGAATAGCCCATTCACTTTTCTGAAGTCCTGCTAAGTTCTACTTTCAGGATATTCCTCCGCCCCATGCAAACAAAGCTTGAAGTCGAGAAAATTGCCCGAAAAGGACAACGGACCACATTCATTAGCCCTTGATTTAGTAATATTTCGCATAAGAACTATTTATTACTAGGCATCACCAACACATATGTTTTCTCTCTGTTTTTTTAATGTTATTATAAATTTAATATTATAATGTATAGATGAAATATAAGTAAAAGTCCAGTTAAACCAAAAATAATATACTTTATGTTTCAAGAAGTATAAAACACTTGCGATGTGTGTCATGTTTAGGAAACAAATAGACACGTCATACATGACGCGATTTTTCAAAGGTTTGATTGATTCAAAAGTGTGAAGTTACCGTGAATAGACTATACTTCGAAATTCGACGGAAGCGAAAACCATTGACGCTGAAACGTGGGGATGGGGAACGGGGACCATTGATCTCCTCTAGCTGGCAACTGAAGGGCAAGGGGCCAAGGTTTAAAACATTTTTAAAAAATTTCTAAACTTTTAAATTGCCAGTTTAAGTGTAAGCATATATGGAGGCGTGCATCAGTTCGAACATGTTACACTATTTCCTCTTTTGTACTGGAATGTCCATTGCCATACGAGGTTTCGCTGAGATAAATATTTAACTTCGCATCTAAACGGCTCGTATAGGCTGTTCACGGTAGTGAGCACTTTTGAGGCCCTAGTTACTTTTCCTTTCAGCCATTTTTTTTAAAATCCTTTAAGCTACTTTTTAAATAAACATTGCCATGTAAGTAATAAACACGATGCGTATATTCCACCGCACTCGGAAGTTGACGTCTAAACTAAAATAAAATATCTGCTTATTGACTATTATCAATACAACTAAATAAAATAGAAGTGTCTGTCTATAATTCTTTTAATTTTCCACTTTTTATTATTTTCCCATATAGTATAATTGATTACTAAGCCATATCTAATGTTCATTATTTTTTCGTGTCTGTTTATCTGTCCTACCGGATTTCAGTCAAAAACCACATAACGTATTGACATCAATACCAGAACCAACTTAGTCTTGGTTTCATCGAGATATCTCAAACGGTTCCGAAAATATGATGATCAAGGATGTACATACGTACTGGATTAAGCTTTTATTAGAATTACTGCATTAAAAAAAAGCATCGTTAAAAAAAAAGTTCGTCATTTCTTCTTTCTTTCTTGTCTATTGGCTATCCTGTACTCCTTTCCTTCCCAAGAGCGATTCCAGATCCTAAATGTCATGCGTACGAAGTAGCACAGGAAAGCTAGTTCCAAGTAAAAGGGCTTTCAAAAGTGCTCACTTTACCGTGTATAACCTGTATATCCCTTACGCTCCCGAAACTGATCTTGGGCCGTGCATTCTTTATCCCAAGCTGTCCGAAACATAGTCAAGTGTCGAGCTTGTCGGTGTCTAACTTGAGTTTCCGGCCTCGCGCGAACACGGACGACTTCTCACAGCAGTGGGTGAGTGTAAGAGCGAGGACGTGATAACAGGCGTATCGCTGGGAATTCTCCTGGCATATCGCTGCGTCACACATTTCAACTTGCGTCAAGAACCATTTCACAGAATCCCATGTTACTTGTTACTCCATCAGGGCCGTGCTTATTGGTGATGCCTCCAACGACATCAGACGTAGGGCAGGACCTCCCGTCTGAAGTGGACGGAGAGTTAGGACTTTAAATTAGTTTTAGGGTGTGTAGACGTGTCCCTGAACCAACTTTTAAGTAAATTTGTAACCAGTAATGAAGCTTGTGTCAATGGTCGCCCATTCACGAGGTCAAGTGGTCAGGAGCTAAATAGTTTAAACACGCCGTCTACGTACGTGTAGAGCGGAGCTCCACGTATCTCCATCTTAATCCTGCTACGCCAAATCCTGCAAGGTCATCCTACCTTCAATCCGCTTGGTGATTAAAAGATACGTCCTACAAAAAGATCTGCCATTTTAATCTGGGCATAATTTTATTTACAGTTTGATTCAGTTCGATGTCCGTTAGCATCAGTACACAAACGACGCCATCTTGACTTTTATAAGTACGTAAATTTCCAGCCCACTGCACAACCTGTGATAAGGGTAGTTTCTACCAGAGCTATACTGTTTAGTGAGAGCACAATTTATTTTAACGTAATATTTATTACAGAGCACAGTTTAGTTGTTTAATCTTGAAACCAGTATATTCAGACTCTGGCAAGCTATGTCACGTAACAGTAAAAGGGTTCAAGTAGGCTAGGCATGGCCACTTTTAGCGTTGTTAGGATAGTGTTTTGTCTTTATAACTTTTCTCATATTGCCATAGGGGTTTTTAATTATTTCTGATTTAAACAATTACAATACAAAAGGAAATGAAAGTATAATAAATTAAACTTATTCGAAGGGCGTATCTGTTTAGTCGTTTTCTCTACTGTGGTGTCAAGTTAACCCATTTCTTACCCAGGGTCTTACATATGCGTTTACTAGAGTTGTCAAGCGTCTTTCTTATTGTGACGTACGTACACAAATGGTGTACGTGCCAAATGCTAGTTTCTAGAGGGCGATAATGGTAATGAACTTGTTCCCCTACCGGCCCAGGACTGCACCGGGCAATTATACAGAGGCAACCTACGTAATATCACATCCTTTCTCACTGATTTATTACAAGTCAGCTGTGCAGCCTGGTCACTCGAGTGTTATATGTGTTGTCCCATTGTTGCGTATGCTAATTCTTCACCATACACAGCACATATCTATTTGAATATAATATGATTATATCTTATATTGGCTATCGCAACGAGGAGGCCTTATGTGTGTTCTTCACAACTTCCTACACACTATGTTACATATTTATATAAAATATAAGCGATATTTGAATGGGATAACACGCAGAGATAGAACTACAAAATGTTCATTAATTTCCTCCTACTTTATGATAGCAGTGCATTGAAAATATCTCAATATCTCTTTTATATGTTATATAAATGAACCTAGAGAAAATCCAATTGAATATGAGAAGTTATAAATAGAAAAATTAGATACATTTATTTACAATTTAAAATAATTAAATTGAAAAGAATAAAGTTCTAAGATTTCTAAGTGTGAAGTTTCTATGGACCACTCATTACAGGAGGAAGTCCAATTTGCGCATGTCACTTGCGTTCTCACCCAGCCGAGAATATCTTTGTCTTCTTGTCTTCTTATCTCCAGCGACACTCGACACTCCACTTGCCTCTGAAAGGACATTTGGCTCGCAGAAAGGGAAGCAATCAAGTGACACCATCTGGCATCTAAGAAGTGTACAATTCAGCTTGTTTACGCAACAGAGCAATAAGACACTGGGTTAATCAAGAGTATCTTGCAATTTATCATTGAAGGATATATATAAAATATAACTTATATAATATTTAATCTTTTTATTTAATTTGAATATTTTATATCTGAAAATGTTATTTTCTGTTCGAGGGAGGGGGGGGGGGGGATATATCCCAATATCCCCCCTGGCTACGCCACTGGTTCGCAATGTCAGGAATATTGTTACTGTTTTGGATTGAAGTATTTTATTTTATTTTTAAAGTTATTAATTTATTTGTTAATAGAAGGCTTCCGGAGCCACTGGCTCATGTATGGAAGCAGTACATCCATGCGTAGCTTCGTCAAGTACAATTATTTTGTCTTCATTGAATAAAACATAATAATACATACAATAAATTGGATTTACGTGAGATCTTTGTAAGTCCACAATTCATTTACAATATGTCGACATAACAATATACTTTACATAGCGTGTTTAAGGTACAAACATCAGAGTTAAAAGGTCAAAGTATGTACATGGAAATATACTCTCCATAAAACATCGTTTAGGTGTCAAGGACGATCTTGACATGCGAAGTTGTTCTGTATAGGGCTTATTAACACCCCCCGCTGTGATACCTGGAGGCTTACCAGGGGACGGCTTACAAACTTACGGCTTATGACCTAACACCCACGCCTTACCCAGGATTCGAACCCAGGACCTCCCGCGCCTCAGAACGACGGCGCACCAACCGACGTAACGATCTGTGCATGTGTAATGTGCAGTTATTTCTAGTAAATGTTCAAGTATGCGTTTTCCAAATTTACATTTGGTTTACATAGATTTGGACAGTGTAGGCTATTCGTTGAAAAGTGGACACTTTTTGAAGCCCTCTCATTTAGAATGATAGTAAATAAATATATTTTATTGTAGTCTTAGGCGTTAAATTCGAGTCCGGTGAAATACACAATCTACTAAAAAGTAATCGGGCACCTGTGAAGATAGGTAGATCAGTTCGTCACTTGACTTGTGTTTCACGGCCTTCGGCGTAGGACCGCTGGTGTTTGTCCGTGGTGGCATGAACACAGAGGCCTATTGTAACATTCTGGATAATGAAATGCTCCCAACATTGTGGCGTTTTTATGGAATAGACCCGTGTTACTTCCAGGATGACAATGTCAGGTGCCATGTTTCTAGGGCTAATATGCAGTGGTACGCCGACAACAATGTTCGCCGATTGAACTGGCCCGCCCAGAGCCCCGACCTCAACATCTTCGGGACGAATTGGATCGCCGGGTGAGGGCTCGTCAGGCGCGGCCACAATCCATTACTCAACTCATGAAATGGTTGCAAGAGGAATGGCGACGAATCCTCGTGGATGTCCTGCAAACACTCGTAGAGAGCATGCCAGACAGGGTGGCTGCTGTTATAGCCGCAAGAGGTGGCCCTGCGAGATTCTAACGGGATGACAACCACCGAGTAAACATTGTGGACAGGTGCCCAGTTACTTTTTGGTAGATAATGCATATACGCTGTGTTTATTATTTAGATGGCAATATTTACTTTAAAACGTGGCGGAAGGATAAAAATTTTCTGATGAGAATAAAGTAACTGGAGTCTCGAAAGTGCTCACTTTACCGTGATCAGCCTATACGTGGAATATTCTTGTCTTCTTCGGATATTTTACTTTAACGTTTTTGAAATAAAACTATAGTAAATTCAAGTAGGCCAAATAGAGCTCGAAATCACTAAAGTTATTGCACTAAGAGGGTCGCCTACCTGACGTGACACGGCACATGAGCGAGCGAACGCTAAGGGCGACACTGGCACGCACATCAAGTGCCGCATCGCCACTATGCACGAAGCACTAAACTAGCGCGCAAGTTTTTTTGTCTAACCGTTTTTTTTCTATGGGACTTTAAGCGGAGACCATATTATTTTACTGCTGGAAAGTCTGATCCAAAGTTCAATGCAGGATTGTATCTGAGTTTCACGTAGATCCAATCAGCACATTTTGACATACGGCAGTCTGAAAACGTTGTTTTTAGCTATGTTGGAGAGCTTGGCAAATAGTGGTTCTAACATGCGTAGTGTCTTGAAAGCGACATTCCGTCATCGCCTGAAGTTTGTATTCTTTTCGTAAATTAGCATATTGGGCGTAAGTGGAATAGTTTCGTAAAAAAATAACGGATCTCTCAACACACTGCAACATATTTCAAGCGCCTAGTAGGTCAAGAACCGAGGGAGCGATACGGGCGACACGAACACGCACGCCTAGTATCTCATCGCTCCTACGCTCAAGGCGTGCAGAGTTTCCATCGTGACGCTGTGCTGTGCAAATTAGATCTGTAACTGTGGGGTTTTATTACACGCGATGAAAGATCACAGATTAAACTACGTCCGTATATTTGTACCTTTCTCTTGCCGTTTAAGGAAATTCCACGAATTTTTTTCTCCAAGAATATACTAAATGTGATAAAAGTAAGATAATGGGGACATAGATAATTGTATTTTTTTTTTCTGACAAAAAGTCGTATTTGCAGAACATTTATTAACCGAGATACGCATATTCGCGTAAACAAATATTTCCCAAAAACACGTGCAGATCCATATAGCTCTTAATTGATAAAACTGATGCGACTGCTATTGCTCCGGTTGGATGATGGGGAGGGGGGGGGGGAAGAAACGTGACTCCTCCCAGAATGCGTCACGAGGCAAGCTCACGAGGGGACACCGCGTGGACGATGACGTCGCCTCCGCGAGGTTGGCTGGAGTCTCCGTTGACCGGCACTTCCTTCCGTTCGTCGCCGGCGCGGCGTATGTCTTCCGGTGTCCGCGCGGAGGCGGGCTTTGCGCGTTTCGAGGACCACGGGTAGCCATGGCCAGGACAGAATATCTCCAGGAAAATGTTGTATTGGAATCGATCCATCAGTCGTATTGCTCATCCCTGAGTGTTGTGACCCCATCAGTCTTGATTTCTTGTAGACCTTTGATTCAAAGAACGCGACCCAGGCCGGTTACCTGCTTGCCTTATGGTCAGAGACCTGAAAAACTCGCGAGTTCAATAA
Organism: Dryococelus australis; assembly: GCA_029891345.1. Classification (NCBI taxonomy): domain Eukaryota; kingdom Metazoa; phylum Arthropoda; class Insecta; order Phasmatodea; family Phasmatidae; genus Dryococelus; species Dryococelus australis. Next base: position 34,726,143 of record CM057008.1, read on the forward strand.
CCTCCAGGCTATACTCCATTGTCGTATGTAAGACCATGTAAATATTACTGCACTCTAGTTGTTTATTGCATTAGAAGAAGGCGGTGATTGGATCTGCATTTTACTGTCGGTTTCTTATCGGCTCAGAGTTGTCCAGGAGGTGTAAACTAACGGGTGGGCAAATAGCATAAGCAATACAAACGAATGAGGTTTTCAAATTCTAGCTTGTCCCGAAACGAAACCGCGAATTTTTCAGATCTCTACTTATGGTACGCTGAAATTGTAAGCCGGTGGTCTTGGGCGACCTGGTTCAACCACCTGATTGGAGATCTTCCGCGAGGTCTATTACCTTCTATTTTGCCTTCTAGGGTAGTTTTCTCAAGATTGCCATTGTTCCTCTTCAACTACATGTCCACACAACTGGAGGATCCTCTCATTAACATGGGAATAAACTCGTTTACAGGCTGTTCACGGTAAAATGAGCACTTTTGAAAGCCCTGCTTAAGATCTATTTGTATACGCGTCGTGTATTCCTCCACTTTATGTAAAATTAACATTACCATGGGCCTCGTCACTTTATTCATGCGCCGGTCAAGAGAAATTGACCGACGCATCAATGAAGTGATGAGGCACATGACAATGTTAACTTTACATTATATATATATATATATATATATATATATATATATATATCTATCTAACAAATCTATTCATTTTTACACTTCGATGCATTGAAAAAAAAAGAAAGCGAAAGAAAAATTTTTAATTATCACAAATGGTTACCTAAGACTTTTTATTCGACGTTAAGATATGGAACTACTTTCAATCCATCGTTATTATCAACTTTACTGGGCAAATGTCAGTCAGTGTGCCCGTCAAATTATATGCATGCAGGGGCAGTGACTTTTTTCTAAGGTTGATTTCTAAAGTGCTCACTTTATCGTGAACAGCCTTTAGATACATTTAGCTGTGCAATAATGGAAGCATTGGTTCCTTTTTTTCAGTCCATGATGCCCTTAACGTCATGCGCCAACACCACATTTCGAAGGCGTCCATGCGATTATAATCAGCAGCCTTAACGGCCCATGTTCCACGTCCGTATAAGAAGACAGGAAACATAAGAGTTTGAACAAGGCGAATCTTAGTGCTATTCGTGATAGGCATGTTCCGTCAGATTTTCAACCCCATGTGTTGGAATACTTGTAACTAAAGGCTGTTCACGATGGCGTGAGCGCTTTTGAGCTGAACCTTAGAAATCTATTTTAACGGGCTCACTGAGTGACACGCGCCCGGTAAAGTTGATAACGATGGATGGGAAGTAGTTCCGTATCTTAACGTCGAATAAAAAGTGCTAAGTAACCATTTGTAGTAACTTAAATAATTTTCTTTCGTTTTTTTTTTTAATGCGTCAACGTCTAAATATGAGCAGATTTGCGAAATATTTTCTCTTTTTAATAATTTCATAGTTTCACTTGACCGACGTATGAATAAAGTGACGAGGCCCATGACATATTAATTTTGCATAAGGCGGAAGAACACACAACGTGCATACAGGTAGATCTTAAGCAGGGTTTCAAAAGTGCTCATTTTACCGTGAACAGCGACTTTTCACTCGCAGCTTGAATTCTGGAACTGACAAGTTCGAATACGTGATTTCAAGGTTTTTTTCTTTTCTTTTATAAAACAGTCCCTTTTCATTCGCCTTGTTACATTAAGATAAGAAGATGCAGTCGAGAGGCGACGAATGACGATTCCTCACAACTATATAAAATGCAATAAAATTCAAAACAATATCACAGACGTCAACAACAGACACTAAACAGTGTCTTTGATATTGAACGAACGAATTTTAAAATTTTGCTATAGTACTATAAATGCACCACTATAAACATTGAAACACTTAGGCTTGAGTAAAATAGGTATTAAATTTGAAATATATATATATATATATATATATATATATATATATATATATATATATATATATATATATATATATATATACACAATAACGTCTTCAAACATTCTAGAAGAAGCGTGGAGCGAACGACGTAACGTTTTTCAGGAGAACTCGAGGACCCGTAGGCAAGTAATATGTGCGAGACGCAAGTACTGATGAATCATTCAGCTGGACCACTCGGATAAAATTATTCGACTACTTTGACCACCATTCGAGATATCTCGAGTACACCTACGAATCGACTTCTTTGACATTTCGAACTCGAATCCTCCCATCACTATGACGAAGGAGCAACAGGGCGACACTGCCACACGCGCGTATAGCCCGTTCACGGTAAACTGAGCGCTTTTTTAAGGCCCTTTCAAAATGCATTAATCCCTAGTAAATATATTTTATTGCAGCCTCAGAAATTAACTTTTGAGCGTAGTGAAATATATACACTGCGATTATTCGTCATATTGCAATGTTTATATTTAAAAGTGGCGGAAAGTTAGAAATTAATTGAAAGGAAACTTTTAGCAGGGCCTTAAAAAGTGCTCACTTTACCGTGAACAGCCTATGGCGTTAGGGCCTGTCTACAATTGGGCTATCCCAACCTGTGTATTAGGGCAAGAATGCGCTGATTGGTGCACGTGACCCTCTGACGTCATGGCGCTGTCCCAAGCTGCCGCGTCCCAAGTGAACCTGTGTCCCAAGTTGAAGCATTCGGGGAAAACTTAATTTTTGTCCGAAGTTGTGTCCTGAGCTGATAGAAAAAAAAGAAGACTTCAAATACTTTCGCGCGCATTCGTGAAATGTTTACGTTATTAATGTAAACAATGGACGTGCAAGGTGGGCTTTCTCAAAACAAATATAATGAAATGGTAATAAATAATTTGGGATGTCTTCGTTCGGCCTGGAAAATTTTATTTGAAGGCCAAAACTTTTAAAACGTAAATTAAAAAATTAAAATATGAATGTCAGTTGGCGAACTTACTTAAAATAAAACCGCTAAGAAATTTACTATAAATAAATATTCAAATAAATAATTTCGTAAACAATAAATAATCAACAATACAGCAAATTTAAACATCACCACGCAACGACAAATAATATGCTGATTTTAGTGCGATCTAGTGTCAGATTGTGAAAGCTCACTTCGGACAACGCATTTGTAGACTATATTCTTATTTGCGTCTACGTGACGTCACTTGACGCGGAGCTTCGGACACGTCCATGTCCGCAGGAACTGCCGAATGTAGAAACTCCCTTAACCAGACGTCCGGCAAAAGGACATGTCTTCCTTTTTAAGCATTTTCCTACATCGGGCCGGATTCCTAGTGTGGCACATAATATCTGAAATTTAGTACGGTATTTCTCTGTAAACATTTTGGCAGCTGTGTTGTCAACATTCTCTTGGTAAATGATATAAAACCGTCTGTGCGTTCTTTGATAAACCATATATTTACGACATTTTATTTATTTTTTATTTCTTGTTTAGATTAGTTATCTATACTGCACTGTGCGTGTAAAAATGTTTTGTTGTTAAAAAAAATTCTGGAATCATACAGGTTTACTTTCCTGGCCCTAAGCTTTTACATTATATGTTACTTATTTTACATTTGAAAATTGTTTGCTTGGAATGCTATTGACCGGATTAACACTTTCCACAGTGGGTGGAATTACACTCCAAAAGAACTCTTAGTAAACCATTTACACACCCCCAGGTATCCTTTGGTTCCTGGCCACGTGTCTTCGAAAGAAGAGAGAGTGGTATTTGACCAATAAGAACTAGAGGCAACTGCGGCACTGAAGGCTGTGATTCGCGGGTAAAGGCTGTTCACGATAAAGTGAGCACTTTTGAAATCAACCTTAAAAAAAGTCTCTGCCCCTACCTGCATATATTTGAACGGGTACTCTTGAGTGACATTTGCCCAGTAAAGTTGGTAACGATGCATAGGAAGTAGTTCTGTATCTTAACGTCGAAAAAAAGGTGTTAGGTAACCTTTTTTCATAACTTTAATTTGTTTTTTTTCGCTTTCTGTTTTTTTTCATGCATCGGAGTGTAAAAATGAGCAGATTTGTTAAATATTTACTTTCGTAATAATTTCACAGTTTCACTTGACCAACGCATGAATAAAGTGATGAGACCCATGACAATGTTAATCTCACATAAGGCGGAGGAATACGCTATGTGCGTACAAGTAGATCTCAAGCAGGGCTTTCTAAAGTGCTCATTTTACCGCGAACAGCCAACTGTTTACATTATAAAACGAGCAGCTATGATCAGCGAATTTTTTTTAATGCCTAGTTGAAATCTGATTCTCTAAAGCTCAGAGAAGTTATAAGTAACGATGAAAATGGACTGTACTAGTCTCGTTCCCTATTACGAACCATACAAGTGATCTCGTACGTGGACCCCGCCAATTGCGACGTCGTTGCTCGACGCGGTATCTCGCCAGGGGGAAAACCCGACGAGAGTCAGGGTGTATTCAAACCCTCGGCCGACCGTGAATATAGATTCACTCGCCCGCTGGGGCCGCAGACTAGTCGGGCGCTATTTATAAGCGCCGCCGCTTTCTTTCATCTAGGAGCGCCGTGTGATGCGGAGATGGGTTGGGAGGGGGTAGAGTAGCGAACACTTAGCGATTCGCCTGTTCGACCTGAGGCCACAACGAGTTGGCGTGCAAAGCTTAATCAAGCCTACAAAATTACACCTAAAGGACAACGCACGTTATTCTTGCTCATCCACTGCAAATATATTTTTACGTAAAAACGATTTATTATTAGATAGTACCAACACAGCTATTTTCTCCCTGTTTTATTCGTATATATGTGCATAGTATAAAACAACGTCGCCCGGCCGAGTGTGTCTGTGTATGAGGATAAATCTACTAAACTACTTGGTGGATTTTGATGCAGTTTTCACCATCGTTTAGAGCATTTCTTGAGGAAGGTTCTGGTATAAAATACATTAATATTTAATGTAAGAATGGAGAAAAAATGTCTACGTTTTATAATAAAGTCGGATAAAGCCGCTTTTCGGGCGCTTACATGGCTTACGCTGACTAAACCATAAGAGAGACCCCAAATTAATGTACCACAGAATTGTAGATCTCAAAAAGGCCTACAACAAAAGTCCGCAGCAGAGGTTTATCTTTTTAGGTTAACCCACAGCAACCATTTTTGTCTTTTAAAATTTCATTAAAAATAGGGGTTCACTTACGAAGACTTTTTTAACAACACAGTAAAAATCCTATCAAATTAAATATGTTAATTACCTCTAGGAGCTAGCACAGATTTATTAATTACGCGCTAAAAAATTATTGCAGTGCGTGTTGGTATAGGACTACAAAAATACCGAACATTTAGGTACTTTTTGTAAATCTAAACATCGCTCTGTTTGTAAATCGCACCCGAGCGAAGCCAGGGCAGGTCGCTAGTAAATATAAGTAAATATTATAATTTATTGATAAAATACAAGTAAAAGTTTAATTTATTCAAATGTAAGGTACTTTTATGTTAACAGAGGTATGAAACGCGTGTGATACATGACATATTTAAGAAATGACCAAACACGTCATACATGAGGTGATTTTTCCAAGGTTTAGTTGAAAAAGTGTGAAGAAACCGCAGATTTATAGCGAAGCTAACACCAGCCCGTTATGTTAAACTTACGCTAACTCTACGTCAAAATATATAATTAAATCGTAGCGAAGTTCGCATTGGAGTTTGGAATAACTTTTATTTTTGATGGGCTCGAAAAGAAACGTGTATAAGGAAATATGCATCTGAACATTATTGCAATATTAAAAAATTTGCACCTCTCACCTAAGTTAATGCATATTTGTGCCAGTGAAAATTATAAGCCTAGTTTTATTTTTCAAATCCGTAATTCGTGTATCATTCGAACAAACTCATATGAAATTAAAACGTCAGCTTCCGTCGCAATCGTTGGAAGATCGCTTATATATATTCAGAAAACCAAAAACAAAATATTGTCTTTTGTATCTAAGTGGCGGATATTACGTTACCTATGCATTATGTCGAATTTGGTTCGGATTTTCAATCAATTTTCAATTCAGTAACTTTGAGTTACTGTTAATTCAGCGTGAACAAATGCTGCGTGTCGTATAACTGAACATCGATAAGTCATAAAGTTAAGTTAACGCTACGAGCTACATAATAACTTTAAAATGCGAATGGGCCTTAAAGCTGTAACGCCTTTAAAATGCACGTCGTGTGGTCGTATGATTAATATGTAATTATTAATTGGTCTTTTCAAACTTCTAGTTTTGTTTAATATTTCTTGTATGAACTCGTGTAAATATTGCCACACATGTCGTCAATGTAATTTAAAGTTATTTTTATACGTTTTATTTTTATTTTCGCATTTAGGTTTTTTTGTTTTAGTTGTACTGTGGCAATCATATCTTATTTAACTTGAGTAGGTTAGCTAGTTTGCATTTTTGTAGTTTTCTTACATGTACTTAATTAAATTTTATTTTCCAGTCTCGTTTTTGTGAATGTTTTTCATTTTATTAATTCTTGTATCCGTTTTGAGACCCTATACTCTAGGATGTTTAGGCAGTCACGCCGTTGAAAATGGCTCGTGAAGGACACACGGGTTTAAACCCTGGCTTGTGATTGGCTGGAATGACAGGCCTCTTAAACTAGCTCCAGTCAGTCGTGCTTAACGCTCTCTCTCTTCCAAGAGCAGCCATACTAGACAGTCGTAGGAGTAACACCCGCGCCTGTATGTAGGCGAAGGGTAGGGACTTAACTAGCTTGTTAGGATGTTCGTAGACTTCCCCCCCCCCAACTCCAGCTTTAAGATATTCGGTTTACCAGCGTAGTAAGAGTGCTGGCTGGGATCGCCCTTCCGCTAGGCCGTTGAGTTAGGAGGTAGAAGTTGAAGAATACGACGTAACGTATACTCAGAGTGTGGAGAATTCACGTCCTTAAGCACTCTAACGTACCGTATGACGCACCGAGAGCAGTCTACAAGTCCTGTCCTACCTAATATATATGAACCCCGCTGCGAGAGAATCGAGACTACACTGCAAATCAGGTGGTCAAGTCAGTATCCAGTTTGCGGCGTAAAATCGACGGCCATTACGGCAAGCTTAGGCCGCCATTTTGAAAGTCATAAGTACTGTTTTCCCCAGCATTAAACTTCACTCACGGGAAAACCACAGATAGCTTACTTGTGTTTTACTGATCATATATATATAATTCATGCACGCTTGCCTGCCTACACACTAAATATACCTCAGCAAACCTACCTAGTTCATGTCACACACAATCCTCTACGTAACCCATTCATACCCTGTGTCCACGAATCTGGATCTGTTATGCAGGAAGGACAAACATGATCAGATCTGTACAAGTGTATGATTAATTGCAATAAGTACAGTCAGGATTATCCCTGAAGGTATAGGCTGTTCACGGTAAAGTGAGCACTTTTAAAGCCCCTCTCACCAGCCAATAGCCACTAGTAAGTATGTTTCATTGCAGACTCAGACACTACCTTTTGAAAGTAGTGAAAGTATATACCGTATTTATCAGTCATAGTAAAAAGTGGCGGAAAGACAAAAATTGGCTGCAAGGAAAAATTTGGAAGGGCCTTAAAAAGTGCTCACTTTCCCGTGAATAGCCTTAAATGCGATTCATGCCAGTTTCTACATCATTATTTGTGGATTGTTCACCTCAGCGACTGTAAGCAACAACGCGTATTTCAGTAGTGTTTGTGAATGAAGTAAAAGCTGATTAGGCGCTAAGTACGATACGGGCCATAATATGCATTGTTTGCAACAACTAAATCCATAAATTAACGCCGAAGTAAAGGGGTTAAATTCTGTACTTGGATTTGTACACAAGAAACACGTACACAATCCTGTCTACAACCTACAATACTCAACTTTCGCGTTGCAATATAAGAAAATCAGTTTAATTGCGTGAGCGTGATATAAGCACTATTAACACTCTTACGTTTATGTCACAACCTCACTCTTAAGTAATGCCATAAACAACAAGGTTACGTCCCAAGCAAGAATTACAACTTCTTTGTCTAATTATCTCCACAGATGTAATAACGTTTTCCTTATCACTGCCCTCGGAACACCTGTTCACTATGTCTTTCGTAACACAGCACAGACACAAAATGACACCATCGAACATAGGATTATAAGGATTACATTACAATATTTGATGTCTTAACTGTAGGTTCACAACAGACTTTCAACTCCCGTACGTCGATAATCTGAGGCGTTGTCATTTACATCCGAATATGTTCTTGTTTCTGTTACGCTGTAGCATGCTCATATAGTTGAAGAGACACGAACTCTTTCCATTTATGTAATGATTTCATTATCTGTCATTATACAGCAAGAAATGTTATAGGGCCTACAGGATTATCACGAACTACTAGTACAAAGTCTGTGAGAATATTTGTCATGGAAAATGAGATAGAAAAATCAGACCTATGACTTAATGTGACTATCAAGTAAGAAACATGAAAAATGGGAATTAAAATTAGTTATTGTCAAAAATTCCAGAAACTACGTGAACGAACAAAAAAAATTTCGTAAAGACTGTTAGCTGTATTGGATATCTGCCACCTGTGAACATTTGGCGCGTATAGTCTATTCGCTGTTTCTTCTCACGTTTCGAAACAAACGTTTGAAAAATCACCCCAAATATGACGATTTTGCTTGTTTCCTAAAGATTTGATGAGCCACAAGCATTTTATTTGTGTTAACACAAAGTGCCTTATTTTCGGTTAAATTGTACTTTTACCTATAATTTATTTATAAATTACAGTAATTTCCCACCTATAACTAATACGATTAAAGACGGTGAGAAAATAGGTGTGTTGGTAATGCCTAGTAATAAATAGTTCTTATGTAAAATATAATTACGCTGTTTGCGCACGAATTCGGTGCGTTGGCTTTCCGGTGTAGTTTTCTAAGCTTTGTTTGAATGAGGCGGAGGAATATCCTGGAATTAGAACGTTAGCATGGTTTCATAAAAGTTGGAAATAACCATTAATGGAATATACTCACTATGGCGACAACCAATGAACAAATTCAAGAGGCTCGTAAATGCATTAGACCCTACGGACCATTGAACTCGCGAAATTTTCCTGTCCTATGTATAACCAATAACAGCAATGACTCCATATTTAATCTGACGGGTAGAACATATCTTATTTTCTATAAAATTTCGTGTAAGTGAATGTATGTAGCACACACTATTATTTATAGCTGCGTCCGGAATGTCAGATTTTTTGACAAAATTACCACGTGACCCGATTTTGTATAAAAAAATGGTGACGTATTTGGTAATTTGGTATTTTGTATTTTGTATCTAGCGGATGTTAGCAAAAATACAAAATGAATAAATCAGCGTCATGTTGGTTTTGATCTTCAAAACACATACGCGAATTCGTAATTAAAACTTTTTTAAAAACTAGTAACAGTTTATAAAATACACTGGGCATGTTTAAAAAAGTAAGGAATCAGTGTTTTGTTTTGTTTAAATATTTCGCAACAAAAATTATTTTTTATGTCATTGTCGTATAATTTATTATTTTCTTATTTATTTGCATAATCGCAGCATTCCAGTGATGATTGTAGAAATATCAAGCCCGCTTTAAGCATCAAATGCAGATAAAATAAATTTCACTGTAAACGAAAAAAATGTGTTGCCCCAAGTGCTAACGAAGTGACTGTCGGCAACGACCGAATTGAAACTTACGAAATGACAGTACATGATTGCGTATGTATTAATCCGCAATGAATAAATCAGCGTGTTTTACCTTTATAACAATGTAATTTGCGGTAATTATCAACACACCCATGGTTGTAATCACTAACCTCAATTATGAACTTCTAGGCAATTTACTGTATGTATGTACTATTAGTAGCGATGTTTGATATAGAATATATATATATTTTTTTAAATTAAAAAATATATCAGTTTTCCATTACTGTTGTGTTCAAATACTTTTGTACGGTAGGCACAAACGACGGACATTTTGTGCATTTCTGCGAGAAAGACTGACGGTATTATCATCCTTTGCCAACTTGTGTTCATAAATGCATTTTTTTTTTGTAGTAGATGTCAGGATACTATAGGCTGTTCACGGTAAAGTGAGCACTTTTGAGGCCCTAGTTACTTTTTCCTCTCAGCCGTTTTTTTTATGCTTTAACCATCTTTTAAAATAAATATTCCCATATATGTAATAAACACTATGTCTATATTCCACCGCACTCAGAATTTTAATTCAAAGGATAAATTAAAATATATTTACTGACTATTTATCCGAATGAGAGGGCTTTCGAAATTGCTCACTTTACCGAGAATAACCTATAAAGTATTTTGTACGATGCTCCACGAGGAGTCAGAAATGTCTAAATGTGATTGTTTAGCCGGTATTACGTAATTCCTGTAAATTAAGTCCATCGACGAGACGGATTGTATGACACTGCAAGTTTGGATTTAACCCGTTCGGTTTCACATTAATTAATTCGTCTTAACCCCGTTGAGGAGTATGCGCGTATATACTACGGGCTACGTTTATATGGAAATTTATTTGCTCTTGAGGACAAAGCTCACACTTTTATAGTTTTACTATTTCGCTAGACTTTATCGGAATCTAAGTAAAAAATGACAACTAGTCAACATTTCAGTTTGTAAGAATAAAACTATTATTTTTAATAATTTTTCAAACGAACACGTTGGATAGTAAAACCTGTTACTTGTATCGCGATACATTAATTGGTTCACTGCAAACGCGTGACTTCATTGGTCGACGGCCAGCCAATAATAAACGTCGCAGAGTACAGTAGGCGTGTCCGGTGTAGACAGGAGCAATAGGACAATGGTAAGTGGAAATACAGAGACCAACCAAAATGATAGTGCTGTATTGCAGAATATAGGCAGCTCACTTCAAACTTGTCCTCGGTGCTAGTGAATTTATGCCGTCCTCAAAGGGTTAAGAACAGAGTAGCTAAGTAAACAGAGCTGAAATGACGTCGCTGTTGCTTTGATGTGGGCGTTCCCACGCTCTGATTGGCTGCACATGGCTGCGAGAATGTGAGTGAAGAGTGAAGAGATTCGGGCGGCACTCAACTTCGAGGTCTTGAGAGCCGACGAGGTTGAAGCGAGGCGAGTACGGAGCCGCGCCGGAATGTGAGGGCGCGGGAGGAAAGCGGGAGACATCCGAGAAAACCCGCCGACCAGCGGCGTCGTCCGGAGAGATTCCCACATCCGGGGGTGGGGGTGGGGGTTTACTCCGATGGGAATCGAACCCGAAGAGAGCGCTATCCCACCGCGTACGTGTGGACCGGCCGGCCCCCGCGTTACGTCACCACGTTACGCGGGGGTCGGTCCAGTGCGGTTCTAGAGGCTTGCAGACGACGTGCATGTACGAGATGGCGTGTGTGTGCGTTTGTGGGTTGCTAATTCCGCGGCTGACGAGATCCCGAGGTGTGGCGAGTGACCCTGACACAGACCCACTCGCCGTTGGTGTTGCCCCACGTCCTCGATCGCCCACGGCGATCCCCGCGACCGCAACCAGGCTGGAGCGGCCGGTACGTCACACGCTCGCGTTTCACACTTGTTACGTCGGCAGACGGTGACGAGTGTCAACCGTCCAGAGGGCGTAGTGGAGTTGGAAACCACAGACCAAAGATGAGGTAGGCCTATATCGCTGGCTGCGCACAGCCAATCTCCATGTCCCGACTGGCTTTCCTGCCAGTAGTGACTGTGTTGGGGACACGGCCGTTTGTTTCGCGCGACTACGTATACGTTGACGCGCTCGGACGCCTTCATGTTTATTTTTAATTCCCGGCACCTCTTTACAGGTATCAATGGATTGCTTTTGAGATGCTCTTTCCAACCGTATACGACTTCTGTATTTCGACTCGGCTTTTTGAAGAGTACAGGCCAAAATTGTGTTAAGTTTTCTAATTGTTTCACATTAAATACATACAATTTCACCATAACCACGCCACACATATGTTTTTATAGACGCAATCGATTGATCTTTACTATAGCTGTCGATTGAAACTTAAACGAGCGTCGTAGCTTCTCCTAGTCAAAAGTTATACGACGCGGAAGTTATGAGACGCGGCGAAACGAACTACAGATTGCCCCCCCCCCCCCCCCTGCCACGCACGATGGGTTACAGTCCTCACTCAACGTAACATATTCTTTGATCCTTTGGTAATCGAGTGATGTAATAGATTCGGAGCTGCAATGCCAAACTCTGTCCCCCGATTTAGTTATCGTACGGTTTTCTGGATTGCCTCCCACTATGGTTGCACATTTAAAGGCGTATTCATGTCAAAGCGGCGTAAATTGTATTTGAGGTTACAGTACATTTTATTGAACATGTGCTTTCAGATACTTGCATACTTCCTCTTAACCAATTTGGAATGCAGTTAGAACACATTCAAATTGGTGAAAGTAGTTTAGTCATATAAAAGTGCTTGTCATTTAAAAATCGAGATACAAACAAAAACGTTCATCACTGTTGACCAAGTAATTTTGACTGTTGTGTTGGTTTGTGGTAGGTCAATGTTGCCTCCATAAGCAGAAGACTTAAGCAATCTACGTGTCATCTTTAAAATATGGCCGGAACACGCCGGAATCCCGCAGTACTAGTTCATTCGCAGTTACTTCAAACATTTCCAAACCATGCTGAAGTTATACTTTCAGGATATTCCTCCGCCTCATGCAAACAAAGCTTAACCGACCAAAGGGGCAACGCACCGTAATCGTGCACACTCAGTGTAATAATATTTTGTATAAGAACTATTTCTTATAGGCCGTTCACGATAAAGTGAGCATTTTTTGAAGCTGTTTCATCAGACATAATAACCAATAAATACATTTCATTGTGGCCTCAGACTTTTGGTTTTGGGAATGGTGAAGTTATACACTGTGTTTATTACTCACATGACACGGGTTACGTTAACAAGTGGCGGAAGGATATAAATTGTTTGAAAGAAAAAAGTAACTAGGGCTTCAAAAGTGCTCACTTTACTGTGAACGGCCTATACTAGGCATTACCAACACACATGTTTTCTCCATATATCTATCTGTTTTAACTATACATTAAATATTATAATTTTCAGATAGGATGTAAGTAAAAGTTCAATTTAACCAAAAATCAAGGTACATTTATTTTAAAAGAAGTATAAAACTCTCGCGATACATGACATATTTAGGAAACGTCTGAGTAGCAAATTATTAAGAAACCGGGAACAGACTATAAAGTTAATTTTCACATTCGCCAACTGTACAAGACGCTAACCTGTCCTATATCGAATTTGCCTCGCGTCATACACGTTTAGACGTGTGTTTGCCAGTTGCATGCCACCTGGCGGACGGCGCGGAAAGCTGTCTAAAGGTGGGTTTACTATTAAAGACAGAAGAATTAAGAATTGTACTTAACGACTCCATAAGCACACGGAAAATTAACAGCAAGAAGATTTGCAGTTTATGATTGAGTTAGTAACTGCTAAGTCTAGCCAATCAGAATCGTAGGAGACGAAAGCAACCGACATAACCTGGAAATATGGACTAGAGTGGAGATTATTTAAATATATTTTATTATTTGTGGTTATTACTTGTGTAATCGTTTTGAAGAACTTGTGATATATTATAGAAGGAGAAGCCGATGCCAACATTGGGCTTTTACATTAATAAATCTGAAAAGTTTAATTAAATTGAATTCGATAACCTCTTCCAAAAACGAAAACATGACCATAAATAGTTCTTTAAATTAAGATTAAAATAATTATATTCATACGATTTCATAATAATACATAACCTAAAGACAAGATGTAAATACAGTTTCCCGCCAAAACAAAAGTCACTGGGCTTTAATTGGCTCTTCGTCTTGACTTGTACTTAAGATATAAAATATAGCGATCTCTTAAGTCACGCCAAGATCGCACACGACCCGTCAAGACCCGCACACGACAGTCATAAACTAATACCCTTGAATACATTGAATCATATTTTAAACACACGGCACACTTATTCTGTTAAGTCAATCGTAAACCCACCTTAACTGCCGATGCCGGCGAGTTTTTCTATTCGCCTGAGAATATGTAACCAGTTATCAACGACTGTACCCGTGCACTCTAAGAAATTATTCGGAAATTTACCATACCAGTGTATACGCTTAGTGAGATAGCGGGAATGGTAATATTTCCCCTATACATCCATTGTAGCGTTCCTACATTTGCCCAGGAAATATTCAATTACATAGGAAAGTTCCTAACTTTGTATAGTAGCGCTGCTAAACATTCCTATATCTGCAGCTTGATGTGTGGTAGTATTACCATACAGTGTATAGGTTAAAAATCTTGCATTACAGTTTTGGAAGTTAACCAGATAATTTTTTACAGTGTAGATATACTGTAGAATGATTACGGCGACTCGAGAGATTTCGACGGCTCTTAACAACGAGTTCTTGAGAGCTGACGAGTGTGAAACCAGGTGACAATGTAGCGGCGCCGGAATGTAGGGGCGGGGGGAAACGAGAGATCCCCGAGAAAACCCGCCCGACCAGCGGCATCGTCCGGTGACGATTCCCACTTGCGAAAATCCGGGAGTGTCCCGACAAATTGAGACGACCAGTGCGCGTTCTCTCTGACGTCACGATGACGTCGGGAGAGAGAGAGAGAGAGAGAGAGAGAGAGAGAGAGAGAGAGAGAGAGAGAGAGAGAGAGAGGAGAGAGAGAGAGCTCCCTGGGCAAAATTGAGACACGGCCCACAGTCCGGAGATGGGAAAGAAGACATCCTCGTTTTACTCCCCGCATCCGTCGCGAGGTTGCGACACTTACAGAGCGCTACGGATATCCGGCCAATCGCATGGCTCGTCACGTCCCGCGCAATCGGGAAGGAAGTGAGTGAGTTTGAGAATGAATCCCGTTGTGTGTGTGTGTGTGCTTTTCTGTCACGTTCACCATTCGCTATGTTATGGGCGTTGGCCGCGAAAATAAATTTTTTGTTACTTTATATTTGTACCTCAAACCTGTTGTGCAACTTGTAAACATTGCCTGTAACTACTTCATCATTATATATATATATATATATATATATATATATATAATATATATATATATATATATATATATATATATATTATATATTTCACACGGTTTTTGCAGAAATATATCTCAAATTAAAAAGTTTACTATTTTTGTAGTGTGCAAATAAAATAAAACCAAACTATTTCCAGAATATTTATAGGCTGTTCACGGTAAAATGAGCACTTTTTAAATCCCTGCTTAAGATCTACTTGTATGAACGCTGTGTATTCTTCCGTCTTATGTAAAATTAACATTGCCACGGACCTCATCACTTTATTCATGCGTCGGTCAAGTGGAACTGTGATATCATTAGAAAAATTAATATTTTACAAATATGTTTATATTTTTACACTTCGATGCATTAAAAAAAAACAGAAAGCGTAAGAAATAATTTAAGTTATCACCAATTGTTACACGACACTTTTTAGTCGACTTTAACATATGAGACTAGTTTCCATCTATCGTTGCCAACTTTACTGGGCGAATGTCATTCAGTGCTCCCGTTAAAATATATTTAGGTAGGTGAGTTTTTAATAAGGTTAATTTCGAAAGTGCTGACTTTATCGTGAACAGCCTTTAACAAGGGCAACTGAAAGGTCTTGTCTTAATTCATTTTAAGAAGTGCTTAGCAAAAGTTATTTTACAAAAATTCAGGGGCAGCCACAAATCACAAACTTACAAAAATGTCTCTTTACTTTCAATAATCTTTTGGAGAAAAAAAAAACACCTACTTGTACAATTTTATAGACATCTTGAAATAACTCTTGCCCAGTCGAATATAGACTGTTCACAGTAAAGTAAGCGCTTTTAAAAAAGACCCTGGAAAATTTTCCTTTCAACTAATTTCTATCTTTCCGCCACTTTTTAATATAAACGTTGCAATGTGACTAATAATCACAATGTGTATAGTTAATCATTCTCAAAAGCTAACGTCTGTAGCTGAAATATAATGTATTATTACTGGTTAATGCTTGTTGGGAATGCCTTAAGGTTGAAGTAAAGCAACTGCCTATGGAACACTGCACCCGACTATACAATGTGAAGAACTCGTAAAAAAATGTAGTACAGACACCATAAAGTTGTCAGAAAAGTACAATTTATGTTGTATATGAAAGAATAATGTATATATTTTGTAACTATAAGATATTTTACTAAAGTATACTGTTTAAATGTAAAAAAAAAATCGATTAAAATAGTCTGTATTTTTTAACAAATTTAAGCATATATTCATTCTGGATGCTTTAGAAAGCGGAATTTGCAAGAAAATCTTCGTCATGGAATATCGTTATAATGTTTACTATGATCGTATGTAAGAAAATTGTAATGATAATGTAGGAAATAATTTTTATAATTGATTTTATATCCGTTCATTTGTCACAAACGTTTATGGCGGAAACTGACGTAAATAAAGTTACTTATAAAGTTGATATGACACATAATTACTATGATTTTATTACACATGATCACAGTAAATATTATGAAAATATTTCTTCCAGAAGATTAACTTGTAATTCTGCTTCCCGAAACATCCAAAACGAAAATGCGCTTAAATTTAGTTAAAAATGAGGACTCTACCGATCGATTAATTTTTTCATTTAAAAAGTATATTTCAGTAAAATATTTTATAATGTTGGAAAATATATACCTTTTCTTTCATATACAGCTTAAATCACACTTCTGACAATTTTTATGGTGTCTGTACTACTTTTTTTTATGAGTTCTTCTCATTGTATAGCCAGGTGCAGTGCTCTATAGGCAGTTGCTTTACTTCAACCTTAAAAAGGGCCTACTTTACGGTGAACAGCCTATACCAACTTGTCTTCTCACAAAGACACGCGGCCAATAACGGAAGGAATACTGCGAGAGTGCACGAAATATAAGCACACGAGTGATTTTTAAACTACATGTCGAAATTCAAACCGCAGCATCAATGGGCCAACATAAAAAATAAATCCATAAATCCCAGTATCAAAATGTTCGGAAAATTCATCTAGCATTTTTAAAAAATTTGTTTTTGAAGTTAGGTATAACAACGTCGGGAGTCCGCAACCTTACATACCTGCATACTCCATTAGTGGCATGTTACGAAGGCGAACGCAATTCGTGCGAACGTCTTCATGCGAGAACACGTTTTCATCGTACATGATATGATTCCGTTCGCCTTCGTGGTATGCAACTTGTACTGCACGCATGTACTTCTTCTAGCTGAGGACTCACGGCGCTGTTTTGCCTAGTTTTTAAGTTAAAAAGTACTCTATGACTTTTCCAAACATTTTGATACTGGGATTTATAGCTTTATTGTTTATATTGGCCCATGGATTCTGGGGTTTCAATTCGACATGTAGTTTGAAAACACCTTGCATATTATATATATATATATATATATATATATATATATATATATATATATATATATATATATATATATATATATATATATATATATATATAGTTCGTAACTTATGTTACAGCCTTTGGGAGGTGATTACTTACATAAAAACATTACGAAAATGCCGATTGACTTATGTCCAGAAACGATGTCTAAGGGTAGGAAGTTGGGCTTTAAAATTAGTTTGCAATTAATATAATGGAAAATAAACTAATACTGTTACAATATTTAAATATCTTAACTTGTTATTCATTTGTTTTAATTTTATTAAATAAAAACCAATTTTAATGCCCAACGTTCGGGGGTGTTTTCTACCCTTAGACATTGTTTCCGGACATAAGTCAATCGGCATTTTTGTAATGATATTTTTTTCGTATGGAATCGCCTCACAAAAGTCTGTAACATTAGTTACGAAACACACACACACACACACATCCTCTCTCTCTCTCTCTCTCTCTCTCTCTCTCTCTCTCTCTCTCTCTCCCTCTCTCTCTCTCTCTCTCTCTATATATATATATATATATATATATATATATATATATATATATATATATATATATATATATATATATATACATACGTGTGTGTGTGTGTACATATAGCCTGCAAGAAGTTATATGAGCGAAAATCAAGTGTTCCTAGGTAGGCTGTTCACGATAAAGTGAGCACTTTTTAAGGCTCTCCTAACAGGCATTAACCACTATTAATTATGTTTTATTGCAGCCTCAGACATTAACTTTCGATAGTGGTGAAAGTATACGCCGTATTTATTTGTCACGTGATAGTACTGATATAAAAAAATTGCTTAAATATAAAAACTGGCTTAAAAGAAAAATTTTTAAAGAGCCTTAAAAAGTGCTTACTTTACCGTGAACGGGCTATGAAGATATATTCGAGTCTTGTGTAGGAGACTGCATTGAACTTTATCCTTGAAGTTCGATGCCAATCGTTTATGGCGATTAGGCCTACATTTGACAGGTTAAATGAACTGTGTCCAATGCCCAAAATGTCAAATAAATGGAATTAAATCATTGGGAACATATGAAAACCACATAATAACATTACAGTTAACTAAGAACATAATAATATCTTAGCAGTCATTATGACAAAAATGGGAAATTCTGAATGGAGACAACCACGGCAGAAAATAGCCACCTTGGAAATCAATCAGGAGTATAGAATATCTTCGTCGGATAAAAAACGAATATTTTCTCTCGGGAAAGTAAAAATAATCACCATAAAGCGGCGCCCACGTAAAAAAATTATACCTAAAAAGAAACGAAATAGGTATATATGATCACGGAAACACAAATATAGTAAAGAGCACGTAAGAAAAAGTTAATACAGGTGCGAAAAAAAAAAAAGAAAAACCTCTCTTTCAGGATACAAAATGTAATGTAACCAAGAGAACACTTCAGGAAGTTTCGGGGCCTGTAATTTGTCCCCTTCTTCAGATAGATATTATCTTCTGTTCTGACGACGTAAATAATATTGCAAATGTTCGACTCTCAGCAGATTTACACGTATTTTAGTAAATATCCGCATTAGACTTCCACTCGCATTAAGTTAGCAGTTTTGGCACTTTAAAATGGACGTGCTTATAGTGTCGTATAGTGTCGTATAGTGTCGTATAGTGTCGTATAGTGTCGTATAGTGTCGTATTCTATATGACTAGTCTGAAATAAGTGATAAAATTGACTTTCCTTTACCACGAGAAATTCAAGTCATAAATTCTGTTTCCCAGGGAACAAAGTCACTTTGGTACGATGTGGAACTCCGCCCATATCGAAGTTTTTATGTTTCAAAACGAATGGTGGGTGGATGGTAGGTGCTTGATTAATACCAACAATAGAAACGCGTTACGAAAAATAATCACTTACTATAATAAAACAAAGTAATGGTTCTTAATGATTATTTTGTTATAAACACGCTTCATTGAAGTAGTTAATAATCATGTTGTGTTCAACGTTTAATAAGATAACTTATTTACAAAGAAGAAAATTGTTTGATGTTATTGCCAAGTATCATTTACAGTATGTTTACAGCTTGCATTATTTTTGTGAGATTTGTGGAACGAAATTTTAAAATTGCTTAATTAGAACCCTCTTGACTATTGCCATTTAGCTGCCAAATGCTGTTTTCGGCAATAATTAAACATTTACCTGTGCTGTTTGTGTTAGCTCTGTCTGTACTTACGCTACTTAAAAATGTGACCAACAGAATAGAATCGATCTTGCACAAGCAGTGCAAAAATCGGATTAAATATTTCTAATCGTTTTAGTAAGTCAGTACATCAGCACCTGAAATATATGTAGGTTAAATCAGTATGTCTGAGATACAAAACTTTCATAGTTTTAACTCAAAACCGATCTGTTCCATAACATCGTCAATTCCAGCGGTAACATGTGTACGTTGGCGTTTCCGCGTGCACTTACTTCAAATAACGCGATTGTAAGCCGCATCAACTGTCACCCTCCTGTAGAGACCCGGAAATTTCGCGGATTCATTCCGCAACAAGCTAGACTCCACAATCCTTCGTGCATTCGAGCATCGGTTAGTTTATCATTGGCCCTTTCTTCAGTTTAACCCCAGGCCAGGTAGCACGGGATTCGGTTCTCATTTTGCTCGCAGGTTCGTCATTGGCAGGGGTAGGAAAATTTCGCGAGTTCAATGACCTGTAGGCTAGGCTCCACAGTCCTGTGTACACTCGAGCCTCAGATGTTTGTTCATGGCTTCCGCCCCAGAGAGTAGCCAGTGTTACTAAACACCTGGCAGTATGGCACTCGTTACGTGTTTCCTTGCGAATCTGCTATTGGCTCAGAGTCGTCCAGGGCGTGTCTATCATCGAATTACAAAGTCAACTTCAGGGTACAAGTGTTTGACGTCTATCTTGTCCTGAAATGAACTCGCGAAATGTCCCTATCCCTAGTTATTGGTTGAAAGTCGTTCGGGGGAATGTAACGTTACTCACGTGTAGGCGGGTGTGGGAGTTGGTAGCGCTTCCTGCGCCGGCGCAGCAGGGATGCCAACCACGAGAGCATGTCTGGAGCGAGACGTAGCACGCACGATACTGGACGACAGCGGACCCCGGAAGCTTCCATTTGAGCTCTGCCCATTCAGGTGGGCGAACGAGTTCACGTCGCCACCACGTAATTATCGTGCGCTTGAGCCATAACTATCGCACGCGCGCGTGCCTTCACGCACTGGTGTGTTCCCCGACGTCGTGTGACGTCACCAGAGTTCTACGGTATAAGGCTAAATAAAGACTGCATGTTATCCTTTCCCCTTTTTGCCGAACTTTACACGTTCACTTCAGTAAACAACCAGCAGGGCAGCTTTCAATAATCTTTCAGTCAGGGACTGATCGGGAGGGGGGTGGGGACCCCCCAATAGCTAGAGACATTCGAAATTCGCTTATCATTTGGCATCAGGCTGAACTTTTACAGAACTGTACGTACCGGAGCCGGCTTCGTTTTCCATTGGCTGCTGCATAGATGTCAAGCCACGCCCTTTCTAACTGAACTGCACGTGATTGGGACACACAATTGTGAAGTGTTCAATGATTGGCGCAGCGTTACCGAGGGCGTGTCAGATACAGTATGGTCCAATGACAGACGTATTGCAAAGGTACGCGTTTTTTTTTTTATTTTATTTAACGTGGCCCCAAATAATAACGCGAATTTTGCACGTCTCTGACGATTGTATTTATGATTGAGATTTTGAAAACACGCATATTTTAGAGGAAAAAAGTTACGAATTTAGGAGCAAAATAAACATAACTGTCATGAAAAGAAACTATTCAAATTTACTGTCACATTTAATTTAAAATATTGTTTAATACGTTTTGCTATATACGTATTTACGATCGAATAATAACCAATATGTTGACATATTTCGTTGGTTTTCCACTACGTTATGAAGAACAAAGTTTATTATTTACGTACATTATAACACAATACAAATAGGAAGATAAAATATTATATTTTTTTTATGGAAACTCCAGTCATCCCATTTGTTTGTATGAAGAACAAAAAAAATCTGGCACACATGCAACATCACTTCTACCTATCCCAGGGAACCCTTTATTTCTGCAGCAACTACCGAAAAGTATTTCTGATTCTTAGAAACATTTTATCTTCTTGATTGCAGATATTTCTTGACCTGTCATGACACGTTAAATTTTAAATGTTGTTCGCTCTAAACATGAAAGCTTTTAAGGACGGAAAATATGTACAATAAAAGGGGCGACTAAACGATATATTTACTTCTCCCACCCCTTCCTAAATGGAACTTTTGTTTCGCTCGTGGACATACGCCATTCCAGAGTCGTGTCGTACATTGCAGGAAACTCGAATGACGACATAAAAATACAAGCAAAAGGAATGTCAAAGTTAGCTGTTATTTTATTTGTTTACTTGCATCTCCATTTTACATAGCGAAATCAAGGCTTATGCCTTTTCTTACACTAAACCACGAAAATTTCATATGTATAATTTAATGAATTCTTAACAAAACAGCTTCATACAAATACTGTTATAAATAAGATATCTAAGTAACATATAGATAATGTGGGCATTATACTCTTATGTTTTATTATTTACATTTCAGTTAAAAAATGAACTTTGCTCAGTTTATTTATTTTACGTTAGTTATTTCCGTCTTATGATCTGATATTTTTGTCAGATACAAACAACAAAGTCATGCGATGGCATAAATGTCAGGAATGTTTACTACCCCTCGAGAGAATCATTTAAATGCCACGTGATGATGTATGAGGCAATGGCAATTACGATGCTCATGTACACACTCTGTAACGTGAAGTATAGTCTATTCCCGGTTACTTCTCACTTATTGAATCAAATCTTTGAAAAATCACCCTATAACTATATGACGGGTTTATTTATTTCCTAAATATGCCATGCATCACAGCCGTTTCATACCTCTGTTAACATAAAACTTATTTTCCGTTAATTTGAAGTTTTGCTTTATTTAATTTATAAATGTTAATATATCATTTACAATGAATATGAATAAGATCGGTGAGAAAACATGTCTGTCGGTAGCTCCTAATAAGAAGTAGTTCTCATGGAAAATGCTATTACAACTAGTTGCGTACGAATTCGGTACGACGTTTTTTGGTGTAATTTTCTAGACTTAGTAAAGCTGAGTTCGCACTAGGCGGAGGAATATCCTGGAAGGAGATTTTTAGCAGGGCTTCAGAAAAGTGTGAATTAACCGAGAATGGATTATAATGAAAACAGACCCAGCCATATTTAGTACGGAAAATTTACCATTCATCAGCTTGCGAATATGCAGATGTGGAGAATTTTTTTTTAAAGAAAAATGCTCAGCGACATTTCTTGGTAACGGAAGGAAAAATTTTTAACTGCAATACTTTTCTTTAACGCCCGAACACTTGTGTAGTATTTATGCAGGCAATTTCATTGCAGTGCTTTTGTCACGTTTGCAGTCGGGAGCAGAACTAAGCACTCTAGAAAATACCAGAGCAAGCATGGCATTCCTCTGCGACAGTAAGGAGCCAGAGGGCGATTGATGTCTGTTTGAGTGTGCAAACGGATATGTATAGACATGTAAAGGCTGTTTACGATAAAGTGAGCAGTTTAGAAATGAACCTGATAAAAAATCACTGCCCCTGCCTGCGTATATTTCAATGGGAACATTGAGAGTGACATTCGCCCAGTAAAGTTGGTAACGATGGCTGGAAAGTAGTTCCATATTTTAACGTCGAATAAAAAGTGTTAGGTAACCACTTGTGATCGCTTAAAATTATTCCTTTCGCTTTCTGTTTTTTTAATGCATCGAAATGTAAAAATTAGCAGATATTTAAAGTATTTCCTTTCTAAATAATTTCACAGTTTCACTTGATCGACGTATGAATAAAATGATAATGCCCAAGGCAATGTAATTTTACATAAGGCGCAAGAACACACAACGTGCATACATGTAGGTATTAAGCAGAGCTTACAAATGTGCTCATTTTACCGTGACCAGCCTATAGCCACTGCGACCTCACTCCCCTCCTTATGAGTAATGAAAAAAAAAAAAAGGGGGGTAGGGAAGTGCGATCGGCCATAAATATATATATATATATATATATATATATATATATATATATATATATATATATATATATATATATATATATATATAGCACGCATAGCGTATGTAACCTTTTTGCAGTTTCTTCGCATTGCTTTAATCATATACATTTGAAAAATCACCCCGTGTAGATATGACATTTTAGGTTGTTACCTAAATATGTATCACAACGCTTTTGCAGTTCTGTTAACATAAAATTATATAATTTTTAGCTGAATTGAACTCTTACATATATTTTATATACACAAAATATAGTAATTTATTTATAATCAATCCGAATAAAACAAAGAGAAAACATGCGTGCTAGTAATACCCAGTAATAAATAATTCTCATGCAAATTATGTAGTGCGTTTTCCCTTTGATGTAATTTTATAGACTTGGTTAACTCTTCGAGGAGAGCACAAATTGACTGTCACTTAAGATAAGGTTGAAGTGAGCTGCCTATGTTTTCCTCTACAGCAATATCAGTTTTATTGGTCTCTGTATTTACACTTACCAAAGACCTATTGGCCCCGGCTGCACTTACTGTACTCCGCAGCGTTTATAATTGGCTGGCAGCCAGCCAATTAAGTCGTGCATTGATTGCGTACCAATTAACGGGTAGCCACAGAAATAACAAGTTCTACAGTCCATCGTGTTGATTTGAGAAGTTACTTAAGACAAGCATTTTAATTTTATTAACACTTTGAGGACTATACTCAAGTGTAATTCGGGAAAAACTTATTTGAACATTTCATTTCACATTAAAAAATAAACTTATCCAGGTATACATACATAAATTCCCTATTTCATAAGGATTTTTTAATAGGAACTAATACATCAACATCGGACTTCGTAAATGAACGACAAATTTTTGTATGGTTGCGGAAATCAAACACGACGGAATGTACATCCTGTTACATACCAAAGAACATTTGGTTGGTAAACTGTAAATTCGGCACTCCGTTGATTGGCAGCCGGCCAATACGGAAAGACTGGTGTCGTTTTGGCCAGTAGAATGGCGGTAAGTGACAATAGGGGCCAATAGAACACGGTGTCCCTGCAGCAGTATGGATATGGGTGACTAACGTCTAGCTGGTAAAAGTGTGTCGACCTTAAAGTGTTAACTTAAATATTAACAGATTATAACATCTTACTGTGATTCCAATGAAGTCCAGAGAAATAGTAAAAATATAAAAGTGTTGGTTTTGTCTTCAAGATCAAATAAATTTCCATATTAACGCAACCTTATTTATATACATGCATATTCCGCAATGGGTTAAGTTTTGTTTGCATGAAGCGGAGGAATATCCTGACAGTGGAACTTCAGAAGGGCTTCAGAAAAGTTGGAAGTGACTATGTATAGACTATAGCCTTATTCGGCTGGCAAGCACTAGATCCTCCTCCTAGAACATACCTTCACTATCCGAAGGTACCGGGGCCGCGGTGCCTCAGAAGTTAGACTGCTCGCCTTCCACAAGGCGAACCGGGTTCAATCCCCGGTCGGGTCACTCCCACATATTTTCTCAAGATCCAGATCGGGTACCACACCGTACTGCATGGCGGGGCAGTGGAAAAAAAAAAGTACGGCTGAACCAATGGGACGCGAGTCCCAATCCCACGGCAACACCCACAGCCAATCAGCACGCCGACATCAAGGTCGCCGAAGGCGGATGTCGGTTTTGACTAATTGCCTGTTGTGTGTCTACGTGACTCAGGTAGCTCCGGCGCATTAGAAAACTGAGGTTCCGAGCTCGAATCCCGGATGTATCTACAATATTCGAGTGTAAATTTAGATTGTTTTAGTCTACTTATAAGGGGGGAGTATCATTACCATCTTGGATTTTCGTTATTTTCTTCCATAAATTATTTATTGGAGTCAATATTTTAAAACCAAGCTAGTCAATGCATAGACAGGGACGTGCGAAAGGCGCGTTAGTTCACGCCTGCAGACTAAACTCCGAAATGTCGTATTTGCTCGTTTGTCTTCGACTGTGCCACTACGTCACTGCGGCCCCACTATTAGGTGCTCTATCACCTGAGCTACTGCGGCCCCACTATTAGGTGCTCTATCACATGAGCTACTGCGGCCCTGCTATTAGGTGCTCTATCACATGAGCTACTGCGGCCCTGCTATTACATTATATAGCCACTGAGTTACTGTGGCCCCACTTTTGAATGCTGTTGCCACTGAACCACCGCGGCTCCACTTGAGGATTGCTCTAGCCACTGTGCCCCTGCGGCCCAACTTAATGGTGCTTTACCCACTTAGACACTGCGGCCCAATTTTATGTGCTCTAATGACCGAGAAACTGCAGCTCCAATATGGGTGCTCTATCCACTGAGCCACTGCGGTGTCACTTTTGTTATCTAACCACTGTGCTCCTGCGGCCCCACTTTTGGGTGCTCTAGCAACTAAGAGACTGCGGCCTCAATTTCTGGTGCTCTACCCACTTTGCCACTGCGGCCCCACTTGAATGGTGCTCTACCCACTAGGCCTGTGCGGCCCCACTTTCGCGAGCTCTACCCACTGAGCCACTGCGGTCCCACTTTTGGGTGCAATATCCACTGAGCCAATGCGACCCCACTTTTGGGTGCTCTAGCCATTGAGCCACTGCGGCCCCACTTTTGGGTTCTCTAACCACTGTGTCAGTGCGGCCCCACTTTTGGGTGCTCTAGCCACTGAGCCTCCGCAGCCCCACTGAAAAAAAAAAAAAGCTCTAGCTATTAAGACTCCGCGGCCCCACCGAAAAAAAAATCGCTCTTGCCACTGAGCCTCCGCGGCCCCGTTGAAAAATATCGCTCTAGCCATTGAGCCTCCGCGGCCTCTTTAAAAAAAATCGCGCTTGCCATTTGGCCTCTGTGGCCCCAACTGAAAAAGAATCGCTCTTGCCACTGAGCCTCGGAAGGCACACTGAAAAAAATTGCTGAAGCCACTGATCCGAGGCCCCACTGAAAAAAAGTTGATCTACCCACTGAGCCTTCGCGGCTCCACTGAAAAAGTATTCATCTAGCCACTGAGCCTCCGCGGCCCCACTGAAAAAAATCGCTCTAACCACCGAGCCTCCACGGCACCATTGAAAAAAAATCGCTTTAGCCACATAGCCTCCACGACCTCACTGAAAAAAATTCGCTCTCGCCACTGAGCCTCCGCGGCACCACTGAAAAGAAAATCACTCTAGCCACATTGCCTTCGCGGTTCCACTGAAAATAATTCGCTCTAGCCACTGAGCCTCCGCGGCACCACAGAAAAATATCGGTCTAGCTATTGAGCCTCCACGGCCCTTCTGATAAAAAAAGAATCACTCTTGCCATCGCGCCTCCGCTGCCCCACTGAAAAAAAAATTGCTCTAGCCACTGATCCTCCACGACACCACTGAAAAAATCTCGAGACACTAAGCCTACGTGGCACCACTGAAAAAAGCTCTAACCACTGGGCCACCGCAGCCCGTCTGAATATAATTCACTCTAACCACTGAACCTCCGCGGCCCCACTGAAAGTAATGCCCTCTAGCGACTGAGCCTCCTCGGCTAGAGCTTTTTTTTCTCAGTGGGGTCACAGAGGCTCAGTGGATAGAGAGAGATTTTTTTCAGTGGGGTCACGGAGGCTCAGTGGCCGGAGTGATTATTTTTCAGTGGGGCCGCGGAGGCTAAATGGCTAGAACGATTTATTTTCAAAGGGGCTGCTGAGACTCAGTGGCTAGAGCGATTTTTTTTTCAGTGGGGCCGCGGAGGCATAGTGACCAAAACGATTTCTTTTCAGTGGGGCCGTGGAGGCTCAGTGGATAGAGAGATATTTCAGTGGGGCCGCGGAGGCATAGTAACCAGATTTTTTTTTTCAGTGGGCTAGAGCCCACAGTGTGGCTAGAGCAATCCCAAGTGGGGCCACAGTGATATAGTGGCTAGGACCAGCAATACCAACCATGCCAAAAGTTAATATCAATGACCACACTAGTCATACCAACCGACGAGACCGATCACCTACATCAACTGCCCAGACCAACAAAACCATCCAGCAATACAGACTGTCCATACCAGCTGACCATACCAAACATCCATACAGACCTACTAACCGGGCCGTCCTAAGCAACTGACTCTCAACACCAGTAAGCCAAGTTCAACTGACCAACAAGACCAACTAGTCGAAAAAATTCATTTATCTAAACATCCCTCAGTTCATTCTTTCGTCAAATACAACACAGCCGACATTAAACTACCCGATAAAAACACAATACTTCATTTTGAACACAAGCCATCCTTATGCACTTTATCTCACAATTTTTTAAATCTAATACACACACTTGCAATCGACTGTATAGACAATCTAATTAATGAATATTTTTAGAAGGAAATCAATAGATAAATATTGATTAAGTAAATATACACATGCTTTTAGATGTATATAAATTTGTTCTATTTGTGTCAAACATTTTATCATTGCATTTCTCATATGTTTCCTGATAATGGATAAGACCTATTGGTCTCATTAGTTATAACCCCTATCCTTCAGTGAACTGATTTGAAGATATTTCCTTAATGTGCGAGAAATCACCACCTTGTTGCGAAGTGATCTAATGTCTGAGTCTATTGTCAAGTTCATTAGGGTCCTCAGGAAGCATGTAGTCGATATTCTTCTAGTCTTTATCTCCTTCATGCCACTTTCCCCAGAAAATTTCCATTGTCTTCACTGCTAACACTCTTCATTATCGTTTTCATCGCCCTTCTCTTTTTCAGCACAGACATTACCTGCTTCTTGGTCATCATAGACATCAACAGGAATACTTTGCTTTGTAAAAGGTGTCTAGTTACAACATATCTTTGTAGCTACTGGTGCTATGTTATTCTTCTGAAATTCCTCTAGTTCACATGGCACTTTAGCAAGTGTACATCTCCCACGAACCGACTGTACGGCATGCTGATCGTCGCTTGTCTGTAGCCCGCTCGTCTTCAGTGAACACGGTGTGCGCCAGTTTAGCAGGAGGAGATAGAAACGTAAACATGCGCTGTTTCTCGGTAGAAGGTACACTATACATGCTGACTTTGATGCTTCTATTAAAATGATCACTTAAAGCGAACTGCCGAGGACATATCGCAGCTAAAAATCACTCCTCTCATCTAGCCGCGTTGTACTCGAAGGCATAAATTCCATTTCCACCACAGCCGGTCGTAGGCTTTCGTATGCTTGAATAATCTTCAGTGCAAGGAGAGTAAGCTCTTAAAGATCGACGACTACATCTATCTCCTAAAGAGGAATATACTACTGCTGCCTATAACAACCTTATATATAGGCATCCTGTTTGGAGTTTCATATGTGCTTCAGAAAGATTCGTACTCTTCAAAGCCATAAGGCAAGGTAGGTAGGCAAAATATCTTCGCATAAGAATCATTCGTCATTTGAGCAACACAAAGCTAATAGGAGATTGCATACTTTCTCGGCCATTGTTAGGGTGGTAGTCTTGGTTTCCGGACTGGGGTCACATCTTGGTTTCTCAAACCGACGTTTCGCTGTAACTTGCAGCAGGCTCCTTCAGGGTCCCGAACAGGACTAAAAACAAGGAGCTGGACGAGGTTTCTGGCTTTCAACTGTGCAGAGGGTGTCGCTTGGACTCCTACCAATATTTAGCATGTCATTGGTTATCCTCGATTCGCGGTTTCTTCGCATTTTATGGATCAGACCTTTGAAAAATCACCCCATATATGACACATTTGGTTATTTCCTAAATATGCTATGTATAACAAGTGTTTTATACTTCTGTTAATGCAAAAGTAACTTATTTTTAGTTAAATTGAACTTTTATGTATATTTAAATTATAAGTTATAAAACAGTATGAGTATAAAAGAATACCCCAACTTTGAAGGTCTATAATATCAAAACCAAACAACCTACAACCTTGGTTGACCAATCAAATGAACATTGGAACCGTGAAGTAGGTTCACCATATCGTCATAAATGTTCAATGTGACCACCACGAGCGACCCGAACGGCATCTACGTGATAATCAAACTCGTTCCACGCTCTTGTCAGCATGTCCGGTGATACGGTTTGGATGGCGTCCGTAATTCTCGCTTTGAGGTCGACAATGTTAGCCGGCGGTGGTGGACGAAACACTTGATCCTTTATGTGCCCCTATATAACGAAATTGCACGGGGTAAGATCCGGGCTTCTTTGAGGCTGGTCACCAGCTGCTCCTCGACCAATCCAGCGTTGTGGCAACGTCTCGTTGTATCCGCAAACATCTAGGTGCCAATGGGGAGGCGCACTATCCTGCTGGGAAATTAAGTCCCCCGCCGTCTCTTTTAACTGAGGAAACTACCACTCTGCAAGCTTGCCAAAATAAGGGATCACAGTAACAGTGGGCTCGTGAGGAAAGAAAGGGCTGAAAACCGTGTATTTGGATATAGCGCAAAACACGTTCACTTTTGGGGGAAGCGCGCTTGTATTCAGTGGTTTCATGTAGATGCTCCTGATGCCATACCCGCACGTTGTGCCAGTTCACCTTACCATTTGTATGGAACGTCGCTTCATCGCTAAAAAAAAACCAGCTTAGACATGAAGGAATCGTCTACCTCGTTTTGGGCAAGAACGAAAGCGAAGAAATCACGTCTCAGTTCTTTATCCCTTTCGGTAAGAGCCTATACAAGCTGTAACCTGTAGGGTTTGTACAGCAATTGCTTTCGCAACACTGTCCATTCTGTCGATTAAGGGATTTGCATTTCCCGGCTAGCTTGTCGAGTTGATTTTCTTGAACTGCGAACGAACGCTTGCTGAATCCGTTGCACGTTCTCTTTGGACACACGCGGCCGCCAGGAACTTTTGCCTTTGCAAAGGCACCCTGTGTCACGGAACTGACGAAACCAACATACGATACTCCACCTATCGGGAGGATGACGTCCGTATTTGCGTCGGAATTCACGTCGAACAGTTGTAAAGATTCACATTTCGCAAACTGAATAACACGGAACGCCTTCTCTTGTTCCGTCGCCATCGTGATGCGGACTAACACATAACACACGCGGCGACGGACGCTCCCAGAGCCATTTTTCGGCACACAAACGAAACATCAGACCATCCCCTTCACATTGACATGTCGACTGCGAGCTAGCTTCCCCCTCATCACCTCAAACCGAGAGTTACAGACGCCAGCCAAACCGTAACACCGGACATGCTGACAAGAGTGTGGAAGGAGTTTCGAGTATCGCGTAGATGCCGTTCGGGTCACTCGTAGTGGTCACATAGAACATTTATAACGACCTGTCGAACCTACTTCACGGTTCCACGGTTCATTTGATTGGTCAACCAAGGTTGTGCGTTGTTTGGTTTTGATATTATAGACCTTCAAATTTGGGGCATTATTTCGTACTCACCCTGAATTTCGTTTATAATTTGCGGTCCATGTCGCTCGGAGTAATTTACTATGGGTCCTTTATTCTAAAAGTATTTTGAAATGAGATGTTTTCCTGTGTGCGGGACTGATATATCTGTAATTTATTTTATAAAAGTACCTATTGAAACACGTTATTTATTGCTTTGGGACGTGCAGTCGTGTCATTTTATTCTTTCCCCTGAAACTCTTTGTATTGAAATAAGGTCATAATGAAAGTATAAAATGGTGCTGTAATCCTCCACCCCCTGCAAGTTATTCATGAGCTTCCAACTCGTGAGGTTGGCTTCCTCGCTGCTGTGACTGCATACGTCTGCATGACGTAGAACGCGCGCGGGCGCGGATAACGTACGGATACACGTAAGATAGTTGGGCAACCCCCAACTCTCGCGTGCCCCGTGAATCCGTGTAGCCAATAGGAATCGAGTATTTGGTTTGTTGATAGTCGTTTTCGTGGCCGTCGTGGTATACACGGCAACAAGTGCTTCGATTTAGTGTGGTGATTATCATTTTTGTTTCAGTAAATACGTGCGCATGGTTCGGCAGTTGCATCTACGTATTTTTAAACACTGAAAAAAATATACAATATGAGGTGCGTATATTACGAAACATGTATCAGTAATTTGTAACAGCTGAGTATTTTTGATTCCGTAAGTTGCAAGACCGCAAGTTTATTTGTAATGTAGAATGGTTAAGATTCGTCGGCTTGTTCCGCTTGCGTTTCCGAACCCGTTTTCGTACGTATACGCGCATTGTAGAACGGGCTGTGGGAAGAGGCACGGGGAAGTGCTGTAACTACCAATCTCTAGTCTGGGCCGATGACAAGTTCCTCGCGCGACATCCGACATGACTCAAAGTCAGCGAGCGCCAAGTCACACGCCAGCGAATCGTCGTCCGCTGCAGTGAGGAAGGCGGTCCCCATGTGTCGTCTCTAGCCTTTGCGTGAATGATCGCGCGATGCAAATAACTTTACTCCGACTTCGACACGTCATGCCGATTCACTGACACCCGGGAACGGAGGATTATCGTACGCACGGTAATTCCCGGCATCGTGCCGTCGGTTCGTCCACGCTATAATCCATTCGCGATTTCTCGCACTTTTTGAATCAAACCTCTGAAAAATCATCCCATGTATGACGTTTGGTTGTTTCCTAAAAATGTTGTGAATCACAAGCGTTTTATAATTGTGTTAACATAAAAACACGTTATTTTATATTAAATCGAACTTTTATTTATAATTTGCCTACAAATTATATTATTATAAATGTATAATTAATATAAATAAAAGCAGATGAGAAAACAGGTGTGTTGGTAATGCCTAGTAATAAATAGTTCTTATGAAAAATGTTATTACACTGAGTGCGGACGAATAAGATGCGTTGTCCCTTTGGCGAGTTTTTCTATACTTGGTTAAGCTTTGTTTTCTCGAGGCGGAGGAATATCCTGGAAGTAGAACCTCAGCAGGGCTTCATAAAAGCTGGAAGTAACCGTGAATGGACTATATGTCGTATCTCCGGGTTAACTTCAGCTCAACGAGCCACCCTAGAAAAAAAATTGCAATGCTTTAAGATTACGTCTGGCCCATTGGGCGTGCGCAGGGGGGTTGCAAGGGGTGCAGCTGCACCCCCCCCCCCAATCACAATTGTATCATGCCATTGTAACGACGATGAAAAATAGTATAACCAATATTTGCGCGTGTTCTTTTTCCTCGGGATTTTAAGCGGTGACTAAACGATTTTAATACGGCCATCTGTTAAGAAACGATACAGCTTTGTCGCTGCAGTTTAAAACACTGTTTCGCAGAAGAATAAATATCGCAAGCAGAGGACTTCTTACAGAGATTTTCGCCAATCATGACACTTTTCAACGACCACATTTATGGTATAGGCTGTTCACGGTAAAGTGAGCACTTTTGAAAGCCCTCTCATTTGGAATAATTGTATATAAATATATTTTATTTAGCCTTAGCTGTTAACTTCCAAACGCTGTGGAATCTACACACTGTTTTTATTACTTATATGGCAATATTTATTTTAAAATGACAGAAATAAAAAAGTAACTAGGGCCTCAAAAGTGCTCACTTTACTGTGAACAGCCTATACAATAACAAAATTTATAAATTGGTAAAAAAAAAAAAAATTATCAACTTCCATTTCTGTCCCGAACAAAGATTTACATTGAAATATTCCTTAGTTTTTTTTATTTGACTAATTTCATATATACAACTGCTTAAAGGCTATTCACGATCAAGTGAGCACTTTAGAAATCAACCTTTTAAAAAAGTCACTTCTCCTACCTGCATATATTTTAACGTGCGCCCTGAGCGACATGCGCCCAGTTAAGTTGGTAACGAAGAAAAGTAAGTATTTCGATATCTTAACGTCGAATGAAAAGTGTTAGGTAACCATTTCTGATCATTTAAATTATTTCTTTCGCGTTCTGTTTTTTATTTTTTTTTTATTTAGTAGATTTGTTAAAATCTTTACTTTTCTAATAATTTTACAGTTTCGCTTGGCCGACGCACGAATAAAGTGATGAGCCACATGACGATGTTAATCTTACATAGGGAGGAAGAATACGCAACGTGCATACAAGTAGATCTTAAGCAAGACTTTCAAAAGTGCTCATTTTACCATGAATAGCCTACACAACGAGACCATATTATAATTAGGAGTGGATTACAGAGGAACACTGCACAACATGCAGCAATAAAAAAAGTAGACCCACTACCAAAATTGTAAAACAAATTATCTTTTACTATATGTTTCATTTGAACAATAATGCATACATTTTGTAATACCGTAGCATAATTTGCTATAATTTAGGCCTTCTTATTTAAATGTTTAAAAAGAAAATCAACCCTTTCGGAGCCGCATTATTCTAATGTTTAAGTGCTGCAATCAAGTAATATTTTGGTTGGTACTGCATTTATACCGATTGAACACTTTCTTCAATCACGCGAACACTGGTGTATGTGTGGTTAGACTACTCGCCTCTTGCAATGAAGACCTGGGTTCGCTTCCCGGCTGGGTTGACCCCGGATTCTCGCATGTTGGGATCGTGCCGGACGATGCCACTGGTCGGCGGGTTTTCTCGGGGATCTCCCGTTTACACCTTCTTTTCATCCCGGCTCTGCTCCGTGCTCACCTCACTTCGCCCTCATCGGCTCTCGAGACCTCGCTGTTTACCCTTCGAGGAGTGCGCAGATTTACTGCCACTGAGGACAAGGTTGAAGTGAGTTGCCTATGTTCTATGTTCTCCACTACATCAACATCAGTTTTATTGGTCTCTGTACCTACACTTACCAAAGTCCTATTGGTCCTGGCTGCACTTGCTGTACTCCGCAACGTTTATTATTGGCTGGCCACCAGCCAATAAGTCGTGCGTTGATTGCGTGCCAATTAATGGGTTACGACAGAAGTAAAATGTCCTACAGCGCATCGTGTTCATTTAAGAAATTATTGAAGACAAACATTTCATTTTTACTAACTTAAATATTAACAGGGTATAACATTTTACTTATATTCCAATAAAACCCAGAGAAACAGTAAAAATATAAAAAGGGTTGGTTTTGTCTTCAAGATCAAAGAAATTTCCATGTTTACGTGTAACCTCGGTTATATACGTGCATACTCCGCAAAAGATTAAGAGCCTCCCAAATATCATCACACACTCATGGGTGCAAATAATTTAGATGGTTGGTGGGTCCTGACGTTTCGTTGACATCAATATCATTAGAAATGGAAGCAGAAAAAATGCAATACTGGTGAGACAATTACAGATACACACATGCCTTACCCTGGACTCGAACCCAGAAAGCCTCGTGCCGTGTGATGTGCAACTAACTGCATTATGGAGGTAGGATTCGGAGTATCTACTTCGGTTGTAATCAGTCTGAGGTCTTATATGCTATTCACTGTAAAATGAACACTTTTGAAAGCACTGCTTAAGATATACTTGTACGTACGTTGTGTATTCCTCCGCCTTATGGCTACCTAACACTATTTATTTGTCGTTAAGATTGAAACAATTTTCCATCCATCATTGCCAACTTTACTGGGTGCATGCCACTCAGTGTGTCCGTTAAAATACTAAATGCAGGCAGGAGCAGTGACTTATTTTAAGGTTGATTTCGAAAGGGCTCACTTTATCGTGAACAGCCTTTAGTAGACTGGGTTTACCAAACTCATATATATGGCTCTCAACTTAACTTGTTTAATCTTGTGCAAAATATTTGATTTACTTCATTAGTAAGACACAAAAAAAGTATAACATGGCTCTGAAAAAAGTAATCATGCAAAAATATCTGGGGAAAACATTAATATTTTTGGAAATGCATTTGGATGTGCTCTCTAAATGTCGAAACGTTTACACAATTACATAATTTCAAAACTGTGCATAGTAAAATCTGAAATGGCCATGGACGGAAGGAATTTGCAGAGAAAAAAAAAAAAAAAAAAAAAAAAAAAAACCAACAATAATTGCCCTAGTCGGTACATCGGACCAGAAGATTTTACAAATCAATTACATAGACGACCACTCGTGTAAATAAATATCTGCATACCTGCTCCATTTTCGTCCCCTTTTTGGCCTTATGGTTGATAGATCATCTGTATATTGGTTTATTCGTGTATGTTTGTAACTGACGTGTACGATTTAATATTAAAAATAAAAACTTTAAGAAAATACCCTAGGTAGTTATTAACTAACTTTCAAAAGTATTTTCCAGCGTGAGAAAAACATTAGTTATGGATTATAAAATTACTGTCAAAATGCGTGTCATAAGGGAAACTTCAAAAAAATAATGCACGCACTGCTCATGAAGGGGTAGCAGATAAACCCTCTAGGCTAGAATAAATGTTCGCGGCAGCTTGTCAAGTTAAGATACGTCCTTCACACAGAATAACAAAGGACAAATAGTTTGAAGTACGTCACGAATATGTATGATGTCTGGCAGCGCTGATCTAACGTCAGAATGAAGGCCTGTTTCCAGTCGGCCGTTCTTTTGGACGTGAACGTGTCCGAAACTCGGCGTCAAGTGACGTCACATTGACGCAGTCCGAATACGGTCTCCAAATGCCTTGTCCGAAGTGAGCTTTAAGAATCTGACACTAGGTCGCAGTAAAGTCGGCACGTTATTAGTTTTTACGTAGTGATCTTTATATTTGCTGAATTTTTTTATTATTTAATCTTTACGAAATGGACTATTCGAATATTTATTTATAATAAACGCATTAACGGTTTTATTTCAAATAAGTTCGCCAACTGACATCCAAATTTTATTTTTTTTAAACTAAAATAGTTCGGACCGAACGAAGACATCACTAATTATTTCTTAGCATTTCATCGTGTTTGTTTTGAGAAAGCCCACCTCGTACGTCCACTGCTTAAGTTTAAAACGTAAACATTCCATGAATGCGGGATTGGGAGTCTTCTTTTTCCATCAACTTAGGACACAACTTGGGACAAAAGTTCAGTTTTCCGAATACTTTAACTTGGTACGCAGGTTGACTTGGGACATGAAAGCTTCCGGACAGCGCCATGACGTCAGAGGGTCACGTGCACCAATCAGCGTATCCTCGTCCTAAGACACAGGTTGGGATAGCGCGATTGTAGACAGGCCTTGAGGCAACAGCAGAATGACGCAACATATGAGTCCGCCAAGTGCAGGTAGTGGCAGGTGGGTGATCTACTCCCTGGCGTGATTGGGACAGTGAAAGTATCCGAGATATCATTCACTCTTGAAATGGTAGATAACGAATATCGTCTAGTCCCTCCCAAAATGGAACTGCTGAGGTAACGAGTAAAATAATGTAACTACAGCAAAACATTCCATTTAAAAAATCCCACTTTTATTGTTTCTGAGACTGTGGTTTATAGAGGAAAAGTTGGCGGCATGTTATGTCTTTTTGTGTACTCTACACATGTCATGACAGTTTTCTTTTGGTAGCGGCGGTCGTGCATGTTTGTATTAACCATCACATTTCACTGGGCCAATTAGAAATCTGAAGTAGAACATCTGTGATTGGTCAGCAAAGAATTAAGCCATGTCAAAAACAGAATCATCCAACCAGAAAAGGACCAAGCAGCTAGAGCGTTTGCGAAGATACGCTGACTCAAAAAATTTCGTGAATTTTCAGTGTCTATCGATAGATCGATTTACACCGCCTTCCAGTGAAACGTGCTTGCAAGAGTGTCAACGATTTACATTTAATATTGATGTAGATGGAACACTGTTAGAGCAGTCCGTTTGGATAAACTGAGAAATTTGGAAATCAAGCTTTGGAAAAACTAATATGTGCCCTTAACTTCATTAATGGATACACAGAGTAGCATGTACCAAGTAAAGTTACCGAGTGGGAGAACAGTAGTTCCATATCTTAGAGGGCGTGGGACATGTGGCTGCGAGCCACGAAAACGACGTTTGTGGCGCAAGAGATACTGTGAAAACCGTTACATATTTTGAAATCAGGGTAATATTAAGATGCTGTGTAAGGTTGGATTTTAGATTGCCATTACCCGAAATTTCGAAATGTGTTTTATTTTACTAATTACATAACCGTCAATATGACGAACTTCAATAGACGAATACTAATAAATTTGCATTGCAAATTGAAAACTGAAAAGTGTCAATCCACAACACATTTGTGTAGATAACGTTGAAAATTGCAGGATGCATGTAGAAGCAACACAAGCTGTAAAATCTATTGCGCCTCAAGCCTTGAGAACGGCAGTTCACGAGGGATTTGGCACTGAGTAGATACGTCGTAGCTCACGCGTCCACCCATAGGTGATGGGCTCTCCGTGCGCAGTGATTCATTACAGTAACGTATCACAGGTGTCGCGCATGTTGGAGGCTGTCATTGTTTACTTTATAGTATCTCGAAACCACTCTTTTGAATTTGGCGGGAGACGCCATAACGAATGGTAATAAGACACGATTTAAAAAGAACAGGGATAGAGGTTATTTCTGCATGGCGGAAAAGAAGTCAAGGGAAATCACTTTATATATATATATATATATATATATATATTCACATCCCGTATTCCAGTACACTTT
Organism: Dryococelus australis; assembly: GCA_029891345.1. Taxonomy (NCBI): domain Eukaryota; kingdom Metazoa; phylum Arthropoda; class Insecta; order Phasmatodea; family Phasmatidae; genus Dryococelus; species Dryococelus australis. Next base: position 34,764,105 of record CM057008.1, read on the forward strand.
GGAAAGAATTTGTCAATTATTATTATTTTTTAAATATTTGTTATAGAATATGGATATTTGCACACAATTACATTAACATAAAAATATATAATATATAAATAATATAATTAACACACTTCATAATTCTAGCAGCTCTACAAACATGTAAAGACTACAGTTTGGTTGCCGTACAAGTTATTACAATTCATATACAGATGTATATTAAAGTATAAATATGTAAAGTCTACATTAGATTGAAACACAAGGTATTACATGAAGTCTCCTTATATCAGTCTTGTTCTGCATTATAGAAATTCATCTTTATTTAAGAATTCTTTTGCGGAATAGAAGGCCTTATTTAAAAAGTAGGATTTAACAGTTCTTTTTAATTACTGCAAATTAATTAATTGACTTCAAATGACTAAGTAGGTTATTTATTAGTTTTGCCCCAGCATAGTACAAATTTTATGTAAATGTTGAGGTTCTGTAGGAGAATAGGTGAAGATGATTAGCTTGTCTGATGTAGTAATGGTTTGTATCACGATTTTTAACTTATTTAATGTTTTCCATGTAAAAAAGAATACTACAGTACATATACATACCATGGAAGAGTGATAATGTTGTTATTTATAAACTAGGGGTTAGCCCGCGACAGTTTATTTAGTATTTTCACGTGCCTAGAACAGTTACGATGTTACGTAATTGTGTTATCATACAAAGACTGAAAAAAATTATGATGTGAAATTAACTCAACATTGGATATAGTTATATCCACTAAGCCACTGCGGCACCACTTGTAATCGCTCTATCCACTGAGCCACTAAGGCTCCACTTGCAATTGCTGTAGCCATTTTGCCACTGAGGCCACTGCGACCCCACTTTATAAAGTTCTATCCACTGAGCCACTAAGGCCCCCCACTTGGAATCGCTCTATCCACTGAGTCACTCCCCACATGGAATCTCTATCCACTGAGCTACTAAGGCCCCATTTTATATATATGTCTATCTACTTAGCCACTGTGGCCCCACTTTATTAACTCAACATTGACGCGAGACATTTAAAGTAAACAAAAATGATATTCCATCACCTTAATATCTCTACGCAATATTCTCTATGCATTAATACAAAATTTTCATAGGGAAAAAGTAATTAAAAAATTAGTTTTTTGGGTAACAGTTAATGATCGCGTAATCTGATCTTGCTGAAATTCGAATTTGATCTGTATTTTACCCTGAGGATTCGCTCTGAAAAATTTGAAGAACATCTGTTGAGTTTCCAGGGACTTAGAGGTATTAAAGACGTACAGATAGACAGACACAGATCGTCTACTTATTATATAAGATAGTGGCCTACAATGGCTTCTTTCTTCCTTATTACTTATTATTCTCACTAATATCTTCTGTAATCTAAAAGCCATTTCCATTTTGTCAATTTACCCCAAAATATGATTTCATAATTTATTATAGACTAAATATTTGAGCAATTGTATGCAAGTATTGTATTATTATTACACATCTTTTTAAGGTATATTCCTCAAAACACACTGAACTCAGTTTTTTACAGAAACTATCAACATGCCCAGTCCATGATAAATTACTGTGTACAATGAGCCGTAGAAATTTTGTATTATTTACTGTTTGTAACCCGTCTTTTTCATTGCTGTGCATATTTCATCCTGCATTGTATGTTTATTTATTTGCATGAAACTCATGAGCACAGATTTGTTTACATTTAATATTAATTTATTATACTGGAACCAACTGGACATCTCAATCGCTGTTTTATATTTCCTTCAAGAACAGCGTTATTTGTACTAGTTACCAAAATGTTTGTGTCATCCGCAAACATTATAGCTGAGCCGTTGGTTATTTGTTCTGGAAAATCATTAATAAATATTAAGAATAAAATTGGTCCCAGTATTGATCCCTGTGGCACTTCTACTCGAGTAGTTCTGGTATGGGACATAACATCTGTGATGTGAATTTTGTCATAATATCTTATGGAGGTGATCTGTTTTCTGTCTTCAAGATATGATCTAAACAGATTATTGGTTACGCCTCTTATTCCACACTGTTAAACGTTTTGCAATAAAATATTGTGGTCAACACAATCAAAAGCTTTTGAAAGGTCTGCGAATATACCTGTTGGGAATTGTCTTTTATTAAAAGAAGTTAATATTTTTTCCAGTAAAACTGTAAATAGCTTGTTCTGTGGATCTGCCCTCTACACAGCCATACTGATGCAATGAAATAACTTATTTTAAAATTGAGAATTGGGTCATTTTATACGCTATCAATTTTTTTAATTTTTTATAAGGACGTAGGAAGGGCAATAGGTCTATAGTTATCCATCAATGCCTTGTCACCTTTTTTATGTATTGGTTCTACTTTTGCATATTTGAGTTTATCAGGAAAAATTCTCCGGGCAAAACATTCATTGAAAATGTAAGTCAAGGGCAGTTTTATTAAGTAAGAACACATCTTTAGCAGAGTCATAGGTACCTCATCCATTCCACAGGAACTTTTACTTTTGAAATTTTTAAGTACATTTATGATGTCGTCTTCATAGATAGGTGTGAAAACAGCGTGGTGGAAGGAAAAAAGGTAAGTAAAAATAATATTTAATAACAGAAATATGCGGTCCTTGCGATGATTTTCGAAATTGATTAAAGGTATGTCAATACTGTTGCTCATGCCTAATTAGTCATAGATTTAAGCGGTTTGAATTTTACGCAAATGCAGCAGTATTCAAAGTAAAAAGAAATATATTATAGCTGAGAGCTTATAAATGAAATATTGCGAAATTTTTGCACCATTAAAATACGAAATGAAATAAAATTATACTTATTATAAACTATGCTTATAAGCAGTATTTAATCTTTTTCTGGGTTGAATACGTTGATGCGACGAATTGCTAGTCACAATCATTCGATTTATAAATGTAATTTTTGGTGGCTGAGCATGCAGGTTATAGTTTTCATACGCCCTTATCGAAACAAGGGCAAAACAGCATTGATAATGCGACTATTGCATATAAAACTAATATCAATAGCTCGCGGTGTGTATGTGTATATGTGTGGTTTATGTATATCTAATGACAACACTGACAAACGCAGTTATTTGACATTCACATTCTAACTAAATTCTTCGATAACTGACTAAGCTTGATTAGTTGTTTCTGTCCTAATGAAAGCTGAACAAGTAAAATAAAACTGACCGAACAAGTAGTAATAGTAGTAAACAGTGAGCTATAATTCTGCAGGGTCGGGGTTTGAATCCCTGTGCGGGCATCCTCATTTCAGATTTCCATGGCTTCCTGAAATAACTCCAGGCAAATGCCGAGATGGTTCCTTACTAAAGACTATTGCCGGTTCCTTTTTCAGTTCCCTTGAACTATGTTGTAGTCGGGGGCTATGGTAGCGTAGTGGCTATAGTCCTCGTCGCCCACCAAAGCTTTCGATTTCGATTTCCGGCCGGGTTACACTAGAATTTTCACATGTCAAAAACGCGGCAGACGTTACCATTTCTGGGTGGGGTGGCTTTTCTCAGGGTACTGCACTCTCGTTCCACACGTAGATGTTTTCCATCACTGTTCCATCTTCGCCTCACTTCACCCTGATTTGCTGTTCAAGTGCCATATATATATATATATATATATATATATATATATATATATATATATATATATATATATATCCTTCCTGTCCTTAATAACCTCGCCGTAGAGGACTGTGAAGCCATAAAAAATTGCGGTTAGAGAAATTAGTGTTTCTTGCGTGCAGGTTGTAAGATTTTACAAAGTTTCTTAGTGGCAGGTGATTCTACTTCTTGATTCCCATTAGAGTAAAATCACCCTTTTTATTTCGCTACGTACTCGTATTTTCTGCACAGTGTTTGGGACAACAGATAAGAGAAGCTACGTTTATAAGTCCAGATTTAGAGCTACAATAGCTCTCATGTGTCCGTAGAAAACTCTGGCAAAGTGTTTTGAAGCTGACAGAATAGAGCTGATATTTGTCTCTAATTAGACCTTGAATACTCTTAAAATCTTATTTAACTAACTAAGGACCGTTTACATCGGGAACACAGTTTAGGTTGAGAGAAAGTGTGAGTAGATAGCATTTATAGAAAATCAGAGGCCACAATTAGTTGATGCTATGTCGGAATCACATTCCAGCAGTACTAATTTTTCACGTGGTGAAAGATGCAGAGCAGAGATACTGAGCAGTATTCATTAACTGTGAATTTTACTTGCGGAGTCACTCCCGGATTTTCGCATGTAGGAATCGTGCCTGGACGACGTAGTAGACCGAGGGGTTTTCTCCGAGATCTTCGGTTTCCCCTCTTCCGCGTCATCATTGCATTCCAAGGCGCTTCTCCGTATCCGCCTCATTCATCCCTCATCGGCTCTAAATACCTTAGCTTAGCTTAGATGATAAGAGCCGTCCAAACCTCTTTTTAACATATTCTGTAATATTAACGTAATTATGCATGACACCAGCAACTGATTTGCAATGTCAGAATTTAATACGATCAAGTTTTATTTAATAGCATATCATAGAGATATAGTACACTAGAGGGGGTGTGACGTCAGAAAAGTGTGTTCAACATGGAACAATATTTTGTTAAAGTCACGTGACAGATTCCGAACACACCATTCGCTCCCTGGAGCGCGACGTCACGAAGGTACGTCCAACAAGGTTCGCCTTTGCGCAATCTTCCTAAAGTCACGTGACATATCTTGAACACACCCTTTCTTACAGTCTCTTATAGCAGACGCCGCCTCTAGCTATTATACCTCTATGGGTATAATAGACCTTAATGATTATATAACATTTTGTGAAGTCAGTGTTGTATGCTTTACATGTTATGAGTACCGTTTTCTTTGGGTTTGTAGCTAACAAAGGAAAAATTAAGTAACGTTTAGGAACAGCCCGCGGTTATAGGAGATTTCGAGATCGCTGCGACCCGAATTTTCATATTAGAATTCGTCAGTGTTTTCAATTATATATTTGCACCTTGAAGACATATATTTGTGTACAAATTACCCTGGGCACAGTCTAGGCAGAGGCCCTAAAATATTATCACTGAAATGGCGTGTTAAATAATCTTGTTTACTATAGCGATGTTTGTAGGGACCGATAACGCAAATTGTAAAATAATTACTTTTCGTTTGATTAGACCCCCGAATAAGCTAGATATCCAGAAGTCAACATATCGAAACAAAATTTAGAGACATAAGAAATATTTTAGTAACATTTCTGGCTTCCAAGTCATAGTTTGGTACAGTAACGCAGTTTTATGTCCGTGACCGCAAAACAGACAACTATACAGTAACCGTGTCATAAAGTTTCTCATGCATCCGAAACTGGCCGCGCTGAGAGAATATTATTTAGAAAGTCAGTTTAAGGCTTTTGAAGTATAATCAATTATTATTTTAATTTACTGACTTTTACGATAAGTCTAAGAATATTTTCAGTGGCGGAATTAACGCTTTCAAGTCCATTTTATCACGTTATCGTGTCTTACAACCATACGTTTTCAAGTTTATTCTATTCGAATATGAGTTAAAATTATTGGTTTTCTGAATATCTGAGTCAATATTACAATATATAATATAATAATACATTATATTAAATAAGATACAGCAAAAAAGTTTTGATCTATTTATTTTTTGGAGTTAGGCATTTTTCTGAGTGATATTTGTTAACGTTAAGTGTGCTCCATATGAAAGAAAGCAAAATTTTAAATACCAAATCATTTCATACATTGAGATCAACATCCTTACTCATCTTTTCGTACTTTTGTTCATAATTATTTTATGCACAACTCACACTATTGCGCCAAAAAGAAACTACTAAAAAACAAAACGCACACACCAAAATACACTATAATTCAATTTAGATGAAAACAATTCAATTATACTACTAATATAAATATAAAACCAATTTTTTAGCACACAACAGAGCCTAGTGCTTGTTAGCTGAGAACAATATCTCTATATCTAATTTACCTTGTCAGAATTAATTGATAAAACTACAGAAGTATATCGTAAACGTGTTTGCATGCCTAATACCACTTATCCCTCATACACTTTCTATTATAAATGTTTTGAATAATAGTTTCTTAAATTGCAATTATCGTGATCATAGTGCGCGACTGTGAAGAAAGTACGCATCACTTGCGTATTCAATCACAATTTGGGATGCACTGTAAAATCAGCGTTATCTTCCGTTTATTATCGTCTGCAATCTACTCTACATTAATTACTAAATATAACCTGGCCAACGTTTAAAACGTAGCTTCTCGCGAGGGCTGAACACGGAATATTAATGTTCTAATCTTTTCCGCCATTATTTTTTATTCAGTAACTATGTCCGTTAGGTAAGTAATCCTTGGAGAGTATTGAGCTAACATTACGTAACATGAACTAAAAGAAACTATACAATATGATTCACTAACCTGTATAAATATCGTTAATTTGAATAGGTGGTTCACAAATATGTCGGCACTTAAAAAATGGCATTGACGATTTTAAATATAAAATATCAAGTTACTTAACATTTCACCAAGATGGGTTTACGTAAAAAAAAATTACTTTAAATTTTATGATAATCAGTTTTCTTGCCTTCGTAACCGTATCTAATTATTGTTTCCGGATCAGCCGTTTATATCACGTATAACTTTCCACCTGCCACAATTTCGGGAAACCATAGAAAACCCTAATTAGGAGATCCGGACCGAGATTCAAACCCAGGTCCTCCCTAAAGTAAGTTCAGTGTTTTACACCTGCGCCACCTTGTTCGGTCCATGCGTACAGTAGGTAGAAATAAGTTCGTCCAAAAAGTGTCCTCAGCATGTTTATAGACATATACATGAATGCTGTTTATTAGCAGCGTAACAGAAAAACCTTTCCACATTTATCCGGGTATGACGATGCAGTTTTGGCGAAAACACATTAAATATATCTACCTACTTGTTAAAGAGTGTTAAATGTCTTTAAAATGTTATGCGTTAAATTGGCAAAAGAGTTACACGAATACGTGGTAGTTTAAGAATTCCACAGAAGGAGCAGGCATTTTCTTCGAAGTAGCATATAATGTACTGTTTAATCGGACACAGATGCAAAGTGTTTACAGTTATGAGAGTGTCTAAAAGCGCAATGCTCAGAATATGCATTTTAAGGCCATCTAGTATTGATCGATATCAAAGACACAGAGAAAGCCTACTAGCTAACAGCAACATCCGCCTCGTTAAAAAGATGCGAAAAATTTGGATTTGACTTCGCCTGGATTTGAACATATGCTAGCACTGCTAGCGACTACACGACCGCGGCACTTCTTGGATCAATAAAACTCGAATTGCTAGTAGGGTATAAACAGATTACTTTGTATAAAAACCAGTACATTAACAGGAGGTCAAATGGCCTTAGTTGCCATTAATGGAGAAGTTCTACCGTTGGTTGATTCAGTTCTATAAATGTGAGCTGCGAGCTGCTCATTGCAAAACCGTTCGCTGACTCACATCACAAGCATGCCACCTGCCTACAGATATCCTTATCTGCATAACCTTTTCCTCCACTATTATCCCCCTTCTGCTTCTCACAACAAACCTGTATGCATTGTATTGCTAGTTCAATGTACCTCCGCTTAGATCACGCTGCGTACGTTGTAGCCGTATGTGGCGCTATCCTATGAGTAACTATAAAACCACGCCAACAGCCCGTGCACGGTAAATTTTTTTCTCCCACGTACTCTTAATGTTGTATAAACCATTTGGTGCTATTAGTTATTCATTATTAAATAAAATAACAGAAAGATAAAGTCTTGAAAATTTAAGTAGGTGTTAAAAGTAAGTTTGTAACAATTACAGAGGATTAATCGAGAGAGATTTTATCTAATGTAATAGTGACCAAAATGACATGTTAATTAGTCTCCTACTGGAAATGGGGCCACGGTGGCTGAGCGGCTAGAATGCTCCCTACCCGCCAAGGCAAACCAGGCTCAATCCCCAGCCGGTTGACTCCATATTTTCGCAAGTGGGAATCGTGTCGGACGATGCCGCTGGTCGGTGGGTTTTCTCGGGAATCTCCCGCCTCTCCCCGCCCCTGCATTCCGGCGCTGCTCTATACTCACCTCGCTTTACCCACATCGGCTCTCAAGACCTCGCTGTTAACTCCATTCCACCCCAGCCACCCCCTCCCCATTTAAATGCAACATTTTGCGATTTCTCAACGGTTCAGGCTACAGTTACATAGCCTATGGCATATATCCTGTCAACTTCAATTTTTGTAATGACTCTACTTTTTTTCTATTCTCCATCCAGTATTATGCTATGAAAATGTGACACTCCCCAAATGTTTGACCTACAGGACTCCTTTTTAGCATGTACCCCCCCCCCCCCCCCCCCCTTCACCGTCGACCAATTTAATAACAAACACACTTCTGCGCCCACCCATTTAGGGCCTACATTTTACATGGTAATTTGCTATTGCCTAAGCATTTAAGCGGCAATCTTCGTGACTGGCATGTACCACACCTTCCTTGACAGCTTCAAAGTCGTCACGTGACTTTCTTCTTCCTGTTATGTCCATTTTCCCCATTCCAAAACTGTTTAGCTGATGGATTTGGAGCATAGCATATGCACCACCCTACTTGATCACTTCCACCTCCATGATTTGTTTACCCCTCCTGCCCTTGCCGCAGTTCCTTACAGGAGCCCAATTTGCACAAATTTTCATGGTCCTATGTCAAACAGTCTGCAACCTTCGAAAAAAAAAATCCCTTGGCTGGAAGTGTTTACCTATTTACATAATCACAGAATTGCCAGCTTTATGAGACCCTATTGCTAAATCAGCGGAGTTCCGTAGGCCCGTCGTAAAGTAGTTCGTTCAATCACTAACTCCCACGGGACCACGGTGGCTGAGCGATTAGCACGCTTGCCTCCCACCAAGGCGAACCGGGTTTTCGCAAGTGGGAATCGTGCCAGACGATGCCGTTGGCAGCCGGCTTTTCTCGGGGATCTCCCGTTTCCCCCGCCCCGTCATACCGGCGCCACTCCATATTCACTTCAATCACCCTCATCGGCTCTCAAGACCTCGCTGTTAAGAGCCGCTCAGAACTCTTCACTTCACTAACCCCCATTGCCAAAACCATCCAATGAACTATTTGAAACATTACACGTGTTAGGTCCGAACTTCTGTGCGTACAGTGAATGGCGATATTAAATTTTACGCATGGCAGAGGTACAGACGATGAACAGGAAGAAGAAAGAAGCATATCTTTTAGAATAGTTCAAATGAGAGTAGACGAGCAACAAATTAATTTTTTATCTCTCTGAGTGTGCAGTGACAGATACTTTACAGAGTTGTTATCTGAAGGTGAAATAATACGTGAACATCATTTACGTGTCACGATATTTCATAGTGTCCATTTTGTGTAAAATAAATGTATTTTTCTGGTTAGTTATCGTTAGCAATGCTTTCCTGACGTTATTTATAGAATTTGTAAGTACATACGTGTTCGTAGACTTGATAAGCTTATTTTTTTTACCGGAAACAGTCTGACTGCATTAAATATGCTATATCATTACTCGGTTTGCTAGAAAGATTGATGTTCATATCTGATTTGTTGTTAAGTGTGAGGTGCCTCACGCGAGGGAATAAATTGCAGTGATAAAATAACATCACAAGAGGTTCGTTTACATTTCACTTACATTTTCACTTTTTTTATCGGAAAAAAAAAAGAGCTGATAACGTCTTTTAACATTTCGCATGCACTTTAATTTCGATTGAAATGTTGCGAGTAATAAATTTGATCTTTGACGCGTGCTGTATTAAGAGTCATACGCATCCCCTTGGGAACTCCGCGTCCAGGGTAAAGAAGCGAGGGAGCGATACGGGCGACACTAACACGCACGCCTAGCGCCTCGTCGCTCCTACGCGCAAGGAGTGCAGTATTTCCGTCGTGTCGCTGTACTGTGCAAATTGGATCTGCAACTGTGGGGTTTTAATACACGCGATGAAAGACCACAGATTAAACTACGACCGTATTTGTAGTTTTCTCTTATCGCTTGACGAAACTGTATAGGCAAGCTTTAAAAATGCGATATTTGACCATTTTCGCGATTTTTTTTTTTCCAAGAATACACTTAATATGATAAGAGTAAAAAAAAAAGTGGAATAGATATTTTTTAAAAATCTTTTCTGGCGAGAAGTAGTATTTATTTATCGAGATACGCGTATTCGCGTAAACAACTATTTCACAAAAAATGTAGGGGGCCCACCCTACTCTTAAAGCCAGCAAAGCACTTGTTTCCTTATCGCAGCGAATGAGCTGCAGGTTTTTTTGTTTGGCTGTAGTGGTACATTTTAATCGCGTTTTTTAAAAATCAAACCTTAAAGGCTGTTCACGATAAAGTGAGCACTTTTGAAATGAACTTTTAAAAAATGTCACTGCCCCTACATGCACATATTTTAACGGGCACACTGAGTGACATGCGCCCAGTAAGGTTGGTAGCGATGGAGGGGAAAGTAGTTATATATCTTAACGTCGAATAAAAATTGTTAGGTAACCGTTTGTAATAATTTAAGGTATTTTCTATTTCTCTATCTATTTTTTTTTTAATGCGTCAAAGTGTAAAAATTAAGATTTTCTAAATATTTACTATGCTTGTAATTTAACAATTTCACTTGACCGACGTATGAATAAAGTTATAAAGCCCATAACAAAGTTAATTTTCATAGGGCGGAAGAACACACAACGTGCATACTGGTAGATCTTATGAAGGGCTTTCATAAGTACTTATTTTACTGTGAACAGGCTATAGAAAAATCACCCCAGCGTATTTCTCCTGGACAAAGCGACTGCTTGCTGCTAGCATACGACAGTTTTATTATTGGTTGCCACCAGTGGCATAGGCTAATAGAAATTATTTCCATAGGATCCAGCGTCTAAGTTGTTACTAGGAAATCGCAAGTACATGTCAGACAAAAAATATTCTCGTTTGCAACACCTGGAACTAAAAATTAATGCGTAAGCTAAGGGTTTAGCCCATTAACTCGCGCGACATATCTGCTTTGAACATTATGACTGAAAAGGCTCATTTTATTTTTGTGACATATTATGTTTGTCCAAATTCTCTGAACTCATATATTTAAAAAATGATTATTAAGAGCAACAGGAATATTTTGCGAGTTAAGTGACATACAGGCTAAACCCCACAGTCCTATATGCATATTCGAACCCTCCTTGGGTAGCCGGTTTTACCGTTTACCAGGCCAGGTTTATTTGCAGGTTTGTTATTGGCTCACGTTCCTTCACGGTGTGCTTATTTAAACGTGGCCCAATAGAAAAAGTGACTTAAATGTACACCTACTTGAAATCTATCTTGTTCTCAAATTAATTGCGAAAATTCCCTCCCCTACAATATTAATATTTCAGGTAACAATTTCTATCTTACCTTCACGAAATTTGGGAAGGCATCTGTAACGTATGTGAAAGGAGATCTGATTTTGGTGAATAGAACTCTACACAGGCTAGAATCCAATATCCTTCGTCCACACCTGTATTTTTTTCTTTGATTACTGGCCGCGTGTCGCTGCGAGGAGACATTACGTTTAGAGATGGAGATTTCTCGCTAAACTATTTCGTGCCAAAGATTAATTTCCGAACCTTTATGGTTTCCTAATATTTTTATAACTGAATGACACATTCGCAACTTTTCGCACGCGAAACATACACTTCAAGTGTCAAAGTGAACAGAAATCTCATTGGGCCAATCGAGCAAGGAAACAGTACCTCACACGTACTGTAACCCTGGAGGAAAGAAATGTATACAACACTTCGAAACCTAACATGCTGTCCGAATTTTTTTTTTGCAATAAATCACTGTCTCGAAATGCGGAACTTAACTGAGGCAATCAGAATTTTTTCATTCAGGTATAATGAACGTGTTTGATTCGCGGGCAATCATCCAATCGCTAAAGTGGATCTGAGCTACAGTATTTTGAAATATATGTAAACATAAGCTCTTTTACAGGAATCCTGGTGTCCTTAAATTATACGTGATTAAAAATTCAACGAGGCATGAACTAAATCATGAGATGGCATGAACTATAGTAACTTTTCGTATTAAATAATTGGCATAACTGATACAAGTATAAGCCTGTTATTATTTATAAAACACATACGTAAAGGTCGTCCACTGCAAAATGAGCACTTTTAAAAGCCCTGCTTAAGATCTGCTTGTTTGCAAGTTGTGATTCCTCCGCCTCATGTAAAATTAACATTCTCGCGTGCCTCATCGCTTTATTCATGCTTCGGTAAAGTGAGACTGTGAAATTATTAGAAAAGTAAGTAATTTACAAATCTGTTCATTTTTAGACTTCGGTAGAGCCTACAGTAAAAAGAAGAAGCTGAAAGAGAAAGAAATAATTTAAGTTATCACAGATGGTTACCGAACACTTTTATTTGACGTTAAGATATGGAACTAATTTCCATCCATCGTTACCAACTTTACTGGGCGCATGTCACCCAGTGGGCTTGTTAAAATATATGCAGGTAGGAACAGTGACTTTTTTCTAAGGTTGATTTCTAAAGTGCTCACTTTATCGTGAAAAGCCTTTTCAACATATTTCATCGTAATTACTAACGGAAAAGCGTTCTCGCAATGCCGTAAAATCCCGAGTACGAGATATGAATACATTTTTTTAAAATAAATCCTTAAAGTATGCAAAAATGTGAAAGATGGAAAAATTTAATAAGTTCGCAAGTGCAAACGTGAGTGTATAAAAACAGGAAGAAAAAACAGGAGCAGTTATTTAGACGCCACCATAGAAAGAACGCGAAGAGCTAATGCGAAAAACCTGAGGCGTAAACACACACGAATCGTGTCGAACCATACAAACTAATTAATTTGGAATGACAACTCCTATTTGCAAGATATTCGTGATCAGTGAGCTTTATTTATTATTTATTATGGTCTAACTCGTTCCTTGTCCGCTACACGCCATAGTATATCAGTTCTATAAACATCGTCAGGTGTTTTTAATGTATAAGTCTGCTGCTCAGAAGTTTAACCGTGTCTACTCGTCCAATGAAAAGTAGAAAGATGCAACTACTGTGATCAACAATGCATAGGCCTAAATGTACGTGTTAATTTCACTAGACAATGTTATCGGTTTGTGAACATTACCCGATGCTCATAATTTTTGAATTTACATATTAATGCCGTTAGGCTATTCACGGTGAAGTGAGCACTTTTGAAAAGTTCTCTCATTTGGAATAGTAAGCAATAACTGGATTTTATTTTAGCCTTAGACATCAACCTCCGAGTGCTGTTGAATATACACACTATGTTTATTACTTACATGGCAATATATATTAGAGAAGGTGATTAAAGGATTAAAAAATGGCTCACAGTAAAAATAACTAGGGCCTCGAAGTGCTCACTTCACTGTGAACAGCCTATACCTCTGTGTTCTGCTCTTTCGAGGCCATAAGTAGAGCTAGGGATTTTCCGCGAAAAAATATAAGTACGCGATGGACTTCAATACTATAAGCACGTAATAGTAGTTTGTCTATTGTCATTGGTTACTGTCTGCTTGAGAAGGCGTCCCTTATTCGACCGAGCCACTAAGAATTCGGCAAAATAGGACACGGCTCCTGCGTGATTCGTGTGCAGACAGCTGACACATGTTGAAAAGTTATTCAGCCAATCAAGATAGGAGAACGACCCCACAGTGTTTTGAGATATAACTTGTTTTGAAATCTTTTCGCGAAATTTCACTAACCCTAGCCATAAGTAAAGTTTTTTTTTTTTGTGTTAATGCTGTTAGTTGCTGTAATCACAGAAGAATCAAGCATGGTTCTCAACGTCTCCCTAGGCTACATCCCACCAAGGGGAAACCGGGTTCAATTCCCAGCGCTGTCGCCCCCCTTTTCCCGCATGTGGGAATCGTGCTCGGACGATGCCGCTGGTCGCCGGGTTTTCTCGGGGATCTCCCGTTTCCCCCATACTCACCTCACTTCACCCCCATCGGCTCTCAAGAACTCGCTTTTAAGAGCCACCCAAATCTCTTCACCTCGCCTCACCACAATCTCTCTCCCATCGTGAGAGAAATGCAGGCCTTTCGCCGTTTGCAAAGTTCTTTTAAAAGCCTGCATGGTTCAGAATTTCTCTAATAGTACACATCATAGCAACTTCTCACTTGTAAACAATACTTACTAGTCGACCCTTATCACAGCACACGTGTTTCAAACCGCCGTAAAATGACAGAAAACATAGTGTAGGCCTACTCAATAACTAGAGACCTGAAAAATTCGCGGATTGCTTTTGGGATCAGCTAGAATTGGAGAATTCTTACGTCTGTGTCATATTTGTCCTTGGCCCACACGTTATTTGACACTTCCTAGATAACCCTGGGCCAATAAGAAACATACAACAAAATGCAGGCCCAATCATCGCCCTCCACTGTGGCAGCACGCAACCAATGGGCAGTTGATATCTGCACGATTGCACATAAGACCGTGGAGTCTATAATCAGGTGGTCGTTGAGCTCGCGAATTTTTCAGGTCCCTATCAATAACATTTTTGAGTAGGCTACGACCAAAGAAAATTTTTGCATGCTTAAGTGTTTTCCAAGTGAAGTGCGATCTTATTTAATTTCAGTAAAATACTACACCAAGTTTTTTTTTTTTTTTTTTTGCTGGTTGTATCCATTACGATCTTAATCACATTTGCAGACATGTTAAAACTCCCCTACGGTAAAGTGAGCACTTTTGACGCCCTAGTTACTTTTTCCTTTCAGCTGTATTTTATCTTATTACCACACTTTTAAATGTATATTGGAATGGAAGTAATAAACGCAGTGTGTATATTCCACCGCACTTTGAAGTTAACATCTAAGACTAAAACAAAATACATTTAGTGACTCTTATTCCAAACGATAAGGCTTTTAAAAGTGCTTACTTTACCGTGAATAGCCCATAGAAATGTATTCCTTAACACACAGTTCAAATACCTTACACACTAATACTATAATACATACAAGAGAATGGCTGGTGGTGCCATAATATTTTGAACATGGAAAATATTTGTCATGAAATTATGTAACTGTAATGAATTGCACTATCGTTTTACAGCACAATTCAGCGGCGATTTCATAACCTCAATGAAGCTTAATAAAATCCACCCAGGCAGTATCTGCCGCGTCCAAAAATACGAAATTTTATACTAAATTTTAATAACAAGAAAATCGCTTTTTGCTTATAGAATTTGAATGCCTCCAGTAATGTGCACTTAATCAACCTTTGAACATGGACTTTTTGTAGCATGTGACGTACGATAGCATACTTCCAGGATATTCCTCCGCCTCATACAAACAAAGCTTAAACGTGTCTGGAAAATTGCACCAGAGGGACAACACACCGTATTTGTGCGCACTCAGTGTAATAATATTTTGCATAAGGACTATTTCTTATTAGGTGTTACCAACATAACTATTTTCCCTCTGTTTATACTCGCATCAGTTGTAAATGAAACATTATAATTTTTAGATAAAATACAAGTAAAAATTCAATTTAACTAAAAAATTAGATATCTTTATACTAACAGAGGTAGGTATAACAAGTTCGTGATACATTAAATATTTGGGAAACAACCAAACGCGTCATACATGGGGTGATTTTCTTCAAAGGTTCGATTCGAAAAAAAAAATAGCTGACCGAAAAAATACGGTGCACAGGACCCGTGCACGCTCTCCGAAGGATGACAACCAGCCGCTTATCGAAACGCCCGAACACTACCGAATGTCGCCGAGTCAACCCGAAGCAGACATGTCACAAGCTACACTGCCTCATTTGAAATACATTATCCAGGTATAACTTCAGTAACGCTACTGACATTGATATTTCTTGATTCGATGCTAACTTTTCTAATAGTTTTCATACATTTCGATTTTAAGAGAGTTCAACAGCGAAACCAGCTGCCGTTATCACTTGTCACTTATCACCGGAAAATTCTGTTCAAAACTAGATTTCATATCATAATATGAGATGCTGTGATTAGATAGTAGCTAATTGTATTCGAATTGTGCAAATTATTTATCTACCAGTTAGTCAACGTGCGGAGAGCAAACAGCCTTTGCTGTTTGCGAAAATCGACTGTTTTTAGTGCTAACAGAATTCCAGGCAGTGGTTAGTTCTAGTTGTCTACGAGAATTAATTACTTATATCATCAACATGTACTTAGTAATTATTTATTTATTTAATTTTTTCAGTTACAACGAACGGGCAATTATATTATTCGACTTTTCGCGCCTACTGATCAAGTTTTTGGTGGTATGGAAACCACTGCAAGTTCTTCACACTTCCTTGTAGCCGATTCACTTGATTTAAACCATTCTCAAACCACGGTTAACTGTGTTCGTTTAAATCATCACGGTTACCTTTTTCACCGTTGATATCAACTGTAAAATAATGTATTATTACAAATATAATATTTAAAACGGCTTTCTAGCGCGGGACTGGTATAGTGAGAGGATAAGTAAGGTTTTACATGTTATCTGATTGTAGGTGAATCTAGACAATTTTTCACCATATCGTTTAAAAAAATACCGCTTTGTCCAACATTGCCCGTGTCACATTTTTAAAACAACATTTATTCTTTAAAGAGCACAAAGTGTATATTGTGTGAAAGCGATATCGTGTCTGCTGTATGCACATCTTAATTTACCCGCAACTTTCAGGGCAAAAAAAAAACATGGTGGTTGTATTAACGAGCTAATGTTGTTTTCGACATCAAAAGAACAAATCAATTATTTGAGCTTCCATTCATGTACGTAAATTAACTTGGCTTAACCAGTTATATGATTGTATAACCAGTACTCACAAATAACAGTCAACGACCAATCGCAAGCCAAAATATCTTTGCACGGTTGCCAGATTTACCTTTACCAGCACTTTATATTAATCTTGCAGTCAGATAACAAATACTTTAAACGAGTATTGTAAAACCAGCCCTTAGATTGTAAAGTTCACTTAACCGTAAAGAGCCTATTATTTCTAGGAAATTATATATATATATATATATATATATATATATATATATATATATATATATATATATATATATATATACAAACACGTAACTCGAGTTTATGTTGTCCTTATGTACAAGCGATCTCCGAACGCAGCGCCGGTTCCGTTCGCCTTCGTGTTATGCAATTTGTTTGGCACGCGTGTAGTGAAGATGCGGACTCCCGCCGCTGTTGCTATAGGCTGTTCACAGTAAAGTGAGCACTTTTGAGGCCCTAGTTACTTTTTACTTTCAGCCATTTCTCATACCTTAACCACGTTTTTAAAATAAATATTGCCACGCAAGTAATAAACACAGTGTGTATATTCCACCGCGCTCGGAAGTTAACGTCTAAGGCTAAAATAAAATATATTTATTGACCATTATTCCAAATGAGAGGGCTTTCAAAATCACCGTGAATAGCCTAAAGTCAAATGTATGTCTATTTTGGTGTCTTGAAACGCCCTGTCATGACAGCGAGAGCGAGTTTGACGTGTTTAGTAATACGAGTGGATTGTGAATGGCTAATTGTTGTGACCTGTCCTGAGGGGATGAGCCCACGCACTTGTAAGGGAAATGGTAGTAGCTAGAGGAAATAGCACTCAGTTATATTAAAACACTACTTTTATTCAAGTAAAATCACTAATACAAAGATCGCCGAAAGGCGTTACTCCATGAAACCAATATCTGTACAACAAGGCTCAATATGGCAAGAGCTAAAGAAGCTAGCTGAAGGCTCAGTTAGTTACGTGTTCCGACTCAGAAGGAGTCCAATTATGGCAGCACCTATCCTTCCGTCTCAGTAATCTAGTGCGCCCCAACGGGAGTTATAATTACCCTGGGCTGTCTCGTAGTCGGCAGCGGGAAGGCTCCCCCCCCCCCCCCCAACGACGGCTGAGAACGGCGTGGCCTGGTGGTCCTCCTTCCAGGCTGGATCAAGATGGCCGCGAGCCGCCATTGTTCCAGTTTTATACAGTCGCAGCCCCCGGCCTCGTTACCCTTCCCCTGGGACAATGTTACCATAACAGCTGGGCTGGCCCGTCGAGGTCGTGCAGCCCCGCGCGCTAGCATGTCTCCTGCCAGCCCCAGCTGCTGGTGACCACACCACTATGCTCAAGAAAGTTTTAAGGCCACGATCCTTCATTTATGCTGCTTTTGCGAATGTTGATTTTATTATGTAGTCTTAATTTTTTTAACACAAAAATCTTTATAATTTTAACTAATTATCAAATAAACAAAATTTTCGTTAATTAATTAATTAGGATAAAAGTAAACACTTTGTTTTTGTGTTGGAAAAATTGGACTACATAATAAAACATTTTTTTAACAAAATTGTAAGAGGATTTTACAATACCGGTTTCAGTTTGGGTACAAAACGAATCATTTCTCGCAAAAGCTGTAGAAATGAAGGATCGTGGCCTTAAGTTCGCCATGCGTTGGGAGCAGTTATGGATACTGTGCATGGTTGTAGTAAGACCCGTTGTACATGAGGCATTCAACCCTCGCTGTCATCTCTATGGTCGCGGGTTATTTCGACTGCTTTTCTCTGCTCGTTGACCAGGTTGGCGGTGAAGATGGTGGGCTCGGGGACTCCGGATGTGGACATGAGCGGCTACGACCAGCTGGGGTGTCTGCACGACATGTTCGTCGCCCAGGCGAAGAGGACGCCAACAGCAGTGGCTGTGGTCGACGGCGACGGCCGACAGGTACGCGCAAAAACCAAGATTTTTTTTGACATGAATACGTCCTTAAATTTGCGATCACAGTGGGAGGCAATCCAGAAAATCGAGGGGTACAGTTTTGCATTGCAGATCCGAATCTATTATCGCCTGCCTTCAAAATTCAATGACACCACTCGATTGCCAAAGGATCAAAGAATATGTTACGTTAAGTGAGGACTGCGAAGCATCGAGCTAGAAGGAGAGAAAAAAAAAAGGGGGGGGGGGGTGCAATTTTGAGTTCGTTTCGCCGCGTCTCATAACTCCAGCGTAGTACAACTTTTGACAGTAAAGTGAGCACTTTTGAGACTCTAGTTACTTATTACTTTCAGCCATTTTAAATCCTGTAGCAGCATTTTAAAATAAATATTGTCATGTAAGTAATAAACACAGTGTATATATTTCACTGCACTCGGAAGTTAACGTCTAAGACTAAAATACAACATATTTATTGACTATTATGTCCAGACTTTACCGTAAATGGCATATAACAGTGATAATGCTAACGATAGAATTTCTTTTTTATATAACCAGTCAAAGGGACATGATTGATTTAAATCCTTTTGTACTATAAAGGACATTTGATTGGGTCAACATCATCTCGGCTCTCCATTGGTTGACGACCGGCCAATAATGAACGCTGTAAAGTACAGGGTAGTGTCCGGTGTGGCATGTACCAATGGGACGATGGTGAGTTCTAACACAGACACCAACAGAACCGGTGTTCTTGCAGTAGCGGATAAAGGTGACTCACCAGTATGTAGGTGTGCGCAGACCTCAATGTGTTGACGGCCAACATTCGCGTGTTGTTCTCGACAGATGACATTCTCGGAGCTGGACCACGCCTCGGACGTGCTGTGTGCGAAGCTGCGACGCTTGGGTGTCGGGAAGAACACGCTGGTCGGAATACTGATGGAGCGCTGTACGGAGTACGCCATCTCGTACATCGGCATCCTGAAAACAGGTCAGTGATGTTTCGGGTACCTGTTACCCGCGAAAAGACTCCACAGGTAGTTCTACTCCAAAACACGTTAGGTCAGAACCAGCATCGCGGTTGGATGATTTTAGCGCGTACACTCGTCTTATGCCCGGTTGCACCAATATCTTCCCCGGTCCGAGATCGGATGATCCTAGCTCCGAACCAGGATCCAGTTTGATCTTGGTTCCAATGTAAAAGTGTAACACTAACGAAATTTCATGATTCCGGATCTCCGATTCATCGATCTTGGTTCCAAAGAGAGATATCAAGATTAAGTATAAGAAAAATTTTGCTATTGGTTCGTAATATATGACGTCATGGAAGTAGGCATATTTTTCACTATAGATAGAATTAGATTCGCGATGTTTTATCTGTTTTAAGTGAAGTATTGTTGTACGAATTTTACTGAATAATGTTGTTTTAATTTCCTAAGAAAACAATCGAACGTAGTTCTTTCCGTTGGCGTATTTTCAAACTACGTTTGTTGACGATGTCTGCTGATCTCGGATCGAGATTTCGAACCGCCAATTTCGGCGGTTCAAAATGAACTTCATCTCGATCTCCAGTCAAGCTCTGAACTCGAATGGTGCAAAAGTTTTCTGTGTCGATCTTAGATCCGATCTCGGATCGAGTTTCGAACTGCGATGGTGCAACCGGGCATTAGCTGTTTGCTGGCGAATCATAGACGTACCCAACCTCTAGGCACTGGATAGGAGTAAACAGAACGCTTAATTTATTTCCGATTCGATTTTGTTTAACTGCCCAGTGCAATATTGGCAATATAAAAGCGCAAAATTGTTTGAATTTATTGATATAATGTAAGCAAATTGCATATAGTTTTATGAATATTTTTCAACGGAATTGAAAATAAAAATATAGTTATATTGATTCAATTGTAGAGACTGAAGTACAATGATTATATAAATCCACATTAATTTTTACAATGTTGGTGGTGATGTGAGCATTACATGTTGTATGGCCGTGCATTGTCGATGATGGCGGCATTCCACTTGGCACTGAAATAGCTGACCAGTACTGACGAGCGTTCCTTTAGGTACCGATTCTGCTGATCAGTAAGGGAGGATTGGTATAGTGGCGTCTGGGTTGGAGACTATACTTCCGGCTGAAACTACTGACGTGGCGGCGATGGATAACGAGGGAGTTGCGTTGTTGCTATATGCAGAATATGCAGGTGGAAAGTAAATTTTCACATAATTCGAGCTCATCATCAATTAATGAGTCTGAATCAGACGAAACTGAAAAGAAACAATACCCATCCCTGTTTACAACACGGTTAAGCCTATCATTGCTTCATCATGGATAGCAGACGCCATTGTTCCTGCTGAAAACTGCTGGCGAGTGTTCCTCCTGGTTCCAGTACTGAGCGCTACTGGAGTGCGAATTCTTACTGATGGCGTTCCTTTTGGCATGATACTGGCCAGTGCTTTCAGAGCCAAGTGGAATGTAGCCGATATGAGCTAGTTGAGTGTATATGCAACGATATGAAGTTGTGTATCGACACTTGACAGCTCACAGTGGCCGCTTATTGTTTGGATGTAATTATACATATTTTAGATGTGAATATTAAACACATTTTTATTAAAAATGGGTGGAATCAGACGATTGAAATGCTGTACATAAAACTGTTCACGTGTAGTAGTGCCAACCCGTGAACACAATTTTTCTTTGTTTTGGCATTGACACATTTGCACTGGGGGAAAAAAAAAAAGCGTCCCACTGCTTTGCCTTAAGTGACGTTTCTGTACTTGTATGCTCGTTGGACGTAACTACAGTATCGGAGTAACATTGTTTTGGTTGGGAGTCCGGTGAGAAAATCGTTTTCACTGAGATACACCTCGCCAATAAGCAAAACGATAATGCTGGTATGCCTGTAGGGCATTGAAGTCACGAAAAACAAGTGGCCCTAATAATGGTTGTGCCTGTGTGGGGGAGTGGAGTCCTCTCTACGAAAACCAGTTTCCGAGAGGCTATGCTGGATAGTCAGCCTATTGCAATTTAATTCAACTCTGTGTTAAAAACAAGTGGCCCTAATAATGGTTGTGCCTGTGTGGAGGAGTGGAGTCCTCTCTACGAAAACCAGTTTCCGAGAGGCAATGCTGGATAGTCAGCCTATTGCAATTTAATTCAACTCTATGTTAAAAACAAGTGGCCCTAATAATGGTTGTGCCTGTGTGGGGGAGTGGAGTCCTCTCTACGAAAACCAGTTTCCGAGAGGCAATGCTGGATAGTCAGCCTATTGCAATTTAATTCAACTCTATGTTAAAAACAAGTGGCCCTAATAATGGTTGTGCCTGTGTGGGGGAGTGGAGTCCTCTCTACGAAAACCAGTTTCCGAGAGGCTATGCTAGATAGTCGGCCTATTGCAATTTAATTCAACTCTATGTCAAAAATAAGTGGTCCTAATAATGGTTGTGCCTGTGTGGGGGAGCGTAGTCCTCTCTACGAAAACCAGTTTCCGAGAGGCTATGCTGGATAGTCAGCCTATTGCAATTTAATTCAACTCTATGTTAAAAACAAGTGGCCCTAATAATGGTTGTGCCAGTGTGGGCGAGTGGAGTCCTCTCTACGAAAACCAGTTTCCGAGAGGCTATGCTGGATAGTCTGCCTATTGCAATTTAATTCAACTCTATGTTAAAAAGAAGTGTGTGTTTATCGAGAAATAAATGCTGTTGTAGGAACTAAAGTTTTCGTAGTAGGTATGGACATAGCAATGAGGAAATTTACTTTTAGCATTTAAATTATTGTTACCCAGGTAGTAATATCAACATAACCGACTATGTTTGTCCTGTTAACGATTGTGAATATTATAAATATTATTACCACAATAGAGTATTGAACAACTGATTTGGTCCCGTTTGCGTTTAGTGTGTGTCTATGTATGTGTGTTTATAAATCAATAAATATAAATAAATAAACGTCGTGGGGTGATTCCAGAATGTAAAATCAAGTGGCAGATATACAGGATATTTTGTACTTAAACTAAATTTAAAGGGCAAAATAAGTCCCCGAAAAGCGAGATTTTGGAATGTATTTTTTGGGAAATATCGGAAACCAGTTGAGATGAAAGTGCAATTCGCAGAATATTGTTTTATGTTAACGGGATCTTCAACCTAAGAGAAGATTCACAAAAAAAAAATAACACCCCCCGTTACGAAGATGACAAGGGTGACCACCCTCTCATTGCCGGAAACTTATTTACCGTCGCGAATTATAAACGTTTGATGCCGATTCATTGAGCCGTATGACCTACGAAACAAAAATGGTCCCCTTGTCGCAACAGTCTAGGACCCACCATTTTAGTTTAAAACGCGCACAAAGATCCCGCTAGATTCAATTAAAGTTGTAAACGAAAGAGATAAAGAAGTTATTTGTATTAATGTGGGATTAAAAGTGTTTGGTAAACATTTGTGAGTGCTGAAATATATATTATTTTACTTTCTGTTTTAGCGCATATAAGTGCAAGAATTACCAGATTTGTAAAATATTTTCTTAATATTTCCACGGTTTTACTTGACAGACACACGACTAATGTGCCCAGGCCCACGGTTATGTTAACGGCTATTCACGATAAAGTGAGCACTTTTGAAATAAACCTTAGAAAAAAGTCACTGCCCCTGCCTGCATATATTTCAACGGGCGCCCTGAGTCACATGAGCCCTGTGAAGTTGGTAACAATGGATGGGAAGTAGTTCCGTATCTTAACGTCGAAGAAGAATAAAAAGTGTTCGGTGACCATTTCTGACAACTCAAATTATTCCTTTCGCTTTCCGTTTATTTTTTAATTCATTGAAGTGTAGAAATGAGCAGATTTGTTAGATATTTACTTTTCAAATAATTTCCCAGTTTCACTTGACCGGCACATGAATAAAGTGATGCGGCCCATGACAATGCTAATCTTACATAAGGCGGAAGCATACGCAACGTGCATACAAGTAGATCTTAAGCAGGGCTTTCAAAAGTGCTCAGTTTACCGTGAACAGCGTAGGCCAGTATAAACGTTACTATTCTACATTATTATTGACTTTCCATTTGTTTGTAAATATATACATAAATTACGTGGTATTTGGCGCCACCTGACGAGATTGAGGGAGGAGGCAACTGCCTCCTTTCCCCCCGATCCGATTTTCCGATTATCCTGGGCTGACCAGAGAGTGACGTAGGAGGTGCACTGATGCACTTGCAGCTAAGTTGAGAGAGTGGAGATGTGTGCGCGTCTCTTAAGCTTCTTCTTGCACAATAGAAAACTTTAGCATTATACTTTACGTTTCCTTGCCTCTGACGAAACCACCAATACCCAATACAATATTGTAAAGTCAGAGTTCAGACAGTTGAACATCGGTTCTGCGAGCTTCGTAAAAATTTGTATCTTGTTGTGTAAAAAATTATTATATTATCCAGGAAAGAATCTTACGTACCTTTTTTAAAAATAGGCGTAAATTTCATATTAAAAGTTTATTTCAAAATAAAAATCTCATTTGTTTCCTTTATTAAAATATGCGAATTCATATATTTCCTCTTCACAGTATGTTTATCATTTATTTAATTTAAGACGACCTTTGTTTAATATACCGAGATTAAAATTGCCCTACAATAAAATAACGCACTTTCCACATAACCTCTATTAGATTCTCGGCAAAATGTCTGCTTGACTTTGACTTCAAATTTCAACTTTTCGAAATCGTACGGTCAAGAGTGCTTGACTTTCGCCTTTGACAGTTCCATTGTGTCAAGCTCCATAAGAAACAATATGCCGGAAAGCAAAACGTTAAGTCAGATGGTAAAGTCAAATGTTAAAGTTTTCAATCGTGTAAGGGCCTTAAACATCGAGGCCTTTAGAACCAGTGTGGGCGAAGCGAGGCGAGCATGGAGCAGGACCGGAATGCCGAGGAGGGAGGGGGAGGGGGAAGGGAGATTCCCGAGAAAACCCGTCGACCAGCGACGTAGTCAGCCACGATTCTCACTGTGAGAAAATCTGAGAGCGAACTCGCCGGGAATCGAGCTCGGTTCGCTTTGGTGGGAGGCGAGCGTTCGGGTCGCTGCGCTAACCGCTGCCGAACTTGCAGCTAAAGCCTAATGGGTATCTTTCTTGTATACGCTGTTCACGGTAAAATGAGCACTTTTTAAGGCCCTTATAAATGTTCTACTTTCATCCAATTTCCATCTTCCTGCTGTTTTTTTTAAATATAAACATTGCAGTGTGACCAATAAACACAATGTATACATTTCACCACCATCAAAATTTAATGCCTTAGACTGCAATAAGATATATTTATTAGCGGCTAATGCCTGTTGGGAGGGCCTTAACAAGTGCTCACTTTATCGTTAACAGCCTGTACAAGGAAGTGAAAATAAAGGTGAACAAGAAATTGAACACTAAAGTGCCTACTAGTTAGTATGCACGGAATTGTGTGATCCATACACACGACTCTAGCTGGTGAGCAAGAAAGTGGATGGTTGATGTCAACTATGTATGATTTGGAAGCAGTTTTTGGGCTTTTCGGAGTAATTTGTCCATTATCAATAGTATCTGCCATAAAAAAGAATAAAAGATTTAGTCCAATCAGACATATTCTAAGCACTAAATATATACAAATGTAGAAAATGTAAAATCACTCACAGAAAAAAAGACAACCCCTCTATTTTTTTTTAAATGCATACACAGCATTATTTACGATAGTGGGACTAGTGAAAATTTTATCGTATTAAAAACATTAACATATCTGCTTATTGCCAGCATCAACAAAAAAATATATGTGTTGTTTAAGTTGTACTTGTACAAAAAAGATGGTGAAATATAGGATCGTCCCTATATGGCGCTAGCTAGGCTTAAGAGTTAGTTGAAGCTGCGCGTCCAAGGTCAAAAAGCGAGAGAGCAATACGATGACATTAACATGCACTTATATATTATATATATATATATATATATATATATATATATATATATTTATAGCGTCTCTTTCTCCTACGGGCAAGGCGTGCAGTGTTCCCGTCCTGACGCTCTACTGTGCAATTCAGATCTGTAACAGACTTTCTAGGAATCTTTCCTATTCCCATTTTTAAGCAATAGATTTAAAAAAAAAATACGTTAAAACATTCGAACTATATTCTCTCTCCGTGCTTCCAAACTAACTGTACCCGCGCCAGCCACTGTTTGTAGTGACGATGCGTGCAGCTTTCGACTAAGGTGTTGTTCAAAAGTCTGTTCCAGTCGTGAACCGACTATACGTCCGTATCTTTGTACTTTTATCTCGCCGTTTAAGGAAACTGCACAGGCAAGCTTTAAAAATGCGATATTTGACGATCTTCACGAATTTGTTTCCTCCAAGAGTGTACTAAATACGACAAAATTAAAAATAGTAGGGACATAGATGATTGTTTTTTTTTTTATATTTT
Source organism: Dryococelus australis (assembly GCA_029891345.1). Lineage (NCBI taxonomy): Eukaryota > Metazoa > Arthropoda > Insecta > Phasmatodea > Phasmatidae > Dryococelus > Dryococelus australis. Next base: position 34,790,271 of record CM057008.1, read on the forward strand.
CTGACAAAAAGTCGTATTTGCATAACATGTATTTACCGATGTACGCGTATTCGCGCCAGCAACTATTTCACAAAAAAAGTGTAGGTCCACGGGCATCTTTCTTGTACAAGAAGGTGTACCCTACACCTTTGATGTTCAAAAGGTGTACAAGAAGGTGAACACCCTCTTGTATGCTAGTCCTATGCACACACCAAACACACAGTACTAGTAGGTGAATGTTGCAGCATGCCACGGGAGTTGGATCTGCAGGCTCTTTTTGGGGTGAAAAACCAAACGAGTCACACACAATTAAATCCGTTTTCTACTCTCACATGTGCGGTAACTACATAAAAACGTTTACAATGCTAATGTAAACAAACCGTGGGCCACTTTTTACAAGCCAAAGAAATAAAAAATGCAGAACTAAAAACTGTTTTCTAACTTTAAATTAACAATTTAAGCATTAATAGATGTACGGGAACTACATAAGTGTACACAAACGCAAATGTAAACGAACGACTTGTACAAGAAGGTGTACGGAAGATAGGGTCACTAGTATACAAGTTAGCCAGTCACACGGTGTTAGTTGACTTGTACAAGTAGGTGTACACCTGCTTGTACACGAAAGATGCCCGTGTGTTACTGGCCCAACTCGCAAGGATCCGGAACAACTTCCGTGCGCTCAACGCGCTATTTTTTTTTTTAAGAGGTAACGTGACACGGCATTGACAAAGGGGGGGGGGGGGGGGTTGCAGGCGGAGCCTACATGCCGCTGGAGACGTCGTACCCTCAGCCGCAGCTGCGAGCCGTGCTGGAAGACGCCCAGCCCAAGGCCGTGTGCACCAAGGCGCGCTTCGCCGACCGCCTGGCGCGACGCCAAGACGACGACAGCGTCCTCCTGATGGACGGCGACTGGCTGCAGGAGTTTGAGCGTCTGCCACCTCTCCCGGACACCCCGCGGTCGAGTCTCGACGACTTGGCCTACACCGTCTACTCCTCCGGAACCACCGGCAAACCCAAAGGTTGGTAACACTGCCTTACTACTGTGCAAAACTCCAGGTCGGTTTACAACTGATACTGTTTATGTAATGAATGTGTAAAGGTTGTTTACGATAAAGTGACCACTTTTGAAATGCAATCTTAGAAAAAAGTCATTGCTCCTACCTGGACATATTTCATCGGGCGCACGGAGTGAGATGCGCCCAGTAAATATGGTATCGATGGAGGGGGAAAGTAAATCCATATCTTAACGTCGAATAAAAAGTGTTAGGTAACCATTTGTGATAACTTAAATCATTTCCATAGCTTTGTTTTTTATGCATTATAGTGTAGAAATTAGCAAAAAATTTTAAATACTTACTTTTCTAATAATTTTTCAGTTCCACGTGACCGACGCATGAAGAAAGTGATGAGGCCCATGGTAATGATAATTTTTCATAAGGCAGAAGAACACACAACGTGCATACAAATAGATCTTAAGCAGAGCTTTCAAAAGTGCTCATTTTACCGTGAACAGCCTTAGCGTATCAGAACGAAAGGAGTTTTCCCGTGTGAGTGAGTGAGTGAAGAGATTTGGGTGGCTCTTAACATCGAGGTCTTGAGAGCCGATGAGGGTGAAGTAAGGTGAGTATGGAGTAGCGCCGGAAATGCGATTGGGTAAGCGGGAGATCCCTGAGAAAATCCGCCGACCAGGCGGAAATCCTGAAGCGACCCCGTCGTGAATCGAATGAGGTTCGCCTAGGCGATAGGAGAGTAGTCAAAACCACTACACCACCGCGGCCCCGCCACATCAAAAGAACCGCCATGCTATGTCACATATTTGTACGTGCCTACCGTATTTCTGTGATCGTGGACACAGTGTCTGGCGAGTTCGCGCGAGCTGTGTGTGGATCTGCATGCGCTTGTTTCAGGTATCCAGTGTCCACACAGGGGAGCGGTGTTCAGCTACCACTGGCGCCATCTTTCCTACCCCTACCAGCCAGACGACAGGGAAGCCTGCAATGTGTTCTTCGTCTGGGAGATGTTGCGGCCTTTGCTCAAAGGTATGTCAGCCCTTCAAAGTCTGCACGAGAGACTGCACACAGCACGAAATCTGCTTCTGGTGAATAAAAATTGATTTTAAAAAGGGAGGAAACACTTCGCGTCTTCAATGCGAGGCTATCGGAACTCAGGGTGTCTAATTTACGGTAAGTTATAGGAAAAGAATTGTGCCTTTGTAAAGGTTTCAAAGTATAACGTCAGCAAGGAGATCTGAAATACTGAAACTCAGTGGCGTTTATTCCATAGACGCAAGGTAAGTAATATTTATCCTATACATATTGGAAATGTTTTGACACTTTGTAGTTTTTGCCTTAACTTTAAATCTAAACACATTTAATTCTGAGTTTCCCGTTTCCGATTCGAGAAACAGAGTTTTTGTAACTCCGGTACTGTACGCGTATAGTGCTGCTATCTAGTATTTATTTCCACAAACGTGAGCGACTAGTGATGAATCGAACTCGCAAGCAAGTTACTGTGGCGCGTTCCTTAGGCAGGGTAACCAGTCGTTCTGTTTGCGTCCTCTAGTCCTGCTTTCCTTGGAAATTGGTTGAAAGTGTTCGGGAAAACAGGAGTTTTCGTATAATTAGTATTATGCTCTCTAAATAATATTCAGATTAATTATGATTACATTCATTTCGTTTCCGTTATTATAACTGATGTTAGGTATTATAAAAAGGTAAATACATATAGAGGATAAGCAATGTTGGAAGTTGCGTTTGTTAGAAGAAATTGAAAATGGAACCACAGCCCGGCACTAGCAAATGTTATCTAAAACACTCATATATGTGGGGCTATTATATTGCTTACCTTGTAAAAAAAACTCGCTATGAGCCACTGCTGAAACTGTGTTAATATATTGCGGATGTTTCGTAGGTAGCAACTGCAAGGGCGTGTGGGGGAAAATGAAACAATGACAAAAGTCCTAATAAACATAGCTCCAGAAACCAATCGTTTCCGAGATGCAAAGCCATTGCATTATTACAACATTGTTGATGCCTTATGTTCCAGGTACCAGTCCTCACATTGCATGCACTTGAAGCAGCATTTGAAGCAGCTGTCATCGCTCCACACACATTTTCTAATGGAACAGATGGCCGACATCCATTTCATGTACGGACATGTTAATGGCAAAGCACGGGAGGCTGCACGATTTCACCATGAAGTGTTTCCTTACAAATGATGTAACGCTGTGAAAACTCGACTTCCTGGCTGCCCGTACATGAAATGGATGTCGGCCATCTGTTCATTAGAAAATGTGTGTGCAGCGATGACAGCTGCTTCAAATGCTGCTACGAGTACGCATCGCTGTTAACATTCAATATGACGGCTGGTACGTAACATAAGGCACGAACATGTAATAATGCAGTGGTTGCACAAGTGCGTACATCACATCTCGAAAACAGTTGGTTTCCGGACCTATGCTTATTATACTTTTGTCATTATTTTATTGTCTCTACACGCCCCTGCAGTTTGTGCCGATAATATTGAAACACCGATATAAAAGTGCGTCATTCAATCCTTTTAAAACAGGGGTATGTGCAAATACGGAATGTTAATGTTTGTTTATTAAATCTGTTGTCCAAAGTGCAGCACCCATTTTCTGCTGTACCCCCAGTAAAAGTGAATAGAATGTTGTTAAGTCTTTCACTATCAAGAATAAGATTTTATCCTTTTTCAACACAAAAATTTTAAAAACTCAATTTTATGCGTTGCGATTTTCTTGTATTCACTAGTGGGAGTTGTTGTTGAGGCCAAGAGCTCACAAATACCCACTCTTAGTAATATCGAGCACAACGTTCGTTGTTCCTTATTTGAAGCAAGAGCTCCTTCTGTTCAAGTACAGTTTCAAACGTAAAATTACACTGACGAACAAAAAAATAATTAGCACCTTAAAGTAGGGGTGGGAATGAAACTGCACGGTTTAAGAGGTCATCTCACTTTATTGCGATGATTACAGTATCAAACCACATGGACAACAAAGTTGACAGTACGGGCATACCTATGCTACCATGTCAGTAGGATGTTCACACCCTCTCGGGCGTTGACATATGCACCGATTCTGTTAGGAAGAGAGACGTACATCCGTTGTGTCCTCTTATAAGGCAAGTCGGCTCACAGCTGTCGGGTGAGAGTTGACATTCGGGCTGATCCTACACATGTTCTCTAGTGGACAGGTTCTGGGCCTTACTGGCCCCGTGACGCAGGAATTCCACAGACACATTTACCCCATATACAAGAGCATTTTGTTGTTCATAGACTATAGCAGGAAGCTGTCTAATGAGGTGTAACACATGAAGTCCTATGTTCTCCCTGATGTAACACTGTGTCATCAGGGAGATCCCAGATCACCACCAAAATGACTTCAAGTCATACCACACGCCCTTTCCCCACACTACAGTGTGTTTCTCGACAACATTGGTATTATAAAATATATATTTGACAAATTTGCTTCTTCTTACACTTATATGCATGCAAAAAAATCAGAGAGCAAAATAAATAGTTTTAAGTATTCCCAAATATTTACCAAACACTTTTTGTTCAATGTTTAAACAAGGGACTATTTTACATTCGTCGTTACCAACTTTACTGGGTGCATGTGTGTCAGTGTGCCTGTTAAATATGTGCAAGGTAGGGGCAGTGGCACTTTACTGTGAATAGCCTATAGTCTGTGCCCTATCCCTTCGGCCTTCGTGATACTCGCACACGATAGTCGTGTGAATATGATGCAATAACACTCGTTATCACTCCATATCTTTCGTTTATGGCACCTCTCCCCTGCTCTGGTGTTAACAGCAGCCTACACTTAGGACGGTCAGCCTGTAGACAGACTGTGGCTAGTTGTCTATACTTGGGGGGGATAACACAGGGTGTTGTAGTGTGTCTATTTACTGCGATCGGACGTCAGGCGCCAATGTAGCGGGGTTGCATAAAACTTGGCGCACAGTGAAGCAATTCTTACTTGGCGTGGTCTGTCTTGGTCGACCATAACCTTCATGTAGGGTTAAGTCGCCCTCGTGTACTCACTGGTTCCAACGTCGCGACACTGTGAGACCTCGAAATGCCCAACATGCCTGGCAGTTGGATGATACAGCCACCCGGCCTTTGCTATAAGTCCATCGAGTGCTGGCAACGCTGTATAGTGCGTTTATTAGGCGTACTCGCGTGTTCGGTGACCTTTACCCTCATTGTGCTGATTGAGTGTTTGACACTTCACACACGCCTTGTACTAACACTGCCGCTATGATCTTGGTGGAACCCATGGATAGGTTGAGGCGGCTCTTAACATCAAGGTCTTGAGAGCCGATGACGGTGAAGCGATATGAGTATGGAACAGCGCCGGAATGCAAGGACGAAGGATACGGGAGATCCCTGAGAGAACCCTCTGACCAACGCTATCGTCTGGCACGAATCATATTTGCGAAAATTCGGGAAGCCACTTCACCGGGAATCGAACCCGGTTAGTCCTGTTGGGAGGCGAGTAGTCTGGCCACTATACCACCGCGCCCCCCGTGGCACATGTAATACACTCTGGTGGCCGTTATAGACATTAGAAATCAATGTAACTCTGTTCATTTACACATCCAGCAACGCATGCACGTGTACCAAATTACACGCAGTTTGGACTTTTCATTCTGGGTGCCTCACTTTTTTTTATGAGTATACTGCCTTGCAACAACAGGAATTACTTGTGACTGAAAAATATATAAAAACGCAACTATTGCAAACGAATAAATCAATAACAGGGACTGAATTTTGGCTGAGGCACACTTTGTATTACTATTGGGCTGACGAAATTTGTAGTGCTGGCTTTTAAGTTTGACTGATTTACCAAAGTTCAAGAATAAAGTTCATGTACCATAATAATCATTATGTAACTTAAAGGCTTTGAATATTTAAAAAAACTTTTCATAGTATGTTTCGTACTGAAATGAAACAGCACTTTGTGTCGATTGAATTTTTTGGCCACTCTTCTTCACAAACATTTGTATTAATTTTCTTAAATTATCGAAGTATTTGTGTTATGTAAATACACTTGTCTACATACAAAATAACTTGTGTTATTTCCTGCGCTCATATAGGATCAGTGGAATATGACATAATTAAGAAAGTGTTTGGTAAATATATAACTTAGCGATGTATCTGATATCGAACATCGTTCGAGTGCGTCTGTCTAATCTGCTATTTTGTAAGTGATGTGTCAGTAAGGGGGAAGGAGTGAAAAATATACGGTTGTTTAAAACTCCCCCAAAAAACACACATGAAAATGTGTGAAAGAATTGTGAATGAAATTAGTACACGTCTATTTTATGTTACCATGGGACTAATTTGAAGTGTATAAAAGCAGCAAATAAAAATATTGTTTGCAGTCAGGGTGTGCCGTAAGGAGTAAACACCAGGGGAAGAGAAGTAGTTCGTGGCAGCTGCAAAGTATTTTATGAAAATTTTTAAGCCAGTAGATAATCGTTTATCAACGATTAACAAAAACAAATTCTACCAACCAAAACTTTTCAGGAAAGCAAATTAATAAGGTAAACTCACGCTTCCTTTTTCCTTCCCCACTACTGCAAGGTTTAACGTGCGAGATGTTCATCTCATGGCCTCTGTTTGTGATGGAGATGTGCGCGCGGACTTATCATAACATCGTCTTTGAATTTATTCCTCAGGAATCCCGATGTACATAATCCCAGATGATATCATATACGACCCGCCGAAGCTAATGAGCTTTCTCCAGAGGAACAGTATAACCCGAATGCTGTTCACACCATCACTGCTGCAGACTGTGCTAGACTTCAAAGGAATAGATTTAGCTGAATCTTTCAAAACTATGAGGTTAGTTGAAAGCAGTTTTGTTCATTTATACTTTGTTAGCATAAACGAAATTACAGTTACGTGTTTCACGCGCACTTAAGTGGTTTTCACTATAGAGCGATGTTGTGATGTGACGCCGGCCGCCGGCGACACAAACTGTGCTGCCATCTGTTGTCGTGCAAGGAAGTTCGCAATGAAATGCTGAAAGCGAACGTAAGGCAGTGAAGTTTCTTGCCGTTATACAAGTTAATAAAATTGTTATTTTTTTTAGCAATACCGTATACACTTTTATTTAATCAAAGTATTATATTAAAATAAAAAATGATATTGTAGTACGTTAACAGCTCTTCAGGCATCAGAAAACATACTTTTGTTTTCTTGAAGGTAGGTAAAATTGATATAAATTCGGACTCTAAATTAATATCTCGCCAAAACGTTTGTTATGTAAATTTTCATTTGTTCTTCATCTCAGCTTCTCGCCAGTTTATTTATTAAGCGATCTTCACAATAGAGCGTTGCGTCGCATCGCGTCCAAGCATCAGCCCATCAGAACCTTGACGCTAGCGTCGAGAACATTACAAGAGCGACGAACACTGGTTTTATCGTTCGTCGCCAGCGTCGGGAATAAGAAGAATATCATTTCTGTACTTCATAAAAAAAAAAAAAAAAAAAAAACTGAAAACATACATAAACGGTTTGCAGATATAATAATTGGAGCTTAAATGTATATCAGTGTATATCAGTAACCTAAGTTTAGGAAAATACAAGTACGTTTTCCGATGCCTGAAGTCGTTCATGTTCTACATCATTTTAAATTTTAATATGGGTAATACGTTTATTAAAGAAAAGGTTATATCACTTAAAAATTAACAATTTTACTAACTAAATGGCAAGAAACTTCACTGCATTTCCTTCGCTGTTAGCATTTCATTGCAAGCTTTCTTGAAGAGTCACAGTACGATCTGTATCGCAGGCGGCCGACGTCAGAACATCGCTGTATTGTGAAGACGCAAGTAATGTTCTTCGCTGGTGGCGAGCGTCGGACGCGACACGTCGCATCGCGAAGCTCCATTGTGAAAACCAATTTATGAAGCACAGTCTGTTCACGGTAAAGTGAGCACTTTTTAAGGCCCTCCAAAAAAAAAGCATTAACCAATAATAAATATATCTTATTGCAGCCCCAGGCATTAAATTCTGAGGGCGGGGATATGTATACACTGTGTTTATTGGCCAAATTGCAATGATTATATTAAAAAGCAGCAGAAAGATGGAAATTGGACGAAACTAGAAATTCAGAAGGGCCTAAAAAAGTGCTCACTTTACCGTGAACAGCCTATACATATATTTATTCTTCTTATTCCCTGACGTTGGTGACGAGCGTCAAAACCAATGTTCGTCGCTCGTGCAACGTTCTCGATGCTAGCGTCAAGGCTCTGATTGGCTGATGCTCGACGCGATGCGACGCAACTCTCTATTGTGAAAACCGCTTTAACTCGTTTGTTTGCTATATAGTAGTTAAGTAGGTAACTTCCAATGGAATAAGAACAAGTCGCTGGCTATTTACTACAGCTGAGTAGTAATTCATTGAATAATTGGAATTCTGGCACACATGAAGTTCTGGAGGTTTATTTTTGTTCTCTGGCAATATCGAGAATAGTATACATAATTCCTGTACTCTCTATACTATTCTCGGGTTTGTAAGAGGAAAATAAAAATCAGAATTTCTCGTAATCTTTGTTTGGTTGGATGTATATTTCGGTTGGAAATACATTTTCAAGAGAGAAACATTTTGGGGAAATATTTTTTTTTTTTATGTGACAAGAATTTATACTGAGTTATTGTTTACATTTTAAGTTCCTGAACTTTCCAATCCTTTGCATTTTATTTTAATGTGCGTATACATGTATACGGAATGTCGTCAGAAGGCGGTGGCCCATCCGTCAATCCGTCGAAAGTTAACGTTTGGGAAATATTTGACGCATGGACGGATACAACAAAGAAAAGTTGCCCTGCGATTGGTCGAAGATTGCGTGGCCGCCGGACGGACGGGGCGACTGACGGATACGAAGGATGGTTGTGAGCATAGACGAAATATGAGGTATAGGCTGTTCATGGTAAAATTAGCACTTTTGAAATCCCTGCTTAAGATCTACTTGTATGCACGTTGTGTGTACTTCTGCCTTATCCAAAATTATCATTGCCATGGGCCTCGTTGCTTTCATCATGCGTCGGTCAAGTGAAACTGTAAAATTATTAGAAAAGTAAATATTTTAAAAATCTGACAATTTTTATACTTCGACGCATTAAAATAATAGAAAGCGATATAATTAATTTAAGTTATCACAAATGGTTACCTAACACTTTTTATTCAACGTTAATATATGGAACTACTTTCCCCTCTATCGTTACCAACTTAACTGGGCACGTATCACTCAGTGCGCCCGTTAAAATATATGCAGCTAGGAGCAGTAACTTTTTTCTAAGGTTGATTTCCAAAGTGCACACTTTATCGTGAACAGCGTTTAGACCGATTACTCGTCTTCTGCGCCTGTACCAGATATTGACCTACCCCAAAAGAACACAGCTGTCAAAGTCACATGGTCAACTGTGATAAAAGTGTTTGTTTATATTTTAATTCTTAAATGACAAGCACTATTATATTAATAAAATACTGTTACCGATTTGAATTTTCTTCAAACTGCATTACAAATTGGATAGAGGAAGTGTACATAGATCCCAAAGCATTTTTTTTTTATGAATCAGTTTTCTAACCTGAAATCAAAACTCGTGCCGTTTTCGCTAGACGTGCTGGCAGAAAAGCAGTTCAATGTCGGGACACGGAGACTGGTTGTGCGCAGCCAGCGTGATTGGCCCACCTCATCTTAAGGCCAAGCTTTACCATGCATGGGCGTAAAGGGAATCAAAGGTTAAATTCGGACAAAGATCTCTCGGTCATTTTTTGTGGTAGTATTTTCAACTAAGGTGTTTTTGTTTAAAATTGAAAGCATCTACATTTGTAAACCATTCAAATTTTAATTTTTAAAATTTAAATGCACTTTATAATTATTTATAAAATGTCACCATTTTATAAATAATGAAAACGTACATTTGAAATAATAAAAAAAAACATTTGGAAGGTTTACAAATCTATATGAGTTCAACCTCTAACAAAAAATCTTTAGTTGAAAATACTATGACTAAAAACGACTGAGAAATCTTAGTCCTAATTTAGCCTTTGATTTCCTATATGCCCACGCATCGAGAGTCGGGGGGGGGGGGGGACCTGGCCGAAAATACGAGATTTTCTCGCCGGAAGATGTGGGGTGCGTGGTTGTTGTTATGCCCATTTTGCACGCACTCCGTCGAGGATAAGTGTCTGTCAAACCAGCTGGTGGGAGTAGCTGCCTTCATATCGCTTCAAACAACAACTGGTCTCTCTTAGCCAATGTACTGGCTGTTCCCTTGTACCCGAGCATGCATGAATAACTTGCCCGGGTCCCGCTTTGAGTGACGTAGTTTTGTTACGCGAATCTCAGTAACACATACTCAGCGGGAATAGTGAACGTGCGCCAAACTGAGAGTTTCCTTATAAATGGTTTTCAAACAGTCAATATTCGCTATGAAAAGTCTTAAAAAGATTATGCAATATACGTCGAAAATAAATTTGTAGCTATTATTTTTTAAAATACTTATTATGTTTCTATTTTTGAGCAGAATTTGTACTTGAATAAATAAATCTAGAAACTTTGTAATGGTCATTTAAACACTTATGGTAGCGCGCATTAGTTTTACATTTTGATAAAGAGGGACAGAGGAACCTTGGAGATAATCAAATGGCAATAATTTTCGTAGTAATATTTTACTTAGCAAGGAAAAGCTTGAACATTTTTTTTGGTTTTTAATAGGCCAACATTTTTAAATCCCAAATTTTGTAACACAAAAGTTAATTCAAAACCTCACATTATAAATATTTTCACGTTCTAAAACAACTATACATATAATGGATATAATGAATGAAAAAAAATGCCATCCTTCTCAGCGATTTTTCTTTATTTCGTATCAATCACTTTTGCATAGTTAATATACACCGCATATTTCGTATCGCCTTTCTTTCTTTCTTTCTATTTTATATACACAAGCGAATTGCAACACTCAGATAATTCCTGAAAGAAAAAGTAGCTATCACATAAGCAATACTGAAACAACAAACGAATTAAGCATGCCATTTGGGACATAAGACTCTGATTAATTTTGTATTGCACATTCTTCCATTTATAAAGCACTATTTAAATATAAAATATGGTCGTAGCCAATGAACAGACAAATTACAATTTAAATTTGAAATAATATAATGATCATTAGAATATGCATTTTGAATGTTAACATAGTATACATGTTTTTTAAATAATTAATATATAGTATAAATGATTAATATGCATAGATCACAATGCATAATATGAACTATTATCACAGTACATAACTATACAAATATTTCGACATTATTCCAATGCTTGAAGAAAACAAATCGTGACTCCATTTTACAATCTGGAATAAATAAATTCTTCCTATGTAGCTTCTTGAAACTTACTGAACTGCTTTTCTCTTTCTCTGATTTTCATTAATGTATGCAGGGTTTCTTATAAGCATTGACCGTGTGATCCTTCGATCAATTAACTCCGGAAGTAGGCAGTTGTTATTTTCATTAATGTATGCAGGGTTTCTTATAAGCATTGACCGTGTGATCCTTCGATCAATTAACTCCGGAAGTAGGCAGTTGTTATTTTCATTAATGTATGCAGGGTTTCTTATAAGCATTGACCGTGTGATCCTTCGATCAATTAACTCCGGAAGTAGGCAGTTGTTATTTTAAAAAATTCCGGTTTTGGCATCAGTTCTTTGTTCCAGAACTCATAATTTCTTTCTATTCTTTCAATTCTTATTCCTAGCGGTGTCCAGGGGCCGAATAGACAATATTTTCTGCGAGTAACATGTAATTGTCCTTGCACTTGTAGGTGAAAACCGTGATTTTTTTTTCCATGCTTAAGACGTTTCCTGACTTGCCAGTATTCCATGCCGTGACTTTCTTTTTCTGTATTGCCTATTTGTGTGTCATATGCGAGGCGGAAGTTGGACACTTAATTTCTACAACTCCGTCGTCTCCTACAAACCCGTCTGGGGTGGCACCCAAGTAAGGAATCTCCGGATCAATAAAAAAGTCCGCAGTCTAAAATGGTTCATTTTTGTTCTCGCTCCATCGCTTCCTTTGCAAGTTTTTAGTTATCCCTTCCCTATGTCATTACTTTGGTATCGATTCTGCTGTATAATATATTCTTTACTGTAGATTCACAACTCGTGTATGGCTTCGTGTTACATATTCGTCCGAAACGTGATGCTGTAAGCATTTTCCCGTCTTCTCTCTTTCCGCTCCCCACTGTCTCTTCGCATTACGGTCGCCCTTTCGAATCTCTGTTTCTCACTTTGTCATTTGCAAGGAGTCGAGAAATTCTCTGCATTCTATATTGAAAGTCTCTGGATCCATATCTTGTATTTCTGCACTGGTGCCATATAAGTTATCTGAAAGCGCCCGGCGGAGTAAAGGCTTGCGACACTTCTTCACTGTTGCCTTTCTTTTGGCCTTACTTGCTACCACTTTAGTTCTCCTTCTGTATTCCACACTTTTACAGAATTTTCCCGGGCTTTTTTTCTACATTGTTTTATGTAACGTATATAATGGCATCCCCGTATTGTGTTTTACAACTGCTCTTACGCATCTGCCAGTGTAAGATCGTCTAGTGGAAAAAGTTAATTATCTTTCCACCAACAAATTTAGCTACTCCCGAATTGTAGTGTTCTGCAGGGATGTCGCACACCTTGTGGGTTAAACTTCTGCTGTGGTTCCTCATCTGTCTTACTACACCAGATATTTTATCATGCAGACCACTTCTAATGAGCTCTGGTACATAATTACGATCACTACCATCTGACTTACAAAAGTAGCCTCTATTCGAGCAGAGGGAATGATCGCCAAATATATGGCTTGTACTGTGCAAGATTTCTTTCCATAATTCTTCAACTTTCTCATGCAGTGGCCCTCTTCTCGCCGCCTGTGCTCTATTGCTTTGACAACAGCTGTTCTGAATCGAAGAACATTGTCACTAAGATTCTTTCTCATCACAATTCCCATCAATCTGTTTATTTCGTGTAGTTGCAACGTCCTTAAATTTATTACAGAAATTACGCAGAAGATGATTTGTTCACTCAGTTTTTTTCGACGGTAACATTTTTATAAGGATGCGCGTCTGAAACTCGTTCGTACACATTACTGTCACCACCAGCAATTACTGTCACCACCAGCAATTACTGTCACCACCAGCAATTACTGTCACCACCAGCAATTACTGTCACCACCAGCAATTACTGTCACCACCAGCAATTACTGTCACCACCAGCAATTACTGTCACCACCAGCAATTACTGTCACCACCAGCAATTAGTTTAGTATATTTAATATCACACACCTCTTCGCTCGGGCGGAAAACTTCAATAATTAGCGCGGCTTCCATACTTGATGGACTTTGGTTTTCCTCCCAGTTCTTGAAGCATGCGTGAGGCTTCGGAGTTTTCTCTAATGCTACAGCACGGCGACAGGTAGTACAGTACTTGCTTTGGCGCCGAAAAAAAAAAAGGACCTTTTCAGTTCTGAATCCTACTATCGCAGCCTGTAAAACCATATGAACAAGTATTATTTGCGAGCGAGAAAGTAATGACATTGATTAGGCAAGTAAATATGTAATTAATATTTGCATACATTATCTTAAGTTACGCCAATAAAACCATTTATATTAATCAGTGAAAACATTAAGGTTAATAACATCGCTTTGCGTTTATGATAATGTAGTGAATTTTTAGAATTGTTTTTGTGTATCATATTGTACCCTCATATTGAGTGAAACTGTCTTAAGTAACGAGAGTTTACAACAGTTAACTTCTGTTTGCGCTCCAAACACACAATCCATTTGCGCAAAGGTTTTGGCTGTAAGCTGCAAATACAGTTACTCTTGTTAAGGCTTTAACACTTGCGCTAAGATGAGAGTTCATTTTATCAGTTGTAATTAATAATTACGTGTTTATTAATTAGTTTTTGACCGTGTTTACAACAATGGTTTTGTAATGCTTGGTACGAAAATGCAGTTAAAAATTAAATTACTGAATTTCGTTAATACTCGCAGTTATTCTGACACACAAATACAATTTATAAAAAAAAATTACTTATGCAAGATGTCTGATTGACTCATGAGTACATTTCAACTTTCATTTTGTCGACTCGCCATTAGCAAACCTTTGGGTATAAAACTGTACGACAGAAAGTTACGCGGTATATTTCTTCAGTGTAAATTATTTTCGACAATGTTGCATGGACTACAGGCGGGATATCACCACAGTTACCCCATTCTAGAGATGGTAATTTATCGCGGAAATGTCGGACATCATGATAGGTCTCACCGTCCTATACGCATGCCTGCAACATTTCTTTCCTTACTGGCTACATTACGTGCGAGAAATAGCTTCCATTTTTCGGCTTGCCCGAGCTTTTGCTTCTATGACACTGAACCTACTTGATTCGCCTAAAATGAAAACATTTTTTTTTTTGGTGACCATATTTACCTGAAAGATTTTCGCGATAAATCACTATCTCTGGTCACCATCAGCAATTACTGTCACCACCAGCAATTACTAGTGCCTAGCTCTGGTCACACTGAAGAATAGTGTAAAATTGGATTTTGCAAATTTTCGCATGCATAGTCACAATAATTTTCTGGACATGTGCGCTATAAAAAATGTGTTATGTTCCAAAACTATGACGTACAGATTGCACAAGAACGACAGCACTTAGAATTAGTTTTTTAAAAACAACTCGCAAAGTTGTCTTAAAATGAACATTTTCCGATCAACAGTCGCGTCCGTGATCGTCCACGGATCAAACATTTACATATCCACAAGAAATTATAAATGACTAGAAATTTACTTGGTTTTTATGTCTTAAATTAAAGATAAAAGTGTACATTTGAACATTCAGCTGCATCAAGTGCAACACACGCTAAAAATGTTACGTTTTGATGCATTTTAAGGTGTTATTGCCATGGAATGTAAAATGTTGCTAGCAATTATTTTACAAAAAAAAAAAAAATAGCAATTTTAATTCTAAAAAATTATAATTATTATTTGCGTAGATTAAATTTGGCATTCACTTCGCCATGCTCTTAAAAACACAGATTCGAGAATATAGAATTCCGAGTAATTGGCAACACTGTAGACGAAATTCTGGACAACAGCACGGCAAGGACGGTTATTACTTGCAATGCTCAGTTACCTGGACATTATTTTCACATGAAATACTCTTCCGTTACGGAAGAGTAAAACGGTAAATTTAAATTGTCATTTCTGAATCACAGTAGGCTACACACTTTAAACTAAAACGTGTTGTATCGAAAAAATAAATAAAAAATTTTTGTTTGAATCAGCGCTACAGCAGATTTTAGGTTACAGGCTGTTCACGGTAAAGTGAGCACTTTTGAAAGTCCTCTCATTTGGAATAATGGTAAAAAAAAATGTGTTTTATTTTAGCCTTAGACGTGAACTTCCGAGTGCAGTGCGACATAAACAACCTGTTTATTAGTCACAAGGCAATATTTATTTTAAAATGTGGTTAAGATATAAAATACGCCTGAAAGAGAAAAGTAACTAGGGACTCAAAAGTGCTCACTTTACCGTGAACAGCCTATAGCATTGCAGTCCGCTGACATAAAAACACAAGTTCGTCCTCGCGTCTTTCAAAATATAAATTTTACTAAATGTTTCGCCGTTCAAGTTAGCCTGTACGTTTGTCAAATTCTGTAGAATTTCTATACTACCATTTTCGTTTTATTTTCCAAATAGCCTGTTTGTGTGATCATATATCGTGCCTTATCCACTTAGATAAGGTATTGCAGTAATCTATAATTTTTCCAGCACTGTGATGCCCAGGAATTCTGATATCACATAATTCTCAAACAATTCGCAGTTAGCATGGGCATCACAGTGCGGCTAAATACGTAATAAACCACATATCTACGTATGCTTCAATATGACACAATCCCGTTAATTCATCCGCACTTACTGCTTACGTCCGTAGCCACGCATTGGTCCTGTATGAACGTTTTGATCAACTTGCATCTGCGATGACAGTTATGACTGGTACTCCATTTCTATCAACATCACCAGCAACAGCCAAACGATCTTCTTCTTCTGCGGCAAGCTTCATTTCATTCAGGGCAGTAGCTTCCCACCCATCACACACATCGTCATGATATTTACGAAATGTCCTGGCTGACATAGTTGGTAATGTTCATAGCCGACATCGCCTCTTCAAGTTGTGCATGTCCTCCGCCAGTAGACATTGTCCCGCACACTGCGCCCCTGTTCGCATCAATTTCTCGACTGTCTTTTCCGGTATTTACAGGGACTCATTTTGCATTTAAAAATAAAGCAGCTCCTCAGTCCGTATCTCGTCTCACGCACAATGCTCATATCTCGAAAACCGCAACCTAATGGACTGTGAGAGTCAAGTGCTTGAAGGTTGCTAACGAAATGAGAAATATCGAAAACTCGGCGCCCATGTGTCTTAAAAGTATAGGGGCAAATTAATTAATTGTTCACTCCGTGAAGTTGATGTTGTATTATGTGACACGATAGTTTCTTCAGATGTGTTATTTGTCCTTCCGGCTGGCGTGAACACACTATACAAGATGTCTAGCACATGGTCACCATCACATATTTCATTCTGAATTGCTTCTGTCTTTGCCCTGAAATATAAAAAGAGATGTTACAGTAAACCGAGCTGTGTCAGAGGTTATATCACTATGGTTCAACCGAGACCACAGAGATAAGAAAGCCTGACAACTCCCGCGTGACGTCACAGGTCGAAGACAATGAAATCGCGGCGAGCAAGCGTAGTCTTCCATGTAATACGACGTGCCGTGCAGGTAAATAGAAACAACGTACAACTGGAAGAAGTTTGCTCCATGCAGAATTTAAATAGCACAACAATATTTGTAGTTCTAACTATATGGTCCATTGAAAGCATCTTGCTTTTGTTCATAAACTGCTCCCAGTAACGTTCTCGGTATGCACATGAAAGAAACCATGGATATCCAACAAAAACGCTCAGAAATCATAACTCGCATAAAACAACAATCTCCATCTAAAGAGGAATACCTACGATCACTTCTAAATTCTTTAAAAAAAAAAAAAAAAAAAAATTGTTTGAAAATTTTAGGAATGTATTTATTCGAGCAATGATAGGCCTACTTTTAAAAGAAAACAGTGTTTGAATTTTTTTTCTAGTAATAAAAGTGGTTTGATTTTAACGGCACGTAATGGCTGAAACGTGTCCCGTTTCGCCTATTAAACTGCGGCTAATTTTTCGCAAACTGCCGAATTTCAATTGTGTTTTGTTTAATTCAAATTAAGTCCATAGGCACGTAGCTATAGATTAAGAGAAATACAGGTGCTGGTAGTAATGACACATGTTTATACGTATACATTTACATATACCTACATATATAATATACGCACACATCGTTGGCTCACATTTAATGTATACAAGTTTTCGTCGAAATTTTGCCGTGTGTTGACGTTTCCAAAATTCACAAATTTCTACAAAAATTGATTGGTCAACAGACTATGCTAAGAAAATACCTACTAAATGTATAATTACATTAAAAGGAATAATTTCAATACACAAGTACCTCACGCACATTGTTTTGAGGGGGGAAAAAACACTCCCTCTCACTTTACATTTAAATGGAAGCACTATACATTGGGTATATTCTTTTGAAATTAGACCTTGTGTTCTTGGAAGTTTTGAAATGTGTTATTTCATTGTGCTCTATTGGCAAGGTTGTATACAAGAGGAAGACGGAAATTAGTGTAGGAGGGTATATGGACACTTTGCCATTGAACATGAGTCATTATGCTCCTGATCAATGTCGAAAAGTTGAAAATGTTTGAAAAAAACCTTGGCCTATTATAATGTGAAATAAAATCAGCTAAAATCTATTTCCTAAAATACATTGTTACAAAAGAGTGATTTTATATAGTCGCATTAAGCCGAAATTGATTATGTTTATATAAACTTGCAAACTATTTTTTTATCTTCAAAAAAGCGTAAAACACATATATAACTGATAATGCTAATTATTTTTTTTTTGCTGTATCGTAACAGATTGTTTCATTTTTTTATTTTAATGTCGTCATTAAAAATAGCAAGAGGACTTACGTAATTTCCTTATATTTTCCCCTTTCAATATTAATGTTTAAGTGAAAAAATGAAAACATGTCAGCACATTTTAATGAAATCTTGTGTAAGGAAACATGACCCTAGTCACATGAATTTATCTCAGACATAAGGTACACGATATTTGAAATAGCAAGGCAATGGATTAACTGAACATTTAAACTCGATTTTATAGTTCTTCAGAATAAAATATTTTATTGCAAATGTTTGGTGGCACTGAACTAAATTCTTACACAGAAGTTATATTTTGTACAGTAATATTTATACTGTATGTTAAGTTGATAAATATCAACATACTCTTGAACACTTCCTAGACGCGAAGTACTTCCTCGGGATTGTTTTCGTCTACAAATTATTTGTTTATTTCTTAGGAAATTTAGAACCGTAAATTTGCTGTCCGTTCGGATAATTTCCATGACACCTAGGGCACCGAATATACATTACATTAATTTTTTATTCTGTACTGAGGAACGTAAACTTGCACACCGTAGAGAATTCCACTTTTACTGAACGCTATTACAATCAAAGCAAAACATATCACATGCCGATGTAAACCGTAGATTCGCTCTACGCTGTAAACTACCAAACAGGTACCTATCTCTATGGTCATATTGTACATAAACACCAGCAACGATTGTCCCTAGCCGTGACGTCACTGGCTTGGTAAGAAAAGTTTATCGCGCCTTCTTGTCTCGGTGGTAACCGTTCAATTCGCAACATTTGATTGATTTAAAATAAAATTGTTTGTAGAAAAATTAATAGTATGTGTTATTTTCTCTCTCACACACTCACTTACAGGTTCCATATTTTGCCAGATCGGTCGTGGAATCTCATGAATTTAGAGTACTGTATAACAATTTTGCAAGTAAACGAAAATTAAATGTGAGGACTGTGTGTCTATGCAGGGCGGAAGCTACATTGACCGAGTATTTCAATGTGTTCGAAGTAAAGTTATACAGATTATTATTTCATTCAATGTTTTCTGGTCACGGCATTGTAATGAAAATACGCACAAAATTAAAAATATTTTCAAATCTGACAGGGCTCTGAATCAAGCATGCGCACACGAAAAATGATACCTGACACAAGCAACATGGCTGGCTGTTCGTTTTCACTGCACCAACATTGAGATAAACAGTTAAATTTATGATAAATTCCATATAGAATGGAGTAAATCTGTAACTAATACGATACCGTGAAAGATTATTTCGAAATACATGTAACATTAAGTTTATTCCAAAATTCTTTCGCAATTTATCAATTTCACTAAGCGGCATTTGTTTTCCGATGATGAAAGAGAGACGATTTTCTATTCAGGGATGCCACAATTACTTCACTTACGACCAGCTACAGTTTCCTTATTTCAAGTGCGATATTATTCAGTTGTGATTAAAAAATTATTCGGCGGCAGTAGCTGTCAGAATCTGGGAACATAGCATGAGATGAACTATATAATGTTAATAATATTAGTAAGTTACCTTTTTTTTTTTTTTTTTTTTTTTCCAGAGCTGTGTTCTTGTAAATGCTTCATCTTCCTTTTTCTTGATCTTGCACTAAGTCGCAAACGTTTTCCATTGCCTTTCGCGCTGTACCTACCCATTTCTTATCGCCAAAGAGTAACATGACAACAGACAAACTGTGGAGAGTGCAGATGCTCCAAAAAGATAGTGGATAGTCCGAGGAGGTAGTTAATCATCCTTCAGTCCTTCTACCTGCCAAATGCCCCGGGGCAAAACAGGTCTATCTACGAATTAATTTCTGGAATATAATCGCTTACAAAAGATTTTTTCCATTTATTTCAAAAGTAATCACATTATTTGTAGAGCAGAAGCAGTATTTGATATGCTGTATAATTATCTGAGGAAGTATACTTTTTTTTTTTTACTTTTTAGCTTAACATACCAGTTTACATAGGAAAACAATTATGTATGTGCCAAATTCCAGTTTGTGAAATATTGTAACAGTAAAATGTTTTTCATAAAGAAAATTTGCTGTTTTTAAGTAACAGTAACAATGATTTCATTTTTATTTTTCATGCAGAAGAAATGCCACCTCGAAAAAAATGTATAGTTTTCTTGTAATTTGTGGCGCAAGTTAACATTGGCGACATATAAGGCCAACTGAGTCCCCCGACTCTTAAGGGTCGTATGTACTCAAACGTTTTCTGTGAAATCGTTGTTTGCGCCTAAACACGTGTCTCAGTAAATAAATGTTCTGGAAATACGACATTGTGCCAGAAATGATAAAAAAAAAACAATTGTCTATATCGCTATATTTTAATTTTTATCATATTAAGTGTATTAACGGAGAAAAAAAGCATGAAAATGGTCAAATATCACATTTTTAAAGCTTGCCTATGAAGTTTCTTTAAGCGGTAAGTAAAAAGTACGATTATACCCAGGTAGTTTGATCTGTATACTTTCATCGCGTGTAATAAAATCCCACAGTTAAAGCTCTAGTTTACACAGCAAAGCGTTACGACGGAAACACTGTACGCCTTGCGCATAGGAGCGATGAGGCGCTAGGCATGTGTGTTAGTGTCGCCCGTATCGCTCCCTCGCTTATTGACCTTAAACGCACAGGTACATAAGACCCTCAAGTGTGTGGTGGGTCGCAGGCAGATCTGGCTGTGTGGAGAGGTGGTGACGACGGCTCTGAGGGACCAGGTGTCCGAGGACCTGCCCTGGGTGCGGCCACTCAATCTCTACAGCATCTCGGAGGCGCACGACGTAGCCGCCGCGGACCTGACAGGAGCCTCCCCGGGCGGCGGCAAGTTCTGCTCCGCCGGAAGACTCATTCCTGGGGTCAGCGCCGTCATCCTGGACCGCGAGCTGCGACCCCAGCCCGTCGGCGCCCCAGGCGAGGTACGTCCACTTCGCTGCGTTGAGCGAGTGACGGGATTTGGGCGGCTCTTACACTTCGAGCTCGAATCAGTGAAATCAACCAGTCGAATAAAATTCACTGGAATTCAGTGGATAAGCTACTGCCGACTGGCAAATCAAGATAATAAACTAGGAACAAGTACATTATTGCAGTGGAATTCTCAAAGTTCAGAAGGAAACAGCTTTTTCTAATTATCTGTCTGTGGTGCTGCAATCTTTTTTTTCTGAGTTCTGTGTACGTGCGAGATTTCAATTTAATCCTAGGTCGGCAATGAACACAGTTCAATCAAACCATCGTAATAACATAAACTCACCATTGTCATTAAACTTCAAAGATAAAAACAGTATGCCAACTTCTTAAAAAAAACCTTTTGCCTCATCGCAAAAGGTGCATTTTGGTAGCATTCCTATGCCTGTTAAAACTTAACCATGCTTTTGCACAATTAATATTATTAAATTTTCTGAAATATTACTTATTTTTTCATTATATTCAATTTTTGAATAGATATTATGATTTCCAGGCGTAGATACTATATGTGTCATATATATTGCGAACATTTGAAATTTATTTCAATATGGACATGTCCATTGTGATATATGTTTAGGCACGTCTTCAAATTAATAAACTTTTGCGAGCTTTCAGAAATATTACAATTATGCAAATATGAAAAACACTCATCCAAATGTACTGTACGACTTTTACAATTAAGGGCCATATTGGTGTATTGATCTGATAACACGTCTCATACCAAAGTAATCTGGCTCAATTTGTAGTAGGGTCAATTCAGAATTTTTTATGTAGGAAACAAGACAGACGTTGCCACTGATCTGTTTTTTTTATATTTTTAATGATGCTCTCGTTCTCCTACCAAGGCATTCCATCACAGTTTGGTGCTGAAGATCTCTCCTCCTCTTCCATTACCATCCTCTCTCGGCCCCTTCTCTGTGCCCTCTTCTACTCTTTCCCCCCTTTCTTCCCAACCTCACCACCTCAGCCCACCACACACCACTCTTCCCATGCTCGTATCTCTTTTCTCTCTCCTCACTCTTCCACTTTCTCCCCTTCTCACCTTCATCCCCTTCTTTTCCCTCACTCCCGCTCTCTTCTTCTCTCACTCTGTCACCATTTCTCCCCTCTCTTCTCTATCTCTCATCTCTGTTGTCCCTCTCTGTCTCTCTTACTCCCACCCTTCCCCCTTTTCTCCATTCTGTCACGCATCTCTACCATCTCTTCCCCCTCTCCATCTTACAATTTTATCTCTCTCTACCCCCCCCCCCCCCCTTGCTGCCTTTCTCAATTTGGTGAATTTCCTCTGAACAGGTGTACATCGGCGGACCGACTCTAGCGATCGGCTACTTGAACCGGCCGGAACTGAATGCTCAGAAGTTCATACCACGACCACCTCTGGTGTCCGCCACTGTAGGTCCCAGGCTGTACAGCACCGGTGATTGGGGTTACCTGCTGAGTGACGATGAGCTCGAGATCTGTGGTCGCTGCGACACCATGGTCAAGATACGTGGCTACAGCATCGAAGTACAGGTATGCTGCGACAGATGCCGACGGTACGTACGAGTGTGATATGCGAGTGTCATGTTGCGTGTGTATGCGTGCGGGTTTGAATATCCCTCCTTGCAGGAGGCATCATGGGAACTGGGAACCATGTTGCCAGATGGAACAGGTATGAACAGTTGCCAGTTCTAGCATTGAGAACTGATACCCCTAATTGACTGAGTTAGTTCACAAGACAACCGTGTTACCCTGTCTTATCAATTAGAGCCCCGAAGATTTTGCGAATTCACTCGCTGGCAAGATAGACTTGAATCACCTTTTTTTTTGTACTGAACTGTAGTCCAATGAGCCAGTAATGAACACGAATCAATATATAAAAGAGAGTGAGCAATGGAGTAAAAAGGCTTCTCAGTGGAATACCAAAAAATAAACAAACAATATTTTCTCGAGTGTAGCCTGCTGTGAAATAGCTCGTCGTATAGCTAACTCCGACACTGAGTGTCGTGATTCGTGAGCAGACACCTGCAATGCGTGACAGTTTAAATCATCCGATCACAAAAGTGGATTTGGGCTCTAATGTATTGCAGTACAAGTAGTTATGAAATCTTTCCGAGTAAAACAGGTGGCCCTAGCCATGGCCCGATTCCTTCCCCGTTTACAATTTTCGATCTCTAATGACTTCAATTTTGTAAGACGTTAGCCATACATACCATAAACCTTGGCATCAAAATTAATGTTCTGACATTGCAATTTATCACTTACAGGCTGTCGAGTCTGCACTTCTGCAACTTCCCATGGTCAAAACTGGGTGTGTGTTAGAGCATGGCGAAGAAGGTTCCGACAAATTCTTGGTTGCCTACATCGTATCAGTAGGAAAGACTTCACGCAAGGATGTGAGGGCTGCTCTTAAGAAAATACTCGCTTTTTACATGATTCCTTCCAAATTTGTGTTCTTACACAGGTCAGTGCTTTCCTCTTTCTAATGGTAATTTTTAAATGAAGTTGCTGGCAAAATAAATAAAAAAGATAACTTTTGTTGTATCTTCCCAGTTTGCCGATTTTGGAATCTTCTGGGAAACTTGATAAGAAAATTCTACGAAAAATGGAACTGAAGGATGAGGATAGTGCAGACGTGCAAGATTTACCAACAACACCGATGGAACTCAGGCTTGCTGGTATATGGTGCCGCGTTCTAGATGTTGAAAGTATTGATGTACAAGAGAGCTTCTTCGATCTTGGGGGGTAAGTACATGCTGGTCGTTCAGAACTTTGCAATTTTTTTAGACTGTGAGATAGTCCCACATATTGCTCACTTGCAGTTATCTGAACACTGTAAGGCCCCGATTAGTTCAGAGTAACTGCACATTGCTTACTCCTCTATGACTTTCCTGTGTAATTCCCACCCCCCCCCCCTTTTCCAGGTCATCTGTATTTTGATCCACGATCTCATTTCTACCTTCGTAAACGTGTTGTAAGATGTACACAACATTCCATTCTCTTCAATGCAATGACAGTATAGCTTAAGCTCCAACGATTTACATAGACATTACTCTATGCACTGACTGTATTTTGCGCTCTATGCATTGATAGGAGTGTCAATGGATGCCACTCACAGACTGGTTCATGTGTGGTGTTGTCCATAGACTAAATATGATATAGACAGCTTATTTGTCTTCTGCACATGTAACCAACATTGACCTACCACAAAGTAAGACAACTGTCAAAGACACATGATTAACAATGTTGAAAGTGTTTGTTAAGTCTTAATTTTTAAATGGCAAGCACCAACTTGTTATATTAATAAAATAATTTTACCAATCTGAATAAGTTGGATTTGGTAGGTTTGAGGACAATGGCAAGGGGCTGAGGTGCCAAGCACTGCCGCCATCTTGTTTCTGTCCGCCATTTTGTTTTTACACTTCAAACTCTATCATTTTGCCTTGTTTTTTCATGCTATATCATTCTGTCTTGTTAATTCATGCTCTATCACTCTGTCTTGTATTTTCATTCTCTATCATTCTATCTTGTTTCTTCATGCTCTGTAATTCCACTTGTCTCTTTCCTTTCTTCCCCTGTTCTCTCTCGTCACATTTGACCATCATCTACGTAGTTCCCTCGCTACCTACTAGGGGTGCTGGTGTGTGCCACAGTCGTCTGTTATCTTTGATTCATTTGCAGTAGTTCCTTCATCGCCTGCTAGGAGACACTGGTGTATACCACTGTCGTCCGCCATCTTGTTTACAATAGTTTAAGTCGTCGAGTGGAAACCAGGAGCGCTGTTGTATAACTTTTTGCAGAGCTCAAAAAATCTTGTGGAGGGGTGCGGGATCGAACTTATGACAATTTTCTAGTAGTGAAGTTTTGAATTCCTCCTACATTTTAAGAAACTCAGGGGTTGGTCAAACTATAATGATCAGGAAAATGCAGTAAAAATTAAAGGGTAAAAGTGAAAATATATGCTACAAATGCTTAGCCACACCATTGTTTTTTTCTACTATGAAGTTACAGATGCTTAAACTCTGTCATAGTCATAAATTACTTTATGGATCACAGGATTCATAGGCAAATTGCAACAGTACAGCATAAACCTAGGATATAGGCCTAAGAGATGATCACAAATAAATGATACATGAGTCACAATGTACATGTAGAAGCCAGCTGATGAATCATACACATTCCTAGATTTCATCTATGAAAAAACTAATGTTCATTATATTTCCATAATTTTTTAATGTTTATAGGATTGGTACTCAAAGAATTAATGCATAGGCATAGAGACTGGAAAACAACAGAACTGCATATTTTATCATGTTTTTAGCACTATAGTGTAAGCCTATTTGAGTAAGTGGAGTGGGGAGATTTGGGCGGTTCTTGGCATCAAGATCTTGAGAGCCAATGAGGATGAAGTGTAGCGAGTATGGAGCAGCACTGGAATGCAGGTGTGGGGGAGATGGAAGATCCCCAAGAAAAACCCGCAGACCAGTGGAAATCGTCTGGCACGATTCCCACATGTGGAAAACCTGGAGTGACCCAGCTGAGAATTGAACCTGGTTCACCTTGGGAGGCAGGTAGGTAGTCTGACCACTACTCAACCATGGCCCCATCTGAGTACGTTAGTTCTCAGCATGCCCATCGGGAGACAAACATAAAACAATAATTTGACAGTTCCTAAAAAATTTATGTCAAATTATATTCTTGAACGACAGTAGAGAAGTGGGTTAACTGAGCTCACAACTATTTCTTTTTTATTTATTGGCACTCACTGCATGGAGCACGGCTGGTGAGTGAAATAAATGAAGAATTTGGTGTTCACCTGACAGTCACTGAACTGTTCTCACACTCTACAATCTCAGCCATGGCAAGTCTTCTGGAAGACCCTAAGCGAAGCGTCAGTGTGACAGACAGGCTGGATCTCAAGGCGGAGGTAGACAGACACGACCAAGTAAAGTTTATGTGAGTATTTATTGTTTTCTGCTGGATGTGTATTAAAGAAATTAAGTAGAAGTACTAATTCCACTTTTATCTTTAAGTCTTTCCGATAGCCAGCATTTTTATTTCTCCAGATTTTGAGAATATTTTATGGTTTTGTGACGTGATATTGATGATATAGTCCATTCACGGTTACTTCCTACTTTTCTGAAGTCCAGCTAAAGTTCTATGTCCAGGATATTCTTCCACCACTTGCAAACAAAGCTGAATGGAGTTTAGAAAATTATATTAAAGGGATAGTGCACCGCATTCGTGCGCTCTCATTGTAATAATATTTTGCATAAGAACTATTTCTTACTAGTCATTATCAACAATCCTATTTTCTCCCAATTTTATTCATATTAATTATGAATTAAATATTGTAATTTATAAATAAAACATAAGTAAAAGTTTGAAGCCGGCTAAGAGCCAGCAACAGATAGGCCATGACGGCACTTGCCGCCCTCACTGACACGTGCACTCAGCTGCCACGATAACGGACTTTCAGGGTAAAATGTGTGTAAAAATTATCTTTGCATAATATTGTGCCAAGTTGGCTTTTGAAATTTAAAGTGAGCGCTGCGCTGAAGAGCTGGACACTGATATTCAGGCGTGACTGCCTTCAAAAAACAATTTCTTGATAATGATATTTGTGATTTAAAATTGCTTAATAATTTTGTATTGAAAATAATTTAAGTGCCATTTTCACTTGGCGTGCATAGCACTTCTGCTTGTGTGAACCCCGTAGGCAGCCATGGTAGGTCCACGCATCCCCTGCCTCTTGCCTCTAGGCAGTCATCCTAGGAGAGCTGGCGAGGTAAGACACTGTCACGTATGAACTTCATATTTTTGCATTGAGTTACGTTTCAATAGTCCTCATGTAGTTTTCTGCTTAGCCTTTGGTTTGTGTACGTTTGCCAGACATCCCCAGCATTACGATTCTGCTTAAATGATTATTTTGTGTCCTTGCGCCTTTTTAAAACTTAAGATGAGGGGAGAGGTAATGGCGGAGAGGCCACGCGGCCCACGCACTTTGTAAATCAGGCAACATCCGCCCATGTTAAGGGCTTTTGTATTGTAATTTCTGCTTCATTGCCACAAGCAATATTAAGGGTAAATTTGTATGTGCATATTTAAGGATTTTGTCATGTTTTATTGTGTTACTGCCACATCATTTGTGACCACGCGGTCATCAGACGCTGTCCGTTTCTACGCTATCCTTGCACTCACAGTGTAATTTCTTGCAATTTAATGTGCGCCACAATTTTCTTAGGGTTTTATGTATAATTTCCATTCAGGGTTCTTATAAATTTTTATGTTTGATGCTTTTATGTCTGACCACGCGGTCAACAGCACATGTGGATATTTCTGCCATCAGGCGAGCTGAAAACGTTTGAACGTTTGAATCACCCACAGTGTAATTTTCTGCATGCCACCGTAATTTTGTCAGACAGGTTTTCAATGATTTTTACAGAAAATATTGCAATTTCACCTGCACCACATGTCCCGCTACGAACTTCACTCAGCTGCATCCGCACCATTTAAGATTGTTTTCATGCGTCCACGTGTTTCTTCTGCCTATTCATGTCGTGTCCCACCTTCAAGTGATATTTTTTAAATTTTGTATGGCGACATTATTTGATCCTAGCCTGCTATGTGTTTGACCATCGCCACACTGACACGTGGTTTGGCGATGAGTCCCGATGAGTAAGCGTTAGTGAGAGGATAAGCCCGTAGTAACTTCATCATTTTTCATTTCCTGTGTCCCGTCTCCAGGAAAACCCTCCAGTTCACCCTAGCAGCTGTAGGATCTCTTTTCTTGCGGAGACTGTCATCTGGCACCATGAGGAGATCATTCATCTAGGAGTGCGCGAGTTGAGTTACGTGGTGGGGGAATCACCCACCAGAACTGGCTAGTCACGTCCGAGGTTAACATTTAAAAATCTTTCTGGCACGACATGTAACAAAGGAAAATAAAAATCAATCCTAACAGTGCAATTAATATGTCTTCTTGTAGAGTTGACAACCAGCAACCTCCTGAGTACAGTGTTTATTATAAATGTTTAGTATTGACAAGTGCTTTGTAAAGACGTTTGGGTGAGACGGACACACAGAACCCACAGCATCCCTGAGTCTCAAAGTGCGGTGTATAGGAAGCACCACTGGCCCCCACCTACAGTAAGTAAATAGTGTCATCGTTTGTCTTGTGTTTCACCCAACAGCATCAAGTTCAGTGAACTGAAAATAAGGTACTTTTTATGTTAACACACGTATAAAACGTGATACATGGCGTAGTTATTAAACAACCAAGCACGTCATACATAAGAGTGATTTTTCAAAGGTTTGACTCAAAAAGTGTTAAGATGCCGTAAATAACTATAAATTTAAAAATCCTGTAAGTAATTTTAGTCGTTTACTTATTAAGAAGCAATTTTCCTGCAATATCATGATGTTTACAGACTATTATTTAATTCACAACAAAAAAAATATTTAATATGTTGAAAATGTAGATAATAATTGAATGGGTGAGAGTTAAAAGGAAAACATTCCATGTTTTGATGATTGTGAACTGAACACTCCAGGTTGTTCTTTACACCAAGGTGCATCTGGTAACGTGGAGAACGGAAAGATTCCATCATTCTAAAGGCCTTGAAATTATGCATCTATTTTGTGTCGAGGTCTAAAAGGAAAGATTCCTGAAATTGTTCCCTTTTTGCCCTCACTGCTCGGACTGGCTGATCTGCGTTGTGGTCAAAGGTTCCCGGAATTATAGTAGGTGTTTGAGTGTGTAAAACACAGGTACCAGGTACCATTTAGTATTGCATCAAACGTGCTAGTGAACGGTTCATTCTAGGTTCATTGCGATTTTACTGGAACTGTGGGGAAAATGTGTATGATTTGAGTGAGTCAAGCGATGAATGCTCGCAACCAAACAGAGGAAAAGGTGGATGTGGACGTCTACAAGATATCAAGAAGACGATGAAAACCAGGGGAGAGGAGTTCGCGACTAATAAAGGTAAGCTGGTCGAGTTGCAAATCCAGGCATTTCCGACAAAAGTTTCGCACTGCTCATCAAATACTGTGACGTATTTGGTCTCTGAACTGACATGCAGGAAAATGCACAAA
Source organism: Dryococelus australis (assembly GCA_029891345.1). Taxonomy (NCBI): domain Eukaryota; kingdom Metazoa; phylum Arthropoda; class Insecta; order Phasmatodea; family Phasmatidae; genus Dryococelus; species Dryococelus australis. Next base: position 34,819,420 of record CM057008.1, read on the forward strand.
CTTTCCCTCTCTGTAAATCCAGAACTGCAGAACGTAATACGAATACTACTTTAAGTATTTCAAAGAAAACTTCAGCTGTCATTTTGGGTCACGAAAGACAAAGAATAGAGAGGTGAAAAATCTCATCTGCACACATAAACATGAAAAGAGTTTCCACGTGGCTTGCACGCTAAAAATATAGATTTATAAATTAAAAATATTTTTACGTTAGCATCGTGATGCTATGCCACTGATATACTCTTTGGTTCAAACCGAGATTACAGTGATAGAAGGCCATTTGGCTTCTTAATGGCATGATAAATCAAAGCCCCATTCTGCAGAATTTATATCTCTTGAAATTTTTTCTGGCGTAAGCTTAATGTTTATTCCAAAATATAAGAGAAAGTGATGTCGACACAAAAAAAAATAATTTTAATACAAAATAATATCTGCTCTATCTTACATATTTTTCTAACATTTAGAATTTTTTTTTTTTATATTCCAGAATGGAACTAGGGGTTAGAGCATTCTGGAGGTCATTACAGACACCATTTACCAAGTCTCGGAGGGACAAAATTTTATTGACTGGAGCTACAGGTTTTATCGGATCGTTCATTCTTCGGGAGCTGCTTCTTTCCACAAAGGTTAGTTCAAACATCTTTGTAAATTTTTTTTGTGAGAATATTGTGGAAATAAAATGAAACCATAATTGTGCATTCAAGAGTCAACTCTAATGCCACAAACATGGTGAGAGTGAACTTGGCAGAAGAGTTGAAGTTATTGCTGTTCGAAAATTCAAAATTATTATACGCTGTTCATGGTAAAATGAGCACTTTCGAAAGCCCTACTTAAGATCTACTTGTATACATGTTGTGTATTATTCCGCCTTATATAAAATTAACATTTCTATGGGCCTCGCCACTTTATTCATGCGTCGGTCAAGTAAAACTGTGAAATTATTAGGAAAGTAAATATGATACAAATAATTTAAGTTATCACAAATGGTTAACTAACACTTTTTATTTGACATCAAGATATGGAAATATTTTCCATCCCTAGTTAACAACTTCTGGGCGATTGTCACTCAGTGCTTCCATTAAAATATATGCATTCAGGGGCAGTGACTTTTTTCTAAGGTTCATTTCCAAAGTGCTCACTTTATCGTGAACAGCCTTTATGTGTGTTTTAACATACATTCATTTGGGGGGGGGGGGGGGGGGACCTCCACATCTGCTGTAGTTGCTGCTGGCCAAAGTTGCAGTCCAATCTGGTGCCAAATGTTCTCGCTGGGCGAGAGGTCTCGGGACCTCGCTAGCCAAGGCAGCATGTTGACATCATGAAGGCAATCCAGAGATAACTAGACTGTGTGGCGACGGGCATTACGCTGCTGGAAAATGGGGTTTCAAGCTGCACCAGGAATGGGAGAGCACATGGTTCCTCGATGTATCACCGTGCCATCAGAGTTCCTTCAATCACCACCAGTGGGGTGCGGGAATCGTAGAAGATGTCACCCCAAGCCAACCTCTCAGGGTGGTGTGCCTCTCTACAAAAAAGCATGTATCACGGCGCTGGCCAGGAGGTCTCTAGATTCGAATTAGGCGGGCGTTTGTATCCAGACAGATCCGTGATTTGTCGCTGAAGACAGCTCGTCACCAATCCACAAGCTGCCATACTGCTCGTTCCCAGCAGAAGGTCACATATGTTTGCAGATGCTCAGGTCGTAATAGTAGATGTCATAATGGACACAGTGATGACATCCCACTCTGCTAGCCACCTGGTTATGGTACTGATGAACACAGGCATATCCCCAGCTGCCGTAACATGTCCCTGGATGGTGCTTAGTCTCACATGGTGGAACAATCCTCCATGATGGTGGTTCGTCGAGATTGGCCAGAGTCTTCTCTACGGGTGTGTATACACCCCCCCCCCCCCCTGTTTTCACTGCATCCAACACAGACTCACAGTGTAGGCAGAGCCGTTTAAGTGGTGAGCAATGCAGCAAAAGTCCAACCTGCATATTGGAGGCAGAAAATGTGGTCTCTCTCAAACGCATCCAGCTGGTCAAAGGCTTGTCAAATGCACCGTCGGGGCAAGCTGCATGTCACTGCACTTGGTTGTGTGGCTCACACTGCTACTAAAGCTTATTTGTTGTCCTGCATCCTTTAGCAATTGTGCCAACTAAAAGAACAACAGATAAAGATTACGAAGTTGCCACAAGAGCCGAAAAGAAGAAGCAGAGATAACGAATTTCCGAAATGGAGAGTGAGTCGTGACTCTAAAAAACAGCAGTACATGAGAACAAACTGAACGATTCTTTTGAACTAATCGTTTCACTGAACCGATCCAAATGAATTGATTGCTCCATCTGAATCGTTCTGCCCATTACTAGTTGGTACGGGCATGTCAAGAGCAAGAGATTGGGAAAAGAGGGGGGGTGACAAGGGGAATTGTAGAATTGGAGGTGATTTACCAAAGTAATTTGCCTACAGACTGGAAAACCACGGATAAGAGCTGTAGCCAGAAATTTCTGATTGGGAGGATTACACTGCCCGATGGGAAAGGAGGAAGGTTACGGTGACGTTAATGGACAAATGCTAGAAGAAAATTTACGTCACAGTATAATAAGATGCATCATAGTTTACAGCAGTTATGTAATTTTGTCACAATTAAAGACTTGTTAATAAGATCAATAATAATTGATAACCAATTTTTGCAGCAAAGGGTGGGAGGGATTATACATCCTCTTTATCCACTCCTGGATATGCCCACATCATGTATGATAGTAAAAACTACCCAAAAAAACAATTCTCATAAGGCCTTGCATTATACAGTTTACCATAGAAATTTCTTGATTTGTAAAGTCTAATTGAAGCATTTTAATTTTAAGTTTTGAATTAATTGGTTATTTGAATAATTTATTTTGAAAGGAAGTTCATTATTATTTGATATGACAGAAATAATGTTAATACAGTATGTATTGCTGTCACAGTTGCTGCCTTTAATTTTTGTGACGAGTGAATAATTTTTATATAAGTTAGTAACATACATTTTGGTTGACTTTTGCAGGAAATATTAATATTTTATTCATTGGCTGTGATGTATTTTTTTATGGTTAGCTCTGTACATGATGTTAATCGAGGGCTGTAAAGCTAGCATTAAAATATGTAAACTTTTTTTTTGTTGATTAATATTTCTTTACCTACAGGCAACAGTCTTCTGTTTGGTGAGGGAATCACTCGATTGTTCGATATTGGACAGGATCAAAAACACATTCCATGAGTATGGTCTACTGGACACCGGCAACAATTCTTGTGAACTCGAAGAATGTCTGGAGCAGCGAGTAATTCCCATAAAAGGTGATAGTCATCTTTATATAGGTGACCATTTACATAAAATTTTTTATAAACATTGAAGGATTTTAAAGAACTGAAACCGGTAGGTTTGTAAAAAAAAAAAAAAATCCTAAAGTTGTGTGTGTTCAAGTTATACATTTGTTCTAAGAAATATTAATTTCAGTGATATATACAATATGTTAAGGTTATTATTTTGACATTTATATTCAGCGGACACAAATTAAGTTATACATGATATCACTAATGACGAGGACGACAGCCCTGAAAGCTGGCGATTGAAACTATGACACAACCAAGAGGACTAGAATGAATGACTCTGTTTACATTTGTCATTGCCTTCCCCAATATCTAGGTGAGTTATACTACCTACCTAAGGCTGTGTGATATCTGCTCTTCAATATTGTTTTAATATATTATACCATATTGTATTTGGTGCAAAGCATTGCTTCCAGAGTATTGAAAATCATCACTGTACCTATCACAAATGTCACTTATATTGACATTGCAAAAATTAACATCACTAGTATCAATCATGTTTATATTGCAAGTGTTGAAATTCCAAATATTCATCAAATTGACATCACAGATATCAATATCATAAATACTGTTCATACTGACTTTTCAAACGTTGAAACCTAAATATCCTTTTTTTTATATATAGCTAAATTACAACAACCATTAATATTAAATTTACCACAGTATTATTAGTGTTATAATTTCTTTAGAATAATAATCACTAATAGTTTTATATACAGCATAAATAGCAATATAAAAAATAAATAAAAATATTTTGATTTCCGGAACATAGCAGTATCATCAATATAGAAATATTGCCAACATTGCATAGACCTAGCTCTAATTTAGCATATTGCTAATAGTATATCTCAATATATGATATATTGTTCTACATTGTTGGACCATTTCACAGTTGTGATATTTCAAAAAATATTATTTTGTGATTACTTTATCCCCATACTGCACATTGACAACCCTATTACATACCAACCATATGAAGAATTTGAAGGGTCGGTGATGGAAATAAAACAGGATCCTCTGGGTGTGAGGCAATAGTGCTACCAGGACACCATAGAGGTGGTAATTTTTATTACATAATTAGCTGCATTGTGCGAGTTGTGCACATTCAGGGGAGTAGATTAGGGTCTGTAAAGTGTGTTACGGCAAACATTCTATTTTTCAGGGACTGTGATGGTGCAGTGGGTACACTGCTCACCTCCCACCAAAGTGAACCAGGTTTTATTCCGGCGGAGTCACCTCCTGATTTTCGCATGTGAGAATCGTACAGAACGATCTCTCGTTTCCCCTGCCCTTGCATTCCGGCGCTACTCCATGCTCACCTCGCTTCACCCTCATTGGCTCTCAAGACTTCAATGTTAAGAGCCGCCCCAATCTCGCCACTCTCCACTCTATTTTTCAGCAATGAATAACTCTGACTTTGCCTGGGTTTTGTAGTGAACTGGTGAGCTAGTTGTGTCATCCAGTTATTTTGGTCAGAGTAGTACAGAGTGAAGGGCGCAGTGGTAACACACTGGACTCACATTTGGCAGGATGTGGGTTCAATTCCCATTCCGGCCATCCTGATTTAGATTTTCCATGCTTTTCCGAGATCATTTCAGGTGAATGATGGGATGGTTCCTAACTGGAGGCCATGGTCGATTCCTCTCCCGTTTCTGTTTCTCTGAGCAATTTTCTCAGTCTTTAATGAGCTCACTTTTGGCGAAACATTTAGCCCAACCTACTTAAACCTACGAGTACATGTTAGCCATATTTCCATATCTGAAAAACCATAAAAAAAAAAAAGTAGAATAATAAATGACAAGAGCTCTTAGCTGATTGGTTACAACTGATGTAGGTGATATTTCGCTGGTGAACCTTGGCTTAAAGGAAGATGACTACGTGTACTTGTCGTACGAGGTGGACAGCATCATCCACGTGGCAGCCACCGTGAACCTGGTGTACCCTTATGAAGCCCTGCACAGCAGCAACGTGGTTGGGACGCAGAACATTCTCACGTTGGCCGTGGAGAACAAGATCAAGCCCATCCATCACATCAGGTGAGGTGCTGGTCACAGAAACTCATGGCCCCTCCAGAATGAGCTGTCGGCAATTGGCACATATGATTTTGTCTCGGACAAATAAAAATGTGTTGGCAAAAACATCAACACCTATTTTAAAATAGATTCAGGATGCCAGTACCCGAGTGTCCATTGTTCAATATTCTTGATACATGTTGTGTATATGATATAGAACCATATGACATGTGATTTTTTTGGCCTAATTAATTAAGAGCGTAGGAACTTAGGCTCCCGTATTCCAAAATTTTCAATTTTTCGGTGCTATACATGTTTTGAAAACTATTCTCATTTGACTCCAGATAATTTACGTTTATGTGGTACTTATATAAATTTCTTTCAGATAGTAAAATAAAAAGTTATTGTAAAATATGGCCTTAAGTGTAAGTTACACAAATTTGTGTCTTTATATATATTTTTTTTCACCACGGGGACATCGGGTAGTGTTTCATGGAGCCACACATGTGTTGCAGTACAGATGCAGTTTTCCCGCTCTGTGCCCGTGGCTGCCATGAGGATGGCGACATGTCAACACATGCAGACAAGCTACATAGTGGCTATGCACAAACCAAGTGGGTGTCGGAACAACTGGTCCTTCGTGCCAAGGCGAAAGGTCTCCCTGTTGTCATCTACAGGTAGGTAATGCCATAGGTGGACTGGAAGGGCAGGGGCCTCTGTAGGAAACATAAATTATTTTTGTGGAATCTGTGGGTGCATTGGTCTAGTTAAGTTTATCCAGGGCTTCAGAAAATAAGATATTAAGTTAGGAGTTCATAATTTGGCCAAATTTAATAGTATTTCTAAGTAATTACTTTTCTTTCCTTCTTTGCGTCTCTCTTATCTTATGGATCTGAGCTTTACTGCCGAGGACTTAACATTTTCTGTTAATTGTCTTTTATTTTTATGCAGATCTAAGGGGCCCTCTGGTTGTAAGTGCCTCAGTGGGATTTCCTTTCCAACATCCCAACCCTGGCCGGTCTGCCTTAACGGGCCTGCCTACCAAACTGGCAGTTGCGAACTTCAAATGGGGAGTCAATGTTAAACTAAATTCCTTCTCATTGCGCCAATTTTAAAGATAATTATTTCAAACAACAAACAAGTTGATGCAATTTTTTCAGAGATTAATGCTACATAAAAATTGTTTTCGGGGGGGAATCAATTTTTTTTTTTGTTATATGCAAATTTCAATATTTACATTTTATAAAAAATGTTATAAACAAAAATTTGGCAACATATTTTAACGTAGCATCATTCCTTAAGAAACTTCACATAGAATACTTTTTTGTTTGAAATAGTTATCTTTAAAATTGGCGCAATGAGAAGGAAGTTTGTTTAACATTGATTCCCCATTTGAAGTTCGCGGCTGCCAGATTGGTAGGTAGGCCCGTTAAACTGTGTGATTCTGGAGTACAGGGGGGTTATGATGAAACTGCACTATCTTAGTTTGTAGGTGCAGTTCATTCAATGTTATTTCCAAGTTTTCTCAAGCCCTACTGAAGCTCTACTTTGCTTCATACAAACAAAGCTTAGTGAAGTCTAGAAAACTACACAGAAGATACAGCACACCGCATTTGTGTGCAGTCGCTTTAATAATACTTTCCATAAAGAACTATTATCTTACTATAAGCTGTTCACAGTAAACTGAACACTTTGAAAGGCTAAAGCCCTGCTTAAGATCTACTTGTATACACGTTGTGTGTTCTTCCGCCTTATGTAACATTAACATTGCCATGGGCCTCACCACTATATTCATGCATCGGTCAAGTGAAACTGTGAAATTGTTAGAAAAGTAAATATTTTCCAAATTTGCTCATTTTTACACTTCGATGCAATAAATAAACAGGAATCAAAAGATATGTTTAGTTATCACAAATAGTTATCTAACACTTTTTTTCAACTTTTAAGATATGGAATTACTTTCCCTCCATCATTACCAACTTAACTGGGTGCATGTTGCTCAGGTCGCATGTTAAAATATATGCAGGTAGGAGCAGTGACTTTTTTCTAATGTTGATTTCAAAAGTGCTCACATTATCGTGAACAGCCTTTAGGAATTACTAACACACTGCATGAATGTTCCGCGACCCTGATTTTAAGTGTCCCTTTCTCAAAATAAAATGAATACAATGGAGTTTTCTGCAACATTTCCAGAACTCTAATACCTTCCACCTAGCTGGCAGCAACCCCATGACAGCTTTATGTATGCTTTTCTGCAATAAAATGTGTACTTGGGAAAGTTAACAAAATAATCTAACTGAATAAAGTTAAAGTTAGAGTAAGAAAAAGTTAACTGATTAAAGTTAAAAGTTTAAATCCAAGCAAATAAACTGATTAAAGTTTAAGTTAAAACCAAATAAACCTAATAAAGATAAAAGTTAAAGAACGACAAAAATCTTACAGTTAAAATAAACTCTCAAATGTTTTGTCGTTGATGTTCATTTAAAACATAAAAAAATTAAAATTTATAGTTTTAGAAAAAAAAATTTCCTCAACTAGGTTGCTGAATGCCGAGTCAGATAAGCCTACTTATAAAAATTATGAATTAACAATCATGTACAAAACCATTTGTAATAAAAACTTCTAAAATACTCTCTTATAGCAAAATGTAGCACAAAACCAGACCAGTGCACAAAAACAACAACACTCTAAATGTGCATGCTGCACGAGGATACTGTGCAACCATGATTTTTGCGTAGTGAGAGATTGTATCGATATATTGCAATGGTGGCATCTCGCCTACCTCACAATCGTGCTGTGTGTGATTAATGACTTTCTTCGATTCAATACGTAATGTCAGTGTATCGATCTGTATATCGTGGTGTGCAACTCGATGGCAGTCAAATACGTTGCGTGTTTTTAAGAAATTTGTCAAGATATAAAGAGCATTTGTATATATTTCGTCGTCATCTTTGGCCTTCAGGTGATTGCAACGTTAACTAACGTTAGTTTCAATTGTTAGCCAGATATTTTAACAATTAAAAGTTTAAAGTTAACTAGTTTGAAAATTAACTGATAAGTTAAAAAGTTACACACTTTTTCTAAAGAGTAATTATACTTGTTGATTTTTTAAAATCATTAATCCCAAGTATGATAAAATGACAGGGTTACCATAGAAAGTCTCACAGTGGTACATTGCCAACAGAAAGACTTCACACCAGTTCACACAGGTATTGAAGAATTAACTGTACTGTATGTACCTGTATCATCAATTTAAGCCTCAAATACATAAATACTTCCTGCAGTGTGGTATCTGTCAGATTAAAACAGTAATTTTAATTTTCATTTGGAAGAGACAATAATGTCAGAATTAATATGGTACCTAAGTTTGTGTATTAATGATAATGACCAGACGAGAACATTTTATTAAATAATTGAAAATTATTGGTACCTCTGGTGTTTAGCTGGTGCCAAAGTCTATTCCTTTAAAACATTCGTATTCTTCATCATCCTTTAAATAACTAAAAATTATGGTTGTACGATTACTTACGGAGTATACCAAAATGAAAACTAAAAATGACAACTTTCATTTTTGTTTTGGTAAGAAATTTGGTTGCAGAAAGTAGTAGTAGTAGTAGTAATAACAATAGTAGTAATAATAATAATAATAATAATAATAATAATAATAATAATAATAATAATAAATCCTTGATTTTGATGAATGTTCAGGTGTCCAATGGAAGTTCATTTAATGTACCAGCAAAGGAAATTTTTGCCTGTTGATAATTTTGTTAGTTTTTATTATTTTATAACTAAAATAACTACATAAAACAGAAATTAAAATACAGGCAAGAACCCCGGTGGTAAAATCCCCATATCATAACATTTTTTTGGTTTGGTTTTGTAACAAATTTGTTACAGTGAATAACTTGCTAAAATCTTACGAAATGCGATAAACTTTTGCAAAGACTGCTCTTATGAAACGTATTTTTCCTTTTAGTTTCAGTTTCACGAAAGTTCATAACATATTTTTTGTTTTCGTGTCATGAGAAAATATTTGCATTTGAACCACTCTACTAAAAATGTGTTATTTTTGTGGTGTAGGTGTGGTAACATTGGAGGACCTGAAAAACATCCATGTTGGAACAAGGCTGACTTCACTCTCCTAATGCTCCAAGGCTGCTTGCAAACTATGACGGCTCCAGACGTAGACTGGCAGGTAACAAGTGGCTGTGCTATTTTCAACAACAACAAAAAAAAAAACTGACTATTATTGCGTGATGGAAGCTTTCCAACACATGTAACATAAACTCATCAGTGTGAAATCCATTTCTGAAAGCCTTCTCATACAAAAGTTGGGTGATAATTAACGAAACACAAATTTATTTCAATAAGCAGAAGTCTTTTTGAACAGAAATAAACTGCAAGGCAATGAAATTCTTCTTACTACCACAAAAAATTAAACACTGTGGCTTGTTCTATGGATATAGGTAATTTTTTGCCAGCATATATTTTTAGCCATTGCGAAGACTACTATTTATACTTTAGTGAAATAAAAAAACAATTGTTTGTACACTGCATAGGGGTCGACATTGTTAAATGGTCGTTAAGTAATGTGGCTCCACATGGGCTGATCAAGTCTGGGGATGGATAACCATCATCTAAATGTTCATGTGATCAACCGCGCTAGACTTCTACAACCATACACATGGACTGCTTGCATGTTCAGTATTATTTGTACTTACATAAATGCATACGTCATTGCTGTGGTCATTTTGATGAATCTGCAAATGTTGTTACCATCTTAATACGTACCATGAAAAAATGTAATTTCTCCAATACCCTACCAAAATAATATATGTACACACTTTGTTTCAAAACAATTAAACAAGAAAAACATATTTTTTCCCTTATTTCACTAGTGCTGTTTACGGTATATGTCATTAAAACAAACTGTTCTATCATTTAGGTTTTTTACCATACCTGTGATTATGTGGTGCTTTTTTATTTAATGAGTAAGCACAGCAGTCTTGGTTAGTAGGTGTAAACATGAAATGAAATCACATAGTAATATTTATGTTGACATGAGGCTGAAGGATACACAAACGGAAGAATAAAAAACTACGAAGGGCTTTCGAAAATACTCACTTTATCGTAAATAGTCTACATATAGTGCGATAAGCTGGCTCTCTTTCCACTCATTTTAATAAAATCTCAGGTTTGAATAAAAGGTGCAGGTTGTCAACAATTGTTCACAAAATCACGCCAAAAATTTTACCAAATGGGAGTCCAAAAAAACTAAGTGTAATAAGTCACCAACAAAAACGAAAAGAAAGCCAAGTCATAAGAACACAAGCAAAGTGAGAAGGTACGCGAACGAGAGCACAATGGCAGGGCTAACATGTTTAGTTGCACGCGGAAACATTAGATCTTCTGAGGGGTAGAATGTGGATGGAGTTAATAGGTATTGGCTAGGGCTGACAGCCTATGAGAAGGGGGAATTTGTAATTTCAGATATGTGCTACATCCAGTACAGCATTCACCAAGAAGAACAAAACATTCAGTTACCAAAAAAGTGCAACAAATTTATTTTTCATCCAATTTCTCTCAAATTTTAATAGTTCCTCAAAAACAAGTTGGTATAGAAAGATGTTTCTTTAAATGGGCTAAATATAGATATTATACTGTTTACACTACCAGCTACCCGAAAAAGATGAGTAACCCAACAATTAAAAGCTAAAATTAACTGATTAAAGGCTGTTCACGACAAAGTGAGCACTTTTGAAATCAACGTTAGAATAAAGTCATTGTCCCTGTGTGCATATATTTTAACGGGTGCACTGAGTGACATGCACCCAGTAAAGTTGGTAATGTTGGATGTGAAATAGTTCCATATTTTAACATCAAATAAATAAGTTTTAGGAAACCAATTGTACAAACTGAAATTATTTCTTTTCCTCTCTGTTTCTTTAATGGATCTAAGTATAAGAATGAGCATATTTGTAACATATTTACTTTTCTAAAACTTTCACAGTTTCACTTGACCAACGCATGAATAAATTGATGAGGCCCATGGCAATGTTATTTTACGTAAGGCGGAGGAATACACAACGTTTGTACAAGTAGATCTTAAGCAGGGCACAAGTAGATCTTAAGCAGGGCTTTCAAAAGCGCTTGTTTTATTACGAACCGCCTCTAGCACAATGTGCGCTAATGATACACAACCACATTTTGTTTGTAGATTTCTTTCTTGTAGCCAAGATAGCCTTCGACACCCAGACCACCATTATTCAGAATACAGAACTGAATTCAACCTAACCAATAGATGATACCTCATTTTATTTATTTTTCTCAATTCGCAGCTAGAACTGACTCCAGTGGACTTCTTGAGCAAGGTTTTTGCTATGCTCTCTCAGGACATCTCACAATCTGCTGGGAAGATTTTCCATTTTATCAACAGGAACACTCTGAACTGCAAGTATGTGTACCTTCATTCATTCTCAAGTTAAACACGGTATTCACTATCTTTTTTTTTGTGTAATATGTACATACTTTATATAAATTGCATGTTGATGACAATATGGTCAGCATGTTTCAATACACTATTGAAAACTGTATATTGCATAGTCCTAGCGGCAGTGTGATAAATTTCCTGCAAATGCTGCTGTAAACAGTTTGACAATGCCAGCGTGTGCATGTTGCCGATGATGATTGTGGTGTACTGTAGAGATCTGTGGGCGCTGATGAAGGCTCGCGGCTACCCTGTACAAGTCGTGGATTACAACACCTGGTACAGGAATGTGAAGGAAGCGACTGCTCAAGAGAGAGAAAGTGAACTCAACTCTCTGCTTTATCTGTTAGATTCATTAATCAGGTAAGACATAATAATGCATGAAACCAAATAATTTGTACCTAATACTATCTCATTATGAAAAAAGTTATTATAGTCCTTTCATGGTTATTTCCAACGTTGTTGAAGTCCTGCTAATTTCACGATATTCCTCCACCTTGTGCGAACAAGGCATAACCGAGTCTAGAATATTACACCAAAGGCACAACACACCTCATTCGTACCAGTATGTGTGTTAGTGTAATAATATTTTGCATAAGAACTATTTCTTACTAGGTGTTGCCAACACATCTATTTTCTCTCTTGTTTCTATTCATATTACAGTAGTCAAAATTAAATATAATTTAGAGATAGAATATAAGTAATTAAAAGATCAATTTAACCAAAAACTAAATACTTTTGTGCTGACAGAAGTATAATATGCTAGTGATACATGAAATATTTAGGAAACAACTCGCACATCAGAATACACACACGTTCGATGGCCACTCATTTGGTGCACTCTGGTGTACCGAACGGCAGAGCCCCAACTACTAGTCATATAACCCCTAGGGAGGCTAGACCACCAAACCAGTTTGCAATCCGTCCACTGCACCACTGAGTTGCCGGAGGGAGTGTTTGACCGGTACTGAGTTGGGCCTGTCCGCCCTACGGTGTGCACCCGCAGTTGTTGTTGGAACGACTTGGAGAAAACCCGCTCTCCAACCACTGCACTGCCACTGCAGATGCGACAGAACACTTTAGCCAGGGACCAATCATCGCCTGCTCCCCTCTTGCAAGGCAGGTCTTAGCAATCTCCATGCCTTACACCAAAAGGGGTGGGACAGTACTGCAGGAGAGGAAGGCCACTGCAACTTACAAAGCTACCTGGGGCTGCACCCCGTCAGATAAGGCACTCTGCTAAGATAATACCGAAACAAGCTCAAGACGCCCATCAGTTGGTGGGGTTTCACCCCCAAGGTCCCTCCCTCTCTCTTCAGCCCCCAAGAAAATGCCACAGACACCACAACCTGTGGTCGCAGCCTTCCGCCGTGGGGAGGAGGTTCCGCTGTGCCTAGCCTGCTCGTGGTTCCGTGGGAGTCGCAGCACCAGCCCAGCCCAGACGTCCTCCATCCGATCCAGTCGCAGCAGCATTTGGAGACCAGCCAGTCTCTGCAGCACCGCCAACTGCGAGCACCAGCCTGACTCTGTAACCTAGCTGTTCAAATCCCGGTGCAGGTAAACAGGTGACCGCTAGTCTCACCCTCCGGCACGTAGACAAGCTCGGGCTCGATTTTGTACCCAGTCGCTAGGCGACTTGACCCGCACTCTACATGGGCCCCTGCAGGAAAGTAAGTGAGCCAGCCAACTGTAAACCCTGTATGTGATGGGCCTATACACTAAAAACTAGCTCTTCACGTGACGTAGTTCAGACTGCCCCGAAAGCATCACGCGTCAAACTTGAGTAATATGTGAACTGTGTGGCCTTTCCATCTCCACAATTCCTCACTCTCAACAACCTGCAGCATCAAGATCGTGCAGACAGTTCAGACGAAATGTGATCAAGCAGATCATTCATGTGCAAACTGGAAACTTTTCTACCTGTTATCAATAATAAGAGTGAACACAAACAGCAAAACTTTACATGACTGGAAATACCAACAGAATTGAGCAAATGGTGCGAAATAAGAGAAAATATGTTACAATTCTCTTTATTTGTTGGTGGTTGCAATAAAGGTATGTTGTAAAACAGACTAGCTCCACGCACCAGTTCATTTTCGCAAGATGCCACCCAGTTTATGAACACGGAGTCTGTCCTGCAGTGCTGGAACATCTATGCTGGTCACTTAACTGTTGCTGTACGTAAGTTCCACCATTCCCTACGCAAGTAATTTACTCTCTCAATAGTTAGATTACCTTTCCCTTCAGGGGTCTTGGACATAGGCTGGGATAAATGTGGTTCGTCAATAAATCCATATATTCAGTAACTCCAGTTTTTACCCTGATAATTTTCAAATAATCCCCTGCCCTCTCAGGCTCAGGCATGGTCTGATACCTGAAGCCCTTCAGGCTTGCTAGCCACTCTCTAACCTGAGTCTGGGTGTCTGACTACCAGTGATACTGCAGCTTCATTGGGCAACATTGGGGCAGAGAGCAAAGATCACTACAAAACCTACTCAAAGGAGACTTCGTTACCAGTGATACTGCCGCTTCTTTGGGTTCTCCGGGGAGTAGGCATAGTTATGCTTCCCACTTCCCTTTGGGTTTTATGTACACCTACCAAGTAGGAAACATATCCTGTCTCATATGAGCACCTAGCTACCAATAATACTGCCACTTCTATGGGCATCACTGAGTTAGGGAGCTGGGCTTTCCACCATCATGTGGAGGGACGTCCTACATTGGGAAGTGGTCTGATTTCCAGGGCACCAACGCAAAGCAAAGACTCCGGCTCTCTGGAAGGCCTGATCTTTCCCGACACACATTTTAGACCACCGTGCTTTACCATACAACTGAGCCTAAGGCTGAGTATAGACCTTGCCTCATGCCCAACCACAGCAAAGAGGGCAAAGGCTGAGGAGTGTTATGTTCTCCGTTGTGAGAGGAAGCTGCATGCCTGCGATCCAGCACCACCACTTCAACCTCTACTTGCAAGCTCCTCCAAGGACATGTAGCTTGAGTTCCACTTCAGCCTACCAGCCAGGCTGTTTCACAGTACCCAGGTCTATATCACCACTGCTTCCATCCCAATCTGAATATTATCGTGAAATAGTCAGGCTCAACATTGTTGCCACAGTTAAATGCCAGGTTACATGTCCTAGCCATCTGCCATAAGCTAAGCCAATCAGCACACTTGCTGTGTTTGCCCCTTCTCCGATATCAACTCGGTTAGCTCCTTACAAAGGGCGTCAAATGCTAATTCATCAAGTAAGTGTGCTTCCAGGCTACTAGGGAGAAATTCGACCATCACCCACACCCAGGATGTGCATTGAACTACCAAGCTTGTGTGAGTCAAGTGGCAGTGGTTGGCCAGGCAGCTGGTAAATGAATTGGCAACAGTGTATACCTGATTATCTGGTAACAGAGCAGTGACATCACATCTGCTGCAGGTAGACAGTGCAACATCCCTTCACCCCCTCTTGCCATAGTTTTTCATTGACATTCCCAACACTGTTGGGGGAAAGAACAACAAAACAACACACATTAATTAGTGCACAGTTACAAAACAGAACCATCTTATCACACTTTTCATAAATAGGTACTCATACATAGAGAGCTGCAGAGATGCATGCGTATGACTCACATAAATGATTTATTGCGCAGTTTCATGCAAGCATTGCTTTTTGTTCACTAATTAAATTTATCATTTTCCTTTGAGTTCACTAGCTTTAGGACCGTGGAACACACGTCTCGTTGAATTAGTGTCCGTCCTCACTCATTTCGCTACTCTCACGCACGTCTCTCATATTTGGAAAATTGACATTTGGTAGCCTCATTCGGTGAACTGCACCACTTGGAACTTGAATTGCACAGTGTAGGAATTTTACTTCCCCATTCCATACGCTAAACTTGCTACTTCGACATACGCCTGAAACTACTCCCTAAATACTCTGTGATAGCTGAATGTACATATCTTTCATACCAAGCGTGTTACCCTCATGCCATTCAACCCCATGCAGTAGCCAATGAGAACTGACAGCTCATCTGCTCAATGTCATAAGACTTATTGTCTGTTACTGCCAATTTAAGTTTATTCTTCGAGAGGTGGCCAAGACTGCACTGCATACTGGAAAGTCCTGTGCAGGCATTATGCAGATTTAAATAAAACATAATTTCACAAAATGTGTTTAACAGTGTGGTCTTAAAAATGATCCTAAACACACGCTGATGCATCAGGAAGCTGTGCTTCTTCTTTTCAACAGCAGTAACTTAGACTAGACTTTGCACTAAATTCAACATTTTAGGTAGGCTTACAATTAATTCTAATGTACGTATATTTGAGTGTGGTTTTCAGTGAAGTACTTGTTAAAAATAACACAATTTTCTTTTTTGATGAAATTGTCTTTATTCCAAAATTATAGATTTTTACAAATTTTCATGACACACTTGAAATTGAGCCCCTCTTATTACATGCAAATAATTATATGATTCAACATTCATACAATTTTCAGGAACATATTAAGTATGTATGAAAGTAGAGGACTGCCTATAATGAAATAATTACTGGGACTCATCAAGTTACGATTCTGGATGTAAAAATTTAATAGATTGCAGTAAAAAATGGTTGTACTTTTGTTGCTTTTCTTTTTGTTGCACAAATTCCTTTTCTTTAGTTATCTTTGCGGAAGAGATAAAAGAGATATGGTAATACTACGATAATCCACTATCTTTGCTGAGACTCTGCACAGAGCCACTGTAGCACTAGCTTCTTATCAGTTTGTTTTGAGAGATGTTGTTATGCAACACATGGCCGTGTTCCGTTCGCTGCACTGATGCAACCAGCAACAGTCCGTTCACGACTGGAACAGACTTTCTCGGAATCTTTCCTACTCCCATTTTTTAAGTAATAAATTTAAAAAAATACGTTCAAACACTCAAACTATATCCTCTCTCTCTGTGCTGCCTAACTAACAGTACCTACATCAGTCACTGTTTGTAGTAATGATGCATGCAGATGACGACTAGTGTTGTTCAAAAGTCTGTTCCAGTTGTGAACCGACTATACATAGCCCCCAGTTGTTGTTCCGTTACTCCATGCGTTTATTGCTGGGCTGGGGAACGGAACGACTTCCATGCTCTATTTTTTGGCGCATAATTTGAGTGATTTGTTTACAAACGGCAAGACATATTTACAGCGATGGTAAACTCGATCCTGTTGTACGATTTGACGGTATGTGTTTACAATTGTCATTTATGTAAACAAGGTATAAAATCGATAGAAAATTAAATTTTTGACAGTTACCGCGAGTACATATTAACCTCAAGTTGTACACACAGCAGATTAAAGGACAAATTCTGTTTCTGTGTGCTTTTTTTGTGGGTATTGAGAAGGGGGGGGGGGGGGGGGTTAACAACTGAGATGAAGTTAGCTTCAAATCCTAGCTTCATGTGATGACTCACCACTGGAACGTAGTAACATGCAACCCATTCTACTTCCGGTCAATCTCGCATTAACAGCACAATGGAAAAAGTGTTGCCAACAGTAGCGGGATTCCGCTACGCATAGCGGCATTTAAACCTCGGGGAGACAAAGCGGCGAAAAATGATAAACATAGATAACGTAGCGACTTTCGAGCATGCCGCTGGGACTCATAAAAAAAGCCACCGGTTGTTTAAAACTAATCGTAGCAGAGTTAGGCTTACTTTTTAAAGTTTAAACACGATTTTTTATTTGTTAATATTTTAAATATTGTTCTAATTTTATAAACATATAATTTGTTCGATGTCTGCGCTGAAAACAGCAGAATGATCAGAATACATCTTTACTATGAAATTAATATAATATCTTCACCCTTCTGATTTTATCACCTGTTATCATAAAGGTATTTTTTTATCCAATTAATAGTTGAGTAGTGGTTCTTGCCATCTGTGACAGTTCTTATCTTTGGACCTCGGCGTCGGGGTTGTGATGTCATTTTGCGTGTGTGCTGTTTGACCGTTTGGCCAGTTTCTGGAGTTACGATTTCTGGATACATCATATTTTGGAGAGTTTGTAGTCTTGTTTGTTCACACTTTTCATTGTTTTTCGGGATTTATTGTAATTCTGGCTGTACAAGCTTCGATATAAGGCCAGGGACATTTTCCGCCGAATTATTAGAATAAAGTTAAAAAAAAATTAGCTGTGTAACGGAATTTCACTACAGCTGTAGTGAAATCGTCTCTTTCCGTGTTGGCAACACTGGGTGCACCGATGCGCCTGTGAGTAAGGAACGGAACCACTTTTGTTGAGCATATTTCGCTTGTGCAGATATCGGGACACGGCCATGTTTCCTGATCATAAACATGGCAGGTTGGTATATGACATTGTTTATTATCTTTTTCTTCCAGGGGACCTGAATATTTCTCCAGCTTCTCTACATTTGAGCAGACCAACTTGCAGAAATTTCTTAAGCTGCATGATTTTAAATATCCACCTGTAGATGCAGATCTCCTGACAAAATACTTGTATCATCTTGCCTCTGTGGACCTGATACCTAAGCCAAAGTTAATACACAGAAAATGTAAGGATCCAACATTGTATCATAAAATACAATAATAAAAATAAAAGATGGTATACTATACCTGTTATTATGTACCATTGTGAATTTATTTTAGGTTAACTTTTAAGTTTTGGAGGTTATGTTTGTTTTGCCAGTTCTCAGCCCTTTCAGACCCTCCTTTAATTTATAGTTTCATATGTTGCAAAAAGTAAATTTTTTTATGTGTGCTATATTGTGAGCCAAAACTGCAACTGTTGTCACAACCAATAAGATGTTAGCTTCATATTGTATACAGTAATAGGTATGAGCCATTCATAACCTAGAACAGTAGCACAATTTATTAATCAGTTACCCACAGGGAAGATCATTGGGCAGCATCACCCACAGTGTACACAACTGGCCAAACACAACCTCAAGAGTGCATTATGCACACAACTGTGTACACTACGTGAATAAAATATACTTAAATGTGTAAGTGAAAATGTTGGTTTGAATAGATTTAATTAAGTAAAATAGCATGTGGGCTTTGTGTTTGTGGCTGTGACAGGACCTCTGCGTGGGAAAGTGGTATTAGTAACAGGCGCATCCTCAGGTATTGGTGCATCAATATCGGAGCTCCTGGCAGCAAATGGAGCAAAGGTCGGGCTTGCCGCGAGGCGTGTTGATCGGCTGGGCGAGCTTCAGAGAACCATTGAGAACCAAGGGGGGACAGCTCTCTCTGTCAAGATGGACGTCACGAAGCCTGATCAGGCATGTGTATTAATTTTTCCAGATCAGTAAGGGTAATTTTATGGCTTTTGCTATCCCTAGATGTTTACATTAGTGGTGTTCCAGTCCTGTAACTATAATTTCAGTTGAGTAATTGCAGGGCATACCAAATATAAGTGAGGTTAAGTTTAATTATAAGTTACAATTTTAATCAGCCTTTCTAATAAATTTTGGTAGTGGACAGTATTCAGTAAATTTCACGTTGTAATTACACAACAAGAAAGTTGGAGATACATGATTCGTATTTAGCAGTGCCTAAATATAAAAAAGAAATTGCAGTAGAACATCTGTCAATTGTGTTTCAAGTTACTGATAAAAATAATTATCCTGACAAACAGTAAATATGGACTTGCAAATTTTAAAAATTCAACACCTAAGACCAGATTAGCATTGAGTAAACATACAAGCAATTTTCCTTTGTTCTTCTAGACTTTTACACAGGATTAAGATTCATAAAATTGTTGACCTACAACCTGATTCATCACTTGTTCCATCCAAATAACTATTTTATTTTGTCTCCAATGTTATAAATAAATGTAAGTAATCTGACGTGGTGCCGTGGACTCTCAGTGGGTAGATGCAGAATTTGAGGAGGGCTTAAAATTTGGGAAGTTGGAATTTGGTAATTTGGGATGGTTTACCCTGGTGCCAGGCATTGTTGGACAATGCCGTGTGTTGAACGGGAGAGCTGACTCTTACATTAGGGTCGTTCAGCCGACAACCAGAGCGTAATCCTGGGGTGAAGCTCCTCTGTAGAATATGTTGAAGTTATCCAAATGCGTATTGCGTCGTGGCCTGTTTGGGCTAGCCACACGCCCAATAGGAATTATGTTGCAAACAAAAGCTTGCCGAAAATTGACTCTTTGCATACTGTGCCGTGACTTATTCAGACTAGTCACACACCTTACGTTTACTGCACTCATCGGAACATACACATAACCCTTGCGAAAAATACACTGATAAAACACTTGAAAATGGGACTGGTATTATAAGGGCCCGTGCCCTGAAAAGTTTGAAGGCCACAAAATAAATTACACACGACTGTTTCTCAATGTGGTATTTACTCATACGTTAACATGGCTCTGAGGCCAACACTTTACACAAGTTGTCGTCTTAACCTGCTGGTAAGGTGAAACAGAAAGAAATGATGCGAAGCTTACAAATGAATTAAGGTGCAGTTTAAGCTTCCCCAGGCGATTCAAGCGCTCGGGAAAAGGGAGGTGGTGTGTCTGGCAGCGAAAGAAAAATGGCTACGGTAAATCTTACTCTATTGCATGAAAATGATCTAAGACAAAAGTTGAATGCCGCTTAAGCACGCAAAACCCGAGCCACGGTGACACGCAACCACACTCCGGAGATGCTCAATGCCAACTGACTGCTTGGTGTGGCACGCCAGCTGGTGTTGCTGGGCTACGTGGACCTACTTTCTCAACACGTGCTACACAACAAATAACTTTGCACCTCTTATCTTGCAATTTAACATGGACGTAAATATTACAACTTTAACATAGAACACGCGTAACTTGCCAATATTACGTGAATGAGATAAGGATGGTACACGTGTGGAATGGTACACTTACAAAACACAACACAAACACTTTAAACACTGCACTGATTATATTTTGGGCTATTCCCTTGCCCATATTTAACGCACACGTGGATGTGTGTGCTGCCAAACTACGTACGAAGCCCTTCTAAACAAATTTTGCCCTTGATATCGGGTCTCTATGCGGTGCAGGTGCAGGAAGGTGTGAAGCGTATTGAGTCTTCGCTTGGCCCCATCAACATACTGGTGAACAACGCTGGTGTAATGTATTACACCCTGATGAAGAACTCGAGGCTAAATGAATGGCATCACATGGTGGATGTCAATGTGAATGGCTCACTCAACTGTATTGCTGCCACACTCCCAGGCATGGTGGAGCGTGGCATGGGTCACATTGTCAACATTACATCTGATGCAGGGCGAAAGGTAAGATTTTACTTAACTGTTGTGGTTGTACTCATAAGACAAAACTTTTGCTTCAGATTTTACAATATAACTGACACTTTTCCGCTAGTCGTTATCTCCTCGAGGCACTGATTTGCATCTGTATGAAGTAGACGGCAGGTTAAGGAACTTTTTTTGGTCTGCACGCGATGCTCTTCCAGGTGATAATGATGTTCCTGGTGGAGCACTGCTCACTGGCTGCTTTGCAGTTCTGCTTGTTTTGCCGCTAGAATTGCCTATTCTAAGGTAAGTTCTGGTAGTAGCTGAAGTTCACTGGTTTTTACGTCGGACATCTCAACCACTATTCTGTCACAAATCAATTCTTGTTTCAGTGTCCCATAATCACACCTTTCTGCTAAGCCTTGGAGAGCTATGATAAAATTTGTGACTGTTTCCCCTGGCAGTTGAGCTCATGAATTAAATCTGAATCGTTCAAAGATGATGTTTTTTTCTGGGATTGAAGTACTCGTCAAAAGCCTGTATTGCATTTTCAAATGTAGTAGGTGTTGGCTGAAACTGAGCCCATATTTCTTCGGCCTTATTGCCCATTACGTACAGTAGAAGATCAATTTTTTTCACTTTCTGATTTTGTTCCGTGTCCGGCCACAGAAATGTACCTCTCGAATCTTCGCTTCTATACCTCCCATGATGTAGGCACAGTGAAATCCATCGCCAGTGGAGGATGGAAGTTAGGGACGCCCTTCCCTGCTGAAGTTCCGTTATTAACGAGACGTGATTGTGAAATGGGAGTAACAGTTATCTTGTTAAGACATTTTATAATCAACAGCAGACACCGCTGCCACCATGTACTGTTATGAAAGGTACGAACTGTGATTCATACAGAGGCTTTAGTATACAAGTCAAGACTCAGGCGCCGTCTTGGCAACTACTGTTGCCAACCTGATGGTACAGTGTGCTTGCAGGACATTCAAAGTTTGTCTTGCATTCAATTTCATAGTATTTTAATTTTCAGTGTGTTTGAAAGTTTTGGGTCGGTTTGCATTTGGTGTCTGATTACAATTGGTTATATACAGTATTTTGAGATGATATATTCTTTATCTAAATGAGTTGAGGTGAAATGTTTTTTAATGTATTGTTTACAGTAATACTAATACCGAAACACTTTTTTTTTTTAAATCCCGTTTTTATTATCTTAACTTGGTTCACAGATAATGTACAGATCTAATTATACTCAAAATGAGGTAAAATAAGGTCAGATATTGTATTTTATTCATGTAATGTAAGAACCCTCGTCTACTGAAATCCCACATTTATAGAAATTTTTTGACAGTCGTCTGAAAAATGGTAGGGAGTTGACTATATTTCAGTATACCCACAGTTTGTTCCTTGCTTCACAACCAGCTTTATAGCAAGCGTTCAAATAGATGATCCCCCAACATTAGTACAGTAATTCAGGTGGTATATCAATGACTGGCATACTCTATGAAGAACATCAGAGGCTTCTCGGACCATCTCACATGCAGTCATAAACCTGGCTACCAGATCTTTCTTGGATTGAATGTCTGTAGCATACACCAATGTTTCGATATATGCCCACAGAAGAAAGTCTGTTGGGTATATGTGAGAGTGCGCTAGCCATGCAACAGGAGGCACATCTTCCCATCCACCAGACAGGAAATGCAATATTGAGGGTGTCGTGCACAACCCTTATGTAATTCATTGAGGTATTGTAATGCTACAACCGCATGCGTTGCCTGATGGAATCTGGCAATGTCAACAACAGGAACAGGCATTACACTTGGCCGGTCAGGCATTGCAGCAGCAGATATCTACCAATGAGATAATCTCCAACAAAGCATGCCCAGAAGTTCACAGACAGTCTGCTCTGGTTGGTCCTATCAGCGGTTGCGTGGGGGTTGGTCTTGTCCCACATATAACTGTTCGGACAATTCAAATACATAATAATAACTGCACCATAACGCGTATGGGCTATAACGACGATAGCATCACACTTTCTTAGAGTTGAAACGCATGTAACAGTTTTCTTTTTTTGTCTGCAAAAACAGTGGCAGAGATAAAAAAAAAATGCTAACGACTTGTCCGAACACAAAGAGGAGGAGTGAATGACAACCTTTCTTCCCCTTTCATACCACTGCTATTCATTCCCCTTTCATACCACTGCTATTCATTCCCCCTGCTTGCCTAGCTTGGCTATTGTCTTGTTGCAAGGTGGAGCTGCATTCGGGGAAACAAAGAGGGCTGAAGGGTGGAGAAAAGTATTGATCGATCTCTCGAGTACTTTTTGAGGTGGTTCATGGGTTTTATACATCATTAGTTTTTCTTTTACCCCCAGGAATACCCTGCCTAAGTTTGTCCCCATGTTTCAGAAACGTGTTTTATATAGAGTTAATATAATGCAACTAGAGTTGAAACAAAGCACAACTTTGATTCTACTCTTTCAGGCATTCCCAGCACTGGCTGTGTACACTGGCACAAAATACTTCCTGGAGGGTATGTCACGTGCCTTGAGGCAAGAAGTGGTTAGCTCTGGAGTCAAAGTAACATGCATACAACCAGGTGACGTTACTACGGAGATTGGCAACTACTCGACTGATCAAGAGGTAAAATTGTTGTAGTTTTTTTTTTTTTTCTTTGTGTGCTTAAAATGCCAGCCTCCCATTGTGGAAATTGTAGCTTTGTTACTGTTACATTATAATTTTTCGCACATGGAAAGCATGGTAGATGTAGATGTGTTTTTTTGGGGGTGCTTCCATTTCTTCCACCACTGATTTATGTTGCTTCTCCACTTGCACCTAGTCTCACCTTACATTCCCCAGATAGGTCTGTCTGTCAGTTAAGACAGTCGCAGCCTTGTCTCATTTTATCCATGTTGACGTGTGGATATTTTTGTTTTGTTATTTTGAGGTCTGTTAAGTGGTGGGATATTGATTTTTATTCTCAGAAATAAAACTCTTGCATCTCTGCCATGAAGGAAAACATAGTCCAGTTAACAATCATCTGCAGAATAAATATCTGCTGCTATGTCTTATTTCTGCACAGAGTTGCATTCACAGAAACAAGAAGAGATGGAGAAAATTACTGATTGATAGGTGGCTATTAGAAACCAGGTAGTGAACAATAAATGACTGAGCTCAAGAAAGAGGGAGACAAAAATAGGCTTCTCAGGAGTACAGGAAAATTTTGATTTACACATATAAATTGTTTAAGATCGCAATGCTATTGTTGTTGATTATAAATTAAAAAAAAGCAATCTGTATCATGCTTAATGGTTCAAATTATTACCATGAATGCTCTCTTGGTGAGGGTGAAATCTGCTGAATATTGTCTCCTGCCTTCATGCGACATCAAATAACAGCTGATCTGAAGAATAGCCTACTCCACAGTACAGTTCAGATTTTGAAGCCTTGTCATTCATATTTTCAGAATACTATGATGATATTTAACCAAAAAATGAATGGTTTTTGTCATCAGCAAATAACATTAGCTCTAATTTTAATAAACTTTAAACTAACAATGGTCACCGATACAAAGTGCCGCTGCCAGATGTACTGTATTGAATTCTGTGGTCAGCTTGTTGGCTTTCCAGCACACGATGGCATTCTGAAAACACAGGATGTCCAAGGATGATACTGCATGGTAATTTTGGCCTTAAGAATACGTTGTTTGCTGTAGTGGTAATTTCATCTTGCCATTGTCAGCTGTATTTATAGCATGGTTTCACTGTAACAGGCAGAGCTTTTGAAAAGTTGATTTTAAAAGTGCTCACATAATCAGTGACTATAATCAGTATGATATAGGGATGGTTCTGTTTTTCACTACTTTTTTTGTACTACATGTACTCTCTGTCTGATGTAACTTAGCAAGATTTTGATAGTTTGAGAAAATTCGCACCAATGTTTACTTTTCGTTTATGTATCCTTTTGCTATCAGCTAGTGCGTCAAGTGGCGGCTGTATATTTTATTAACACGGTGTCATCTAATCTACTTGCTATTGTACTGTAATGCCAAACAAATTTTAAAGCATTTTTAGACTGACATCAGTCTAAAAAATTTGTAGGTTATAAAATCAAAAATAGAAAACCTTGCAAAAAGTAAATATTAACTCTTTTTTATTTCATTACAAACAGCGAATTTGGTTAACATTTGCGAGATGGTAATTGTGGTTCTCGTCACACTTTGGACATTACAGCAAATATTTTAAGACTGGAAATAAAAGTATTTAAGGGAACTTGCGTGACAGCACTCTTCATTTGCCAACCAACTCACCAATGACTATGACAAAGCAGTCATTCTGCTATTACTGATACCAAATAGTTCTAGTTGGAAATATGTGGCATAGAATAACATAAGAATTGCTTAAAAACTACCCACACGCATCCCACTTTCTTTATTTTATTAATACAGTATAGTAACAACAACGAAAACAAGAAAATGTGTTTGCGGGAAGAAATGAACATAGCATGTAATGGATATAGGTGTAACAATTACTGGCCCAATAGAAATGACAAGTAATCAAAATTGCTGTACACACAGAAATACATGTTACGTTAAAAAATATACAGAGCTCGCAGAAATACAAAACAATTGGTATCTTTTTGTAAATTTGTTATTTTTCACAAGACAGCTACAGTGGAAACTCTACGTGTGGAACTCAGATGGATTGAAATCCCTCATCCATGGAACATATTCTGTGGTCATATTTTTTTTATTTATCTACATTTCAAGACCACATTCACTGAAAGTCCACGCGTATTGAAAATCTTTTTTGTCAGTCCTCTCGGAAACGATGAATAGAGAATTCACTGTGTTTTTTTTCCATCTGGTAATGTTTTGGGAGCTGGCTAACAGGTGGCGTGGTAAGGTGTGTTGTGAGCCAAGCATGTTCCTCAACAGGTAGAAGCACATTGGCCTGCCTCTTTATCACGTCTTTTTAAAAGCTCACGTTTCTCCTATTACTGGCTCGAAACAACATGAGTTAAAAATATATTTCATCAAATTATTTGATAAAATAATCCAACAATACCTTGCACTATTTCTGTAGCCTTTTGGAAATAATATCAAGCATGTTGGGAAGGCATGAATGTAAAGTGGGGTATAAGACTTAAAAAGAACTCCCAACGTTTGAAGTTGCGTTTCATTTCAATACGGAACCGTTTTAATGTGTATTTAATCTTGAACACTGATGTGGGCTCTCAGACTTGGAGCCCCACGTGTTGGGTGCCGCTGAAGCTTGTCGCTTTGCACTGGCTATACGTGCACCTAGGGTGGGTGGCCTAGGTGTAACGGACACTGGCTATACCTGCACCTAGGGTGGGTGGCCTAGGTGTAACGGACACTGGCTATACCTGCACCTAGGGTGGGTGGCCTGGGTGTAACGGACACTGGCTATACCTGCACCTAGGGTGGGCGGCCTAGGTGTAACGGACACTGGCTATACCTGCACCTAGGTTGGGCGGCCTAGGTGTAACGGACACTGGCTATACCTGTACCTAGGTTGGGCGGCCTAGGTGTAACGGACACTGGCTATACCTGCACCTAGGGTGGGCGGCCTAGGTGTAACGGACACTGGCTATACCTGCACCTAGGGTGGGCGGCCTAGGTGTAACGGACACTGGCTATACCTGCACCTAGGGTGGGCGGCCTAGGTGTAACGGACACTGGCTATACCTGCACCTAGGGTGGGCGGCCTGGGTGTAACGGACACTGGCTATACCTGCACCTAGGGTGGGCGGCCTGGGTGTAACGGACACTGGCTATACCTGCACCTAGGGTGGGTGGCCTGGGTGTAACGGACACTGGCTATACCTGCACCTAGGGTGGGTGGCCTGGGTGTAACGGACACTGGCTATACCTGCACCTAGGGTGGGCGGCCTGGGTGTAATGGACACTGGCTATACCTGCACCTAGGGTGGGTGGCCTAGGTGTAACGGACACTGGCTATACCTGTACCTAGGTTGGGCGGCCTAGGTGTAACGGACACTGGCTATACCTGTACCTAGGTTGGGCGGCCTAGGTGTAACGGACACTGGCTATACCTGCACCTAGGGTGGGCGGCCTAGGTGTAACGGACACTGGCTATACCTGCACCTAGGGTGGGCGGCCTAGGTGTAACGGACACTGGCTATACCTGCACCTAGGGTGGGCGGCCTAGGTGTAACGGACACTGGCTATACCTGCACCTAGGGTGGGCGGCCTAGGTGTAACGGACACTGGCTATACCTGCACCTAGGGTGGGCGGCCTAGGTGTAACGGACACTGGCTATACGTGCACCTAGGGTGGGTGGCCTAGGTGTAACGGACACTGGCTATACCTGCACCTAGGTTGGGCGGCCTAGGTGTAACGGACACTGGCTATACCTGCACCTAGGGTGGGCGGCCTAGGTGTAACGGACACTGGCTATACCTGCACCTAGGGTGGGCGGCCTGGGTGTAACGGACACTGGCTATACCTGCACCTAGGGTGGGTGGCCTGGGTGTAACGGACACTGGCTATACCTGCACCTAGGGTGGGTGGCCTGGGTGTAACGGACACTGGCTATACCTGCACCTAGGGTGGGTGGCCTAGGTGTAACGGACACTGGGAGGCCTTAGCTTGGGGATTAGTATAACCGTTCCCTGTGGATGTGAGTGGTAAGGAGTCTGGGGAATAGCCACGGTTCTCTATCAAGTGTCAAGGGGCTGTATCTGCCCGCGCGAGTTTTTGTGCACACTGGGCTGAAATCAACTTCTGGGGTACCACCTCTGGGAACTGAAGTGAAGAGTTCTGGCTAGCTGCCGCTCGTAGTACTTCTGTATCTTCCCTAACTTGGAGTCGTGTGTGGACTGCGTGGGAGCGGGAGGCAGGCTGACCTTACTAGCTTCAGCCTTGGTGAATTCCTCTAGAGTGGTGGCAGGGGCAGACACAGTCTCTGATAATTGAATAAGTTAGGATGATCACTCGTAGTCCATGAGGCTGCACCTTTCTCTGCACTGGCTCTTTCCTTTAGTCGTTTTTAGAGCAAGAACATATGAGTGTGGCTGAGCCGACATAAGGAAATCACACTTGTTCTTCACTGGATTTTTATTTACCACACTGGTAAGAGTTCAATTTTGCATACACAATCGTTTGAGAACAAATGCTTACAATATGCTGGAATACACTGAAATACACCCTACCTACTCAAATACTGCGACCACGTGGCACTGAATGGAGTTTATATGACCGGAATTGGCAGCGGCGCATGCAACGAGCACTTGTTTTGACGAGGTGTGGGGTGCGTTCTCAACATCCACATAGGTCCATACCCTGATGGTTGGAGTGTGAGGTAGAGGGATTGCAGCCGAGTGTGTTTCGGCCACGGCCCCACTGACAGGAGGTTTTGAAGTGTGTTCTACTACCGCTGAGCGTTTTCAGGCCCTGGGTAGCTGAACAAGGGGTAAGAAAAGGTAAGAGTTTTCTGTTGCAACTGAGTGTATTTTGGCACCGGGCTAGAATGGTGGGTGAAAGGTAACAACACTGAGCATATTTCGGCCCCTGGTCGGTGGGAGGGTGAGTAAATGTGAAGAGAATGTGGATGCTGGGGTTCTACCTCAGGGAAGGTTCCTTGACACACTCTCTATTGTGCGTTGCCTGCGACCGGCTTATATACCCGCTCTACTGGGTAGGGGGGGGGGGGGTTAGCAGCTGCCTTAGAGGAGGAGGGGAGGGGTGCATGACCCCTCTTATGGTCAAAACAAAAGGCCAATGGACACTGATTTCAACATTAACAAATAAAATTTCAGTGCCCAAAATATATTTTTCGTAACAAATTACAATTACCTTAAAGAATTACTTTATTACAAATTTCCACGTGTTCAATATACTTTTACGTTTTTTACCAACACAATTTTATTACGTTGAATAATCCCTTTGTGATACAGGGAGTGATTTATTTCTCTTTTTGTTTATCTCTGGCAGTTATTATTACGTGACATAGGAATAATCATACAGACATTGTTACTTCCTTAATTACGTTAAGGTTAAATATTATTATTGCTGCTTGAAATTTTAGCTTCTTTTTAACCAAGATGCTAACGTAAATAAGTGCTACTTGTCTTCTCTACAAGACGTTAATATCAAGGCTGTTTGTCGGCTTTACTCATATAACACTTATGGTACAGCAACGTGATATATGTATTTGGACAAGCCTAAAGTAAGAATGTCGGCACGCTTCAACACCTACATAGCACACAGCTTAGTTTGAAACACTAACAGCTGCTGTTTTGTGACCACACAAAATAAAATGTATTAATTAATCTAGGAACTCGTATATTTCCTGCTTGTCTGATGTGCATCTGCAATGCAGTCAGAACAACCAAAGTAATATTAATTTCCTTTCATGCATGCATCAGCTGATACAGGATTTTGTAATTGGCACATTGTTTCATTTACATCAAATTGCCACTCACTGACCGTCAAGATCTTGCCATGTTTTACGAGACCGAGAGTACAATGTAACAAAGCTATGCATTATTCATTTTAAAAGTATAAAATTAGTTTTCGTACTTGTTTGTACATTTTGTGCGGCTTTAGCACAATATCAATTATTTTCATTGTGTTTGTAATATGTATTAATAAAATTCATATTTATATGTGTAAACGTGTATGTTTTTTTCTTCCTTGGCTATTTTCCGTAACTTTGTAAATGTGTCTAGCCCAAGTGAGTAAGCAGAATTCCCACCAGAAAAAGAGGCTCAAAAAATTTGTAGTATGTATATTCACACGTTTCCTTGTGTTGATATCTCACATGGATGAGATGATGAAGTTCAATTTGTGATTCATTTTATTGTACTAGTTGTGCTCAGTAAAGATGTCGGTGTGTGCTAGGCTACAAAACTATTGTTTTGTGTTTCAGGCAGCTGCTGCGTATGGATATGAGCTGAAACATGCTCTAGAGTCGAAACACGTAGCTGAAGCTGTCTTATACGCACTGTCACAACCCGCACACAGTGCAATCAACGAGATCCTCATACAGCCCCAAGAGATGCCTATATGAAATCTAGTGAGGCTTCAAAATCAAAAACATAATATGATCCACAAGGGGGGGATATTGTGGGGGCATGTACAAAAATGAGCTAATCACAAATAAATTTAATTCTTACTGTAGTATATTGTAAATGTTAGTGAGCTCTCAAGCACCACTGCATTCATCTTTGAAATTAGGTTTATTTTTATTCTGTGAATTATTCAGTCAGTTTTTATCCATTTTAAAGTCATATTTCTCATTTAACTTTTATTGTTAAGTTCTGAATTTGAGTCAGTAGTATCAATTTAAATTATGCTTCAAATGTATTTTCTGGGTGTTTATTGTGAACAGTTATGCAATCAAATGAAGGATGGAAACAATGTCCTCAACCAACTCGGCATTCATGTTATAATTCACAACGTGAGTGAGTCTTAAAATTGGTACAGCTAGGCCACCTGGTTATATGAGCATTGTGTTGTACCTTAGAAATGATAACCATTAAAAATTCCAAACAATATTATTTGAAGAAACAGACAGATAGCCTGCACATCCAATTATTTCAGAACAATACATGACAACAGCTTTAGTTTTTGTGATATTGAACAATTTGCAGTATACAGTAAAGCCACGTTAAGTTTCCCTGGTTTTACTCTGGTTAAAAATGTGTACATTTTACATAAACCAGGCCATTTAAATTAAACATGAAAATTGCTTAGGTATACTTTGGTCGTTGTATATGGGGGGGGGGGGGGGAACACCACACACACACACACACACACACACACAAGATATAAAGCCAAGAATTTTCCAGACTCTCAGTTTCAGTTTTAGTCAAATTGCATTTTTTAAAATGTTCACAATAATTACACTTATGTGATATGCACAGTATTGTGTTAGGCATTTGTAAAGATAATATTTTTAATGTACTTCAACCTGTGCTTATGAGCACTTGAAATAGGATGTCCAAAAGATGAGAAAATAGTTTTTATTTGCAGTTGAGATTCACCCACCACCTCTGCCATGGGACCTGGACTCAACCAAAAGTAGCAATTGAAAGGAAAAAAGTAACATTGAACAGCCCTTCCATTGAAAGAGAGAAATTTAAACATTATTAGGATACCTATTGCATTACATCTGCAGCAACCTCGAAAAATGGGAAGTAGTGGGAAAGAAGTGTTTCTGGAGCATCCCTGCATCCATGGGGCCTTGACCCACAATCAAAAGTAGATATTGAGAGGAAAAATGTGATTTTATGTAGCCCTAACACTGAAAACGAGTTAGCTTACATTTTAAACCAACCCTGTCATATCTGCAAAAAACCACAACTCCATGACCAACTAGGTCTTTGAACCCAGAATTTGCCATGAATTTGTGTCATTTAATGAACTACCTATTTCTTGAAGAACTCTGTTTGGATAAATCACATGGCCTTTAATGACTAGCCCAAAAAATAATTTTTTATAACAATTGTTTTTTGTACATGAAAGAATATTTTTCAGTTTGTAACTACAGTATGCATATAACTTTTAGTTAAATTGTTGCAGCTTTGTATGTAATTTTTAAACATTCTACGTTGTGGAGATTAGCTTTATTTTGTTGTATTAAAATTTGTTACACTTTTAAGTAAGAGTCTCTTAGAAATTTTTTTTTTTTTTCACTAAAAGAGTTGAAACTAATTTTCAACAGATATAGTGACTGATCCAAAACACTCTTTGCAGCTGTTTTGAATGGAAGGTTGCCAGCAGTTTTCTAGTAGAACCAGATTTCTTTGGCCTCGCAAGGTGCCTGCAGTTTACCGTTTCTTGAGGTTTCACATCACTAAAAATATAATAGAATAGAAATATACTAGAATAAACAGCTTAGTCTATTGTCTACAGCACTGGAGTATCTTTAGCAGGAGAATGTATGCACCTGGAGATATTGTTTCATATAAAAGTGTGTTCCAAATGTTATAATGGTTGACATTAAGTTATTCTTAATAACAATGGCAAAGTGAGTGGAGAGGAGAGGGAGAGGAAAGTATTATTTATAACTAAGGACCACTTTTTTTTCACACGTGAAATCACTAAATTTTTAAAAAATTTGCTTTAGTTATTTGAAATTGCAAAATAAGTGAATGATTTATGAAATAAGCAAACATTATGCGGAATATTGATTTCAGAAGCAGTAAAAATGTAGTTGGTTTGAGTAATCAGTTGGGATAGTTTGTGCTGAATTGATTTTTAGAAAGTTTGGTTGCATAATCAATTGCTCATCAGAACAATCTTCAATAGTATTAAATGAGATGTTAAAACTTGAATTTTCATTTGTGCATGTTGTTGGTAAATTATTGAAACTTGATGTTAAAAGACTTTGTTCTGACAGTATTAAATTATGGAGAATTTTATATTTTTCATAATGTTAAGTTTACAGTATGAAAGTATTACAATATAAATAGAGTACATATACTTTGAACATGAAGCAAACAGCAGCACATAAACTGTGCAACTAATATGTTCCGCTAACTTCATCAGCATCACTGAAATATAAAACATTATTTAAAAAAACTGGCTTTCATGGGAGAAAACACAAATTCAATCAAGTTTCTGTATTTAGTGGAATATTTTTATTAGTGCTGGTTAGAGTCTCGAAAACTGAAGTCAAATTAAACTAACAAAGATTTACTCATCATTCAAGTCAAGTTTTTTCCCAGCAGGCATCGAGCTACTGAACCTGCAAATCAAGTCATGGTTTCTTTAGATAATAAACATACAAATATTCGCACCTAACAATCACTTTCTGTATCTCTCAAATCAATGATCATTACAGTTGGGTCGTAATGATATCGGCTACATGCATTGACACTCGGTAGTGGTTTGTGATGTTCAGCAGAGACAAAAACCGATGATTCATGACATGTGCAGCTTCCTCTCTTGCCGCCTAAATGGTGCTGTTGCTGTGGTGGGTGGCAGATAACATCAAGGTTGACAGGTCCAGTCTCAGCATGACGCAAATACATACAACCATAGGACGACGTATTTACACATGAAAAGCCTCTATCTCATAGCAGGTCACACCTTCAGCAGAAATATGTGTACATACAGTACACTTGCCATTATTTTTCTCATATTTACTGTTTTAAATATATATTCCTTAATAATAAGAACTATTAACAAAACAAGAATTTTTAATGTTAATTGCTTGTCCAGCCTTTCAGGCTCCCACATCACTCCTGTAACTGTTATTTTATATTTTTCTATTAGCATCAAGTGACTGACATTACTGTTCCTTTTTAATACCTACCATAGTCATTCTCTTGTTGGCGGGAGGGAAAAGGCAGTGCTGTAAAACTTTTAATCAGTCAAAGGATTATACTTATTGGTAGAGACTAGTCCTAAACTTTTTCCTTGGTAAACCATGACTGTTAAGAGGGGCAGAAAGTTAATAGTCCATTCACGGTTACTTCCAACTTTACTGAAACCCTGCTGAAGTTCTACTTCCAGGCTACTCATCTGCTTCATGCAAACAAAGCTTAAGAGTCAAGAAAATTAGGCTACACCAAAGGGACAATGCATACCGCATTTGTGCGCATTCGGTGTAATATTTTGCATACGTGCTATTTCTTACTAGCCATTACCAACACGCCTATTTTCTCCATTTTTATTCATATTACCTCATTATAAATGAAATATTATAACTTACTGATAATATATACGTTAATATTCAGTTTAACCAAAAATAAGGTACCGTATTTGTTTTAACATTAACACAGGTATAAAATGCTTGTGATATGACATGTTTTGGAAATAACTAAAAATGTCATACATGGGGTGATTTTGCAAAGGTTTGGTTTATAAGTGTGAAGAAACTGCAAATAGACCGTATAAGTGGCAGGCATTATACCAGTGTACAGAGGTACACATTTGCATGTATGGTGCATACTCAATTTTAACTTGAAAATTTTATACTGAACTCGACTCGAGTTTCCGAAGGCTTGAATCAACTTGTAGCTGCAAAAATCAAACTCGTCCATCACAAATTTTTATGTTCTTATAACCTACAAATTATGTAAATGAAGAAGCATTGTAAATAAATGTAACAATTTTTTTTTAAGTTACAGTCTTTTTAATTTTTTGCTGACAAATTATTGTGCTGATGCTAAATGTGGGAATGTT
This sequence comes from Dryococelus australis, assembly GCA_029891345.1. Lineage (NCBI taxonomy): Eukaryota > Metazoa > Arthropoda > Insecta > Phasmatodea > Phasmatidae > Dryococelus > Dryococelus australis. The sequence goes on from CM057008.1 coordinate 34,853,686, forward strand.
TTGCATCTATCCTTTGCATAATAGTTATTTTTGTGGTAGTATTATTTTTTGTAGTTTTCTATTTTGTTGGGAATCCTGCTGATGATACATGCCATTGCTCATATTTTATAAATTTGTATCAACTGTCTCTTTTATATGCTTACAGATGTATACATGAACTAATAAGTATTTTTGATTGAATTGGAAAATTTTAGCTTTGACATAAAGTCAAGCATAGCAACATAATGTTTTGCCAAAGAAAAATTAATTATATGTGTACTTTACAGTTTGAAATATTGTAGTAAATTAAAAAAAAACCACCTAGACCAAAGTTTTTACAAAATTTTAGAAAAATTATCAAAAATATAGCAACCACAAGCACTTCATGAAAACTGGCCAAATCATGTTAATATTTTCACCAAAAACAGGTATCTCTATTTGTGACTGATCTCCATGCAAGACCTGAACATATGCTTCCTACTTTTCACATTCATTTATGAGCAAAAATGTGCGGGTGGTACGTGGGTAAATACGGTAAGTGAATATCTCTGGAAGAAATTATCTTTTAAATAAAATAAGGTAAACGGGGCAGGAATATTTAATTTTTAGTAGAGAAACATGTTTACACGGTACAGTAGGAAGTATACCATCTGTATGTTATTTCCACCCTATAGGCAGGGTTGCCATGAATGACATGAAATGAGGATGGACAGCCAGCTGTCCTGCATAAAGAGAACTGTCCTTCATTGCCAGACTGAATAATTGATAAGGTGAGATGTGTGTTGCAACATTTGCAAGGTTGCTTTGCTTTTAGGTTTGGAAAACCATAATAAAATAATGTAATTACAAAATGATTAGGAAAAACCTGGAACAGTCAAGGAAAGTCGACTGATCCTGAGAATTTAATCTTAAGGGCATAGGAAAGGTCGTGGCATGCATAATTGACCAGAATATAAAATCAATAATAGGATGTGAACGACTTGACAGAATTTGATGGGGTTTGTTACGTCGGCTAGATATTTTCATTACGGAGACCTGCGTATACAAAAATAGTCAATACAATTAATAAAAAAAAAAATTGCGAACTGTTTTTTATAAAATAAGTGATTGAAACAATAAAATAAACAAATATACAAAAAAGTTAGGTGTACAATTCATGAAATCGTCTAAGACAAATCTCTATAATAATAAAATCTTAAAACATAGTATAATTAAATTGTAAACTAATTTTAACTTCTTTAAACCATCCATGATTCATTTTTAAAAGAAGACATTCGCTTATCGATAAAATATCTATAATTCAGTATTATAGAGCTCAAGATAATATTTTTTTGGTATTTTTTAAATAGAAGTTAACGCATCGGATGCGAGTTTACCACCACAATTCGTTATTTTAGAAACGTATTTTCTAGTGTACTTGCGCGAGGGGACGGCCACATTGTTGGCACACAGTTTCGCTCCTGCCAAAATTGAAGTGTGAGTAAAGATTGATGAAAAATAATGGGAAACAAAAGTAGGCTTCGGTTAAGTGCCCATCGTAAAAAAAGGAAATGTCCGTAGTTTTCAAAACACTGCAATAGAGGGTGATTATATTTCCGTATAATTAATATCAGAATGTAACATTACTGCTAGTGTCATGAAAGTATAAATACAATGTGCATGCATACAGGTATTATGTACGCAATACATTTTATGTGATAATTATTGATTTGTAATTTTATTATTACAAAAATCTCTTCTTACATCGCTCTACCTAAATGTTTCACACTTGACGAACACACAACACATTCATGTACTTACTTTTAAACACATATTACGTATATTTTGCAATTTTAACAACGTATGGTTCTGTAAACATCTTATGTTTCACTGTTGTATTTTATAATGGAGTACTGGTAATTATTTTCCTACGAGTGACAGGAAAACCAATATGTTTGGGCACAAAATTCAACAGTACAAATCACTTGTTTACTGGAACTGTACAACAAATTCCAGGTTTCTGATGCGCATTAACCCTCCAGCTGATTTTACGTCAGTAACGTGAAAGATATGGTTAAATGTATTGCTGTTTTTTTTTTTTGTGACTACGTATGTTACAGAAGGAAAAGCGTTAATGTTGTCGTTCATGAAGAGTAGCTGTAGCTCAGGTGGCAATTGTCCTGGTTTGGAAGTGAAGGGTCTTCGGTTCGGAACTCTTCTTTCTGTTCTTCTTTTCAATTGTTTTACTATTGCAGGGAAATAAAACAACGAAAGAGAAAAAAATTTCACAAAGAAACAAACCTAAACATTTCTAGTGACTACTTCACTGTACGCAATTAATATTCTAAGGAAAAAAAGTACATTCCTACTTTTTATTGTATCACATTTCAATTGCATTATTTGTGGCTAAAAATCGACGTACGTTTTCCGATTTTTCTCCTACTAGACGCACACTTTTCCATCCCTAACTTGATCAAAAAGACAATGAATGTATGCTCAGATGAGACCCAACATGCACATCGTGCATGTTGGGTATGTGTGATGTGAACTTAGTAAAAATTATATTTTATACGTACAGCAAATTTTATGTCCTCTTTTACAGGGCAAAAAATGCAGAAAAACCTACAAGAACCATCACCAAAGGAACATTGCAGTTCTGGAAGTCCTGAAGACAAGCCAGGATGTAGTAAATGGAATGATGTTAGAACTAAAAAGTTAGTAATTCATCGTATTCACTCCTGAATGTATGTTATTCAAATTCCACGGATTAAATGTGAAAATATGTCGCCATTGAAAAGATAGTCTGCTTATCCTAAAAGGCTAATAAATTAATAATGTACCACTTTAAGTTCCCCTTTAATATTTTGCACAATTACATTGTATACACAAATGTTTGTGTGTGTTTCAGATCTTCCACAGATGTGAACTGCAAACTTGTTTCACAAGAGATACACAGAAAATGGGCCCTGTAGTATACACAAAAAAATTCATAACACAAAAGAAGAAGCATTTTGGTAAAAAGCTGGAGAGGAAAAGGAAGTTCAATTATGCAACAACCAGATGTCGATTATGGTTCACTAGCTTCTACAACACCAGACATGTCTGACGGAGAGCTTGAAGATAAAAAGAGTGCTTTCTTGGAGTTACTGAACCTGTCTGATGAAGATCGTTAGAAATTATGCCAAGACACTTACTGTACTATAAACGCAGTCATTTTTGTGGCAAAAGGAACGTCGGAAATGGATTACAGCTTCTTGGGCTGGGAAAATTTGCAAGATGAGCGACAGTATTGCCAAAAGTAAGACAGTTCTTTCAATAGTATATTCTGACTTTTCAGGAACTTGAGCAACAAAATACGGCATTGAAAAGGAATAACTGGAAATACATCTTGGTGATCGTGTTCAGCAAACTGGACTGTGGGTAGATGAAAAACTGCCATTTATAGGCGCTTCACCAGGTGGTTTACTTGATGAAGATGGCTTAATAGAGATAAAATGTCTTTACGGTGCTCATGATTTGACACCAGAGCAGGCAGTGAAGGAAAAGAAGGTTACTTTCTGTACTGTACACAACGAACAGATGAACCGTGCATGTGTGTGCGCGTGCACACACACACACACACCAGTAATGTGCTTTTAAATTATGTACCTGCAATTTTGTAACACAATATGAATATAAATTAATTACTATACAAGCTCTATAGTTTTTCGTGTTGTTCCAGAAAACGCAAAGTAAAAGATGGTCTTTCGAGTTTTTAGATACTGGTATAAGACATTACCTTGTGTGCGTTAAAAGAAACAACGGTATTCTACATTATGATGCGTTTATGTAATATTCCAAAATATATGGCAATATTTAAATTACACCTGTTCTCATCCTGCTCTGCGCATGGCAATGACACTTTAGCAGCTATATAAACTATCATGAAATGTATAACTCAAAACCAAATGAATGCTAAATATTTAAATGTTTCATGAAATAAAAAACAATAATTTTTTTCTGGGCGCGAGGCCTTGTGTATACCTCTAAGGACAGCAGTGCTTGTTGAGACAGCAGATGAATGCATTCAGCTCCTTTGTAGCGAGTAACTTGAGTATATTTTCTGCTGCTACAAGGAAGCAGTGTGGTCATTGAACCCACAGCTTCTATAGCTGTGGGTCTTTCATGTTGTTGGGCTACCATTTACCTCAGGTCCAGATGTTAACACAATGGTGTTACCTTTTACTCCATGCCCTAGAGGTATCTAAAATGGACCTGTTGGAGAAACATTGAAATAGAGGAATTTCCTGTTGAAAAATGGGTTTAGGGAATTGGCTGAACATGTACTAAATGCTTTTACTATTTTGTGTAAATATTTATGGTGAAGGCAGCAGGACGCTGTGAAGGGGTAATATTATGCCTGGTCTCGATGATCCAAGTCTTCTGGGTTAAACCTGTGAGATGATTACCACTGACATAATAGTTAGCTCATACTTACACTGATTTGGCTGCATTTTGACATTTTTTTTAATCTCTGTAAGTCGATGCACTGTTCCTTTGTAGTCGACTGTATATGCAGTCATTGTACTCTCCACACTGCAAGATTTTTTTTTATATTTGTTCTGGGAAATAAATGTTGGTACATTGTGTTATCTTAACCAAGGCTTGCTGAAACATTATATGTATACATTTTAACTATGTACTGATTTTTATTGACTTAACACTCATGCTAAATGTATTGTAACAAATTTCCCAGCGTGCATCCTAGTTCTTAATGGAAGGTCTTTATAAAATAAAATAAATAAATTATATTCCCGAATATATGTACAGTATGATAAAATACATACACTTATTATTAAAAAAATACAAGCACTATAACTATATGTTTGGGATATTTTGTACCTAGCAGGTTGTTGGTGACTGCAATTGTATTGCTTGTTTTCTTTTTGTGGGGTTGGTGGTGGTGTTTTAGCAAGATGGCTGATATGTAATTAAGATTGTGTTTGTGATGATTTTCAATGCAGTGTTTTTTTGTTTCCTCTATGCAATCCATTAAGCATCACAACTAGACTTGTGCTTTTACAGTGAAACTAAATAAACTGTTACATAACCGTACATGCACGTGCGTATCAAAATTAGTCATGGCGCAACAAACTACTGAGTTACAATTAACCATGTTTGATTACCTTATACCTAAAATAGAAGTAGTAAACGAGTTGTTAAATGCAGTGGTGCAAGATGTAGAGAAACTTGAAGACTTCGTGGTGGCCTTTGACGAAGTAGCTGCAAAACGGGACAAGTTATTAGCAAACTATTTTGCCTTGTGCTGTTCCGCCAAAACCTGAATCGAGATTTCTACACAAGATTAAAGATGCGTTCGTGAACTTTGAAAAGGTTTTCCAGCTATTGCGTGTCCAGTATAATAGATGTACAATAAAGATGCCTGACATAACATGTCGGTACACGTGCAGTGCTGCCGTGTGTATTGCTTCCGGTGTTTTTTGGCAACCATGCCAAGTGGGCAGCATTCGCTGAGCTCTTCAAATCCATGATGCATCAAGATATATCACTATCTGATGTTCAGAAACTACATTGTCTGATTGGATGTCTAGAGGGTGAACCTAAGGTAACTCTAAATAATCTACTGATCATTAATGAGAACTACAGTGTTGTCTGGTAATTGCTGGAGAGGCGGTACAAAAACTTGCGTGTTACCGCTACACTGCATGCTCAAAAAATATTGCACGTTCCGAAAGTATGTACCAATTCTCAAGAATCTTTGTCATGCTTTATTAGTGTAGTGCGTGAAAACTTAAATGCTCTGCGTGCGTGAAAACTTTCCAGTTTCTGATTGGAGATTTTTGCTCTTGAATATTCTTCTTGAAAAGATAGAAATTTTCACTTCACCAAGAGTTAGAATTATCCGTAGACCAGGACCTGCCAACTTGTGACGATATGTTGTGGTGAATGAGAATGTTCAATTTGTGACCAAACATGATGCCTGAGGCAACCGTAGTACATTTGTAAAGAGTTAGTTTTCAGCACCCAGTATGAAGGGCATTTGAAAACAAGGTCATAGTAGAAGCACTTTACTTGTTGCAGTAGGAAATGATACAGTATATAAGGACAAACATCCATTGAGTGATTGTGTGCAGTTCTTGACAAAGTCTATTCAGGATATAGTCACGTTTGTGAAAGAACAATCCATGTGCTCCACTTCTCTCATAGCTCATCACGTAGTCGGAGTGTAGATACAGAAAATGCAAAACTTGATGGTTCTTCTCATGAGAGTGCTATAACCAAGGTCCAAACATTACATTTTTCTAATGAGACTGAAATGCCAACTACAATTTTACTCTTGACAGCTCTGGTCCAAGTGAGAGATAGTAGTGGACATTTTCAGACATGAGCCTTGCTGGATAGTGCGTCACAAGTCACTCTCATAACTGACATATAATTTCTAGCAGTTAGGGCTCCAACGCCAACGTGAACAAGTAGACTTGGCTGGGGTTGGGCAAACTCCTGCGTCAGATTCAAGAGGAGTTTTTTTATTGTTGTGGTAAACCTACTGACTCCAAGGTCCAAGGACGTATTTTGACATTAAAGCTACAATCTTGAAGGAGATCACCCGTCCCATGCCTGCATCAAAGGTTGCTCCCAGTACCGTAAGCCATTTGAAGCTAGCTGATCCAAGCTTCAATGTTCCTGGGCCTATTGACATTTTGTTGGCAGCTGACATTGTGAGTGATGTTATGACTGGCAAGAAAATTGTAGGTGAGCACAATGCTTTTCACACAGTGTTTGGCTGGATTGTGAGTGGCAGGGTTTCTTGTGAATCAGCTAGGGGTCCATCGGTGTCATTCTTGATACGAGACGATAGTCTGGATGTACAACTAAAGCGATTCTGGGAGGTCAAAAAAGGTGCCGACAACAAAAGTGCTGTCAAGTGATGAGAAAAAATGTGAAGAGCACTACAACAAAAAACAGACACGATACATGGATGGTAGATGTGTGCTGCGACTGCCGTTCAAACAAAATCGGCCTGAGTTAGGAGAGTTGCTACAACAGGCACGTTTAAGGTATGAACATCTGGGGAAGAAATTTACTAAGTCACCGGAGCTCGCAACCGCGTATCACCAGTTTTTCAAGGAACATGAATAACTGGGTCACATGACACGCATCTCAGTTGCTCGGCCCTCTGTTGGTGAGCTGAGTAACAGTTGTTTGGGATATCCCTCCACAACCTCTATGGGAGATCCCTCCAGGACCTCAGTGGGATATTCTTGCAGGACAGTTGGGAAATCCCAGCATGTCCACCCAGGGATACACTAGCAGCATCTCTATGGAATCTCTACATGATACCCATTGAATTTCCCTGCTGGTTGTCTATAATACAACTGCTAGCCTTCAAAAATTATTTTGCTGAAATGTCCATGACTCTGTGAGTGTGTATGTTAAGTTTAAGTGTGCATTTTTGCTAACTGTATACAGCATTTACAAAAATATAACTTTGAAATCTTAATTGAGCAAAAATAAAACCATAAAATCTTGTATGGGCTGTTCACAATAAAGTGAGCACTTTTGAGGCCCTAGTTACTTTTTCCTTCTAGCCATTTTTTTTTTGTCCTTTAACCTGCATTTTTGATCAAATTTTGCCATGTAAGTAGTAAACACAGTGTTTATATTCCACCGCATTCGTAATTTAACATCTAAGACTAAAATAAATTATATTTATTGACTATTATTCCAAATTATTGGGCTTTCAAAAGTGCTCACTTTACCGTGGACCACATATAGGATACCTACCAATTCTGCACATTTTACCATTTAACATGCATTTTGAGTATCTTACTATTTCAAAAAGCGTACAAAATAGTTTTACGGCATTTAAACACAATGTAACATCAAGTTAGAGGTTACCTACATCAGACTCAAGACTACAATAATTTAACATCAATACAATAGAACCCCAATTTACACTTCCACGTATTACCCTCACTACTAAATTGCTTTTCCTTTGGCCATGTAATGCTCATAGAGTATAAATGTCTCCCTTTTAAAAATTCTTTCCAATTTCTCAATTTCCCTTAATTGTTTTGAAATTATAATCTAAAAAGCCTCATTATTATGTAGAAACAATATAGGATACAAATAACTGCCATTGAATCCTCACTATCTAGTTTGAATGAAATTAACAAAATTTCCAGAAGTGACTACATAATGAGTCTGGGGCGATGCTGATCACAGGTCCAGTGTAATTGCAGCGGTTTTACTGCATAAATTTTGTTTGACATTTTAATTCAATTAAAATTAGTGATTAGAATTTTAGTGCTTTTCTGTCCCAGTAATTTCCCTATGACACGTGTTTGCAGTTATTCTTCATAATCAGCAGAACATTATCAAATCAGAAGTGTCAGTACAGTTTTAATCAGTTTCAAATGGTAACATATTGGTTTTCTAAACAAGCTGAAATCTACAGTTTCCTATTTTTCATGCCAACCAGTAATTCAGGCACTGATCCAAGCGCTAGTTTACAACTAGTGCAGTAGACACTGTTCCTGGTCTCCCAGTGTAACAAGATTAGGGGAGTCACACTGCTGCGAAGGTGTGAGTGCTGTTCGACAAGTCATCCAGCCAGGTGGGCAGGTATCTCTCAGTACCCACCTGCCCAAGCTTTTTACATTTCACTGTATCTATGGTAATACTTTTGTGGTACATCAGAGTGTGTGATGAGTCAGCTGCAAAACAAGTTCTATGGGTTGTAACACATCATAATATTTATAACGAAGATGTCCAACTACACATGTTGTATTGTGTACTATTGTACTGTAGAGGTTTGACACACTGTAGCTGCATTATCCATATTGTCTTTGCACACTTATGCTATTGGACAACTTGGAAAGAAAAGGTTGACTTGTATACACACACACACACACCCACCTTACTCAGCTGCTACTCTGTACACTGTGCTCAGTCAACGCCACTTCAAATTGTGACAGATTTCTGGCTATTTTTAAGTGGTCGCAACAACATACAAAGTTATGCAATTCGTCCCTCAACACACACACTACAATATATAAACTTTTTTTTTTTGTTCGTTAACACTAGTGTGTCATGAAAGATCAAATAAAAAATGAATGGGCTGATATCTGCACACATTGACAAAAGGCACATGGCCACTGCCACGACTCCCTTTACCCGCTCTTATAGTCGAAGGTCCCGAACCAGACAACACTGTTCTCCGCGGAAAATAAAAAAGTGTGAATTTTTCCAGTGTTTGCACACAACCAAGCAAAAACACGTCGCAAGCAAGAGCTGCTTAGTGTGGCGGAAAAACGGGTATAAATTAGGGATGTCAAAGTCGATACCTCGATTATTATAGGTATCGAAGAATCGAACTGTTAATTGTTGAAAATCCTCGTCCACTTTAACATAATCTTTTGAGACTATGTTGCACGGAAACAGGTCTTTTGGTTTTGCATTGAACGGAATTAACAATTCAATAATGGTTCAACTATGAAAGAATTAAGATAATACAGTAGAACCTCGATTATCGGCGATAATGCAGCGGAATAGATAGTCGGATAATCGAAACTCACGGTAAACGAGTCGTTTTTATCTTGCTGGCTGCCATGTGGCAGATGGCTATTATCAGTAGTTGGCTGCCTCACTTCACTCTATGTGCTGTGCGGCGCAGCTTTAATGGGAAAACCACTGGTTTTTTTGGTGCACTTTCTGACGTGATACAATACCACACATGTACAGTTGCAAGAATGCTGCAAACGCACGTGGAAATCTACCGCACAATATCTAAACCTGTAAATGTCAGCATAGACGAAACACTAAAACAAACTGGCAGTCACAGATGAAAGACCACCACCGCAGACGTGGATACTTTGTGGCACATAAGTGTTGCGATCAGAGTTTGTTGATAAGCAGCGCGCCGGAGGTCGGCGTCGGTCTGCAACCAGATGTGGTTTGTTGATAAGAACCCTCACTGGCAGCAAGGTCCTAGTGTTACCGGTCGCTGACGCGTAACATGCATTGGCTTTTAGTCTGTTGCGCGATAGTTACTAGTAGTGGGAGCAAAAGGATACTGGACCAGGATCCTTAGTAATACCAAGGTTCCTGGTATTATTTTCGGATTTTTTATTTTGTTTATCTATTATTTAATGGCATATTAGATAAAGAACAGGTACATTTTTCGTACCATACATAGTTCCTGTTGGTGACATTTTCGTTTTTGATGTTGTAGAAATTTAAGCAATTTTTTTTGTGTATACCTTTACCCAAAATATGTATTTTTTTCTAAAAGTAGGCAGTGTTAAAGTTTTCAATGTACTGAGGATTTTATTTACATAGACATGAAGAAAATGTCAAACAATGCGTGGAATTATTTTTCAGTTGATGTAAATTACTCATTTGCAGTTTCTGTTCGGTAAAAATTTCACGAGGTGGGGTTAATCGCACAACTAGTAACATAAGAAAACAGTTGTGTAAACATGATGAGTACAATAATTATGATTCATAAGATGGTTTTGGGCAAATATGCATGTAGCAGCAAGTCATCCAGTGTCCCTGCAACTTAAAATGTCTGGTAGAAGCATTTTCCTTTAGTAATGCTAAATTTCAGTTTGTATAATACTGTGTATATTAATTTCAAATAAATCATATATTCATAAAAAATACTAATGAACTTGTTAGGGCTAATTAGATAAGTTTGAATGTTACATAAATATAGGAAATGAACTGCAATTAGCAGACCACAAAGTCTTTCCTCTAAATGTCTTCACATTTGTGTCTGTCTATTCTGACCTATAAAACAAAATTTCAAAAGGATACATTGATTGTAGGCACATGTTGATAATCACTATATCTTAATTTATGGTATCGGAATCTAGGTGGAATCAGGTGAAAGGTTTTTCAGTTGGAATCGATAAAAATTTACGTTTTGACATTCCTAGTATAAATCTCAACACCTGTTCGTGTTTTTCAGCAAACAAACCACACAGTTTACGACTCGATAGTATTGACCCCTTGGAAGATTATAACCAGGGAACGATCGGTAATCTTCGATCCTACTTTGTTACCAGGGTAATTCTTAAGAATAGGGGCATTTCTGAAAGAAAAAATCTCGGAAAGTGGTATAATTCCACTCTATTAATTACACAGAACACAATTTACTAGGGGCATCAACATTTGACCAATAGAAACCCCAAAATGATGGGGAGGGCCATGAAGATCAGGGAAATTGTGGGGTAAAATTAGTGAAAAATATGTATATAATGTAATATGTATTCATGAAAATACTTTAAATTGTAAAAAAAAAAAAACTGAACCAAACATTAACTAAATAGACGATATTTCCAATACAAGCGACAAACACGATAGCGAGGAGGACTATGAAGATCAGGGAAATTATGGGGTAAAAAAATACAAAATATGTACATTTTCATTATAAACTTTTGCCCCTCAGTTTCTCTCCAGTTCATAGCCCTCCCCACTATCGTATTTCTATATTGAATTGGTAACATTGTCAATTTAGGTAATGTTCAGTTCAATCTTTTTGCAACTAAACATGTTTTCATGAGAGAATATTACAAAGAGCAAAAAAATATTTTAAATTGCCAAACATCCATATTATTTCTCAGTGCAAGTAGGCTACACATGAAAATAATTTATGGGGAAACTCCAAGCTTCGTGATGCATGGCGCTTCACGTCATCACCAGAAAAAAATTGCAGGCGCCCCTCGAATCACTGTTTTGGGAATTTACTCCACTGCTGGTGCTGGGACACTTGGCTCGGTGCATAATGTTTGGCTACGCTTCTGCAGTAATTTTCCTTGCTAGGAGGCTACGCTTGAACATAATTTGTGGGGAAACTCCAAGCTTCGTTGATGCACAATGCTTCACGTCACCACCTAAAAAGAAATTGCAGGCGTGCCTTGAATCACTGTTTTGGGGATATACTCCCCTGCTGGTGCTGGGTCTCTGGCTTGGTGCATAATGTTTGGCTACACATGTACACTATTTTTGCAATTTAACATTTTTGTGAATAAATATTACATTATGTAGGTACATATGTTTCACTGGTTTTACCTCACAATTTCCCTGATCTTCATAACCACCCCCACTATCGTTTTTGGGGTTTCTTTTGGTCAAATTTTGATGTACGTAGTTATTAGTGGAGTGGAATTATACCACTTTCAAAGATTTTTTTTTCCGAAAATTAAATTAAATTTAGTTAATACTCACGTAATTACTCTCCATTCATACGGTGTATGTGAATACGCATATCGCGATGTCTATCCATTTGACCACGATACTGACACACTAATCATCGCACATATATTATTATTTAACTATTCCCTTGCTATAGTAGCATAGGAACAGACACAATATTACACAATTATTAGATTTAACACTTCAAGCAATATGAATTGCAATACAACACATGTTTAAGCACTCGCAAATCTGAAACCTCCAACACATGACACAATCAAACTGCAAGTACTGTTTGTTATCCGTCTGGCAATTTCCCACAATCCACCTGTTAACCAAAATGGATGCGCATTGTAAAAAAAAATGACATGGCATTAAACATCGCCTCTAATGTAAACACCATCTCTGAACGGGGATGTCATCTACAATATTAATATTTATTGTACTAGTAATACGTTTTATCCTCTCATCAATATAGTCCAAGTAAACCTTGAATAATTTACAAGAATAACATAATGTCCCGACACTGCTCCATACATGTGTTGTTTACCTGTATAATCTCACCGCTGGGCCATAAATATACCCCGTAAATGACGTTTTACGCATTAAATATTCGTTGCAAAAAGTATTCTTATATGTAAGGCAATTTAGTGCCCCAATATAAATATATTATACATAAATAATACATATTTTATAGCTTAAATACAGCAATCTTGATAACCCTCTTTCCTATCACATTTTATTAATTTTTACAGAAAACTACTTGATGCCCCTCCAAAATGCCTAGTAATTATGATTACTAACAATAATACCTAGCATATGCAGATATATTATTTTTCCCATTTTCGAAAAAGCCCATTTTGTTAAGAATTTCCCTACAATATTACTGACTAGCAGATACAGCACTAATAGGCCTAGGATGATTTAAATTACTGTGTATATAAATACTTAATGTGGCGTATAAAGTCCTGTAAATAAGCTCAGTTGATGTTGCAGAAATAATTGTATCATTTTTAAACTAGACTTGTAACTCAAAGAGGCTTTTAACATACAGGATAACAGGGCTCATTACTGCAGTAGAACACTGTTAGGCTAGTACATTTCTAAAGGGACCCAATAAATGTCAGCCTTATTTAAGAGAAAATTTATTGAAAAACATATTTGCGGACCAAGAGAATGCATCTTATAAATCAAGAACTGGGCCCCACTGTATTCACTAGATACATGATTACGAATGTAAGTTATAGAGACAAATGCCAACCAAAACACATTTTGATAACTTACTTTTGTTATCTAAGCATCCTGTATTTTGAGTGACGGAGCCATGCTTTGATGCACACAGCCACATCTTAGTCCGTTGATAACTTTATATGTTTCCGAGTTACTTCTGTGAAAAAACACAGGCTTCAATTACTTTTAACCTCCGTACAATACCTACAAAACTATTATTTCAGACTGTGAAATAACTTTCTCTGCTAGATGCACAATATATGAAAAGATGCAGTGGTAAATTATGGATGTTGTAGACACTTAAGGATATTCATACACAAATATAAATATACTAATTTTTGAGACATCAATTTCCAAATTTTATTTATTTATTTTTTGTTTTTCGGAAAAGCCACAATTATTACCAATATTGAAGAATTTTATCACTCGTCAAACAAATCTAACCTAGACATTTTTAAGGACATGGGTGAATCAATACAACAGGCTAGACCTAATAAAATTTGGTTTATTAGTCGTTACATTGGAAACATACAATATTATGTACATAACAAAAATAAAATTCACCAATTATTCGGCTTTCTAAACTATGCTCGTTGACAAGGTGCGTTGTTGCAAAACGAATTCACATTTCTACTAGAAACCCACAAAAAAAACACATGTTTAAAATATCGTAATGGACTTTTTAAGAGATTATAATGGCCAAAAAATGCAAACACCTACGGTCAAAGACGAAAAATATCAATCTAGAAAATCGAATTCATGAAAAATTCAAATCTCAAACACCAAAACTCGAAAATATTCGACATCACATACAGAAATAGATCCAGAGGACAAAACAACTATGGAGTATGGATCAATGCATTTCCTTCCTATTTCTGATACAACTTCGGATATCGGAGATAGCCGAAGAAAATCAAGATAATATAATACCACTTAAAGGCCTAATTCCGATCCCAATAGATTTGGAATATTAATGCACTTCGAGAATCTTTACAAAATCCAATTGTGATAAAATAATAACGAAACTTCCGTACACATGGATTTTCTCATGATTTCAACTTAATTGAAAAAGTAGGCTATCACAGAAATAGTTCTCATAATATGTAACCGAAACAATTGACATAATAAGACATTTTTTATAACTTTCTGGATATCCTACAGATGTCCTTTCGAAATATCCATTGGACGTACTTTCGGGATATTCCAGGGATTATGTCTCTTGTAAAATTACTTTAATTAAATTTTTTTAAACAATTGTTAGTATATTTTATACATTATATTATTGTAATACATGTATAACTATGACGCACAATGTCATGAAACATGATAAAACTAAAGTACCATTATAATATCCTAGGAAAATCCAGCAGATGTCGGGGATGTATTTGGGGCATTCGGGACACATACGGGATATCCTTAGGATGTACTGTGCTCTGGTGTGGGATACCTATACTGGGTAGTTTCAGCATCCATGTTGTATGCTTTTTTTTACTATAAATTTCCAAAATATATTAACTGACATAAAGTATGATCACATTCCAAATTGATATTGCAGAACTGCAGACCAGTATCACAGAATATACTTGTTACATATTTAGTTTACATAGTTTATTTTAATGTAATATTGCAGTCTGCTATTTACAATAAGTGTTGTACAAAACTGCAGTTTTATTTGTAGACATTTTCTAATGTTAATTTAGCTAGTTGCAGCGAGCCATTTGAGTGAAGCTCACAGGCCACAGTTTCCCTACTGATGTTGTAATACCATAATACTGTCACTCCCCCCACAATGATCTTGAACGAGCATTTGGGGGAATTTAGGTTGGTAGGAGACTAGTGGCATGGACTGTGTGTTTCTGATTTGTAGTCTATCCTTTGTATCTGTTTCTGTGATGGCACATCCTATACACGGGTAAGAATGTGACAAACACCAGTAGTGTTTTTAAAATGTCTGTGATTATACTCAAAAACAGATGTGAATTAAACCAGAACAGATAACACATTACTTACTTAGTTTTGTCTTTAGTTTTAGGATCTGCAAGGTTAAGAGCTCTGTTTGAAGCTTCTCCTGTTTAGTTCTTTCTTGTTCCTGATGTAACTTTAGTTGACTAATCTCTTTCATTGCCTCGTTTTCTTTAATTACAAACTTTTTGCTAACTCAGTTTTTGCTACATGCTGGGCACTTACTTCAACTTTTTTTGTTTGATTGAATTGCTGGTCGTCGTTTACTAGTCCACGAAGATGTTGCCGTATGATTTCTCACATGGCTGGGAGAGACTGTCCTCCAACCATCGGACCCAGTCGAGGCATAGTAATCTGAAGCATTTGCAGGGTTATAGTCCATTCATGGTTTCTTCGGCCTTTTTGTATCAAACCTTTGAAAAATCTCTCCATGTATGAGGTGTTTAGTTATTTCATAAATACGTCTTGTATTACAAGCGTTTTGTGCTTTTATTCATAAAAGTTACTTTTGCCCTGCTAAATCGAAATTTGTATTCATATTGTATTTATAAATTATAATGCTTCATTTATAAATAATCTGAATTAAAACAGAGAGAAAATAGGTATGTTGGTAATGCCTAGTGAGAAATAGTTCTTATACAGAAGATTGTTACAACTGAGCGCGCACGAATGTGGTGCGTTGTCCCTCTGGTGAAATTCTCTAGACTTAGTTAAGCTTAGTTGGCACGAGGCGGATGAATATCCTGGAAGTAGAACTTCAGCATTGCTTCAGAAAAGGCTGAAGTAAACGTGAATTGATTTTACTCATCTAAACTGTGTTTATGACAACTGATGTCTTTACTGGAATGACATTCTGCTGGTTTTACTAGTGGGAGTATACAGTGATCTTGGGTGGCTGTTTTGAAGGCAGAACACACTGGACTCCTTAGCATGAACACGCTCGTCAACATAGGTTTTTCGCGTATGGTTTCATAGGTTATCCCACACCGCCTTCAAGTTGTCTGCTGTCCTGTAGTGATCACGATATGTTCTATTGAAACTATTCGCAATCGTTCGCCACTGTTTCGCTTTATTTTGTGTCACAGTATCAGTTCGTTAATCTTCAATGTTATTGAAATGTTCTGTAATTAATTTTAACAAACTGTTTTTTTTCATGGGATGAAAAATTTCGGCTTCGCTGTTTCCTTACGACCACAATGCCTTCCCGACTTGCCATACTTTCTCAAAATGATTTCTCTGTACCAGCTCAGAGCAAAATCTCTAATGTTTACCTAGATAAAATCGCGAGTAAGTCAGAATATCGAGATAATTTTATCTAGATATTCTTTACTGTGTTAAACGTGGTGAAACACACAGAACATTATCGAGATTAAAATCGAAGTCAAATCTCATCTGGTTAAAATTAACGTGATATCCTGAAAAGTTAATCTTTGTTGGTAAAACCGACCCTATTAATGGGAAAATATAAGAAAATTGACTTTAAATTAGAAACAAAAATTAAGATATCACAGTCTAAAAAAATAACAATATATCGCCTACATTGGCAAACTTGGTTTTACGTTTTTCAACCACGTGCAAACTTTGTATTTGACGCAATGGCGGTGTACACAATCTTTTCAAATTGTGTTTACTGTACTTATAAGACAACTTTATGTTCAAAATCAACATTATTCATTATTGTCGTGTGTCTGTTAACAGTGACTACCCCGTTCGTTATTGCGTACATAACTCACGGTAAAGAGTTCGTATTATATTTAGTTTGGTAACAATTTAGATACATAACCAATATTAAGCGGTAACTTAACACACGTTTATTGTAAGAAAATGTTAGAAATTTATGTTAGTACATTTAAGTTAGGACGTTACTGTACTAATGCAGTAGTAAAGGCCGTAGGCGTTTGCTATAACAGTACAGCGAACGGCATGAAATGGCTATCCACTCAGAAATGCCACAAAAAGGACTGAAAAATTGACATTTCTTGCTGGGTGTTCTGTACCGCCCAACCATAAGCAGGAATTTGTAACTCTGTCATTACAGCATATAATCGGCAAGGGAAGTTAACATATTCGGAATTTGGTAACTGAAGAGTAAGAGATTTTCCAAAAATTCTATTTAAAAAAAATCAAAATGGTATAAATTAACAGCAGAGCTGCTTATGCTGAGTAATAATCGCATAAACATTGATATTCACAAGTACATATTAAGAATGTGATGGGGAAGGCTATGAAGATCAAGGAAGTTGTGTGGTAAAAAATTTTTAAATATGTACTTTTTCATGATAAAATTTTACCTCGCAATTTCCCTCCGGTTCATACCCCTCCCCACTATCATACATGTAAATTGTATTGGTAACATTGTCTATTTAGGTAATGTTCAGTTTGATCTTTCTGCAATTAAACGTGCTCATGATACAATATTACAGTAATATTACAAATAGCATGAAAATATGTTAAATTACAAAAAAAACACATTATTTATCAGTGCAAATGGGCTACGTGTGAAAATCATTTCTGGGGAAACTCCAGGCTTCGCTGATGCGTGACACTTCATGTCATCACAAACAAAATATTGCCGGTGTGCCTTGAATCTCTGTTTTGGGGATTTATTCCCCTGCTGGTGCCGGGACTTTGGCTCGGTGCATAATGTTTGGCTACGCTTGTACACTATTTTCCCCTGTAAGGGGGCTACTCTTGAATATCATATAGCATCACAGTAACATTTGGGTGTGTGTGCGAGTGTGTATTGATAATATTGTGACTTTAGTTATAGTTTGGTTAGGTCGTTTTGCAATTTAAGTTTTTTTTCGTGATATTCCTGATATAATTGTAATATTTTATCACGAAAACACGTTTAATTGTGCAAAGATCTAACCGAACAATACCAAAATTAACAATACTACTAATACAAGTTACAAATTCAATAGCAGGGAGGACTGAATTGGAGGTAATTTGTGGGGTGTCATGAAAACGTACATATTTTACACTAGTTTTACTCCGCAATTTCTCTGATCTTCAATGCTCTCACCACTATCGTTAAGTTGCATTTAATTTGATTACTACTCGCCATTCATACGGCATACGTGATTAGGCACTACACGACGTCAATTCATTTGACGACACTACACAGGCACACTTATCACAGCACAAATATTGTAATTTAACTTTTCCCTTGCTATAATAGAATAGAAACACTCGTCATTTCATACAGTTATTAGATTTAACACGTCAAACAACATGAATTGTAATAAAACACATGTTTAACCCCCGTAAATTGGTAAACCTCCGACAGGACAAAAATCAAACCATAACTGATGTCCGGCAATTTTTCCACAATCCAACTGACGCCAACCAACCTTCGACGCACATTCATTTCCTGTCTAGTTGGCCACAGTGTACCTATTGAATAGTAACATGGCTACATGCTTCTACTATATAAACAAACCATTTTTGAACCTATTTGTAATATATATTTACATGTTACATACCAAATATTCTGACACTGTTTCTTACCTGTGTTGTACGCCTGTGTAACCTCAGCATTGTGGCATAAATATACCCCATAAATTAGGTATTACACATTAAATATTAGTTTCAAACACTATTCTTACATGTAATACAATTCAGCAACCTGATGTAAATATATTGGACGTAAATTATACGTCTTTTACTGCATAAACACTGTTATCTGGATAACCCTCCTCACAATCACATTAAATTTTTTTTACAGCAAACTACGTGGAGCCCCTCCAAAATTCCTAGTAATTATGATTAGTAATCATCATATGTAACGTATCCCGGTATATTTTCAAAAAGTCCCTATTCTAGAAAATGTTCAAAAATAGGCAAAATAACACAATAAATGCGGAAATGTAATAAAAGTGTAAAATATGTACATAAATCGCCTCAGAAAAGTGAATTCATGCAATATCTGCATCTTTTTGCTTCCCTGAGGGCAACTTATATTGAGAGGGAAGGGCATGCTTTATATGGTTTTACCTGCTTCATACATAATACAGGCACCTACTGTCATCGCCATCATTGTCAACAAAAACACTTGAATTACTTTGCAACTGATGATGTGCAGGGGAAAATGGCGTATTTGACACAAATAGTCATTGCGTTGGTAGTGTAAGTAACCAAGCTTTGTCAATTTTCAAATCAAGGCAGTACACAACTTCTATCTGACCGGGGTGGCTGGCCAAAAATTCTTCTGAACGTTACGCTGTCTTATTTTATTAGTCGCCCTGAAGGACCATTGTGATGGAAAATAATCGCTGTCCACGGACAATTCAATTACTGTTAATACAGGGATCTACTAAATGCTTTGGAAAGACAAGGCCAAACATAATTAGCTTGTAACTCAAAAATTGGACATGCTCACAATACGAAAGATAGTTATTTCTGACACACTCGAAATTTCACTCACTATTTAGATGTAGGATATATAGTCCATGGTCCCCAAAAACTACATTTAGATTAACCTTAAAACACATTGAAATTGCTTAACTAATTTCCAACTTTCACTTCGCTTTTGTTCACATACGTTTGGCACTATACAACGTAAAGGAACATGGTAGAACATGTAAACAACACATCTTAACACCTGGTAGAATTTCTATTTTTTTTTCAATACAATCAATGGAGCGAATTAAAAAGCACTGGGTTTTTTCCAACACTGTATGCATGGCAGAAGGCAAATAAACAACTTCCATATCTCATGGATGTTTCTTTCAAAGAAGACCGTGTTTTTCATAATTCCCTTAAAGATAATGAAAAATTTATCTGTTATGAATTACAATCAAAACCAAGCAAAAGTGACAAAATAAAAAATATATTTTTAATTGTGTATCATACTATCTAGTTGTGGTGTGTAAACCCTAATGTGAAGTTACACATTTTCAATTAATTACCTTTGATAAGTGGCGCAATTATGTGGTATAAATTCTGTAAAAAATTAAACCACCTAAAAAATAACTCATTAGACCCCCGTTGCAGAATTCCTATGGGCTATCTACGTCTCGTGAAAGAGTATTTTCATCCACACATACAATAAAGGCCGGCTACAATTGATTTAGCACAAAAAACAGCACAGGCGCAGCACAGAAATTAAAATACGTATATTAGCATGACACTCGCTACAATCATGCACAGCACACGTCCAGAAAAATAGCACAGGGGAAGTGCACAGAAAATAGGGCTATATCCTATAATTCCTGTGCGTGTGTGCCATGCGTGGCCAATCAGAAAGCGGATATCAACAAGTTCATGTGACAATGAAAATGGCTACAAAAGTAGTGAATTTGACTAGTGCTTAAAGAGTTTGGCACCATAAAAACAGAAGTTTATTTTGATTGAAATTGTTATTGTACAAGCAATGTATGTTTAGAAGAGTGGTATAACATATTATATTTCTACAAATTACAACATGAGCAGCAAAGTAAACAGAGCTGTCAACAGTATTTTTTCATTCCAATGTGATTAACACACTCATGCCCAATTTACCGAGCATTGTTTCCCTTTAATTTTCGCTGCTGTTTTCTGTAAACATCCGTCGTTTCAGATTCGAGCTGTGCATGTGTTCTGTGCTATTGCATGTGCTGTGCGTGTGCAAAATCAATTGTAGCCCGGCCTTAAAGTGCTTTTTTGCTGCCAACAAAATTTTGGAATTTCTTTTTATGGGAATTGGAACCTCTTATCAAGTTTTTAATTGTCTGTTTGGTTCACAAATTCCTGGGACATTTTCAGCCATGTATATCTGGAACCAACAGCAGTACACTTTTTTTTTTTTTTTTTTTTTAATCTGGGTCTTCCAGTTCATGGATAACTGCAAACAACTGCTCTTTGGCACTTTGCAGTAGCCTTTATAATTACTTACATGAATGAACCTTATGTACTGTTCCTACAGTCATAATTGGTTGAACTTTGCCCTGTTTAAGTCAACTACAGTATGTTCTTGTGATTTCAGGCATTTACACCATATTTTTAATACATTGTTTCAGTAGCATGTCACTGCTACCAAACCATTTCATAAACGTCCTGTACCAATACTTTATGGGTCAGCTAATCCAACACGTCACACGAAACACATGCTCTTTCGTACAATATCAATATAACAACCTGACATTAATTTTTTTTCTTCCCATCATGTGAAAACTTACATATGTAATTCTTATTATCACTTGGTTGATTCATTCTCGGATAAAAATTGTTTTTCATGGTTTTGCAGATAAAATTGAGTATTTTTTCTCAATTTAGTGTAATTTTGACTTAAATTTGGTGTTGGGCATTGTATTAACTTCCATTTTGGTGTTATTTCAGTTTTACCATTATTCACCATATAATCTTGGCTCTAATGATGATGAAAATTTTGTGTTTTATTCAGGTTTCTGGTTGAAGAGTGCTATGTACCGGGAACAGCCTGACGTACATTTTAAACATGAATACGTGCTCATTGTGGAAACTGAGAAACCAGACACGCCTGTGCTTTGCAGTACTTTTCCTACATTTGCTCAGTTGTCAAGCAACAGTGGCTTGTGTTCAATGGTGACGGTACGTATTGATATATTGCCCAGTTTCTCTACTACTTTTTAGTTTTAATCATTTGTTCGTAAATACCAGCAGAAATTCAACTGTCGCCAAAGTAATATTTTGTATTTCTTTACTGGTGTGTGTGTGTGCCATTATTCTTGATCCCTCGTAACTATTTTGCACTCTGTGTATACGTGATCCGTCGCAAAATTATTTTTAAAAAATCACAAGGGTAATGGTAAAAGAGTTTTCAATCAACGTCATCCTTGCATCCATCTTGTGATACATAGGTTCTTTGTATACTGAAGTTCACGTGGTAATTTGATAGCAATGTTCGTTGGCATCATTTTCAGCGAGTTGCTTTTTGTGATGGATCTAGGATTGGGCATTGTAATGGCCTGCTAACGTAGCAGTATGTTACATTTCATCCTTTGCCAGCAGTTGAAAATTTTGGAGCGTGTAGTTGGAACATCACACGCGCTTGAAATATTAATTAATTCATAATTTGTTTTAAAAAAAAAGTAAATTGCATGATATGCCAAAAACACGTTTTGAAGCGAGCGATGCAAAGTAACACAAAGTGAATCTGCTTTACCTGCGAAAATACCAACTTATTTCAGGGTACCCCAGCAGCAGTTTTCTTTTCAATTTAACGGAATCGCTTTGCTTGAGAGTATATTCATCGTATATGCAGACACAGAGAGAACTTCCAAAACAGCAGTAGGGACTCAATTCATGAAAATTAATGCAAAGACGGTTTAAAATTGTTTGTTGTTACTGCATTTTTTAAAAATGTGCAACATTTTCTTTACACTTTTTTACTTTCTTATTACCGTAAGTAGGTATGAGGATATACTTACCTGGAATTGTAAGAAAATCGTAAATAACATGGAAAATTCATATTAATCGAAAGTAATCTAAATAGGGATGGGTTTTTTTAAACCGGTGCTAAGTGAAACTGAACACATTTATCTAGCGTTGGTTTCGACTACCATGTGGGAAAATCTGCTTTTAGTTAAGCATGTAATTAATTAAACTGGTTTTTCTGGATTTTCGTGTGTGGGAATCGTGCCGGACAATGCTGCAGGTTTTCTCAAGAATCTCCCTTTTCCCTCGTCTTTGCATTCTGGCACTGCTCCATATTGGCCTTACTTCACCCTCATAGTCACCCAGAACTGTCCACTCCGCTTGGTGGGCTGTTGTGGTTACAGGAGCAGCAAGAAGGAAGGTTTGAATGTACCAGGTTTTGGAATACTTGTATAGTTGTGGAGGGCACCAGAGCATAAGAGACTCATCTAGGGTGAGGGCCGTTCACCCATATGGCTCCTATCACCCCGCAACGAGGTGACATCATCATAATGATGTGAAGTCCTGTTTACACCTATCTACGAGAGTGTTGGCCCTCTCGTACACCTCTAAATCACACGTCAAGAACACAGTAGGTTAGACATAGTTAGGTGCGGTGAAATAGTGGGTAGAAGACCCAAAAAGGTTACACTGCTGTGAAGTGGCTGGTGGTGAAATAAATAAAAAAAATCACTTTCTCTTAATTGACTTTACTCACTAAAACTCCCTCCGAAGAGGCACGTACATGGGCCTAGCAGCTATGGTGCGCTAGCAGCCAATACAGAGAAAATGACACGTGGCTGATGAACAAAAATTAAGTACGTTAAACCCCCGGCATGATTTGCGCTGCTGACAGGGCGGAGAGTGGCACGGCCCTTGGACTATGCAAAAGAGAATTAAGTTTAACCAGTATGGTAGAGTCTGGTAGGACCCCGGCTTGAAAGCGCGCCAGTTGTACGTAAAATACACTGGCATTTTCATTGAGGAATAAACATATACAAACACAAGACACTAGAAAACATAATTACCTTTATTCATTCATTTGCATAAACAAATTAAGAATTAAAAGAAAATACATTTATATCAAAATGTGTAAGCTACCTAATTTTGTTTAGCCTCTGGGCTCTCTCTCCCAGTCCGTTGTATTTTGAGCTGATTTGTTGACATATTTCACACTTTATAATTTTTACAGATATAACTTGCACCTTTATTTTCGCGTAATATAGGGTGGCAGCAGGTGGCTTGTGGTTGATGAGTCCACTCCAACCCCAGGAGGGGTGTGGGTAGCCATTCTCGATTGAACGTTAAACAAGGCACTTTGTTTGTGAGCACACACAAACATGGTTTGATACAGCCTTCTTAACACCCATATATTTTTCTGGGTCGTTAACACACTCGCACTTTACGCACAACATACGCACGGTGATGTAAACAGGGAATGAAGGGGAGCACACTAGGAGTTTCTGGATCACTGTAACCACTGTGTCCCCTTTGCTGCATCCATTTCTCCAGTGGTATTTTTTACTGGGGACGTCTCTTGGCAGTATTGGTCTGTGCAAATTATCATGCCCTCAAAAGATCTCTCTTGAGGGCATGAAAGTGGGACAGCCACCTGACTCCAGCAGTACCCAGGGGGTAGGGAAGGTGGGTTCACTCCATTACACGTCACTGGCATTGGAATCGTGGAGGGGTGACCACCATGTTCGGGCCGACTGTCCCCAATAGAGGGCGTGCCCTTAGCTGCTATGGGAGGAGGGATATGGCACGCATCACACTCAAACTAGTTATGTTTTGCTTCTGTGTGTGGTAGATGTTACTGTAATACCTCAATTTTTTACTATAAGTAAACAGAGATTACTTTATTGTAATCTTATAACATGCAAAATTTGGTTTTTGGGAAATTGTGTAAAATGTATCTTTCATACAGTTATTATAAAATTATAAAAATAATTTTATTTTGGATACTTTTTTTTTTTTCAGAGCAGAGAAACTGATATGGATCATGATGGCATCAATGATAAGATGTTCTTTGAAATTGAAGTTCTAATGCAAAATGCTACAGCTAAATCTGTAATGCTTTTCTTGCTGTTTGATTATAAGCTTCAGGTGAGTAGACTAAATTGTTTAATTCTTTGAGTTCTTTTCACCCAACTGCATTTATTTCTAATGCACGCGTATTGTAATTTTCATAAAAATGTTGATTTAGTGGCATTCTGTATGTAGAGTTGGCATTTTATATATTTACAGTAGACATCCAATGTTTCGAATTTCAGTTATTTAAACTTTTAAATAATCCAAACCATAAAGAAATAAATAAATGTCTAAAATATTTTTTGTTATAATTGTACAACTGAAATGTTCTTTTTGCAACTGTACTATACTTGAAAGTTGTGCATGCCTCTGGGCCATTTTTTCTGCATTCATCTCATCCTTCTAAACAGCTTACTATTTCAGCTGCATGTTGCTGGGCAGAAACAAAATTACTCGGCTGCAACTAGTCTACTCTAGAAGTTTCCCAGTACATTTTATATTGGCACCAGTATTTTTGGCACAGTAACATGCCACATGAATAAACATTCATGTTACCAGTAGTTGAAATGTGGTTCAGTCTCGAAATACCAACATAAGAACTTGGTCAGTTTAATAAAAATGTAAGTTCTGAAGCCAGCAGTGACAGTGGTTGGTGTTAGCAGTGGCTGAAACACTTGCTTCCCTCCAATATGACCTGGGTTTTATTCCCGGCGGGGCCACTCCAGAATTTTTGTATGTGGGCTATTGTTCTCTACGATGCAGCTTGTTGGACGGTTTTCTTTGGGATCTCCAGTTTTCCGCGTCTTTGCATTCCGGTGCTGCTTCATATCCACCTTGGTTCACCTTTACCAGCTCTCATGACCTCATTGTAGGTGCCGTCGAAACATCTCCATTCCACTCGGAAGGCTGTAATTTCTGTGAGTTGTGTGTGTGTGATGTTTTTGGTATAGGAAATACAGTAGCGTATTACAATTAATATATTGGAAGAAACTGTATTTTGTATTACAGATATTATTGTGATTTTCAATAACAATATATGCCTAAGCTACCTGTTACCTGTATACATTCTCTCCCCCCTCCCCCTCCAATTACGTCTTTTTGCTGTGGTAAAATCACATGTTAATGAAGCAGTCAATGTGGTGCTCAGTTCAAACTCACGCTGTCTGCACCAGGCCTATCACAAACAATACAGCGCCATACTCTGACCTTGACCATGTGAATAGTGTGTGTGAGGCACCATGTGAGCATATCTTGTGAGCATACCATGTGAGCATGAGCGTTTTTCAAGGTTGGGTGGTATAAATACTAGTAGGATTACAACAAGGTAGAAAAGCGCATGTGATAGTGGAATGTATTTAATACTATTTATCATTAAAAACTCGAATGGGGAGTGAACCTAGGGCGAGGCACCACTCACCAAGTGATGGGCTTTCCAGCTGGGACCCGTAGGTGGCCGTCCTCCATGGATATGACAGGAAGTGAGACCCTAGGATGGAGCGGCGCTGGAATGCAAGGGCGGGGGAAACTGGAGTACCCCGAGAAAACCCGCCGCCAAGTGACATCGTCCAGCATGATTCCCACATGCGAAAATCCGGGAGTGAACCTGCCGGGACAATTTATCAATGCATAGGGTAAGGTATACCATTTATATTTCACAAGTGATTTTTTAAATATCATGCAAGGCAGGTGTTGCAAAAATCCAGTTATGAAGTATGGCAGTTTGCTCATGCATGAGTGATGGCTGTTAGCAAAATTATTTAAGTAGTGACAAGTGATTGTGTGTTTTGACTAGACATACGTTAACAGTGCAAGCCACTTATGATGGCTGCCCGGTTGAAGAAGTTTTACACATCTGAGGCCTAAAAGCGTGGGAGCGCTAGGGGCGACCGAGACATGTGCATCAACTCTCTCATCGCCTCTATGTGCAAAACACTGAACTGGCGTGCAGTGTTGCTGTCGATAACACGCCTGTATGAGACTTTCGGCGGAGACCCTACCATTTTATGAAGTAATAATAAAAATAAAAGTTTGATGCATGTCCCTATTCCTTTTTAAATGCTTTGTACTGGAATGTTTATACCTAAAAAGACTTTGAAAATGCCAGTTTGAGCCATTTTCACTATCACGAAAACATGCTTTAGAGAGAAATGGAGGAACTGAAAAACTCGCACAGGCACTTAACATTTTTTAAATGCTATTCGTAAGAAGACCTCGCTCAGAGACGTTCAGCGACCTTAGGTTTTAATTCGTTTGAGGCATGGTTTACACTGAATATACGTAATTTACTATGGCCTATTCATGATAAAGTGAGCACTTTAGAAAGCGTTCCCATTTGGAATAGTAGTCAATAAATATATTTTTATTTCAGCCTTGGATGTTAACTTTGGTATGCAGTGGAATATACCCTATGTTTATTACTTACAAGGCGATATTTATTTTAAAAGCTTGTTAAAGGATAAAAACTGACTGAAAAGGAAAAGTAACTAATGCGTCAAATTTGCTCGCTTTACCGTTAACAGTCTATACAAATAATTTTACTATGTTAAACCTTTATTTTAGTTACAAGTTAAATTGTATACATACTTAAATTATTTGTGGAGAAATTAATTTGTCCTGGATACCAATGTAAAAATTTTGGAGTCGTATTTGCAAGGTCCTGTATTCAGTTAAACATCATAAATATACCAGTCCGTATTCAGGTTAAAGTCATGCAGTTACAAGCAGATATTTTCTTACAAAGGTTGTTACGTTAGGTTTCAATTAACTGTTAATCAGCTGTGTAGCTGTTACTGATAAGTATATGCCTTTGCAGTATATACATTGTGATTCATAATTCCCTCTGGGGTTTGGCAGGTTTATTGTCAAATAACTATTATACATACAGCAAAAATATGCATATCAGTACATTCAGAATCTCTCCAAGTTTTTATTCATAATTTTTGCCACCACGTAAATGTAAATTTAGCCGCTAGATAGCAGCTGTGGTAGTAATGCAAAATTGGCATTCACGAGTGAACAGAAAGCTTACAGAGTCTCAGAATTTGCTAAATGTGAGCAGATTGTAATGGTACAAAGGAGATTTTGAATGAAGTGCCTAACAGCAGCTCATAAAGACAAGCCATTGCGTGCGTGGTACAACATGTTCAAGGACATGGGTTGTGTGTGCGACGCAAAATGAATTGGCAGGCCTAGACCATTTGTTGAAATTGTAAACCGTGTGTGAGAAACATTCGCTGTGAGCCCTAGGAAGTTGACACGCCGTTGGAGTCGGCAATTGCCGATGTTGCAACCGTGTGGTGTACTCTCTACGCAAACGTCTTCACGTGAAACCATACTGGGTTGTTGCAGGCACAGAGTCCCTAGGACCACTATTTTCATTTTCAATTCTGTATTGATTTTCAGCGGCAGCTAGAGGAAGATTGTTTTGCAGAGGAAGTGATTTTTTAATGACGAGGCCACATTTCATTTGTCGGGAAAAGTAAGTGGTCACAATTTACGCATTTGGGGCACAGAAAACCCTTGTGAAGCTGTACAACACATCTGTGATACCCCTAAAGTGAATTTATTTTGTGCTGTTTCATTGTCAAATGCCAATTTATTTGCGGCGCAAACTGTTAGGAGCCTGTTTGGGGCAAAGTGTTTCTAGACATGTTCCAACCGTGGCTAATGCCACATTTACAAGGAAGACAGGGAGGACTTCATTTTGTAACAAGATGGTCTCCTCCACATTTCCGTAGGGAAGTTCGTGCGTACCTTAATGCTGAACTTCCTGGTCATTGAATTGGGCGTGCTTCACCAGATGACTATCCATGTCTTCTGTGACAATGTCGCTTACCCGACTTAACCCCATGTGAGTTTTTTCCTTTGGCATTACATCAAAGATTGTGTGTTTGTGCCTCCTTTGCTAAATGACTTAGCACGAATGCAAGAAAGGATCGTGCATCCAGTCACTGGTATCAACCATGACATGTTGGGATAAGCATGGGAGGAACTTGATTACAGGATTTATGTCTGCTGCGTTACTAGGGGTGCACATATAGAGCACCTGCAAGGTGGATAAAAAAGTTGGAGAGATTTTGAATGTACTGATATGCATATTTTTGTTGTTCATATAATAATTTTTTTACAGTAAACTTTTGGAACCCCGGAGAGACTTATGAATCACAGTGTATAACTTGAAAATAAGAGGCAGATTATAACACTGGGGTTGCATTGAGAAGTGAAAAGTATTGTACTATGGCCAACCATTTCGCTTCAGTGGCCCCATGAATCTAGCTTATGACATTGCAGATATGGTGGCAAAACTGTACTGAAGTTCAGGAGGAGATGCTGAATGATGTGTAAGGTAATATTCTGCTGCAAGCAGGTGCTTGGCAGCGAATGCACTTTTGGCACTTAACATCTGGTGTAAATCCTGCCCATTTAACAAAGTGTTGTGGACCTCTAGTTCAACTCTTATTCTTATTCTGTAGAATGATGTTAATTTGTACTGCCATTGCATGATGTATCACACATGTAACGTTACAATGCATGATTTACCACTTTTAACACAGCACTACTGTGTAGTTTGTGTGGTGCACCACTTACGATCATATGATATATTCATCCAGCGAGACCAAATGGTTGCCCATAATAAAAAAGGATCTGTATATTTTTGTCTCAGTTTTCACTTCTTTATGCAATTGTGGTGTTAAAATTTGTGATATTTTTACACTTTGTAAGTGCATGCAGAGAGATCTGTACTATATACTGCTGTTTGTATTTATAACCAGGAAACAATTTACCTGCAAATGGAATCACTGGCAATGGTTCAGGACTCTTCAAGCTCTCCAGGTGCTCGTCTCGACGTCGTGGCAGACCTGCGGCTGGTCCAGAAACAGCTCCTGAGCAGCAGGGGCAAAGATTTGAGGTTTAACACTTCTGTATTTGATTCATCCAGGCCACTTTCGGACATGTTCAATTTCAAATCGCTGCTTGCAGAGTATGCCGCACGAAGTGGTAAGCATTTGTAGTTAGCATAAAATTTTAAAAATTGTTTTATGAAATTATAAGAGCTAATAGCATAATTATATAAGGGGTGCAGGTAATATGTCTCTTCTTTGAAGTCAAGATATTAATTTTGCATCTTCATTAACAAACTTAAATATTTATGCTTATGAAACCTGTGTACTATAATTTTTTCAACATTGTCTGACGTGAGTCAGGCCATAATAGTTGCATTACATTCCTGAAAACTCTTTAACATAATAATATAGGATGTAATTTTATTGAAGTGAATGTTTTCCCATAAAAACAAAGCTAATTATAATTAGTAGGTCTTCTAAAGTACAAAGAACCAAGAATTTTTGTACCTGTATTTATAAAATGCACTGCTACACAGAAAACTTTTGAGGCTTAAGTCCTGTATTGTTATGCTTGGTCTCAAAAATTACGTAATACGTATTCATGTTTTAATAATGTCGTACATGATGCAGTATGTTAGAGTTTTTCAAGGGGTTCATATACTCACCTTGCATCTACTAAATCCTTTGTACTAGAGATACCCAAAGATTGGAACCAAGTCCAGCAAATGTACTTTATGTTGACTGTTATTTAGTACTATGCATGTGACATCCCCGTTAAATAATTTGGGACACATCGGGCTATGACAATACTGTGTGGCAACCATTATAGTACTTGCGCAATTCATTCATGGTGATAAATGTTTTTGAAAATGAGTGTAAGCTGTTTTAAGAGACTCAAAAATTATGTGTTCATCAATACTCTTAATATGTATAAAGCAATGTTTAATATTTATGGATAACTTATCCACATAAAAATTCTATTTAAAAAAATTTTATCTAGCCAAATACCAAAAAAAAATTTACCTCATTTAAGTTCTACATAATGGGAGAGTAATGAAATTTCCAAAATTTAGTTTCATTAGATTTACCTGTAAGAAATTTAAAATTTATTTTTATCGTGGTATTTACAAAAATCTGAAACTGCTTAGCATGAATTTTTGTAGTTGACATGAATCTTTGCAAAAATATATCTTAACTGGCTATTTTTATTACAGTGTCTACACGCTTGAGCAATGTTTACTCTTTCTGGACTGTTGGGCAAGCTACAGATGCACCGTTCATCATTTCAATCGTGATCCATTATCCAGAAGAAACTGTTTTGTACAGACCTGGTTTCTGGCAAGTTATTAAGTGGGCATGGATTCAGTACCTTGCAATACTCATCATATTTTTACGTGTGTTTGAAACTGTCAAGGCATATGTTTTTGACAACCACGTACTGTTCTCCATCAAAGAAGTGCCTTGGAGAAAACGGCATTAGGTTGGCTGTGCAATGTGTTGGCACTACTTAGAACCTGACTTTTGCGACCCCAGTTTATTGCAACACCTCTCCTTATAGCTCATTTTTGAGGAACCGTGAAAAATTTGGTTTAAAAAAGTTTAGTATTTTATGGAAATTACCTGAAAAATATTTGTTCCATTTATTTTGGTTACTGAATGCTGCATTTTTCACCCGGTGAGCACTGTCTAATGCAAGAAGTGCATACTCCACTGGTTGAGTGTTTTAACATGCTGGTCTTGCCATTGTGATCTCACGTGCTTATGTGTATGCTACCTTCTCTCTCTGCTCATGTTGTTACGACTTGGATTTGTGCTTAGTTTTAGGATTTCTCTTGGTTTGATTTTGAGAATGATCGTTTGCAACCCACACACTTTTCAGCATGTCTTGTTTGATAGTTGTCAAAAACTGTGGTACAGATAGCTTACAGCAACCATTTTAATAATGCACCATATGTGTTTTGAGAGAGGGGATGGGGGACATGCTTCCAGTCCAGATACAGCGACAACCCCTCCACAGGATTCCTTCACCCCTGCCTGTCCAGCCACAAGAGGGGGGGTGTGAGGATACTATGCTGGTGGCTAGGCAACTATACCCCTTCTTAGCTGCCATTCAAGGGGTGGAAATAGTCCTGCAGAAAACAGGCGAACAGAGCAACCAAAGCTTATCCGTCCAAGCCAGATGTATCTTTGTACTATAGTAATAACAGTGGCGAGTGTCATTTGTGATAGAAATCTGCCTTTTGAAGTTACTAATATTTCAAGTAAAAAGGTTTTTTGAGACACCAGTCAATAAATATGGCCATTAAGAATTGTTTCTTTTTGATCTTCAATAAATAATAATTCAAAACCACATCCCATAAAATTCTGTTTGTGCTTGCCACGCATATTGAGGCAGCCAGGCACAATGCTTGCACATTATTTAGGGACAAATGGGTGCCACTTATGCCCTTCTATGATATCAGCTTATTCAGAAGACTTGTGTCTATTGAAATAAATTGATAAATAGTAATATATCGTCTGATTTTCCTGTAAGAAGTTATTAAAATATAGATTCGCACTCGTGAAGCTTATGCGCTGCTTGATGTTTGTAAACATTTTTGGTGACAAGGGGTTGTGGAAATTAATTTGTACATGCAGTAGAACATAATGACCCCATTTATTATGCCCGTCTTCCAACGACGTGTTTTTGTGGAAGTGTAAGAAATTGGGGTGAAAAATGTTGAAACTTTGAAGAAAATAGCTTGGGAAAAAATATATTTTGCACTTTTTTTTTTGGTTGCTACACGTTGTGTTTCTCTTGATGATCTTTGTGCTGGATATAGAGCATATATAAAAGTATATACCACCCCTCCACCCTCTAGGCCACCAGCGCAGGCTATTCCATGCACGACTACCCTCACATGTTTGTCCTGCCATTGTGCTCTCGCCATATAAAAGAGATGTAGTGGCTCTCGTTGGCTTGCCTTTACATTTTGCTTGTGTTATTACAACTTGGATTTATCTTAGTTTTTTATTACTGTTTGTTGACGATTTACGAGTTTTTTTTAATTTTGATTTGGTAACATTTTTGGCCTGATTTTGTGGACAATTGAGGACAACCTACACCTTTTATAGAGATATGCTATTTTGTTGAAATGAGTGGAAAGAGAACCAGATTGCCAAACTATATGTAAACTGTTTACAGTACAGTGGGCAAGAAACTGAAAGCCCTTTGTAGTTTCTTATTTCTTCTGTTCGCATATCCTTCCACCTCATGTCAATATAAACATTGCCACATGATTGCCTTTAATGTTTACATCAACTGCACAAGTCTTGTGTGTTTTACTCAGTAATCACTTATGGTGAACAACATACCATATTTCAGCGTGTATCCTAACATTTTTACAAAAAAATGACTACAAAAAGTGGCATGCGGCTTATATACGAGATATTGGCAAAAAAAAAATTTTTATCCCCAAAACATGTTTAGAAATTCATCAACACACTACATTTAATGTTTTCATGCCATCGGGTGTCACCCAAGATGAACAATAACACAAATACTAACTGGTAATATGGGCGCCAGCGGTGCTTCCCAATCATCGCACTATTGAGACTCAGGGTTCTCAGCGATGTTGTGGGTTCTGTGTGTCCGTCTCACCCATGCGTATTTGCAAACACGTTGGCAATACTAAACTTTTACTAAACATCACTTTGAAATAAACACTTAATAAAATACATGTGGCTAGGACACTGTCACTACTGAATAAAAGAGGTAAGTTCACTGTAGACTTGCTTTTATTGTTACTATACGTACACATCAGTGTGCCAATGAAATTATGATTACCTCATTTGTGACTAGCCAATTCCGCTTGGGTGTCCCCCAGCCCGCAATAAATCTAGCACACGCCTAGATGGATGATCTCACCGAGGTGCGTGAAAGCACAGCTTTCACAAGGGGAGAGGGCCGACAGCCGCTAGGGTGGACTGACGGTTTTTCCCTGAAGACAGGACACTGTGAATTATAAATGAAACCCGTGATGAAAACATTTTAACATGTGTGACTACTTGGCATCACTAACGCAAACTCGTCTGAGCTCGCCCGCCAGCATGTGGGTAGTGTGGTGACTGCATATACACAGAGCCAGCTAGGATTGAAATAATTGCACCATACACAAATTCCAAAATTATACAAAATGCATAAAGACCCTTAAAAGATTATGGGGCACGAGATGAGTATTTACAATAAACACACACATTTGTCAAAACAAGCTTAGGTGGCATGGATGCTGCTGGATAATGTTCATAGTGGACTACATGGTGCAGATGAAATTGCAATATTTCTTCTTGAAAACAGCAAATTAAATTCAGACAAAATATTATTCTGAGAGAGAAAATTATCCTCTTTACGACAGGCGTGTAGCATGCCTGATAAAGGTAAAATCTAACAATATCATGATCGCGTGGTCAAGTACAAAAAGTATAAATTACATGAAAAATACATTGAACTCTGAATGAAACATACATAGAACCCTGAAATATATTGTAGCGCACATGATTTTATGCAAATAAAATCTCAAACTGCATGGATGGCGTAGATATAGACTTGACATAGGTTAGCCACATGGTTGTATATGAAATTGTCGTAAAATATTCAAACATGAAAATACATACATGAAACAAAGCCCTTAAAATTGCGCATATCAATAATACTGAAATTACACTGGAACGCCAATAACATAGGTGTATGGCACCTGATTCAAGTTGCGCGGGTCATGTGACCTCTCCGGCATCTTTCTCCTCTCTCCTCGATTATGTTTTAAAAATACCACAAGGGCGAAATAAATTATTAAAGCGGAAGCATAATGCTGGGAAAATGTCTGGCAAAACATTCGCAAGCAAAGGTTTACCAGTAAACTAAATTGACTGTGGAAACCTACATCAGTGAACAAAAGTTGTAGTGCGCACGTAGTAGTGTCTTACCTCACCAGCTTCCTACACAAGACTGTCCAGAGGCAACCGTTGCACGGACCTACCATGGCCGCCTACGAGGTTCACATAAGCGGATGTGGTTATGCACGCTGAGTAAATTATTTATACTTTGAAAAATTAAAGTGGTGCAAATTAAATTTAATATGTTATATTTTTATAATTTTCTTGTAGATTTTTCATATTAACTCAATGTCTCTTTATTACGGTGTTCACACTGGAATATCAGTGTTCTTAATCTCAGTGCCGTGGGCACTTTGCATTTCATAACCAAAAATTTTCACAACAAACTCTTAAAAATATTTCAAGACATATTAAACCCTTCAATTACAAATACAAAACACATTTACACTGCAAAATTTTATTGATGTGAGAGTTCAAAAATATTGGCCTCTTTACGCACGTGCATGGACACATGACACGTGCACGGTGAGCGCCGTCATGGGCTCTAGCGCCGCTGGCTGTTACCCGGCGTCAGTTTTAACTTAGTTTCGAAGGAAGTTGGAAGTAAGAAAGGAAGGGAAGGTAATATAAAAAAAATCCACGCTTGCAATTATTTGTTCACTCGTGTTAATAACAATGTAAACATGTTGGAGCTCAGCCATAGATGCTGTACATGAGAAAATAATTTTTCTGGTGTACAAAAAAAAAGATATCTTACGTAGTTTGCACGCCAGCTGTGGCTCTACACGTGCACATTGATACGACACCATTTTTTTTTGTAACATGGTGCCGTGGTTTTGCTTTCTCAAGTCACATTACCATCTGTGGAATAGTAATTGTGCAATATATATTTGTAAACATTGCAAAATATTCCAAATATTTTGTAGGGGAAAATTAAGTCAGAATTTATTATGTTTGTATGGAATAGCGACTTATTAATATTTACAGGAATACAAAAATTCAGTGTGGCTTACAAATGAAATATTAATTATTCCTAATTTTTCATCAAAAACTTTGGGTGCGGCCTATACACACCAAAATACGGTAAACGATAGAACACTGTTTTTTAATAACATTTACAGCATATTGTGCATGTTGAAATGTTCAAAACGATTTGTCCATTTGATTTTGGTAGAGTAGTGCAAAAGTCAGATTTGTCCATGGTATTAAGATGGTAACAATACGTACAGAGACATCAAAATGCCCACTTCAGTACGCACCTGGAGAGCAGTATTGATAATGCGTGAAGTCAGCTAGAAGAGAGATGACGTGCACATAATCAGAAATTCATTCTTAGAGCCACCAGTGGTTGAGGCATTTTTCGAATATCAAGTTGGTTTTTCAGCAGAATTTGCATCTGCTTTCAGATGCAAGTTAATGTGATTACACACAAATTCTTACAGTTTCTGTTGCTAATTTGCAAGTTACTTTAGTATATTTTATAATGCTTATGGTAAGAGGGTGTGTTTACTTTTATTTTTCAGAGAAAGCATTCAAAAATTCATCGGTTGATATTTTGGTGCGTATCCACCAAATTCATCAAATTTTCAGGTCTGTTGAGCTGGTGAATCAATTGGTTTAACCAGACTTAACAGAAACAGTAGTTTTAGAATATCCGGTGTTCATCGCAGAACATCGGTGATGCACCAGTGAATTTTTTAATACCCGGCTGGGGGAGGGGAGTCCATGGGTGTGATCTGTAGATGCCTGGTATTTTATTGATTGAGTGTGCCATTAGCTGGTGGCACCCCCCTCCCACATCCTCTCCAGCACTTGTGAAGCAACTCTATGTTAGCAACATTATCAAGTTCAATGTTACTTCATGGCTATCAAATCAGTATCAACCTCTACATCACATTTTGAAGTTAATAATTTTCTGTTTCAAAAACTTGACATTTTTAAGACAGAGGCAAATAAATCAGTCGTTAAAGTTTGGCTTCTTTACATCCTTAAGTAATTAATAACCAAACTTGACATTTGTCACGAGTTAAGAGTGCTTTGGGGCTTACATATTATTTGGCGACAAAGAGGTTTTGTATATGCTCTTCCAGAATGTCAGTTTAGTCAGAATATACATATTTGTTGAAATAAATAAATAGATATTTCAGTAACAAATGCTCTGATTTTCCTGCAAGAAGCCACTGAGATGTCTCACACGGTTGCCACGCTTTGTTTAAAAATTTATGGTGATAAGGGGAGATCAAGTACACATGTTTATTTTATGCCAGAAACAGTTGAAGTAGGACTTATAATGCTTGGTAAAACCTTGCTCCACTCAAGGGGAGGCTAAATATATATGCCTTTAAGATATATTTTTACAAGACAACTACTTTTTAAAATTTATACGTGACATTTTCACGCCAGAGATGATTGAACATGGACTTTATGCAAAATATGGCCAATTTTGATGCAGTCTATAAGGGTTGAGGGTGAGTCAAAATCAGTCCAAAATTTCCAAAAATATCAATTGCTACAATCCTATCTTTAAAGACCTTATTTCTCGAAATTGTAAGGGGTCATTTTAATGAGGTTCTTCTGCAATTAAAAAGTTTAATTTTCATGACATACGTTTGAACATGAATTCCATGTGAAAAATTGCAAATTTCGATGTATAGAGGTTGGGGTCTGTCAAAATTTGCCCATAATTTCCCAAAATATCTGTTGCACCCACCCCTAATTAAATACCCTATTTCTGCAAACTGTTAGGGGTCGAATCAGTCAGGTTCTAGTGTATATAATTACATCTTATCATGTTAATTTTCAAACAGTTGCTAAGTGAAACTCAGTAATGGTGCTAAATGTGTGTTCTTATACTCGTGTACATGATTCCGTCCATTTGAATGCCTGTACTTCTGTTAGTTTTACTCAGGCTAATTGACTACATTTACTGGACTTTTACTGCTGTAGTATCGGATTAAAATTGTACAATCAAAAAAATTTGCATCTTAATTGTGTAGTACATACAGTATGTAGAAACAGAAAGTCCATCATAATAATGAGTGTTTTGGATCATTTTGGTCCTTAAAGAAGTAAACCACTGGAGATGTTTAAGTACGTTTTTCAATATTGATTAAAATAGTAGTATGTAATTTATACGTGCTAACTTTTATAAGATTTAAGTTTTAACAAACATAAATGCATTACTTTAACAGAAGCTTTTTTTCTCACATTTTAATTTTAAAACAGCATAATTTTAATGCAGTTTTTTAATAAAACTTTTAAAATTTGTAATTTGCATGACATAAATTTAATGCAAAATAAAGTGTTTCACATCATGAAAGATTTAGCATCATCCCTCGTGCCCATTTTTGTGTGGGAATTGTGCCGGACAATATCACTGGTCAGCTATTTCTCTTTCCCGGCCCTTGCATTCCGGCACTACCCTACATCCACCTTGCAGAGAGAACTAATTGATCTACTTAAGCAGGGAGGTTTTTAAGTTAAGGAAATGGGCAAGCAACTGTAAGTCTGTAATGGATGCTGTTCTCAAGAGAGACACAGTGTGTCCAGTTATAGTACATTCACAGTTTTTTTCGAAGGTTTTGAAACAAACCTTTGAAAAATTAGCCTAGGAGAAACATGTCAATCTGTTTTTTTAAATAACTTGTATACCACAAATGTATAATACAGTGATTAACTTTGAAGCATTGTATTGTTGAATAAATGAAATATTAACGTAGTATCTTCTATATCTTGTAATATTTATTTCGTATCAATACAAATTAAAAACAGTGAGAGCAGCAATGTGTTGGCAATTGATAGTAAGAAATAGTTTCCAGTTAAAATATTGTTTTAACCAATATTTTTTGTATGCTATTTGTAAATTAAATGTTGCCTATTGAAGTATAAGAATTTTTAAGTAGCACTGGTGGAAGTGTATTTAATTTTTACAGTTAAAATTATCAGCGCAAATTATGGTGTGTTGGACCAAGTGACATGGTGTTTTTTTCCCGTTCGAGGAAATAACTTGAATAGGCGGAAGAGAGAGAGAGAGCTAGCTCTCTCTCTGTTCCGCCTATTCAAGTTATTTCCTCGAACGGGAAAAAACACGTCACTTGGTCCTACACTCTCTCTCTCTCTCTCTCTCTCTCTCTCTCTCTCTCAGTTTTGCACCGCTAATTGTAGCGGAAAAAATTGTACATGTTTTCAATTTTTAACATATTTCATCCTTATTACAACAAATATAATTATTACAACTGAAATGAAATTTTAATCTTTGGATACTTATTATAATATATATATTTAATTTAGGTGTAATGGAGGATAGGTTACAAATCCGAAATTTTCAGATATGTGGCGACATGACGATGATATGGCGTGTTGCTCTTGTCGGACTGAATGAAGTGTTAATTTTTCTTTGTATGAAATATGCTTAAAATTACCACAAAAAGTTGGAAAATATTGTGTTTTTATACCTACCTAGGCAAGTTCTGATGTTGTGATAAATCTATTTTTCCACACCAGGAATAAATATACTGTAATGTGTGTTGTGACAGCTGCATGCGAAAAGATATTGTTGTGTCTGCGTCACATCGTGTTCGTTAGCTGGGCTTGTGTGTGTGTGCGATTGCAAATATTGGACGTCCAAAATTTATGTGTTTTAACCATGAACTGTTTTTATGACGTAATTAATTATTTGAAAGTCACATCTGTTTATTATAAATATGTAACTTCGCCATAGGTGTTTGAAACACAATTGAGTAACGTGCTTACGTTTCTGTGTTTTGAATGTTGCCACAATCCCAACAAATTATGTAACTCAGCCAGAACATTTTTAATTAATTAAACAAACCTAATTAAAACTGAGCACCTGTGTAAAGAAATATAAACATAATAAAAGTTACGGTATGCCTATTTGTGTGAATGTTTACCACTAG
Source organism: Dryococelus australis (assembly GCA_029891345.1). Taxonomy (NCBI): domain Eukaryota; kingdom Metazoa; phylum Arthropoda; class Insecta; order Phasmatodea; family Phasmatidae; genus Dryococelus; species Dryococelus australis. The sequence goes on from CM057008.1 coordinate 34,893,074, forward strand.
TTTTTAAGTTTCTTGCTGCTATGTACAAAAAATAAACGATACGAGTTGCATGTTTGAATTTACTTTCTACTTCGTTAAACTGATTGCTCCTTCATTTTAATATTTATTCCAACTGAGGCCGTCCTTTTAACAAAATAACCCGACATATCAAACACAAGAGTTTAAATACTACAACCCCCCTTTCACAGGTGTAGCAGGGTTAAACACAGTTCCGCAAAACAACATGTATTGTGTGTAATGAAAATATGTTGACAATATGTAAAATAATTACCGTAAGAACTACGTATTGTCAAAAAGTGATAAAGCTGACCTAAAAAATTGTTACAGGCCTAAATTGTGAACTTCGTACATAATGGTTTTTGAAATATGACACATCATTTCTTTGAACAACTGAAAACAGTAAACAAAGCATTTGAAAGTTAAATCATATTAGCCACATGACAGTATTTATGTTTGCATGTAGCGGAAGGATACGTAATACGTAATCAAAAGTAGAACTTCAGCAAGGCTTCAGAAAAGTATGAAGTAACCGTGAATAGCCTATAGTCTTCAGGAAGACGAGGAAGTGATTAAGGTGCTAGGTCTCAAGTGGGAATCAATCTCATACCACATTCACCAAGCAACTGCAATCATAACCAAGTTTGCCATCCTCTCTGAAATCACAAAAATATACGACCCTTTGGACTGGATTACACCGGTTGTGTTTCGTGCAAAGCTATTCCTTCAGAAGCCATGGCTCTTGGGCTTTGACTGGGATGCGGTTCCAATTGATGAGGTGAAGGAGGAATGGCAACGATTCATTACCCAGATTCCATCTTCAGTCAGGTCTGCATTCCCCACCATGTATCTTCAGCAGATGAAGTAGCTTATCAGATTCATGGATTCAATGATGCCTCAAATCATGGCTATGCAGTGGTTGTATGTCTAAGAAGCTCGGACAGCAGTGAGACAAGGGTACATCTGTTACTTACAAAGTTTTGAGTAGCGCCACTGAAAACTCTCACTCTTCCTAGTCTAGAGTTGCTTGGAGCACATCTCCTTTTGAAATTGATTTAGACAGGAGAAGGTATTCTCTCAAAGCACATTACAGTTGAATGTATTACAGCTTGGTGCGACTCAACTGTTACTTTAGCATGTATCAATATGGCTCCGCACACACTGAAGACCTTTGTAGCATACGGGGTAGCACACATTCAGGAAAGTAAAGTTGCAATTCACTGGCAGTGTGTTCAATCGCGAGACAATCCAGTTGACTGTGCTTCAAGAAACTTGGCACCTAGTGATCTTATTGGGCATTTGCAGTGGTGACAAGGACCGGAATGGCTGACGTTAGAAGAGAGTTACTTGCCCAGTGAGGACCCTGCACAACAACAAGAGCGTGAAGTGGAGATGAAGGTTGCAAGTGTCATTTCATTTTTATGTCAGTTTCAAGGCCACAGTATTCAGGATTGTATTGAGAATTTCTCCTACTAGTCCTAGGTTCAGAGAGTTCTGGCCTATGTAGTTAGATTTATTAATAATCTAAAGACGTCAGTTGATAAGCGATTTGCTAGACCACAAAGCACAGCCGAGTTGGAGCATTCATAAGGGTTGTGTTTGAAGCCAGTTCAGCAAGACTCATTTAAGGATGACATAGAACTCATTAGCCAAGGGAAGGTGTGTTCACCCAGGCTTAGAAGTTCAGAGGGAATTGTGCTTTTGGGAGGATGCTTACAGAACTCAGATGTTAGTTTCAGTACAGAGCATCTAGTGCTGCTGCTAAGAAAAGTCATGATACGAACCTCTACCATACCTCAGCCCTACACGCTTGCACAAATGCTACTCTGTCTGCAATTTACAAGGAGTATTGGATTATGTCAGGAAAAAGTGCTGTGAAAGCAAGTGTTCAAATACATATGATGTTTTCGATTAGTACTACTCCGACCCAGCCTGTTATGGGGAATTTTCCCACCAGAAGAGTATGGTCAGTTAGAACTTTTCTTGCAGTCGATATTGATTTCGGAAATCCATTTTCAATCAAGGCATCTAACCTTCATAATGCTGAGGTGACAAAGGTCTATGAGCGTTTGTTTGTCAGAGTACCAAGACAGTTCACCTAGAAGTTGTGACTGCTCTCAGCACAAATGCCTTTCTCAATGCTTTCTACAGGTTCACCTCCAGGCGAGAATTGTGCAAGGACTGTACACCAATTGTGGTGTAGACTTTTAGGGTGCGAGCTGCTATCTTTCTGAGTTGCATAATCACATCATGATTTCTCTATTTAAACTCCAAATTACGGACAGCTTGGTTGAAAAGGGAACACAGTGGCATTTCAACTCTCCATCTGCACTAAATTTCAGGGGATTATGGGAAGCTGGTGTAAGGTCAACAAACTATCACCTGAAACGAGTTGTTGGGCAGCAAGTTCTCACATTTGAAGAGGTGACTACTATCTGTACTCAGATTCAAGCAGTGATGAACTCATGACCTTTGTGCACGCAGACCCAAATGATCTAGAAGCCCTTACCCCCGCACATTTTTCTTATTGGTTAATCATTAACTGCTCTTCCATGTGATAATTTTATAGACCTTGAAGCGACTGGACAGGTGGCTGCTGATGCAGCAAGCAGCACATCACTTCAAGGAGTACCTGCAGCCACGTGGAAGGTGGGCCCAGAGTCGTGGTGAGTTCAAGGTGGGCTACCTAGTGCCACTGAAGGATGATCCACTCAAGTGGCAGCTGGGGCGGGTCAGCATGCTGCACTCTGGCAGCGATGGAGGGTAGCGACCATAAACCTGCACCAGAGAGAGGTTGCAAGACCTGCGGTCAAGCTGTGTCGCCTTCCCATTGACTGAAATTTGTGTACCGTGATTGGCTTAGTAGTATGAAAAATTGTAACTTTTGGTTGGCGGTATGTTAGATTATGTCTCAGGGCTTACAGTTATTTGCAAACAGTTTTTCTTCTTAGTTTTTTGTGGATTAATTTTGTGTGCATGCAGTTATTTTTCACTGCCACTAACTGGTTTTTTTAATTGCACGCACCACCATATTAAACAATGGCGAACTCTGGTGTTTGAAGTGAAACTCAGTATTGTTTTGCATTCTATTTGGCCAAACTCAGTGAAAAACAGTTAACCACCCTGGACCCACGTGGAAGATCTGGGTTCCAGAAGAACTGCAGGCGGACGTTTGCAGACACCATGACCACCGTCAGGCCGGACACCCCGGGGTGAAAGAGACTCCCATAGACAGGATGAGTTGAGTTGTGATGTTCACCATTATGTGGCAGGGTGCAAAACATGCTGCAGAGGCAAGGTCTACTCTGTACCTAAGCGAACCGGGAATCCTCGCTGACCCCAGACACCCTGGACCCACCTGGCTGCAGACCTTTTGAGGCCTTACCCCAGAAGTGCGTGGGGTAATTGGCACATCCTCGTCATAATAGACTTGTTTTCCTGCTGGGTGGGGCTTTTCTCTAGCCAAGCGGAGATGTCCTTGGGGTAATCTGGCAGTTTGAGAACGAAATATTTCCCCATTTGGGGTACCTGCAAGCCATACGGACAGCAGGACTCTGTTTACAGGACGTAAGTGGCAGAACACCTTTAATAAATAGGGGGTAGAAAATGTAGTGTCCTTGAGCACGATGCGTGGCAGGAGTCAGTGAGAATTGGACAATGGTGCCGAGCAGTCGTGTCGCCCGGAGACAGTCTTGTAAAGTATAAACAAGACTCTTATTACCCTACAATATGGTGGCAACGGGACCTAAATGCATGGTTCTGATGGAAGGATCTCTTGCTTCGGGCACCATGTCTGGCACACTTTGATCCAGATAATAAATTGGTCGTAAGTGCAGACAGTTCATCGTATGGACTGGGTTGCGTATTGATACAACTAAATAGGGATAACTCTAGAGAAGTGGTTTGTTATGGTTCCTGGGTTCTCTCAAAAACTGAGCGTAGGTATGCCCAAATAGAAAAAGAGGTCTTAGCACTCACCTGAGCATGTGAAAGGCTGCAGGAATATATCCTAGGTTTACATGTCATTTGGAGACAGACCATAAGCCCTTAGTTTAAATTTTGCAGTCAAAACACATTGACGAGATAACATCACGGCTGCAGCGCTTCAGAATACGGCTAATGAAGTATAATTATTCTGTCTGTTATGTCCCAGGAAAACAGTTAGTTTTGGCTGATTGTTTATTGCGGAATCCAAACCAGAGCTCTGAAAACATAGAGGAGGGGTTATCCAGATGCCTCAGCTCATGTTATCATTATGATTAACAGTCTATCGGTTGCCCAAATCATTCTCAGTCTCATCCAACAGACAGATGCAATTTGCCAGAAACTAACAGAGTATTGTGAGAAGGGGTGGCCTAAGCAGAAGGATTTGCCGTCAGAGCTGGCCCGGTATTATTAGTATCGAGCTGATTTTTTTCTTAACAAAGGGTTTCTCTTAAAAGGCACCAGGTTAATCATTCCCTCCAAGCTACAGGATTATGTTTTGAACCAGTTAGATAAAGGACACCTGGGCATTTCCAAATGCAGAGCTCTTGCAGAGCAAACAGTCTGGTGGTTGGGATTCAGTACGCAGCTGCAGTCACCCAAAGGAACCATTCATCATAGAAGAAGTACCCCGGTATCCGTGGCAAAAAGTGGGCATGGACTTGTTGAAGTGCGAGGGCAAATGATACCTGCTCATAGCAGATTATTTTTCACAGTTTTTCGAATTGCTAAATCTTCCAGCTCTTAATGAGAATTGCATCATCGACCAATGAAAAGCTGTATTTGCAAAATTTGGTTCCAGGATTTCGCTAGGCAGTATGGCTTCTGTCACAGGACAAGTAACCCCTATTACAGCCAGTCAAATGGCTGTGCCGAAGCAGCTGTGAAAACTGTCAAAATGCTTCTCAAGAAGAACAAGATCCTTGAAGTCTTGTTAGCCTGTCGAAGTGTGCCCTGCAGTATGGATTTTCTCCAGTGAAAATCATACTTGGGAGAAAAATAAGAAGTACTGTGTCAGCATTAAAATACGCAAGCAGAGATCGACCGCGAAAGAGGGGCAGTAACACTGGTATGACAGGAGGCACAGGGTACGGAAGCTGAGGCCATTTAGACCGGGGAAAATGTTTGGAGCAGGATAGGAAAACATATGGACAGATCACGGGAACACCAGAGGAACTTCAGTACCCCAGATCGTACTTAGTCGAAGCAAAGGGTGCGGGTTACAGGCATAACAGACAGCACCTAGTGCCAACCCAAGTAGGTGCGTTGGATCAGAAGAGGACTAGTAGGGAGAAGCAGGCTGGCATTGATAACAGGACCACCGTGGACTGGAATTTCAACCTTGGAATTGGTAAAAACCACAGGTCACCCTCCAGCCTGGCTAACACCAATGCAGACCTAGACGTTCCAGCAGTCAACAGAGACAGTGGGGGCAGTGAAGTGGATGACCTAGAGTGGATGGGATGGCCGGGTAGACCTACTGAGAACAAAAACTTAACAACCAACTTACGAAGGTCCAGTAGGAAGATGGTGCCTCCATCTTGGATGGGAGATTATGTAACTATGTAAATAACCATCAATGAACTCAAAGGTGTTGTTGAAATATCAGTTTGTGTAATGCTATTAATTAAACCAAGTTGTAGGTTTCTTGTTATGTTGACACTCTTGATGTAAATGTAAGAGGTTGTAAGCGGAGTTGTTTCTGTTCATGTGATTAGCCTTTCAATAAAAAGGGGGAGATGTTGTGTCCTTGAGCACGATGTGTGGCAGGAGTCAGTGAGAACTGGACAATGGCGCCGAGCAGACGTGTCCCCGGGAGACGGTCTCGTAAAGTATAAACAAGACTCTTGTTACCCTACAACAGAAAGTTGGACTACCCTGCCATACCACCCACAAGCCAACCCCACTGACCGGAGGAACGAAGAACTCAAGAAGAGCCTCTGACTCAGTGTGGGCGAAGACCACTGGTGCTGGGATGTGAACCTCCTAGACAGTCTGTTCGCTCTACGCCGACATAATAACGAAGCCATTGACACCAGTCTCAGCCAGTTTATTTCAGGACGTGTCATCCACAGACCTGGATATTGGCAGTAGGAACGAAAACTCACTACCATGCCTCAACGTTAAGATGTTCGCCTGGAAGCCCTGGCCCAGGCAGAAAACGCACGTAAGGCCCAATACAGCTATATAGAGTGAAAATACCCACAACCCTGGATTGGGACCTGACAATTTGAGATGGGAGAGTCCTTCCTCCTATGCAGCTACCCATAAATTAAGGCTAAAGACCAATTCAGCACAGGATTGGCACCCAAATGGGAGGGCTCCATCTCATCATATGACTATGGAACCAAGTATATTGCACCAAGGATTACCATGGGAAAGTTATAAAAGTGACCAGAGGACAAATGAGGCCCTACACTGGCGGACAAGGGTTGACAATACCTGGGGACCCAGAAACATGGGTTAAAATCGAAGAAAAAGATGACCACCTACCAGTCCCTGAGACAGAGAATGCAGAACCTCACTGCTTCAGAGAACGCTCACTACCTCGAGATGCGGAGCGCAAACCACTGACAGCACAGCACCATCTAGGTTGACCCGAACCCCAGACTCTCTAAGCTATACCGGCCATCAAAAAGGGAGATGTTCTTCTGGACACTTCCCTCCACACCCACCAGCTTCTGGAGATGATGTGCTGGATCGGGACACAATGGATCATCTTCGATAGGGTCGCAGGTCTCGTGGAAGAACGCTCTAGCCCAGTCGAACTGATGAGGTAGGTGTGCCATTTTAAAATACACCAGGACTAAATTTGTTGGTGCATCACTCCTGTGAACTATTTTGAGACATTATTTTCTGTCTTGAATAATTAGCTCTATTGTGAGTAATAATATTAAATGTCTCATTGCCTTTATTATTTTAATTACTGCAGTAAATACCTTTATTCTCATTTTGAATTATCTAAGATTCATGTAATTAATTATGGAAGTCTTATTGGTCAGATAATTATTTGTCAGTTTTTGCTTTGGTAAATGTGTGTTATATATTTTAAGATTTCGTTTATCTGGCTATATAAATGAATTTAATGAACTATTAAAGGCTATTTAATAATTGTTTATCAATATTTTATCGTTTGAATATTTTTCTCGTAAGTTTAATTTCAATTCTGTTGAGAATTTGAATTTGTACTCTCAAAGCTATGTTGTTAATCTTGTAGGAAGAATACAGCCTGCATTTATCACATTTGTTTCTAATTTCACCGGATGTGTATTGTGGTGTTTGCAAATTCTTTTGTGTTGCCATCCGTCGCTACTCCTTCCGTTCTTTTTTGCCCTAGCTGTGCCATCAATTTTCTTGACATTATGTGCTGCTTGCCACGTGATTCCACAGAAAAATCTGTGTGTGTTCACGTGACTTTTGCCCATATTAGCAGACATGTTTGAAACTTAACCATGTGTGGACCGCCCATGACATCTAGCTGCGACTCTCGTACTATACATTTCCACTATCTCTGTTGCTACACGGAACATTTCCACTTCATTTTTTGTCAGTGGGTTGCTGTCAACATGGTCCCTTTTTTCGAAATGAAGCAACCGTAATGAGGTTTTCTGGCACTTGAGTGCCTTTGTGACGTTTTAGAAAGAAAATGTGTAACCACCATGTAGTGAAGCCAGCGTGCAGTATTGTGGTGGTGTGATTTGTTTTTTTTTTTTCTTTTTAGTGTTTTGTTGTTCAACATGTTTTGGATATTTCTGTTTCCACTCATTAGTGAGTACTATTTCATTTCTCTTCACTTTATCAGTGCATCAGTAAACGTTCACTCACTTTTCATTCCATTATTTTGTTGTGTTGTAGTGAGGGTTCCAGAGTTTACCTGAATCCCCGAGTTTCTCGACTGCCTGAGTTATCTTGAATTGTACAAGTTTTCATCACTTGCAAGTATTCACATGTTTACTTGAGCTGCTAAGTTTCTCCTTTGAGTTCTCCAAGTATCATTTCCTCGTCATGCCTGAGCTTAACCTGCCCTTTTAAGTTTGTACTTCTGTATACTTTGTGCCAGAATAACTTACTAATACTCTAGACACCACGGCACTATTACCTATTCGCCAAATTTATTTCATTTTATGTAATTTAAGTTTATTATCTTTGTTTGCAGTATTTGTTGTAATACTAATTTCATTTTAATTTGTACGGATGCATCAAGGTCTTTTAAAAGACATTTTTCACATTGTATTTGAATTTAATTGATTTGCCTCATTAACGTAATACATTAGAGGTTATTGCTGGATTAGTTATGTTGTTATCCAGATTGATAATTATTAGTTTCCCTTTTCAATACCCTTGAAAGTTCATGGTTAACGTAAAAGAAAGAATTTTATAATTGGATATTTTTGTTGGTGTCTCGTTTGTAGCTGTTAATGAGTTAAAAGCATTTTGCGTTATTCTTATTTTTATTTTCATATCATCACAAAATGTTCCAAATAAAGGAAATTTTCTTATTTCTTTTGTTGTGTTTTTAAATAATTTATATATTTAATAAATAAAAAAAGGGATTTAAGTAACACACCACCACAATTAACGTGTTCTCATTAATTTTTAACTTTAAATGAATTTACCTCTGGATCCATCTTATTACATTGACGCAGGACATCTTTTTCAACAATGGAGATTAGGTGACTTCCGCTCCATCCTTACGTTAGTTTAGCTCAGGAGTTGTAAGTTTGCGTTTTCATTTGTCCCTACGTTAGGTGAGATTGTACTGTCTACACTGTAGATTGTTTTATTCGCCGGCCCACCGTAGCTATGCAGCTTAGGCAACGAGTTCCTTTTCCCACCACTAGTAGTATGATTTTAGTTTGTATTTGCTTTCGTCTCTTCTTCCGGCCGGTGACGACTTCAGATAGGCAAGCCATGCTCTACAACAACCCCTCGCCTTCCAGTATACGTTGCTCAAACACTGACTACCTTGCCTTAATTTAAGTCCCACTTATGATCAGGTTTTGCTTCCAGTGCTAGCCGCTCGGAATTAACTTATGTTACGTTATCTAGGAGTACCCTTCAAACCTGGACCATCCTGCAGTACACGGACGTGTCTGTTGAAGTTCCCATCCTGGAATCCTTCTCGAGTCTCATCCTGACACCGCCCAGCTTAGTTTCCCAGGCTACATGTCAGCATCTATGCATTACGTCGATCTACACACATCACAACGCCCAACAATGTAAAAGTTCTCTGAGACTTTCAGCGCTTCACACCTTTTTCAGTGAAGTACTCTAGCTACCCTACCGCGACTCGTGCCGACGACAGGAGTTAAGGTGCATTCACCACGCGTGTTTCCTATTCGGAAATAAACGTGGAGCGACTCTACCTTAAGTTTGTTTCCTTTAGACCTAGCACCTTGACCCCAGTTTACTCTTATGTGAGAAGACCGCAGATGATCCCGGGATTCATACTCAAGCAAGCCAGAACACTGAATCTTTTTTACCCACAAGTAGTTAGCCAGACCGCCCTTCCCGTTAACAATTGTTGTTTGAAAGGCGGAGCCCCACAGGTACTGAACCAGTTTGTCAGCTCGGTGTCCGTCTCTCTCACTCCGCTGCTTTCCGAGTCAAGAGAGGCAGGCGTTCCCTGAGTTGGGGAGACTCGGACAGGATCTCGTACCCATTTTGCAACCTTGGACAAGTGAAGGCCTGAGTTCCAACGTGTACTGCATTCCGTGCCAGACGTTGGATTAGGGTGTCCACCGGTCTCCACCCCGCAGGTTGTTACACGCGTAATTTTGTGCACAAGGAGCCTGCTGTTCTGTTACAGTAGTAGGACAGTGAATCTGTGTCCTAATGCCCTACTCCTAGAGGAAAGGATTTAAGGAAAGAGTACAACAGATCCTCCTGGCTTCTGGTCGCCTGCATGAGTTAGTCTGCTCTGGTGTCCTATTTAGCAAGCCTTAACCCTAAAGCTCAAGCCGAGGCCCTGAGCTACCTGCAAGACCCTATGTCTCATCCTTTTCATTAGAAGCAGTGCATATTTTAAGGCCGTGCCGCACTTTCTGACCTGTTTTGGTTAAAGCTTTAAAGATAACCTTTCCTACACATTTATTTCTTGCTTGGTGACTTTTTTTTCTGTGTTTTGGGAACATATTTTGCTAGTTTCATTGCCTTCCCGTTGCTCATGTGTGTTTATTCATGGCAACTGTTTCGGTGTGTTGAGTCATTCTAATTATGATATTGCTTTCATTTAAATATTTTTAATGAACATTTTGAAGTTTAAAGAGTTTTTTTAATGAGTTTATATTTTATTAACCCTGCTTTATTTTGCTTTTAGTGACAGACTGGTGCATTCGACCCTCCTTTTCTAAAAAATATAGCTTATTGTAACTTTGCATCTGGTTTGTGTTACAGTGAAACCTTGTTAAAGAAATATCGCTTAATGCAAAATTTGCGTTAGTACAAACCATTTAAATTCCCACGAAGGTTGAGAAAGGAAATTCAATGTTAAAATGTATGGTTAATATGAAATATTTGTTACTATGTAGTACGAAGTAACCTCGTGTCCATTTGCGTAACGTACCATTGTTATTTTATCGGCTAAACAGAATTACAATTGGATACGTAAGTCAATTATTGGGCAATGTGTTCTGAAGCAGTGTGTAGCTGTGATTACGTCTATAAATTTCACCCGTGTATGTAAACTATCTGTTGTATACTTCTGTTAGGTTTTTGTTTTTGTCAGTGTAGCCAAAGTACACGGCAGACGAGGCACTCGAGAACAAAGGGTGGTCAACATGGCATCATAGGCGACCACGCCTGTGAGTGGTGTAAATCAAACTGAAAATACCGTATTTACTCGCATAATTCATGCTCCCTGATTTTTTCCACTAAAATCCTGTAAAAAAAAGTGCAAAAATTATGTGAGTACCATATTTACGCGAGCATAACAGCCGCCTGTGTATAACACCCCTCATAATTCTGAACTCAAGAAATAAAAGATATAAAGTATTCATATATAACACCCACCGCAAAAAAATCTCTGTGCATCTTTAACGTACCCCTCGAGCATCAAGACAAAGAATGGAGTCGCCCAAGTAATTTTTACGAACTTGTATCGTTTTAAAACATTTTCAGAAAATAAAAACATATTTCAAGAGCATGTGAGGTAGAGTAGAGTGTCTGCTGCTGTATTACTCTCCTTGTGGTATTGATTCCATAGCGCTCGCTGTAGAGCAGAATGTCTCTGCGACATTATACTCTCTTTGGGCCCAGTCCCGACTTGACTCCAGCCAACACTTCCCGATCGCTTCCAAAGTGACGTCGTACCAATGATCTGGCTTAGAGGAACTGCGGAAATTAACGTCACTGTATTTGTTTACGTGACTAACAGCCTCCCAAGTTATAGATATTTTTTTATTAAAAATGAGGCTGTTATACTCGTGTAAATACGGGAATACTGTAAATACAACGTAAATAGAAAATATATTGGCAATAATGTTAATAACATTATTTTTTCGGTTTCTTTTAAGATTGTTGGGTTGGTCACAGTGACATGTGCATGTTTTTATTCAGTTTTACTAACCATAATTTAAATTTCCGTTTGTCGTACGAAACGTGTTAAAAAATGGTGAAGAGTAAACAAAATGAATTATCATTATCAACAAAAATGAGCATTTTAAGTGTAGTTTTTAATAGCGGGAAGACAAAATCAGATGTTGCAAAGGAATTTAACATTCCGTTATCAACTCTCTCAACTATAGTTAGTAACAAAGACAGATTTGAAGAAGTGTGCACGAGTGGTAGTTTTGCAAAAGATAAAAAAACTAATGTGAGGTCGTCAACATAAAGAACTGGACACTATGTGACATATTTAACATGGACGAAACAGGTGGTTTTTTCAATTTGCTTCCCAATATGACATTTACTTTTAAGGAGAAAATTGCCATGGCGGCAAACATAGTAAGGCACGTATGACAGTTTTGTTGTGCTGTAACCAGAATGGTAGCATGAAGCTCAGACTACTTGTCATAGGCTAATTTGAAGAACCCAAGATGTTTCAAGGGTATCGATTACATTCGACTGCCCTGTGACTATCAGGCTAATGAAAATGCTTGGGTAACGACTAAGGTATTTCAGTTATGACTTGTCGCGTTCGACAGAAAAATGGCAACTTTAAACAGAAATGTTCTTCTGCTCTTAGATCGTTGTGCTCCACATGCAGCTCAACAATGTTACGCTGATGTTCTTGCCTGCAAATATGACCAGCATTATGCAGCGACTGGATCAGGGCATCATTCACTCTGTCAAGAGGCTCTATAGGTCACGCTTGTTCAAGTACGTCATTCGCCAACTTGAACGGCAGAAATGTTCTCAGCCAAAGTGGAATGTGCAGGGCGCAATGAGGAACATTGTAATGGCTTGGGGCGGTGTATCTGCTGACACAATCCAGAACTGTTTTGCTAAAAGTGGGATTGGCAAAACAGGTGGAGGTGCAGAAGAAGAAAGTTTAGACCTAGGGGAAGGCTGGGAAGAATTTAAACAACATGGTGCTTCAGGAGACTGAAGAGTATGTGCACATTGATGTTGCTGTGTCAACGAAGGCTGCACCTCTGACTGACTATGACAGAGTGTTGGACAATATCATTCCAGTTGCGACATGCAAACACAGAGAAGAAGATATGGTTTGTGAACTTCCAGGGAAAAAAATATGCCACTTCAGCTTTAAATGATGATGCTGCAAGTGATATAGACACTGTTATCCTGTCTTCCTTTGACAAACTTTGCAGTGCAGTAATGAACATTTATGCAACAAAAAAGTGCAGAAAAAAATTGATTCTTTTTTCAAGCCACTCTAAGGTATGCCTACCCAACTGCTTAGCTGATGTATTATAAGTTACAAATTTTGCATTTTTTAAATATTTTTAATGATCTGAACTAAGTATATTTATTACATGTGATCAGAAAATACTTCAAAGTGCTTTAATCATTTTGTGTGGAGACTAAAATGACTTATGATTTATTTATTGTCCAGACTCATTTCTCTGCAAAATTCAATGGTATCATTTGTCAATTTTTTTTTGGGAGTAGGCCCACCTACACCTGTTAATACAAAGTGCAAAATTTTAGGTCCCTTCAATTTTTTATTAAAGGGGTTTCTCTGTATTACTTTTTTTAAGGAGTCAGGTGACAAATAGTTTAAATTCAGCTGTACAAACAGAAATTAGGTAACCTTCACCTTGAGTGTGTGTAACATTGAGGTTTGACTATCTTTCATTTGAATTTAGGTTGAAACCGCTAGATTCTTTCTGTTTATGTTAGGGGTCAAGGGTAACGGGTTAGATTTAAAATTCTCTCCTTTAATTGTAATAGATACTGCCATTCTGTTCACGATTCTCACCCTGCATGTTGTCATGCAAGTGCTGATGTACAACAAGTATGGAACTGCTCATGCTACAGTAAAATCCAGTTGAACTGTATTTTCTGCTCATTTTCATTATTTCCTTTTTATAATGATGTTTCTATCTACAAACTTGAGTGCTATAAGCTTAGTTAGACAAGCTGATGCTTCTAAGGATGCTATTCCTGCTAGGTCCATCATGAAAATTTGCTGTGTTTAGTGTTTTATGCTACAAGGGGAGGTACAATATGCCTTTCTAAGTATTTTTTTTTAAATCCATCTGCTTATTAAAATAAATAGATATTTAATGAAAAAAACTTGTCACTTTTTTGCCAGAGACAATTAAACGTGGACTTAATGTAAAAAATTGCAAATAAAGGGGTTGGGTCAAATCAGTCAAAATATTCTATCTATCTATTGCTACAACCCCTATTTACCGTTTCCAGAAATTGTGATGCATCTCATCAATCAGATTCAAGTGCACACCAGAACTTTTCACGTGGTCAGTAAACTAAAATGTTCTATGAAGTAAAACATACTACAGTCGACTCTAGATCTATCAATATTCAGAGGACTGCCAAAAAATGTCCTTACGTGTGGGATTTCAGTAGATGAGGTTTCTGACATGTAAGTCAATAAAATACAACTTCTAACCTTATAAAAATTTATGTTGAGTGTAGTAAGAGCTGTATAATATCTGTGAATAAAGTTTAGCTAATAAACACAATAAAAATGGGGATTTCAGAAAAAGTATTACTGTAAATAATACATTTAAAAAAATTGAATGTAAGCTGACCTAAAACTTTCAAACCCTCTGAAAATGGAATAAATGTCCCGCACGCACTCGTTCAGCTAAGAGTGCACAGAGAAGTTATCAATCGGGCAGCGAGTACACGGTGGCTGGTGGTGGAGGGAGGGAATGCGACAGGATTACTGCTCCACACCACTACTTGTTAATGAGTGCTGGCACCTTGCACCTGTGGCAAATGTCTTGTCTATTAACGGCAGTGAAGAAATAAATTATAATCATTCAAAACCACGTCCTCTGGCGAGATTCCCTGTCGTGAGTTACACTGCACTCGGCTTGGTGCTCACTGAGCCATTAGACAGCAAAAGGTGTCTAATAGGTCCTTATATTTTATCAGTATATTCGAATGACGGGGGTCTATTGAAATTAATTAATATAATTCCTCCCATTTCCCCGCAAGAAATTTCTGAAATGAACTTTACACTAATAATACAAGTCGCTCAATGTTCAAACATTTTTTGGTGACAAGGGAGGTCAAGTACAGTGAAAGTCCGCTGTAACGATAGTTTATAATGGCACAAAAATTATCACTATAACGGACCTTCGTTATAAACAAAAATTTAAAAAAAGGCTCATATTTGCAATTTTTTTATTTGTGCTGTATGTTAACTTTCATGGCACAAAAAAAAGTAAAAAGATTGATAGTAAAACTCGTTTAAATAAAATTTATATGGAGTAAAATTCATTGACTAGCAGGGAACAGACGTGACACATGACAGGTTTAGTGCAGGGTGTGAGGCAGCGCTCAATGCTGGCGGCTGTTTCCACGTGGACAGGTCGCCCAAGGCCATGGCGCTTCCTGTTGCCACAGTACAGGCGACTGTGGGCTGGGATATGAGACAGATGGGCAACGTGTACATGCAAAGATGCAAAGTTATTATATACAACTGTCACTTGGCACATTTTTTTTAGCTAAAGTTAAGCGAAGACATATTGTTACATTACTAAAAGTTTAAACCAATCAGTTATGTTAGTGACTATAAAAATGCAGGTTGAATCACGAGATAAACATTAATTTACAAAATGTGCGATAGTATAGCACCAAAAAACACTAAAAAGTAAACACACAATCATTCTTTCTTGAAAAGAAAAAAATCAATTTTTTTGTTAGTTTTGCTTTAACTAAGCTTTCCCTTATGACAAAAGACTGGACCTCCTGGAAAGCTAGCAAATCTGTGACGGATATATTCTTTTGGCGGTAAAAGTTGTTTAATACGTCAAGTTCTTCCATCAACGAAGCCCTGCAACGGAACAGCTGTTGTTTCACTTGTGCCTTCCTTGTCGTGTTTCTCTTCAGACACACTTTCGTCTTTATTAGAGACAAGATCAACAAGTTCAGCATCTGTCAACTCCCCACACACATCAACATTATTGTCTGCTGACACAAATTCATTGAAAGTGCACAGTACATGTAGCAGTTTGGAAACAGTACTCCAAACACCGGGTTCACGCACTGAAGCACTTGGTTCACATGGCAATAGGTTTTTACATGTAGTGGAAGCATGGTCACGTTCATTGTTTACAAAACCAGCATGTCGGGAACATGCAGCTATCACTCAAGGCGCAATTTTCTCCTAAGAAACTGCGAGAGCCCTAATGTCTTCAGCACATTCCATTTGCAGACTTTTTTTCCCTGCTGCTGGTTTTCTCATAACGGCATTAACAAGCATTGCGCGAAACTCTCATTTCAACAGATTACAGATGCCCTTATCCGAGTGGTTGCAAAACACTAGTGCAGTTTGATAGGCAAGAAAACCAGTTCCACATTGTTAAATTTAACATCTGGATGTTCTGGGCAACGGTTGACGAACAAGACAACTTTTCTGTTCTTAACACCCATTTTTGCATCGAAGCTGTGAAGCCACTGTTTAAATAACTGTGATGTCATCCACGCTTTTTTATTTGCTTCATATACGCATGGAATGTTGCGAGCACCTTTGAAAGCCCAAGAATTTTTAGACTTACCGATGACAAAAGGCTTTAATTTGTCACTCCCATCCACGTTTACACATAGAAGTACAGTTAGTCGTTCTTTACTTTGTTTTCCTCCTTTACAAGGATCGTTTCTAACAACCTGGGTCTTGTCAGGAATTAATTATAAAAAAGTCCCGACTCGTCAGCATTATAAACATCGCAGGGTTCGTATCTATGTAGTATGGATGCAAGTATTGGTTACCAGTTGTTGACCGCATCTTTGTTGACGCTTTCTGACTCTGCCGAAATTTTGTGTAGCGATATTCCTCTGCGCTCCTTAAATCAGTTTAGCCAGCCATCACGGCATTTGAAATAGTCATCAATGTTCTTTGTCAATGCTAGTTGTGCCGCTTTAGCTTTCAGCATCGGGCCATCAATCGGAACACCTTGTGCACGTTTTTGAGAAAACCATGTAAACCAAGCTTCCTCCAGGTCAATATGTTTTGCAGCACGCAGCTTTTTTGTTTTTCCTGGAGCACAATCTTTGAGAGCAGTCCTTATTTTTTAAAATAGTAAAGTGGAAGGGGTCTTCCAATTTCACTTTTACTCACAGATGGATTTTCACATTCTTGAATAATTTTTAATTTTGTGGATAAATCAACAAATTTTTGTTTCTTATCCATGTCTAAAAAAAGCAAGAACACGACTGTGCACAATCATTCGATAGGTTGGCATTTAACTACGATACTTAACACGACACAGTTGTTGACAGTAGGCACACTGGTAAATAAGCATCTGTTAATAAAAGCTAGTCGCGGAGCGGACACTACAGCAATGGCAGTTTTATACGTGGTACTTGAAGGTGTGCACGGCAACTACGTAATTTAGGTCATTAAATTTTTACACTCACTCATATTATACAATAGTACAACAAATATTTGGCAATCTTAAAATCGGCACGCAGATTGCTATTTTAATTTACGTTACATTCTAATATTAGTATAAAAAATAAAATGTTTCCTAAATATCACGAAACAAAAATGTCCACAAATGCATATTCCGCACTATGAAATGGTAACTTTCATAGATAGTATCAGTCAAACAATTGCTACGTGTAGTAGCAGTCAAAATTATATATATATATATATAATTTTGGCATGTACAGGCAGCAACATGATTTTGAGCCTCTAAAACTGGAAATGGAAAAACAAAAATGTCTTTGTACAGCTATGTATTGAAAAAAGATCTTATGGGCGCAATTAAAACAAGCAAACTTTTTTAAAACCCGAGGTTTGTTCACATACGGGAACTGACGTTTGGCAACTACACGCATCCTTGGGTGACCTTCCCACATGGTTTCGGGTTTACAGCTGTGTCCGTGTCGGTATTGATCGCTTCAGTGTACTCTCTCTTGCCGGGCATACTTCCCAACACAAACATGAAGCTGTGTTCCAATTTGTTTTATAGTTCACTTTTCTTAATCTGTCAATAATTTGTAAATTTAAGTCTAAACAATACGACGTTCAACTGTCTAGCATGAAATGCTGTATTATTTTGGTGTTATCATATCAAAATTCAAAAATTAATATGGAGGCGGCAATTTGATCATTTGTCAACTTCCAAGATGACAAAACGCAGATTACAAAAATACGTCTTAGATTTTGTTCACAAAAGTGCCAATGGGAACACTTCGTGATAATTTTTTATTAACAAGCCAGTTATTACCCAAAATTTAAGTTGATGGTTGTGGAATACTTAAGTGAACCTGGAAAAAGGGCAGCTGGTCGACAATAAAAATGAACATTGCTGTTGCGGGTTGGGGGAAAAAAAAAGTGCTTTGCGAGATAAAAAATGTAAATACCTGGAACTGGAATAATGGCTGTTTCATCACATGCGCACCACTAGGAATAATGGATTATCTGTCACAATATAGGCTAAATGCTTTCGTTTGAAGTCTGGAAAATAGCAACAAACAAAAACATTCCCGTAACAGAATTTAAGGTATACATTTGCTGGCAAATCAATTGCGCAATATGATGGTAACCAGATTACCCATTTCTTAGCATGTATAAATAATTTACTTGTACTCTCGGGTCTATTCCCTGACGATGCGGGACCTTAGATGTAATTTTATCATGGCCGGAAACGTTTTTTTACATTTTACACTTTTTTCCTCCCCTCACAATGTTTGGTGTAAGGCAACACCCATATTTCCACATGGAAAAATACGGTAATGCAAAAAATATGGTTAATTTTCAATTATTGATTCAAATAAGTTTAAGTAAAAACATTAAGCCGTAGGTAAATATACTTTCGATTTTACTTTAGGGACAGATATTCACGTCGTATTTCACTATTAGCTTTGGCCGTTATTGAAACTTCTGATTTTGATACACAGGCGAGCGCAGAACAAGCAGTCGAGTGCTGCTTGCTGCTGCCAGTACTGGACTGGACTGTGCGGCGTTGCTAAGTCTGCATGCGGCCAGCTGGCAACAGCGATGTTGCCATGTTTCCGGACTGGGAGTAACCACGAAGTTTACGCACGAAAACCAAAACATTTATTTTTTACCTTTTTTTTAACAATTATTTCTTCTTGGGTTTTTGTTTTTTAACGAAACTGGTAATACCTTTTAAGCTAGCATTATAACGATAATAAGCCCACACTGCATTCATTATGACCGACTTCTTTTCCCGTGGAGTATATGGGCTACTGACGGTGCCGATAAAAGTTATCGTTACAGCGGACTTTTTGTTATAAAGCATGCTCGTTGCAGCGGACTTTCACTGTATATACTTCTGTTTGCAAAGATGCTGCCCCTTGAGTTAAATAAATATTACATTTTAATATCATGTTGATTTTACGCCAATACTATGAAACACCAACCTTACGGGAAAAAATTACCTTTAAACACAAACATCTTAACAAATAATTTCTCATTAAAATGTTTTGCATTACATTTTCAAGCAAAACGTTTTGCTTTGAAATACAAGTGATGATAGCCCGTGCAGCGGAGACATTTGTCCCCTCCCCCCCTTTTTTTTGATAGACGCCAGCTTCCCTTTTTGAAGGCGTACGAGGGGAGGAAGGAAGGTGCGTGCTGAGGGAAAGAAAGAAGGGTGAGAGTTAGGATGCTAGGTCACCACGCTGGTTGCTATAGATAACCAGTTCCTCTCTCGGAGGTATGTTAGGGGTAGTAGTAAGCCAGTCTCTCGCGTCACAGACGTGTTGGGCAGGCAGACAGCGCACCGCAGAACAGTGATAAACAATGGAGCGCATGACATCTTTCACATTCAGTTACTAGACATTTGCATAAACAACCAGCTTAAAAACAATAGTTGCGGGAAATATTAGGTGGAGGGACACCATGTAATAAACTATACAAGCAGTTTATGTTAACATTATTTACATAGGAATTTCACCGGTACCACAAAAAATTTATTGGTGGATGCAGTTTATTGATACAGGCCATGATACTGATGTACAGTCGACTCTCAATGTAAGTACACGACAGGGAAAACAAAATTTAATGTGGTAACTTTTAGGTGTAATTGTACTGTCAATAATGATTCTTACGGTGTACTCTATAAAAAAATCTGTACTGCATATAGAGGAAAAAAAAAACATATTTCAACCACAAAATGTAGAATAATAATCACACTCTGGGGAGGAAAAAAATTTCAAATTTTGTTTTTGGTATATTTCTTGGTGCCATCTCTTAACATGTTCTTGATTTTCATGGGGAAAAAAAAAATCAATAATTTTTAAATTACACCAGTTCGATTCCCCGAAGATCTGGAATCACAGTCACCAATAGGAAAGGATACATCAAATTAAAAAACAAAAGGTAATTAAGATCTGTACAAAAGTGTCCTTTTATTTATCTTCAATAATTTTTTTTAAATTTTCATTTTCATAAAAATGATGTTGCCACATATAGGTGGGATATACAAGTAAAAGTTTGCACACAATAAGTGATTACTGTGCATCACAAATAATACAAAACACTAAAAGCTATGCAGAACTCAAGAAATGGAAATAACCCAAACCATCTGGAAGGCAAACACACTGCGTGAGGGAAACAGGAAACACACAAAAGGGCAAGAGCTACACATGATGAAGCATTCAGACGAAGGTACATTACTACGTCTGTGCAATACTGCAGTCACACAAATAAAATAATACCTGAGGGAATAATTCCATTGGTTTTTGGTACAACTAATTTTCCTTGTGAACTTGCGACATGTATGGAACTGTGAATATAGACTGAAAAAATCATTGTTGGCTTGAGTTTACTCAATAATAGTGTTGGGAGAAGGGGTTTTTAAAACAAGAACAATAATTGCTTTTGTTTCTTTCAATAAAATAATATTTCCACACTCAGATTATCTCCCAAATTAGAGTGTGTCAAATTTCTCGGACATTATAATTTTATCATTTGCAAAATCTTTCAACTAGGTTGTTTTATCTGGAAGCAAAAAATAGACTATTAAAAATAAATTTGAAGAGTGCTGAATGTACAATTTTGGCTGAACTGAAACACAGATGCAGCCAGCCACAGCAGGTGTTTAAATTTCTGAGAGAAATCCATGATAGAAGCACCACATTCACACAGGAGAAAAGTGAGATGCAGCTCAGTTCTGTTGGGAATTGCATCCACAGACTGCTCCCACCGCTTCCATAACTACAAAGGAAAATACCTTAACAAAATAAGCTAACTTGTCAGCTACAGAAGACAATGTACAAAACAAGAATGCATTGCAGACATAGCTGCCTACAAAATAAATATGTGATCACAAAATGACATGGACGGTGAAATAAACATTTTCATTGATTTTTGTATCTTCTGCATACATACAAAGGATAAAAAAAAGATAAATATCACGCCCTACAGTTGTGGCAACTGTAATGCTGCAGCTGCTTAACTTAATACTTCATTTACAGAGAATACAAAAGAAAATCTTTCACAATGCTACATAGGCAAAAATCATTTCATAACTTTCACAAGATAAAAATACAGTCACAACTTCAATCGATTATTTCAAATTTGTGGACAACAAACTCTGATTTTAAAATGTTGCAAAAAAACATCTATACAAATAAAATTTAAAAGAAAAAAGGTAAAAATAACATATTAAATCTGCTTATTTCTTCTGAACATAAGCTAATTATTCACAATATCAGTAAATTGATGCAGTTTGTGCAATGTAAGATAAATAGAAACACTGTTATGATACATAACACTTGGCATGTTATTTCCATTCTAGCCTAACAGTATTAACAGCAATGTTACAAAACACAGGAGCACAGTCAAAAGTCAAAATAGCAAGACTCACATCACAGATAATTATTTGTCTTCAGTTGTTTTTTTATATATATATATAAATTTCTTGTGGGGAGAAAAAAGATAAAATTTAATTTACACATTAAAAAAATCCTAAAATTAGTTGTTGGTTTTGCCCATTGCTTGACGTTTTTTTTCCTAAACTCCACTTTGTAAACATGTGAGAATGCTGTCTTTTCATTACCAATCAACAAGCAAGCACAAAGAAAGAGAATATAAATGTAACCAATATGTAAGAAACGCGATCTTCAAGTAGCACAAGCCTAAATGCAGTGAACTCTCAGCAAAATTTTGGTTTAAAAAAAATATCACTTTTACAGTAATCCTTTCTTCAACCAGGTTTCAACTACCCACGGATTTGTTTTTATAGACAGTTTTCACAACTGTGGTATAATGTTTCTACTATGCGTGATTTTGGTTTTTCTTGAAAATGGGCTTTTGTGGCTCAAGTTATGTGTCTCACAATGCCTATCATCGACTACACTTTTTTGTTCCAGGCAGAAAAGGGTAAATCAATAAATAATCCATGCCAGAGACGTGACGGGATAAAGGACAACGGCAGTAAGCATTCACATGTACAAAAAACAAAATTAACTGACTTGTAAATGATGAATTGTACACTTTTGTAGAAAGATTGCTAAAAAAAATTTTTAACTTATTTATCTTTATCATAGTTATTAAAAACAGTTTTGCTTTAATAACAGATAGCACAATTTGTTTAAAAGCATAATCTTTAACTTAATGTACGGTTGCTTCTCATGAATGCATTTTAACCTACGGATATTAACACACATTGGTGTTGCATTGTTTCTATTAAGCAAATGGGAAAACAAATTGAATTAGTAACTAAAAAATGCAAGCTGAATGTCGATTTTGTAACCAAGTCTGATAGCATCAAATTGATCAGAATTTAAATTATTTTGTGACATGGTTAGTATAGGAGAATGCAAAATATAATTTAAAACATGTCAGATGGTCAGATATTGTATCATTGATGCGTTAGTGGTTTACAGCCACAGCACCTCACTGCTGTTATTTGAGTGGGTTGACTGTCAAATTATCATGCACAACAGCTGCAAATCTTTGGTCAACAAAATTAAAAATTTTGCCTGTAAAGACATGTGCCTCCACAAGTGTGTGTGGTTGCTGTTAGGGTCTGATAAGTCCAATTTCCTAGTGGTGATACATCAAATAGTTGGCGGTCTTAACCTAACCCTTACTTCCCCATAATAACCTGTATTCTTAACTACATTTTTTTTTTTTTAAATGTATTCCTACCAGTTGACAAGGAATTATTGTATGTATTGTACATGAACCACACAAAATTCTATCCAGTGAGCTTACGAAAAATGTTTACCTTGTTTAATATATATATATATATCAGGTGTCAGGCCCGCGGAATTAGCGGGCTAGGCCACCATCAGTGAAGCAGGTAATCGTATGAAATAGTAGTTATTGTACAGTGTTGCCTGGGAACTCCTGCATGTGCTCACTCATGCCTATTGAAACTCAATCGCACATCTCGACCTGCATTTGCAATGGGAATATTGTACATACAGTGTTGACAGGAACACCGGCACATGCTCGCTCGCACCTTCCGAGTCTGCTTAAGACTCGAGGGTACGTGACAAATGGGTATTTAAACTTTTGCACAATAATTATGGTACATCTGAACTCAACTTTTATGTTTTACATAAACCTTAACCCTGGGGCACAAAAAATCCCTCCCAAAAGTGGTGGGAAGGAGGGGTCGGCAACCATAACTCATTCCCTTCCCCACGGGGCACTATCGATCCCCTCTAGGCCTGCCTCCCCTTTACTGTTTGGACATAAAGTGTTACACGCAGCAAACTTTAGTTTTTGATTAATAGTATAGAAATGCATTTAAGTTTTTGTATAACTTTTGCATTACATTTTTGACATGTGCTAACCTTTAATAACATGGCCATAAAGTGTCTGCCATTAGATGTCTGAGGAGAGGGAAGAGTAGAAATATTGCAATATCGAACTTTGTTTCTCCCCCCTACACCCAGCTAGTTTTGCACAGCACCTGCCACAGAGATAAACATTTCATTGTTGTACTGGTAAAACGAATAACTACATGGTAACATCCATTTATAGTGGCTAAATGAAAATTTGTCTTGAGCCAAATTAAAAAATTATTGAAAAAGTTGATACATAGATGGACTCACACTCCCCCCCCCCCCCCCCCCTTCTGGTCAAAGGTCAGATAAAATGTGCTCTCCCTCCTCCTGCAACTTTCCCTATCACCCCTTTGTATCACGGACGAACTGGCTAATGTTTACAAGCTTCTCATTTTCCAACTCATCTGGCAAAGATCTTTAACTGAACTTTACTTGAATGTTTATAAGTGGTATATTTTGACTGATTATGTATAGCAAATTTTTAAATCTTTTGTACAGTAAGCACACACACATTACACAAGATAATTTCCTAAATAATAAAAGTAATAATGCTAAAAGGTATGCTGTTAAAAGTGAAAATAATGTATACTGTGAATTAAGTACCCAAATTGCAAAGTTACGAAACATTGTTTTTTATGTTTAAATTGTTGCTCGTATTGTGCTTAATGAACTGCATTGCCAGATATTAATGTAATTCAACATTGGACCTAGATATCACTTCTGCTGCCTCTCACATGTTGGCAATTTAAAAAACAAATCACAGTTAAAGCAATGAGCATAAACCAATAAACAATTAAAATTATTTAGTGCACTGATTTAAAAAAAAAAACTAGTTTGTCTTCAAAAATATAATTTCCATTCAGAACAGCTCTTTCTCAAAACCCAAACAAGTTTTTATTTTTTCTTCTTTTTTGCAAATATAAAGCACACTTATTGGATATGAACTCCGTCAATCTTAGAAGAGACAGAAAAGGCACTTACAAAAGTGCATATAACTGCAGCCATTACATTTCTCAAACTCAACATGAAACAAACATTTCTTAGCTTATTGTTATTGTGTATATTACAATGACACTCTTCCAAATACTGTACAATAAAAGTTTTGTTTCTTGATTTTACTAATTATTTAACAGTTTCCGTTTAAAAAAAAATATTATTTTAAGTACAAAGAAGAGACCTACGTACTGATATACTGATATGGCAGTCAAAGATATGGCCACTCACTTCGTGTGTAATCACAACGGTACGAAACTCTCATTTGGTCTTCCACATTGCACTCGCCACAAACCGCTTGCAAACTGACTACCCACAGCGAGGACTATCCTCACAAGAACTGCTTGTATGTTTGAGCCACACTGCCGTACTTTATTACATCCCTTTTACATCTTCACAGAAGACATACAATAAATATATATATCTTATTTATATATATCTTTTATAATATAATAGTGATGCTGCACATCATTATAATCTTTTTTACTTAATTTGTATAATTCAAATAAAAACAAAAAAATATATATAAACCACTATTTCTCTTTCAATTTCATTTTTTCTTCAAATCCTCCGTGGATAAATAAATGATAAAACATTATTAGCTGCCGTAACGTTAACTTGTTACCATCTTTAACGTAGCAATTTTTTGCACGGGTAAATATCATACGATTTTTTGACTACAAGAGATCAAATTAATTGCAATTACATGTCAACACAAGTCCTATGAGATTCTCCCGATGGGTTTGGTTTACAGTATAATGTTTGTACAAATGTACATTTATACATTTACATGTGTGTCCGGCAAACAGGAGACAAGTATTGTCATTGTTTGCCTATAATGTGCTGAAGTTGGTCACGTCCATTTTAAAGCATTATACAAACACCTTTAAATTATACAGAAAAATAGGTTGGAATACAATTTTGCTAGTCTCTGATAAGGAAAGGCATAGTTTTATCAATCCACTATACCAATCCAAATGTGAATCTGGTTGTTTTGGTGCAGGCAGCTATACCTGTACTGGCTATTTCCAGGAATGTAATTTAACACATGTTTCAGTTTCTGCTAGTATTTAAACATAATAGCAAAAGACTTTTATAAAATCCAGTACAGTAATAGTTGTTTCAGTTATATCTTAGGACTTGAATAAGCAATACCAATATTCAATATTATTTCAGTGCACATATACTGTAATAGAAGTATCTTAAATCACAACTATGCTTGTAACACACATTATTTGGGTTTTTTAAGTTTGTAAAGTTTGACGCATTCATTTATATATTTATGTTCATACTTGAAAAGATTATTAAATGTTGAAATAAATCAAGATACTAATGAGATGAGCTGATTTTAAAAATAATTATGTCCTAATTAAATGTTAATGTCCTACACCTTGAAATTCCTTGTCAACATTCCCGTAGAATGCACATTTAGTTTCGTCACTTATGAACAAATATGCATATGGCATGTCTATTATTATTCACAAATCAGATTGGTATTTTGTTCATGTTGCTTCTATTGATTCAAAATCAGAAATACATTATTCACACAAAAAAGTTTGAAAAGCCTACCGAAATGTCAGCATGACAATGTTGTTGCCACTGAATACAGGTTGCTAGATGCCGGACACACATGCAGATGCGGGAGAAGTCTCACCTTGCTGACTGTTAGTACAGTACGTCCTCACAGCGCACTACCCTAGCAACAGTTATGGTGACGGTGGTTAGTGTGCTAACAAACAGAACATAATGCAAGGTGGAGATGATGTAGGCACTGTTGGAGAGTGTGTGGCTCGTCAGCGTGGGTTAGTCCTTGACCAGCCTGTATATGTGGTGCTGCGCGCCATGCTCCGACGTCGACACCTCAAACACATACGCCGTACACAGCAGCGTCTCCTGTGTCTCCCTGTTGGTCACCACCTGTCGAGCACACACACACACCTGTATGTCTACTGCAGTCCCACATCTGGAGTGTACATAGAGTTTTGGTTTGGGGGGGTTGGAGTGGGGTAATTTTCCCATTGTGAAAAAATAGGTACACTTCTGATCTGAGGTATGGGAGAGGACTGTCACCATTGTAGAAAAAAATATTAGATAAATAATATATCAGTATTTTAAACATTTATGATAATTCTTCTCTTCAGTTTTAAAACATTCCCAGGACAGTTTCATGTCAATATGCAGGTTTTGGGGAGGACATCATGTTTACAATAGACCCCCCCCCCCCCTCCCGACACCCACATATCTCTTATCGCACATGTTCATCTTTCCACCCACACCATGGTTTAGTCAGTGCTTTTGGAATTGCAAAACATTTACTATTGGGGATTTTGCAAATACTTGGTATACCAACACAATATTTAAAAATAAGAGCTTTCATGTTCAATTTTGTCAAGAGAAATTAAAATTTTTAACTTCAATTAATATTAAAGAGTGCCTACCATGTGTTTGTTTGATTGAATAACAACAAAAGTTGTTTATTTTAATAATACTAATATAACTGCATAAAAATAAACTTGAAATACTGGCAGAATATATTTTAAGTTCTTCAAGGATATTATTATAGTAGTATCATAAAGTTCCTTTTAGCACAGGATTCATGGAGTATGAGGTACGAGTTTTCTGCCATCCTGGTTGATGTCACAGCCAGGGCTCGCTGCCAGTGGCCATATTGGTCGGAGCCATTCCCTTCCTTACCCCGACAACCCTCAACCCCAGAAATTAATTTAATAAAAAATTTAAAAGTACTGACTTGCCACCTTGGATTTTTTATAATTATTTTTCTATTTCTTAATTTCATATAAGTTTCTTTTTTAAAGGATGCAGTCGAGTAACGTTGCTGCTACCCATAACTCTAGAAAAATGCTCATAATATTCAAAGTGTCATAATACTTCTGAGCAAAGTTGGAAAAATTTTCAAAGATGCCAGTCTGTGGTATATGCTCATTTTCAAGCGTTTCCACACACACGCACGCACACACACACACACACACACACATACACGAGAATGCGTGAATGGTCAGTTCTAAGTTATTTCTGAAAATATTGAACTGAAAGAATAAAAGAAACAATTGAAAATATTTCATGTGTGTATTCCTTTCAGGTGTCAATTGCCAAATTTAATTCCAGTTTTTTTGTTGGTACTTTGTTGGGCTGGTTTTATACCCTTCTGCCACGCTCTTGGGTAAGAGCATCACAGAGAGATCATGCTTGCACTCTGCTTTTTGGCATAGGTTTGACTTTATTAACACATTAAGTATTTTGTACAACTTGAAATTTTGAAAAGACAAAGTTGTTAAATTAGCAACACGGATGCTCTTTTTCAGCGGTTTTCAAGATTTTTGTTGTTGCTATTTGTTGCATGGATTATAACTATTGTCGTGTCTACAGGTTGGCTCCAAAAAATTGAGCAAGGCTGTGCTGGCTCAACTCCTCAGAGAAGTGGGTGAGGAAGTTCTGGACAGTGAAAATATAGCTAAGCGCAGACTCTAGTACAGCTGGAGGAGACTGGATGAGGCAGCCGAGCTGTGGGTGAGTTCTGCCCTGTCTTGAGGGCTTTATGTCATGTTCCCGTATAATTAAGTTCACAAATACCTAACTTAGCGGATACTAGTCTTTCCTCCCTTGTAACATTTTTTGTGGCTTTAAATTCTGTGTTAGATTTGCAATTTTGCCAAGGCAGGTTATATATGCTGCAGTGACCTTTAAAGTACCTGAAAACCCACAACCGATATTTTGTCAGATCCACAAGGAAAATAGGGATGCTGAGCACTTGATAAAAACTTATTTCCAACAGATAGCCAGTGAAATAGCAGTAGAAAAGTTGTGAATGAAACTTTTAGAGAAAAGACAACAGCCTACCCAGACGATGCAAGCTTTTGGGTGTGTTGGGATTGCCTTGTTCTGAAGAATACTTTATGCACATTATGTTCCACAATGTTCTTTCCCAAAATAGTCACTTTTTCAAGAAAGTATACTACATTAGTTCAGCTGTTGTTGCTAGTAACAGAAGTGAAATGGACCCTATGAGGTTGTTTCTCCAAAAATGAAAGTAGCTAGGTTAGTAAGGAAGGAAGGAGGGAGGGGGGGGGGGACAAGAAACATCAAAATTTTGCATTATTTGCAGGCACAATAAGCACTTAGCTAAGGATTGTTATCACAGGAAAAAGATTTTTCTGGTAGATCAGGGTGAAAGGAAAGTAACATCTTGAACGCTGTATACACAAACTAGGGAAGTAGGAAAAGAAACAACTAAGGAAAATAGGTTTAGTGATTTGTTTCTTGTGTAAGCAAAAGGGACCTATGAAGAACAATGTCCAAACAAGGAATACGTGATGGGTAATCACGCTGTACATAGCTTCAGTCACGAACAAAAGTTTGGGTTATTGTATGTTCTATAATAATAGCAGATCAGGTTAAGGCAGCTGTTCTGTTGGATTCTGGGACAATATGTTCACTTAAAAATCATGATTTTTGTATTATTATCTTTTGTAGAATATGCCAAAAGGGCTTATTAAAGTTTTGAGAAGAGAGGAAATAGGGTTTCCACTAGCCACTGGAGGTATAAATAGTTCCAAGGGGGTAAGCAATTGTCGAAAAATATTTGTGGAGAGTTGAATTCAGTATTTTGCATGAGTTGCTTTTAGAAGAATTATTATTTGTGTCTCAACATGCCAACAATTTTGAAAAATCCGCTGTGAAACAAGTTATGACAAAAATTATATAAATATACTCCTTTCATGCACCAATGGCCTAAAAGCATCATCCTATTAAGCGGAAACGTCTTAAGCGAGTTTTACTGTAGTTACCACTCGCGGAGTAGTAATTTAGAATAGGAATTGGCTGTGCTGCAAAAAGTGTTTGCTGATGATGTAACCACCAAGTTAGGTTACTATAGTAAAAATGCTATTGTATGATGTTTGAAAGATCAGGAACCAGTTTCATCAATAGTATATCGTGTTGCTCCTTTGAAGATGAAAGCTTTTGGGAATATCATCCAGGTGTTACAAAATGAGGATATTTTAGAATCTTCTGTTAGTAGGGCTAGAGTACATACTATCTTTTTGCCAAAAAAAAGTTCCTGGTAAATTTTAGTGTTATTTGGAAAATTAAAAAAATTATATATATTCATTACCTATCATTGGATCTGTTTTTCAACATGTAGGCTATGCTAAATATTTCTCAGTTTTTGACCCCTCGATTCGGCTTATCTTCAATGTGAGTTACATCTGGAGTCCCGTGTCATTTTGGCCAATAATGGAAAAGGTTACCTATGGGAGTAAATTGCCGAACCCAGGCAATGTGACGTGTCTTATTTCATGTTTTGGTACATCAGAATGATTTTCTGTTTATCTATATTGATGATGTTTGTGTCTGTAGTGACACATTGGAAATCCATTTAAAACATCTATGCCTTTTCCGCCTCGAGGAACGCTGGGCTTACTGTCATTCCCGAAAAGGTGACATGGGAGTTCTACGTACGGTATCTAGGTTTTGTTATCTCCGACAGGAAATTATTAATGTGCCCAGAAATATTCGTCACATAGTTAGTTTTCCCATGTCTAAAAATCTAAGGGGTGTGTGTAGATTTCTTGGAATGATGCAGGGCCACTGAATGCCTTGAAAAGGGGTAGATTTGATATGGGGGGGGGGGGGGGGGGATCAGCAAGAACAAGGTTTTGTCAGTTTGCAAGTATCTTTTAACTCCTGCAGAACAGAAATCCTCAGCCTACGAAAAAGAATGGAAAAATTTAGTGACTATTTAGAATGTGGTGAATTTGACCTACATACATTAAACTAGTTTTTATCCAACAACAAACTCGTAGGTAGGTTAGCTGGTTGGCTAGTGCCCTTTCTAGGATGTACGATGTTGAAGAACTTTGGGCTGAAAACCAGAGTGAAATTTTGATAGTTGAAACAATAAAACCTGTAGTGTCAGTTGAACAAAAACAAATTCAAGTATTAAAAGACTTCCCTCAAGCTTATTTAAAACTTCAACATCACCAAGGGTTGGATCCAGAATGTGTAGACAAGTCAAAGATAAATACTGGAGTATTAATTTTTTTTTTTTTTGCTCAAAGATTTATGTGGCCTTATAATTCAGTATTACCATAATACTTATTTTGGTGTACATTTAGGTCAGGACAAAACCATCTCAAACGTAAAATAAAGACCTTAATTAAGTCCCTATAGCGTTTCTGTAACCACGTTTCCTTGACATTTTTGGCCCATTACCTCAAATTAAGATTGGCTGTTGATAATTTCAGTGAATTTGTATTTGTTTCCCTTGCATTTAATGAAATCTGTTAAATACCATTAAGTCTACAACTCATCCCAATTTTTTGGGTCCCTTATTTTTATATTAATGGATAATACCATGTATTTTGTTTCTGCAGAAATAAAATTAAAAAAATAGATTTTTTTAATGAGTTAATTCAAACTACTCCATATTACCCTAAAGCAAACATTGGTGAACGCTATAATAAAAATTTAAAGATAGCTCCGCTAACTTTTCAAACTGGTTCCCACAAGGACTGGGATGTATGATAGTACCAGTTAATAATGTGATTAGTTGTGTGACAAAAAAAAAGTGCCAGCTGAGTTATTTTTCCGGAGAAAATTATTTCATCCACTTGTACATTCATGGGGGTACAAGAATTCATTTGGGATACTGTAAACAATAAAGATCTAGAGGTAGTTTGGGAAGAAGCCACAAAGAATTTAAAGAAATATCACTACATATTAGCCGCAAGGCATGATAGTAATCGGGGGTCCCTTTCATGTAAGGTAGGAGACAAGGTAGTTCTGGAAATGCACTACCTAAGTAACAAGGCAGCTCTGTTAAGTATGAAACTAGCACACAAATATGTGGACCCTTTTTTGACTTATACAATTATTCATTCTTTACGGTTGTATTTGTTTGTTTTTAGCTGAGGATTAGTATTGCACATGTCATTATTAAAGGTGCATCATCATGTAGTAGTTAAAATGATTGTGTAGTTTTGTGTTCTATTAATTGGTAAATTTGAAACATGTTGGTGGTAGGGACTCTCATGAGTTGCCCCTTTGTGAGGAGTGTAAAGGGAAGAGGGGGCGTGTGTAAGGGTGTTTGATTTGTTCTGAGCTGGTGGTGGATGCTGGAGGAGATCTGGTCTAGGCCCTCTTGCGAGGTTGGCCAACTCGACAGACTGGAGGAAGATCTGGTCTAGGGCCTCTAGCAAGGTTGGCCAACCCTACAGTTACCCTGTCCGATGTCTTTTGTTGCCCACTTTGACTGTCATTACTGGAGGGGAGGATTGAGACACCCAGCATCAAGAAATGGAAAACTTTGTACCCTGCCCATCTTGACTGCATCATCATCCTGGCTCACCGGGCTGACACGTGTATGTATGCATCACTGCACACATCTCCCCCACCCCAATTTGGGGGGGGACATGTGCACGCACATATGAATGTATGCATGCACATATGCATGCACAAGCATAACATGATGCTCGTTCCTTTTCCATGGTCACTTTTTGTTAACAAAATGGTCATCTGACCTGTGTCTACAAATGCTACAACGTATTTTTGCATTTCAAACTTCGAAGTTGACAAAGAAATTATCAAATCGCCACCATATTCATTCTTGAAATCAGGACAAGACCCAAAAAATACAGCAAAAAAAAAACGCGCACACACACAGTCACAATTGGGGGATTCGGGTGACTAAGGATGCCTGCAATTGCTTCATGGAAGTTCGTAGTTTGCTGTACGCGAACAAACCTCATGCCAACACGGTACACTGTGTTACCAATCGGGATTTTCGATTCTAGATTCAAAGCATACTATCAATGGGTATCGTGGTATCGAAGAATCAAAATTACCATCCCTATTCCCTGCCCTACTACAGTCTCGCCAAAAGAGCCAAATGTATCTGCTCCACCAACAGTGATCTCAACAAACAGATACAGCAATCCATCTCGAATACCTGAACACAAACTAAGGTCAATCACTCTGATGTTCCCCTTGTGGTACCATATCATGAAGGCTTAAATAAACTCGGAAACATCCTCCACTATGAATACAAAATTCGAGCTTCTCCATTGCAAACACAAGCCCTGCTCCCCAGATTGGTCTTCAAAAGGCCACCTAACCTCCACAACGAACTGGTTCGTCCAAAGCTGCAGCCCACCACAAATGCCAATCAAATATCACACCTCTACAATAGCTCTCGCTGTGGCACCACTGTGGTCCAACAGCAGACTCGCTAACCATATGTACCCCATCCAAGGCAACTGCAACGGTTGCAACACAAAATCTGATTTATCAGCTACAGTGCCAACACTGTAATGCAGAATACATCGGCCTCACCGCATTCACACATAGGCAAAGAATGAATGGCCACAGAGCGGACACCAAACAAGGCATAGCTGGCGACATCAATTACCTACAGAACAATCCAGTTGCAGCACATGCAGCATCACACAGTAAAGATTTTTATTCCTGCTACAGTACCAGAGTTGTGAGAGCCCTACCACCTTTAAGCAATAGCTCGGAACTCTGATGCCGAGAATTAGCTCACCAATTTATAACAAAATCCAGGCAGCCACCTGGCCTCAATATAAGATAATCACAGCTCCTTACCAAACTAATCTGATATACCAGCAATCTTTCAATTTCCAACCCGACCGCTAGGTTTACTACTAACAGCACCCTTCCACCATACTGCAGTGTCCTACAACTCACTACCTGACAAAGCTGGCTTAGCCAGTGAAACGTCGCAATCGTGCAACCGCATGGGAAAAAAAAATGTATCATCCTACTTGTGTGTGTGTGCACCTATCGACAAATACTGAACTGGAAGTACTTGGATTCCTGTTCTTTTATATATTTTTAATGTATAAACTCTTAATGCTGTATGTACCTGAAGACATAATGTGTGTTTTAATTCAAAGGTTTTAAATACAAACAAATTAAGCACTATTTGCACGCAGTATTGTAAAGCAATTTAATGCATAAATCCTTAAAGCTCAATGTACCTTAAGTCATGCGATGTTATAATTTTAAATGGTTCAATATACAAGTAAAAAATAAACTATTTGTATATTGTATTGTCTAGTGAAGTTATTTTCATACAAAAACTTTGACAGTAAAATTTGAAAAAGAATTTTCTGTTCAATGCTGTTTTTCTTTATTAGTTGTAAGCACTTGTAATTAGTGTTAATTTTTGTTATTGTACAGATTAGCACCAAATTTTGTGCAATGTAAAATATGATATTTGTAGGGACTGGAAAATGTCATTTTGATAGAGGCAATGTGGGAATTGTTTATCGACGGATGAAAAATAATAGCAATTCTTCCCCTACTGGAAGTAAGATTAATTTATTATTGTGTTAAAGTGGTTTTGTGTTGGTCATTTTCACAGATCGTACATACACAAAACACGTAAAATAAATACGAAACACTGGTTGTACACACAAGTGGCACGTAAAAAATCTAAATATGTACTTACATTCAGAATAGAGAATATAAGTTCACTAAATTTTGAGTTCTAGAAATATAGCGTGGCCATAATGTTTCCTTGCGCCACAGCTGCTGTGTCTATGAATAAAACGAGTGTACGTTACCTACCTTATTTTTGTTATGGCAACGTCATACTACTGGGGCTCCACTCATTTTATTGCCAGTAGATTGGATGGGGTTGGGACTCTTTAGTTTTATGTCTTTGATGAGACTGTGTTGTTTTGCACCTCTTCTTACAAGACTGCATCATTTTAAATTATGTATTGTTTTAAAGAATGAGTCGAAAATTTGCTTGTATGAAAGAAACATTCAAATGATCTAATATGACAAATTTTAACCTCACCGAAAGAACACATATGTAGTTCGTACCAATTCGAATCTTTAACACACTCGGGATGTAAATATTTTTTTTGCGAAGTTCATTTTTCATACAATACACGTGCTATTTTTAAGCTGCAGAACAGAGTTGAAATAGTGGTTTTGTAGGCAACATACATTTCAAACATTCCAATAACTGTTTCAAAAGATGTGTTATTTACAACACATGCCTACATCTTACTGTTCGTAATTCATGTTTGCAACTCGTCACTAAACGTATCTCTACCATTGGTACAAAATAATTAGCAGAATCATATGACACCGGCTTTCCGAAACTAGTAAACTGCATGATAACAAAGATAAACAGTGCCATTTCATGACAATAAGGAAAATGGCGGACCAAGCAATACATGCGTTGATCAATATTATATTTCACATACTGACTAAATGTATCAGTATGCACGTTGCGATATGCGATACTTTCAAAAAGTTGCAGTATCGAATGTCCCATCTCCAGTTTTTAGGTTAAGATTTCCATTATTAATTTACAAAAATTTAGTTTTATCATGCCAATTGGTTTTTTTTTTTTTTTTTAAAGCACAATTTCGTGAAAATTTTGCTGTCGCAAAATATTCTAGTCCCTAGTTATTTGTTGTACCATCAAAGCTACTGATGATGTAACATTATTCCGAGACATCCAAATAAGTCAAGTCTCAGTTTCGGGTACAACATGTCCAGTTTGCGACAGTGGTGATATATCTCTGTTACCAGCAAAGCAGCAACATAAACCAGTATCTGTGCATGGCATGCTTCACTCACCTGGAGTATGGTGAAATTTTCAAGCACGCTGTTCATCATATACTTCTCAGGCAAGCGCTTCAGTTTGTGTATGAAGTTGATCATGTATTCGCACATGGGTGAGCGATGTATGCGGTACACAAAGCGGCCATTCTCGAACCTGGCATACTCTGTCTCCACTTTCTCCACCACTTGCTTGCCGAACGAACACACCTTCGTGGAACACGTTATGGTCATGTTCTCATTGCTCTCGTACCTGAAAAATACATAGGATTTTTCTTTCAAATCCCTGCCAAAAAATATTTTGCTTAATAAAATGAAACATTCTTCACCATGACTTATTTTTTCCCCATGGACCACTAATTTTTGAGCATACAAGAGTATCACTTCCTCTGTGTACATTGTATAAAAATTCTAATTAAGCTATTCATGCAAAAAAAAAAAAAAAAAAAAAAAAAAAAAAAAAAAAAAAAAAACCACTGGAACATACATATATATTAGAGGTGGATTCTAAGTACACTTTTCACGCATTTTCCACACAAAAGTAAAAAATTTCGGGGACCGTAATAAATCCATTAGGTACAAAAACAATGTTTTCCAAGTCAGTCTATTCTCTCATACACATTATTATAAAAATTACATTTCTATAGTCCATTCATGCCTTCTTCTGCCTTTTTTGAATCAAACCTTTGAAATATCTTCCCATTATTGACGTGTTTAGTAATTTCCTAAATACACCCTGTATCACTTGTGTTCATAAAAGTGATACACCCTGTATCACTTGTGTTCATAAAAGTTACGTCTTTTCCTGTTAAATGTAAATTTGATCAATTTCTTACCTATAAATTATAATGCTTCATTGATAAATAATTTGAATAAAATACAGGGAGAGAAAAGGTACGTTGGTAACGTCTAGTGAGAAACAGTTCTTATACCAAATATGACTATAACTGAATGCGCACGAATGTGGTGCGTTGTCCCCCTGGTGTAATTCTGCAGACTTGTTAAGCTTAGTTTGCATGAGGCGGAGGAATATCCTAGAAGTAGACATTAGCAGGGCTTCATAAAAAGCTTAAGTAACCATGAATGGATTATATTTGCTTTTTTTTTAAAGTAAATTAAATATTTCTTTTTGCTTACTGCATATTGCACCAAATTCTTACAACGAAAAAATGCTCAATGTTCAAATCCTTACCACAAAGGACTAACTCCAATTGAAGGCATGTATAAAATGATAAAATTTTGGATTTGACTAGTTGAGGGAGGGGGGGAGAATAAATTCCAATAACAGATTGACCAAGTGAGCAGCTGTGGCTGGAAATGTGGTCTGAGAACCACAATACAGTATAAACCTATTGTTAATGCTCCTAGAGAGTACAATTGCTGCACACTCACTGGCTGGTGACCCCGTAGAAGGCTCCCGCCTCATCCTGGATATTTGTGTTGAGGTCGGCCCAGAACTTGACGAGGAAGAAGGCATTCTGGGGACCTTTGTCGTACAGTTCCTTCAGGCCACCCTTCTTCTCTGGGAACTTGTCGTATATCTGCCGCACGTCCACCGCCTGCAACACAAAACACATCCTCAAATGCATTAAAACCTGTGATGAAAACAGTGCATTGTATTACATTATAAAAAGTAGACCATAAATAATTTTTTTTTGCCACATGTAACATTTGTGTGGTACAGTGAAATCCCGTACCTATGAGAGTTCATAAAAGTGTGAAAAACTGACTTAATTACGAGTACTCGTAACATCAGATTCATCATTAAAAAAAATTGAGTATTAATTTTATGGAAAACGTAGGGTGACTCAGCTGATATAAACATGGCGGGAATTACAAATATAGCTAGATTATGTGCGCTATCACTAATGTAGTAATAAATATAAATGTCTGAATTCATGATGTTAATGCTAAAATACATACATATGAAATTTATATTCATTAAGAATTATTTGTAAAAAGTTACTACTCTATACCATATTTACTAGCATTATTCTTACACCTTTACAGAATTTTTTAGTCCAAAAAATTAGAGTGCGTGATTTATACAAGGAATCGCCAAGACACGTGCATGTAAACATTGAAATGAGATCTACTGTACTTGAATGATGTGACCGATTGCTAGTGCTCCCTCTACATCGTCAGTTGAAATAATTACAGGAACAAAATACAAAAATAAAGGGCAATCGTTAGTATTACTGCACATTGTTTTAATTTTACTGTGCATTTAATGTAGAAAAACGCATGTGTAAACATTTGTAATAGCAATACAACTGTTTTCAATATGATGGCTTAGTAGGAAAAAACAAAAATTATTTCAGTTACGTACATTTCAAAACATCCTGCAAGACTGGAAGATGATAAATAGGTCTCTGTTTATGTAAACATTATTAGCAAATTTAATTTCACACTTAAACCAGCAATTTATAAACTTTTATTGATAACGAAACCTGAACAGCACGCCGCAGAATGTTCCAACAATCATCTGCTCACGCTCGTCTTGATTCTGTGTCGCTGTTCTAACTAAATGCCTTGACAAAGGATGCGAGCGGGGGTCAGACAAGGCGTGCAGAACATCTACTGCACTGCAACGTTGCCACTTCTCATGGAGTGTGGCTTATACATGTTTTATGGGATTAACTATACTAAATGCACAATTTAAACAATTTCAACTCACCACAATTAATGTTAGAAAAGGCAAATACAAAATAAACTTGCTGTAACCAGGTAATTTAACCTTGGTAGTAGAGTACTATACGACTGTATTAAAAAACTGCTGTAAATACGGAATTCTTGTAATAGGCCGTACTTGTAGGTACGGGATTTCACTGTATTTGTAAACATTACCGACTTTTATCTTCTGTGCTTCAAGGTTATGTTCTTGAAATTTTTTTTTTTTATAAACTGACCAAAGTGCAAAACCATGATGTAAACATTGAGTGGGCACGAAAATACATTTACTTTAACACTGCTGTGCGTATGCGCAGTGATTTAGTCATAGAGGTCAATGCATGATGCTTACTGGCTATTTTAATAAAGCTAGAATTTCTACTAGAGCATCAACAGAATTTTCTCTCGACAGGGGATTATTATAAACATGACAACAACTGATTATAAAATATATTTCATAAAATGATGAAGTCAGCTCATTTTGTTTCTGTAAAAGTGGGGCACTAGTGATAGTGCTTCATTACTAATAGTATCAGTAAAGTTAACCGATAGCCGATATCGGAAAATGTGCAAATTATACCTATAACTGACATTGGGTATACGACACTGGTATATTAAATTAATTTGGCTATATTTTCTTCTTTCCCTTCTCCATAAGTGGTTCAGACCCTGCTGTATAGAAGTTATCCATTTTTGCTACAAGTTTTATTTAAAAGTATTTAGAGAGATTTTTTTTTTTTTTTCACTTAACACAGCGTAAATAATAGATTCTCACACTATACTGAATAAGTACAACTGCACTGTCATTAATTGTTGACTAGCAATTTTCAGCAAGAAATAAGTAATATTTTTCTTATTTTGACTACTATTTAAAAAATGATACCGTCAATATATGTACTTCATTGTTGATACATATTTTCCAACATAAGGAAAGCAATTCCCTATGCCCTGGCAATGCTTTAAGTAAAATTCAAATATCTGTTGCAATGGCCATTACTAGCATGGGCACGTGTGGTGATTATGTGTAACAGAAATACATATTATAATGCAGAAGTTCAGTAATTTTGCTGCAATTTCCTTTGTCTTGGGTTTAACCACAAACTCATTAAAGCCAGCCTTCTGGCTGGAGATATTATACTAGAAGCATAGGAGTAATGACAGAGGCTGAAGTACGTGCCTCACATACCTCATCGTAGCCTCTATGCACAAGACACTGAACTTGTGTTAATTATTTTAAACAGCAATCCAATTTTATAAGGCTTACAGTACTGACCATCATTTTGTGGTATATTGGTGCAGCTACAGGTGTGTTGCATAAACACGTGACATTAGTTTCACTGACGTCACTGCCGGGCAACGTTTTTATTGCGCCGGTCAGACGCAAGGGCTAAACTAATGTGGTGAGGTTTTATTGCTGACTGGTCCCCTACCTGTATATAAGCTGGGGGGGGGGGGGGGGGCGCGGCCTGGCGGCACGGCTAAGTGATCCTCCTCACTACTGGTGTGGACACAAACACTGGTTTACCTGCAGGGCCCATCACCCGTGATAGCTCCTGACTCAGCCGCTTTTGCTGCTGGTGCTGGCTGGAATTCGGGCCCATACCTTGGGCGAAGCTGTGACTGGTGGTGCTGGTTGGCGCCCACATAGGGCTGCTGGACCTGGTGGGTCTGAACCATGGGTCGACTATTCCCAGTGGTACTGGAAGTCCTTGGTGAAGTCTCTTGACGACTGGAATGCGGCTCGCTGGCGGTCTTGTGGGTTGGCTGAAAGAAGGCAGTTTGAACTCATTCCCACGGGGATAAACTGCTGAGGGCAGTTGGCACTGGCTTGCAGTTCAATCAGCTAGGCTCAAAGGCAGTAGCTGCCCTCTTAGCTCTCCACATTGCACCACTCCTATGGCTGAAGGGCATAGAGGAAAGAACTAAGGTCTACCCTGCTAAGAAAGAGCAGGTGACGAAAATCCCTACCTGTGTGTGAAGCTAGACATGGCTAGGTCACCCAGATTCATTCCAATTGTTCCAACCAGTGAAAATAACACGGTGGATGAAGCACTGGGCTAATCAAGATGTCTAGCCACGTCGTGGGTGGGGTCCAGAAAGTCAGATGCCAGAATCAGTCTTATCACGTGATGGATGGTGTGAACTGCTGGACTGGATGACTAGCCGCTTTGTAGATTGAGTCTCTTGTGCTTGTGGCTCTACCGTACATGCGCACCAGGTACTTTTGTGTACCTCGTCCTCAGTACAAGTGTCCATCTAAGTGTATTTTGTGACGTATGTGTACCCAATTAAGGGCGCCCGCAGTCCTACTCTAGGTTTGGCAAAGAGGATTTCAATGATGCAGTCTTCTGCTTTTCCTTACTAGGTGTATGCCTACTTGAGATTGAAGGTCGCAGTCACCTTAGAATAAGTACTCTGAGGTTAGGTAAGATGTATTTATTCCCAGAAGAATAGACACAGTAACCCATACTAACACCTTACTATCAAATGAACTGTAACGGAAGTAAACTGGTAATACCAGGTGAAGGGGACATGGGTTTTAACTAGACAAGAACAGATACTGCTAAGTAGCTATGATACTAAATGACCCTAACTAACTCGTTGCTGTTGCCCAGAAGGAACTCGGGTGTCACTACCAAAGTGGTAGTGTGTGTAAAGGGGACTGGAGACTTCGGGGGTCACTGGGTGAAGGTCTTGGAAGATGTCTCGAAGGTAGCTGTGGTCCTTCGTGAGGAAGACAGTATGCCGAGAGCTCTAGCATACGAGGTGGTGGTGCGAGTTGCTGAGTATCAACTAGCGTTTCGGGGGGGCTGTGCACTTGCCTATATGAATGGCCTTCTGCGGGCTCTTCGGCTGATTGGGTATCTTCGGACTGGATCTCTTTCCCTTAGTGGCGAAGGCCGCTACCTCTCGGGGGGGAGACTGGAAGTGCAGTTTCCCTCGTATGCGGGTTGCATTGTTCAAACTCCGCCTGGGGTAACGTGATGACATGTGAAGATGAGGTGAATGTGTATGTAATAAGTATGTCAGTGCACTTCACGTGTCAACTTAAACTATTTTAAATATTCTTAATTATTGTTTTAAT
Source organism: Dryococelus australis (assembly GCA_029891345.1). Lineage (NCBI taxonomy): Eukaryota > Metazoa > Arthropoda > Insecta > Phasmatodea > Phasmatidae > Dryococelus > Dryococelus australis. The sequence continues at coordinate 34,933,794 of CM057008.1, forward strand.
ACTTAATTATAGAATGAAAAAGTACATTACCTCAAGTAATGGATCTGCATAGGTCGCAGATCCGCCAATGTGAACGTAGAGGTGTTTATGGTACTGAAACAACACAAACATAACTTAAATTTATTTGACAAATATGACACACGTAACAACATTGACAGAAACAACAAGAGCTCAAAAAGAACAATCAATACAAACAACAAGATACAGGTTATGGAATAATTTCTATATGTATCTACTATGATATATGTATTTACTAGACACACTTTAATTTTTCCAAGTTGCATAAATTTATAACGGAAGAAAATTTAGCCAGCTATGGTATTATCCAAGTAACACGAATATCACTAAAGTGCCTAAATTTTCGCAGAGGAAAAAGCAGATAACATCCATTTGTGGGAAGTAAATTCTTATGACAGCAATTTTTTCTATCGCGCTAGTTTAAATATTCTTTTAATAATGATTTGCAGTATGAACATACATTCACTAGAACACTGATGGCGATGGAGTACATTTGTAACCACATAATTGGACTGAGAAAAGCAATGAATGGAGACCCCAACCTGACGCACCAGCCTCTTGCAATCAATGTAACAGAGATATCATATTCACCCCAATATAAGAAAAGTTTTCTCCCAATTTTTACTTCTAAAAGTAGGGAAAGCCATGTTAGTTTCGCATACAAAATATTTTTGATGTGAATGTTTTGGCTTTGAGTAGTAGTGAGTGATGGTAAATGTGTTTTTAACTAGACAGACTATTTTATATGAAAAGGCATTTAACAAAACCCATTAACAGACTGCCAAAAGTGGGCAAAAAAAATTGTGACTTCCTTCTGTTTTAGCGCATTAACTAAAGGAATTTGGCTATGTTAAACATTTATTTATGTACTGAGATGAAATAATCATACTGGACTGTGAGATCAAATAACGTGTGGAGAAATATATCTTTCCTGTAGACCATGGTAAAAAAAACTTAGGGGTTGGTCTTATTTAAAATGTGGTCCTGTACAGAACAATGTGACTTAAAATTTTATTATACTTAATACTGAAAACTACTTTATACTGAAATAGTATCTGAAGATATTACTTCCCCCCTGGGGTTTGAAAGATGTACTTTTAAAGTGAAGTATATAATGAGATTTTACTGTAGTTGGGTAAAACCAGTACCTCATGATCCTTGTTCAATGTACCAAGTCAGAGATGCATTTATTTCATTCAATGAACACCTGGATTGGACCAGAAACCCTGCTCAGATTTGCTACACATGCTACAAGTGACTGCACTGGCCATCTCTTGACTGTGTGTCATCTCCAGCTGCTATGGTAGGCGGCCAAAGCAAGTCCACCAGTTAAATAATTGACACAGAGAACTGATTTTTACAACCTGTAATGGATAATGAATTGAACAAACTATGGAACCGACCAATTCCTATTTGAAATAAATGCCCAGGGCTCACACCACCAGACATTTATAACCATATACGTTGTGGTTCATTCAAATTATCTGTTATTCATGCACCAGATACATGTTGTAAGGAAACTAACATGTAACTAAGATGAGGGGAAAATGCTAAAAGGATGGATGGATGGGTGGGTGGATTAATTTTACCCAGAGGTATTTCCATGAATATAATACTAAAAACAACACACAATTCAATACCTGTGCAATATCAGGAATTGTTAAAATTATTAATTTTATTTATTAGATGTTTTGAGCACCCATGAACAACTACAAGACTATAGAAGACTATCAGCCAGGGCATGTATTGAAAAACCATCCTGGTTTTCTTAAGCGTGATTTAAGAAAATCCCAGAAAACTGAAAGGATGTCTGGACAGGGAATCAAACCCATGTGCATTTGAACACGAGTCCAGTATTTTACCACTGCACCATCTTACAAACATCACAAAACTAAATTTACAAGACACACATCATATTCAGCATTTTGTGCAAAACATATATTGCGGATTTGTATGTTCTTTGAGCTGCCTAAGTACATAATATGACTGGAATTTGCAAACAAAACAATTAACAGCTCTAAAAGATTTAGATTCTAAACAAACTCACAATGTCAGCATCCCTCTGCTGCTCCATGAAGGCTGAGAACTCGACCAATCTCAGCTTGTGAGTGGCTATCGCTCTTCCTTCCCACGGTGGCGGGGCTGGGACTTGTAAACTCATGTCGTTTGACGAGACTGCTGTCGCAGGCTTGCTCATGTACGGTGGTTGGACAAAGGGTTTCACACTGCAATGATGATAATTTTCCTAATGCAACACTAGTAAAACGTCCAATCAATATTTACTTAAAAATATATACTAAAATTTATCTTGCTAATTCACAGCTGCAGCAAACTGGAAGATGATAAATTTTTTTTAGTGTTTCTGGCACATTTAACACAAGTGCCATGCATGTACACATGGACAGTTATTTAAAGTAACCAGAGTTCACGAAAAGTAACAAATTCTTACAAAAAATTATTAGGTATATTCTTTATCATTCTCTCTCTTGTAGGCAGATTTTGTGGTAATGAAAAAAAAGTGAAAGATATTTGTCGAACAACTGTGCTTATCAGGTTGCTTATCTGTAACCACGTCAGTTAAGTTAAAATTATTTGCAAAAGTTTCTCTGTTAACAAAAAAAAGCCTGTTTTCTTTACTAAGGCTTTAGCAATACTTAGAAAAAATGCAGAAAATCTTAAATTCACAACATTTTGATGACCCCTTGTATGTGTGTCATTCTGTAAATACTTTTCAATATTTTCCTTTTTGCTATTTTCCTTATTCTTCAATATAGTTCTAAAAATGTAATATATGCTTCCCCCCAAATTTTGAATTTTAATGTACCATGCCGTATATACTACTTTAAATGTTTTGTCCACTCTGCAGAGTATGGTACTTAATCTACGGGATAATTCAAGAGTTACCATACATAGGAATGTTTCAAAATATTATTTATGCAACCAAAGTCACCATTCAAATAATACACTGATTGTTCCTAACGTGACACTTGCATTGCTGCATATGTAATGCTTGTACTAGGAATTCATGTTCAAACATTGCACAACATATAAGTTGAATGTGTACAATGCATTGACATGTGCATTCGCAACAGCAGGGGGCATATTGATAATGTTTTATAATGGCATCCTAACATACTTCCCTTGTGTGCTATGAATGGCAAATTTTTATTAACCTCCATGTATGGTGACTTTTGAATCATCTTGTAGTTCAAAAATTGTAAACATATACGTCAGATTGGAAAACCTTCTCACAATTATGATCATGGAAAGAGACGGAGTAGAAAAAAAAGTTTTACTTACTCCTGAGATGTCCCCGGCTGTAGGCCTGGCTGCCAGAACTGAAACAAAGAGAAATTCTCATCTCAGGTGAAGTTTGCTGTGATCACAGACATGACAATTGGGGTGGTCCCAGGTCCACCCATTATGAAAGTGTTACAAAACTCTCTAACATTCTCCCTTGTGGCTTACGAGATAAATAGGTTGAGACACACAGTATTTACTGTTTTACTTGTTAGTTTTATTGCAAACACTAGAGGAAAATGAAGGAAACATTGCAGATGTACCCTAGCTAGCCTTGGCCACATTACATATTCAAATTGTGTTTTAGTGCCAGAGTCCTTCCTTGCAATGGAACAAATCACCCATTACCAGAACACTAACCAAGTCTCTGGCTTTCCCCTGGTGGGGCTCCCGAGTTTTACCCCAAGCCCTGAATAGTGAGAAGTTTTCAGCTCCGAGTTCTCAAGTTGGGAATGTGGCATACAGTGTAATTGTGTGGAGGTCTTCAAGGGGCCAACCATTTCCTTGTCCATCTCCACTCTGTGGCTAATTCATCCCTCACCTCATCCATTAATTCTTCTCGCTGGCCAAAAATGGTGTGTGTCAGGTAAGGCAGCCAACTACACTCAGCACTAACCTACAGAGAACTTTCTCAAAGGCAAGAACACTATGCACATTTAATTTATTTACAGCTAATTCACAGTAAACTGAACACTTTGAAACCCCTGCTTAAGAACTACCTGTATACACATTGTGTATTCTTTCGCCGTACATAAAATAACATTGCTAGGGGCCTAATCTCTTTATTCATGCGTCTGTCTTAGTGAATCTGTTAAATTATTAGAAAGGGAATATTATACAAATTTGCTGATTCTTACACTTAATATGCTTTACAAAAAACAGAAGGAAAATTAATATTATTTCAGCATTCACAAATGTTTATTTGACCACTTTTCATTCATCGTTGAGACATGGAGCTATTTTCCCTCTGTTGTTGCAGATTTTCTTTGCCCTTACCTGCATAAATTTTAATGGTCTCGCTGACTGGTAAGTGCCAGTGAGCGTGAACCACCTATACTTGTATTTGACTGTGTTGAGAAGTTTCCATCAGTGCTTAGAAACGAGGTCTTGATCTCCGGTGAAAATGGAGTAGAGGCAAATGAATGGATGGGGGAAACTGGAGTGCCCTGAGAAAACCAGCTGACCAACTAGAACATCTGCTATGTTCCCCACGTGTGAAAAATCTGCGTGACCTTGCTAGGAAACAAAACCCAGTTCGCCTAGGTGGGAGGAGAGTAGTTGACCACTACACCACTCCACTGCAGCTCCTTTGACTGTATGGTAGCACATGTGGCATGTACAATTTTTATTCTGGGGGTTATTCATTCCACTGTGCTCCCTTTCTGCCTGATGTTGCAATTACATTGCTGCTCTACCTCACTGTCTTGTGTCGCCTTCAATTGCACAGAAAATGTCATTTCTGGAGAGAGCTGTCTGGCCAGGCCCCCAAACTGTTCACAGAGGTTTAGTTGTATAGTTATCGTTTAAAAACTGTTAAATATTTCTGAGTGGTGTCTACTTGTGAATAGCATGTAATGTCCAAAGAGTAGTTTTCTTTTTTCTTTTTTCCTGTTTCTAGTGTGCATTTTTTAAGTGAAAAAAAATGGCAAAAACTAGTATTTTTTACAATCATTTTTAGGTATGAAATTTCTTGAACAGGCTACTTAACATACTTTACGAACATGAAGCACACCTTTGGCTTTATTTTTACACGATAAACCATCATGGAATCTGCAGAGTCTCAAGAGCCGAGTCACTGAGAAAACGAATGCACGCCAGTTTAGTGCCTATAGGCAATGATGCAAGAGATGTGCATACGTAAAATGGTCTTAGTGCTCCCTTGTTTCTACACCTCGGTCACGTAAAACACGGGGCCGCTGTGGTGTAGTGGTCAGACAACTAGTTTAACGAGGTTAGTTTCTTGGTGGGGTCATTCTTGGATTTTTGCATGCAGGAATTGTGCTGGACGATGCCGGTAGTCTGCGTGTTTTCTCTGGAACATCCCGTTTCCTCTGCTCTTGCATTCCAGTACTGCTCCATACTTGCTTTGCTCCACCCTCATCAGCTCTCAAGACCTCGCCGTTAAGAGCCTTACACATAAATCTCACAAAATTGTTCACCAATTACGTACAAGATAGCACTTTCATCACTATAAAAATAATACTGCACAACTTGCAAGCACTATGGTTTACAAGATAATACTGAAAATAGTACCACCTGTGTTCAATACTCACCTACATGTCACTTAGACTGTATTGTTTCTTAAGTGATGATATCTATATTTTTCATAGCCTTTCAGCCTACATTAGGAAGACATTAACAACAATCATCTTCATAACTGATTTAGCTCTTCATTTAGATTCCGCTAGTCGGAGGGGTGTCTCAAAGAATAAAACTGTTTGAATGTAATTGTACCAACCTCTGTGAGCATCACCAATTATGTGATTAAGGAGTTATAAGAAACACTGACTCACCGCTCCAGGGTAGCTGACGGGTGATGTCAGCCCCAGACTAGCCAACCCTGCCGCTGCCTTGTTGTGCATGGCCGTCGCGGACACAATCTGGGCACTCGACATGCTCGACATCGTCTGAAGAGCCTTCTCCTTGGCAGCATGGTCCTGCATGCAGCCACAGAGTACAATAACAATACATATACAGAACCAGCACAATGATATTTTAAAAACTACAAAGAAAACTGTATTTTTTCACCACGACACCAAACTGTATTTGACAGCTTGTGGAAAATGCCACTGCTGTATGGCAATTCTTTTACTATGGTGTACAATTATTTTTATATCTTTGAACATTAAAAAAATGTAGTTTCTGGCATCCCTACAAATAAGTTGCTAAGCCCACAGTAATGTTAATTCAAACATGTGACCGGGACAAGGATGCACAGATGGCCAGGACAAGAAACTACGCACTGTTTACAAAAGTGATCAAATAACTGTGAACCACCAACACAGCAGGTACTTACAACTTTCAGCTTGGCCTGTATCTCACGCAGTTTCCTCCTGGCCAACACCTGTATGTGGGAGCTGACCTGCTTGCGAGTCCTCGTTTTACCTGTGCGCAGCTTAATGTACCTCGCTATCAGCTCATTCCGACCTGAAACAAGTTTCCAGATTTTGAGTCATATAATCTGTATTTTGCATTCATTACTGAAATTTCTCTTTGATAAGGTGTTGTATATCAGTCAAATGATTCAATATAGTACTATCAACAGAGCAGTGTTATTTATTTACTATTTGGAATTAATTATTGATTACCTTTTGAGAATAGATACAAAAAATGACAGTAGACAGAATACTGGTGCAGTTTCTAATGAAATACCCTCCCAATTCATTACTCTGCACTGTCCTGTAAAAATACCTAGAGCTGTTGGTGCGAAAAAAAAAAAAAATTATTATTATTGTGGTTTTCTTACACACTATTCTATTCTTTCCAAAAAAAAATTTAGATGATAGACCTCTTATAGACTTTTTTTTAGGATGTATGCAGTGTGACATGTAATGTTTTTGTACTCAACTGCAAATTTGAATTCCGCACCAGTCTGCCATGTTGGATGACCAACCAGTCCTCAAAACATGGTGTCTGTAAGATGATTACTGTATCGCATCACTAACAGACATACATAAAAATTACTGATCCCCAGAAACAACACACAATAAAAGGTTACCTGCAAATGGATTTGAGTGTAAACACAAAAATGGTAGTATTTATTTGTAACTGAGCTCAACAACTACAACGAATAAAATTGCCCCCAGTGCAGCAAGGAATCTTTGAATATGCAACTTTTGTCATGTCCAGGTTAGTTCCAACAGACCATCCAACTTAAAATTTAGGGCGTGCAGTAGCTCTCACACCCTTATGCTCTTTAAAATATACTTTATGACATGAGCAAAGGAGTCAGATATTTTAGCAAATAGTACAAATCATTTAGCACATATCATGCACAAATCTCATTCATTTATTTGTTCAGTGGAGTCTATGTGGGAATTCATTTAACTCTGGGACAGCGTTGTAGAATTTATGCACCATTAAGCTTGACTGCTACTATTTTTTGTGAGGTTTCTTCTTTTCTGTTCATGTTGGTGTATTATACAACACAATAAAATTGTCTAAATGGGGCAACTAAATAAATAAATAAGTTTATTTATACATGTTTGGGCTATTACAGCAGTACCTATAACATACACCAATTGTCAAAAAATTTATACAACCTGCAAATATAATTTGGTAAAGCAATAAGTTATATGTAGATGATTTAAGTTTAATGCAATGGTGCATGGATTTATATCCTATATGGGTGCCTGCGACATAGTCCTCAGAACACTATGTCCACAAAATCACACTTATGGAATTTGAGATAGACTAGATATTAGGATTACAAAAGGTAGGGTGATTGGCATGCAGAATGGACACTTGACAGTACCAATACACAATGGATCCATTTTGGATGAAAGACACTGAAGGGGTTTTCCCTTTGACTGTTTGAATGTCAGACAGGCACAAATGAGGCTAGTGGCTTCCCTGTCCAACATCGATCGACATGTGGCAGCTTCATGATAACTAGCATACTTCAAAATCACCAGGATTTCAGAGTTCTTAGGTCGCTCATAACCCAAGAGTCTTGACAAATGTAATTTTTATAATGCATCTTTGATGTGCAAACCAATTACCCTACTAGAAGTATTGCCAGATGTCTAGCACAAGCAAATCTGTGATCCCCGTAACCTGTACATATTCTGCTATTAACACTGCAATGGTCTGAGGATCCATCGCATATGATCTTTCACGACTGTTAGTGATACTACGGTCACTAAATGTACAATGGCAAGACAACCTGTGACCCTATGTCATACCTCTCCTTCATGAGTTTACATCAAAATTTCAACATTTCCATGGGCTGCCAGGTTGCTAAACACCCACTGAACATTTTAGGGACTTCTATAGCCAAGTGTATGCGGTTTATATCATAACTCGCAACAACTGCAGACGAATCTGTTGCAGAATAACAAGCTGCATTTGTTTCATTTCATGCCCTTTAGTATCATTACATGAATTCAGGCACAAGATAGTTAGATGAAGTGATAAGGGCAAGGCAGAATATTGTACTAACACAATGATACTGTATCATTTAGTCAGTACTGTTACAATATTACATTATTCTCTGAATCCATTTGTAACTTTTCGACACCCAAGTTTTATACAAGCAGATCAAGTCTGCTATGATTACATTACGAGGGAGGAAATTCTAAATATGACAAAACACACACAATGCATAACTTAAAATCAGAACAGAAATTACAGAGTTTAATACAATATATATTGGAATAACACTGAGCTGTTTTAAAAAAAATGCATAAACAGAGTGAAGGTCAATGTGAATCAAAAATGTTTTTACCGGATTTTAAAATTGTCAAAACTTAAAACCTGAAGCATTAATTTAACCCTTATTTTGACAAGTACCATTCTCATAACAACTTGGCATACAATAATTATTACCATTCTAACAGAAACTGTACACCAGCATGGTCAGAAAAATACTCTCTGAAAAATGTAGAGCAAAAGCAGTTAATTCTGAAATAGGCAAATCCATTTTGCTATGTCGACATGAAAGGATGTTGGGATCTGAACGAAAACTACTATTCGCCACGATGGTATCTTTACATTACAAAAAGAATAAAAATGAACGAGAACACAGTTTGAATCATAATGTCATGTTTTAACTTAAGGTTTGGCAAAAAAATGCACAAAGTATTTGAAAATAAAATGAAATTGAAAAACTTTTACTCAATTTAGTCGATTTTCTGAGTTTTATTACTCATACCATAATTCTGATAAAAGAGAAGTATGTGTACCATATTTATTACTAGTTCATGTCAGAAAATGAAGACAGACTACAACCTTAACTGCATCCTTACTAAACAAATGCAGCTCCTTTTCAAAATCAAATGCTGTGATAAACATTTAATAAATTACAGAAAATTTAATTCAACAGCTCTGATATATGATAAACATGCGAGTTTAAATCCATATATCATTTTCAACCAAAAATTTATGTAGAATCAATGTGACAGAGGTCTGACTTTTTCAAAGCCAATAATCATAGTGTTCCCATACTCCTGAAGACAGTGGGTAATACCTTGCAAACTACTGGTGCATGTGACTTGCCCTAACACTACATCCCATGGCATCACTTTTAAAATCTAAACACAGATTTCTATCATTAATCAACACAACATTATATTTACATCCTGGATTACGATATAAATGGTGTATTTTGTACTTCACAGTACATGTTAATTGCTTTTCTCCATTAACATCACAGTTTTCTCTTTACAAATAGAATTTCCTAAAACATGACAAAAAATTATCACACATCACGTGTTTGGCTTAAATTATCAAAATTTTTTCTTCCAGACAAGTCATAATATAAATTATAAAATATATTTTAACAGAAACAAAATGTAATTCCTCATATCTCTTCAATTATCATTTTACAAGTATATTCATCTGTAGCTTCGTGTTTTTGAATGGTTTGCTGCACTGTGCACCGTAATCATTACAAAATGACACACATGCAAACATAAAAACAGTTTTGCACTATCAGCATTTCAAAGTTTCTAAGTTGCTCACAGCCCAAGAGAAAGTATGGGATGATATTAACACTGCACACAGTGTTGGGCAGAATCACATTATTCTCTAGATCAATATTTATTTAAATAGCCTCATTTTAAATCGAAATACTCATTCGGATTTAGAGTATTCTGTTTTATTCTGTGTTCGCACCTTTATAAAAAGGAATTAATGCTAGTGCCATTTCAAGTTAACAGTTCGAAAACACTCTCTTGAAGCCAGTAAATGAATGGAGTATGTGGCTGAAGTTATGACACTAGTGTTCATAAGAAGTTGTGATATGAGTGTTTGAAAAAGGTGACATTTAAAGTTCTTGATCAATTTTTTGGTCTAATTTGTATTCCAAAGTAGTTGTAAGCCTTGGCAACTGAGACAGAAAAACATAAACTAGAAAGATACCTTAACAGTTTGTGTAATGTTGTATACATTGTTTTCTTTATATTCTGAATCTGTTCTCGTTTCAATGATAAATAAATATTCTAAAGTTTTTTGACAAATTAAAAGCTCTTTGCAATTCGCGAATAAGTTACAAAACTGTAAATAGCTGCTATAATTTATTTTCAGAAACAGAATTATTTCAGCAGCTACCATTCCCTTGACATTTGTTTATATAAGAATGAAACATTCGCTTTGTGGAAAAATGAACATCTGCATGAGTGAAACAAATGATTCTTCATTAAAAAAGTGAATACTGGGTGGAATTTAGCTTAACTTAAGTATCTACAAGATTCAATATCAATTGTGTTTGAAAACAAAAGGGGGAAAAATAAAATTTTAAATCTTTATACAAAAATTACAAAAAGTTAAGTATGAATTACTGATGACAAAAAATTACTTAAATATTGTAGTGTAACCAGTACCACTTATCATCAGCAAGGAAAATTTCAAGATGGATTATTCATTTGATTATACAGATGGTGCGAAGCTTTTTTTGACGTGTATCAAAACGTGAGTGCCACCAATATATTAAAGTTTATGGCAAATTTGAAAGCAATATGTATGCAATCATTTTAGTACCACATTTTATAACAAGTTCTAGCTAACTTAATGCATGAAAATTTTTCTGGATTTAATTGTTAGCGGCCACACATTTTAAGGTGAGAATTCCCACTAGTGATGGTTTACGCTGTGCCTTCGTCAGACCTCAAATGTATCACGGTACCACGCACCCTTTCTGAGCATGCCTGCCTTATGTGAATCTCTATCTTTAAGTGTACTCCTCTTATTTCAGCGTGTATTCATGTTGGAGTGTTATATACACTTTAAAAATCTGCCGAAAGCGCAGGTGCAGTTACTTAAGGAGAGAATGTATTATGGGACGGTATACCAACATTGTTGGTATGAAACAATATTGTAAGTAGAGAAGACGAGGCGGTTCCGCAGCAGTCTTTCCACGGGAGTGAAGTGGCGGCGCGCTGTAATGTCGGATAAGCCATTATTTCGTGGAAGGAGTCAATTTCCGAGGCGGAGATCTGTCAATTGGGGGAGGCGCGCGCGCCCTCCACTTTGAGCGCCCCAATCCCCAGCCGCCTCTCCCTTCCCCCTCCCCCTCCCAGCCAACCCCTTCCGCTCCGCCCCCAACCGCCCCCGCTTCCTCGCATCTTTTCATTTTCTTCCCCGGGCACTAATTGCACATTCTTGGCATAGTTTGCGCACCCCGGTATTACGGGTCGGACAGAGAGGCAGGGGCGAGAGAGGAGAAAGAGAGAGTCAGAGAAGAGCGAGGAAGCCCCCAAGTTTCGGGCGTGCATCGCGCCGATGGCTGATGGCTGGGGCCCGGGGTTAACTTATTCGCCGCCGCCTACTCCCGCCCCCCAGGGGACGACGCGAAGGACAGACAAAATAATTAGCGATACTGCGCGACGCCCTGCGTCAAACTGTCCCTCCGGGGCGACGCCATATTCGCAAATCTGGAAACTCGCCCCCTGCCTTTAAATAAACACCGGCTACGGTGCTGCTCACTTCATTTACAGAGCCTTCGCCCTTCTCCGAGCTTCTAAATAACCGCACAATGAAGATAAAAAGAAACCTTTTTCCTTTTCCTAGCTTACGAGCTAGAGTAGTAATATAATTAAAACCAAAGCGAAAATGGAACTGCACACAAAATGTCTGAACAAGTTATAAAAAAACTTCCATCACTGAGAAAACTACACCTAAAATACATGCCAAAACATATTTATTAATTTTACCTTTCTTTTTGTATAAATTGTTTGTTGAGAAAGATCCTTGCATTTAAACGATGTATAAAGTTCGAATTTAGTAAACTTCTACTACAGCCACACACCTGCCAATATATGAGCCGGAGCACTGTTATCCGAGCGATTGAAGGTTAGAGTCCACCTTGTGACATTTGAATTTTCACTGTAACGTAAGCTTGTTGGGTTTGTATATAAGCTGTCTCTTTGACAACATTCCGGTCACTATGAGGGAATGGTAAACCAGTATACATAAATATTATTTTTAAATACGTTAATATACTGTATATTAATCATTCCAGTCACAAATAAATATACTGTTTCAGGTGTTGCAACCAACAATTCGATTTTGTTTGGAACTGTACTAGAATCGACAAAGCGCTCTGTTTCGTATCGCCAAAACCACTTCCCAGATAGAGGACACTGTTATTGGAAATGTTGATATCCTAGTACTAAACTGAATAATTTTGAACACACAAAAGGCTTCACGCGACATCGCTGCTTAACAGTTCACAGCTTTTTCGGTGCAAATAGAAAAAATACCAAATTATCTGGGACCTCATTTTAATGCACACGGCCATATTTATTTAAACCATGACAAAAGTTAATACGAAATCTGATACATTGTTTCCTGTGTTATATCGAAAATTTAAAGTGTAGGGCTGAACTATTTTACTTTAATTTAGATATAAATTTCGGCAGTGAGAAACCTGTAATTAACCAGTATTATGCTGCAGTATGATCTTCTCCATTACTCCCCTCAAGTTATTAACAACTAATTAGAGACTCCAGCCATCGTGACACATTACAAAGTTACCTGCGTGGTGGTGACACAGAAATGAGCTCCTTCGCTACTAATAAACTCGCGCAACCTGTTACGCTTCCGAGGGCGTAGCATATGTGTTGTATGCAATTAATTATGTTAAAGCTGCCGTCTTCCTACAATGTTACGAATCACTTCCTCCGGGAAATTACGGGAATGGGATGGCAAAATAATTATACGGACATATTCGAAAAAATTGAGTTTTACTATGGTCCACAGCAACCTTTCCTTAAATTTACATTTTCCATAAGTAAGCTAATAATTTTTACTGATCATAGTAAATATGAAGTATTGGGAAATAATAATTATTCTGGCTTAAGTAGACGCAATACCGCGAGTAAAAAGAATATTTTTACCCTGGGTTGAAGTTAAATACGAATCAAATATGTATTTTCCCGAAAACAACCGCTCAGCTAATTTTTTTTTTTTACTTTATATACCTACATATTATATATTTACACACCTTATCTAGTGAATAAATTGGGTGCAATTAAATTTATAGTATTGCTGAAGCGTTTAGAGGCGTCATCTGTCACAGGTGGTTTATAACTTGATACGAGAATAGACAAACTGCAACAGAAACTGCAATTTTTGTGTTTTTGAGGTGAATAGCGATTTGTGTAGCCTCTTGGTGCTGTTTCTCTTTCAAATTAAAAATTACAACATTAAATAAGTTACGCAGAGGTTTCGTTTTTCGTTCCGGCAGGCCACTGCATATTTATGTAAACATTTCCATTAATTTACAAAAATGTTTAACAGTGTAGGCGTTTTAGCACGAACAGAAAAAAAATTATTCACCACCTTTAGTGGGTCTGTTTATGAAAAGTACTTCGGAAACGTTACCCGAATTTATAAATGTCAATTTTTATTTGTTGCTGTCCTGTGGAGTGAATAAGTGGTTAGGGTGCTAGTGCAAGATGAGCAGCGACTGATCTCAGTGTTCAAACATCGAACTGTTTTACTTCCAACAGAACTGTCGAAATCATGGGCTTCAGCAGATACGATAGTGCATGTAATCAGCCGATTTTGAGGCCACCGTAGGTTTCGACAAAAATCCTCGGAATTTCGTAACAAAAAAGAAGCGTAATTTTCCTAAAAACTTACGAAAAGTACCCACCGCTTCACGTGAGGTACTAGGACCAATCCGAAAAAGTTGGCTAAAAAAAATAAAATCATATGTGTTGAGATACATGGTGACCTCAAGAAGTTGCGCCGTACTTGTGTGATCAGATCTCCTACGAATCTACAGAAGAAAACTATTCATCTCTTGCAAAAAAAAAAATCGCCCCACTCGAATTTTTTGACATTTATTATCAATCCAAAAATTTAGCAGAAGCAAGTTTCTTCCACAAAAATTCAAAGCAAAACGGTAAAGTTTTTAAAAATATTTAACAAATTTTCTGATTCTTACATAAAAAAACAACAGAAAGCGAAAGTGTAAATTTTTACCTTTTAATTCAACTCCAAGACATATAACTACTTTAATATCGTCGTTAAATCTACTGGACGCATGTCAGTGTTCCCTTAAAAATTTACCAGGTTGTTGAGGCAGTGGCATTTTTTTCAAACACTGATTTTAAAAGCGCTCAATTAATCACGAATAGCCTGTCGTTTTCTTTTCATAGGTAAACACACTAAAGACATGTTTAATACTTTCAGGGGGAAAAATTATTTCTAGATTCTGCAAGGCAGTACAAGCATCACGTGTAGGCGAGCCTTATAAGGCCATATTTTACATCAATTTTCTATTTCATTATCTGAAAGAGATTTATATAAGGAACATATAAATGTAAATCTTTGTAGCCAAATGATTATAGTTTTCAAAATATAACACCGAAAAGTCGAAAATTTCGGAATAGGGGAGCCCAAGTTTCTGTGATCCTAATTAACTTTCCCAACTAAATCACATGTCACGTGATCTACACCATATACACAGCGTGTTAAGTATCAAGGGTATTAATTTAACAATGGCTATCGGATACTGGCACCCTGAAACTCATTTAAAATATGTACTGTTTTTTCTTGCCAGCACATTTTTATTCATCCAAGAGAAACTAACAGATATTAAGATTACTTTCTCTCGGACGAATAAAAATGTGTTGGCAAAAACATCAATACCTATTTTAAAATACATTCATGATATCATTACCCGAGTATCGATTGTTAAATATCCTTGATATAGGCTGTTAACGGTAAACCGAGCACTTTTGCAAGCTGTGTGTTCTTCCGCCTTATGTAAAATTGACATTGTCATGGGCCTCACCACTTTTGTTCACGCATTCGTTAAGTGAAACTGTGAAATTATTAGGAAAGTAAATATTTTACAAATCTGCTAATTTTTACATTTCGGTGTATAAAAATTTCAGGAAGCGAAATAAATAACTTAAGTTATCACAAATGGTTACCTAACACTGTTAAGATATGAAACTACTTCCCATCCATCGTTATCAACTTTACTGGGCGAATGTCACTCAGTTCGCCCGTTAAAATATATGCAGGTAGGGGCAAGTGACTATTTTCTAAGGTTGATTCCAAAAGTGCTCACTTTATCGTGAACAGTCTTTACTTACTATGTTATGTATTAGAACACATGACATGTGATTTAGTTGGCAAAGCTAATTAGGATCACAGAAACTTGGGCTCCCATATTCCGAAATTTTCGACTTTTCGGTGTTATATATTGAAAACTATAATCATTTGATTATAAATATTTACATGTATGTGATACTTATATAAAACTCTTTTAGATAATGAAATTTAAAAACAATTATCGTGAAATACGGCCTCAATCCTGCAACGTACATCCACTGTCGCAGATGGGTGTTATATGCTCTGACCGACCGTATTGAAATTCGCTACAGCCGTCTCCAACCAGCTGGTAATAGACTTCACCGAAAAATGCGATAGCAGTGGGTTGGGGGGGGGGGGGAGGGCGGGCGACAAGATGGCCGGCCCGAGCACGGGGCGGAAGAAACCACAATGTCGTCGCATGTAAAAAGTTCTCTGGCCAGTTACATCCCAGAAACGTCACAGCAGGGGTAACCAAATACAGTCTCTTCGCGGGGTTTCTTCACACTTTTTGAAACGAACCCTTAAGAGGACGCGGGACATAAACTAACGCTATTGAGGTTTATCGTATTTTACAAATTTCATGGAAGCCGATAGAGAAAATAAAGAAAGGACAACCATACAGAATAGTTTTTACTAACTACGAGAGCAAATATTTTACCTGAGTGACGTTATTCTGCCGAGATATTTCCTTACGCCGTCAATTTTTGTGCGTTTTTTGTGGGGCAAGACATTATGCTAAATTGATACAGTAATACTGCAAAATACTTGGGTCGTTAAGTTGGCAAACCCCATTATCTAGTATTCCCATTTTTACTTGTTTGTATGTTGGCTTTCAAAAACCAGTAAACATCAATTTACGTATTTGGTGTTAATTTTTGTCCCAAGCCCCTTTAAGGGTCCTATGTATCTACGCGTTCAAGGTCAAGAAATGAGGAAGCGATACGGGCGACACTAACACGCACGTCTAGTACCTCATCGCCCCTACGCGCAAGATGTGAAGTGTTTCCGTCCTAACGCTTTACTGTGTAAACTAGATCTGCAACAGTGGAGTTTTATTACACACGACGAAAGTACACAGATCAAACTACCTGCGAATAATTGCACTTTTCTCCTACCTCTTAA
This sequence comes from Dryococelus australis, assembly GCA_029891345.1. Classification (NCBI taxonomy): domain Eukaryota; kingdom Metazoa; phylum Arthropoda; class Insecta; order Phasmatodea; family Phasmatidae; genus Dryococelus; species Dryococelus australis. The sequence continues at coordinate 34,950,504 of CM057008.1, forward strand.
ATAAACTTCACATGCAAGCTTTAAAAATACGATATTTGAACATTTTCAATTTTTTTTTCTCCATTTATACGCTTAATATGATAGAAGTAAAAAGATAGTGATATAGACAATAGTTTTATTTAAATAATTTCTGGCAAAACTTCGTATTTACAGAACATTATCTTACCGAGACACACGTTTAGGCGCAAACAGAAAACTTTTCAGTACATAGCACCCTTAAGGGTAATGGTGCACGAAAACCATATATTTATACAGTTTTTTGCACAACTGGTTTTCTAGAGTAATTTTTGAGATATTTGGCTCGACAAGACGCAAATAATTTTAAACACATATTTACATTGTTATAAATTCACTGCGTTCGTTATTCTCGCAGAACTGATTTCCGAAAAACCCTTCGAAAAACGATTTATATCGAAAATCGGGTAAATATACTGCTTTCATGCACCATTCCCCAATCACCCATGTATGGCGTGTTTAGTTATTTCCTAAATACGCTATGTAGGTATCTCAAGCGTTATGTACTTCCGTTTACGTAAAAGTACGAAATTTTTGGTAAAAATTGAACATTTTACTCATACTTTGTTTACAAATTATAATATTTTATTTATAATTAACACGAACAGAAACAGGCAGAAAATACGTATGTTGGTAATGTCTAGTAAGAAATGGTTCTTATACAAAATACTGTTACTACAGAGTGCACACGAATCCGGTGCGTTGTCCCTCTGGTGTAATCATCCAGCCGTAGTTAAGCTTAGTTTGCACGAGGCGGAAGAATATCCTGGAAGTAGAACTTTAGCAGGGTTTCAGAAAAGGCCGAAGATACCGTGAATCAGCTAAAGTAATATTTTCTTTGGGACATGGAAATTAAATGAAAGTAAAGAAATGGGCACTCGGCTTTTATCGCCTTGTTCGACAGGTCTATGCGAGATATCTAGCTTGGCGCCAAGATCAGCGCGCCGGTCGCCCCGGGCCCCCACCCTTGCGCGCGTGTGCGGCGCCAAATCAACGACATACTTGCATCGCAGTCTTATGTCCGATAGAAAGAGACCACATTTATTTCAAACGTACACTTAATGCCCAGTTGCACCATCGTGGTTCGAAACTTGATCCGAGATCGGAACTAAGATCGACAATTGCACCATTCTAGTTCAGAACTGGACTGGAGATCGAGATGAATTTCATTTCGAATCGCCGAAATTGGCGGTTCGAAATCTCGATCCGAGATCAGCAGCCATCGTCGACAAATGTAGTTTGAAAATACGCCAACAGATAGAACTACGTTCGATTGTTTTCTTGGGATATTAAATCAACAGTATACACATTTCAATATTATTCAGAAAAATTCATAAAACAATAATTCACATAAAACAGATCAAACATCGCACATCTAGTTCTATCTATAGTGACAAATACGCCTACTTCAATATATATTACGAACAAATAGCAAAATTTGTCTCTTACTTAATCTCGATCTCTCACTTTAGCACTCAAGATCGACGAATCGGAGATCCAGAATCATGAAATTTCGTTGGTGCAACACTTTTACATTGGAACCAAGCTCAAACTGGATCCTGGTTCGGAACTGGGATCTTCCGATCTCGGATCGGGGAAGATGTTGGTGCAGCCGGGCATAAAGGCTGTTCCCGATAAAATGAGCACTTTTGAAATCAACCTTAGAAAAATGTCATTGTCCCTACCTGAATATATTTTAAAGGGCGCATTGAGTCACATGCGCCCAGTACAAGTTGGTAATAATCGAAGGAACGTAGTTCCGTATCTTTACGTCGAATAAAAAGTGTTAGATAACCATTTGTGATAACTGAATCATCGCTTCTTTCGCTTCCAGTTTTTTAAAAGCATTAAAGCGTTAAAAATAGCAAATTTGTAACATATACTTTTCTAATAATTTAGCATTTTCACTCGACCGACGCGTGAATAAAGTGATGAGGGACTCACGCAGAGCTAATTTTATATAAGGCGGACGAATACGTGACGTGCATCACAAGCAGATATTAAGCAAGGTTAAAAGTGCTCACAGACAGATAGATATATATAAAAGTAACGGTTCTTTTAATATGCACCCTACTCCCCAGTTAACCGAACAGCGTAAATGTGTGGAGGGAAACGAGCTCTAATCAAATTAAAACTAAATTGGTCCAACACGCGAAGCTTGTTCGGACGCTTGTTTTCTGCAAGCGGCAGACTCGCCTCGTTTTGCGAACAGTATTAGCATACAGTATCCGGCAACTGTTACGGAGCATAACCCGAAGCAGTTTTAATTAACCCCGAGGCGGGTTGGCCATTGAGTCGACTCCGGAAAAGGAAGTGTCGGCTCCCAGAGTCGAAGGAAATGCATGCGAATGTGAATGCAGTTCTGTAAAGCCCGGAATGCATACAGCGGAAACACCAGAATGTTATGTAATGCGTGTAAAACGCTCTCTTTGTGCCCAGACTTCCACAAATGTTGAACAGCAATGAATCAGGATTCATGCACAAGTGTATACTACTTTCCATAAATTCTGAATTTCGAATCAACGTAGCTTTCACTCTAATGCGTTTCCTTCAATGCACCTATATTTCTCCCTGAACCAGTATTTTATGAAAAAAGCTGTGTTACGGGTATTTTCGATTGAGACAGGTAAATCATGCCACAAAAATATGGTACGCTGATTTGCAAAGAGCCCCGGGGAAAAAAATTACCCAACTGAGTGTAACTTCTGATGGACAATTTATAAGTTTTATAGGCTCATTATAGAAATATGATCCTGTACAATAAACAGTACGTTTTTGAGGGTAATATAGTTGGCATGGCAAAATGATGCCACGACTGCAGCCGTAGGTTGGTTGATGTATAAAAATACCAAAGTTAATTCCGAAGTATTTCGAGGAATAAATGTCTACAAACATTGGAAGGTATTATGCGGTAGACATGTGTCACATTCGTATAATAAACAATCCACGAAAGTATTTCGTGATTAGACACACCCAACGATATGCATTGTCTAGATCCCAAATGACTAGCCTCATCCTGCTGTTCCATTACTAAAGAGTTCCAGTCAAATCCGCTAGATTGCACCACTTTATTAACCCAGGCGTACCCTCCCCGCGTTATAAGACATCCCCATTTCGTCCGATTTCCCCCGTATTGACCTTTAAGGACGTCACCTTAAACATATAGTTACTATTCAGTAGAGCCACGTGTTTTTTTCGCGAAAGTATTTCAGGACTACTTGTACTGCAAAACATTAGAGCTCAGATCCACTTTCGTGATTGGATGATCTAAACTGTCAAGCATTGCAGGTGTGTGCCCGCAAATCACGAACACTCAGTGTTGGAGTTACAACTCTGATTGGCCCAGTCAGGCAAGGAACTGTCACCCGAAAACGACACGTGGCCAAGAAACAAAGGAAAACTGCACGTATGCCATACGACAATATTTTCACGAAAGACTAGTGGCCCTACTGATCAGTCTGCAAAAATGTCCAAGTCCCACCCACATTCGCCGTCGACGCACAAACAAGCGTTCAGCCGAGAGGCCAACGGAAGCACGCATAGGAGAAAGCTATTAAAAAGAAACTTCGGAGTTAATTCACGTCCCCCGTTGATCGTTATCCCCGGAATACAATAAGTAAGGCCGGGGAAAAAGTTGGGAGAGGCGCTGGAGAAAAACCACCAAGGGGAAAATAAAATAATAATAATAAAGGCAGCCCACAACGTAATCATTTTGTTCGCTCATTTCCGGTTATCTTTCGTTCGGTGCAAATTTGTAATGCGTTTTTGACCCCCGTTGGCTTCACCTCATTTCACAAGCGAGTGGCCGTCTCGGATAGGCTGTGCTAAGCCGCTTTCACACGCTTCCATCACATCTAGAGCAAGTAAGGAGACAAGAGTTGACACTTCCATGTTGTAAAGATCTTACTTTAAGGTCTTTCCCAGGGGCGGTTGGAGGGAGGTGCCTGGATTAAGGGGGATCAATCCCCCGCCATCTTGGATCATCACTATTTTTTCCATAAGTTTAATAAAAGTATTATTACATCTCTACAGAATTGATTCTTGTTCGACTAGTGATTGAAGGCAAGAAATGAATATTTTTCCCTTCCTTTCGCTTACATAAATGGTCCTGGAACAGTAATCTAGAAATAAATGTTGTATAACATGTGCAATGTATGTAATGTCCTACGCTTTGTCGAAGCCCAAAATAAAATACAAAATCTGTAAAGCAATTTACGGCGAAGACTGATCCGCCTTAATTCCAACAGCAGACACGTATTACGGAAAATAATCGCCTAGTATAATTACACAAAAATTAAAGATTTTAACCTGTCCACCCGCGAATCACTAAGTCGTGTAGCAGTCAGTCTTCACACGACAGACGGCAAATAGCCAAAGGTAGGCTGCAAGTGTGCATGTAGGACATTGAAGCCTAGCCTGTGCGAAAATCTGTTCGCGGAAAAAACAGCTGGCCCTTACTATAACGTTTTCACAGGCAAGTATCGACGTTTCGCATCTTGCATATATGACAGTGACGCTTATTACATACACGCAAGGGAAGCAATGCTTACCCTATACATATTGGAAATTGACTCTTTATAGCTTTCGCCTTCAATTTAAACAGATTTAGTTCTCAGTTTCCCGTTTTCGATTAGAGAAACAGAATTTTCGTGTAAATGCATAGTGCTGCTATCTAGTATTTATTTCCACAAACGTGAGCAGCGACTAGCGATGAATCAAACTCGCAAGCAACGACACGGGCAGGGTACGCAGCGTTCTGTTTGCGTCCTCCAGCCCTGCATTTTTTCTTGAAATGTGGATGAAAGTGTTCGGGAAAACGGGAGTTTTCTTATAATTTGTAATATGCTCTCTAAATAATAATCAGTTTAATTATTGTTACATTCATTTCGTTTCCGTTTTCTTAACTAACGTTAGGTATTATAAATCGGTAAATACACGTGGAGGGTAAGAAAAGTTGGAAGGTGCGTGCGTTAGTAGAAACTGAAAATTGAACCACAGCCCGGCTTTTATAAACCATTTATTGTATTGTACAGTGTGTATTGTGCCATATTTTAATGGCATTTAACTAAATGCTGTCTAGAACACACACATATGTGGGGCTATATATATTGCTAAACTCACTACACGCCACTGGTATATGAAGTGATGATTGCAGTGCATAATTTGGCCCAGTGGCGGAAGTGTTATGGGTGTGTGATGTGTGCGCGCTAAATCAGCCGCAGCCCGGCCTATAACGTGAACGTGCCGTATGTTATAAAACATTACCGATACTTAGACTTGGAGCGTAGTGGAGAGATTTGGACGGCTCTTATGGGGGACTATGTAGCTGCGCGTCCAAGGTCAAGAAGCAAGGTAGCGATACGGGCGACAGTTACACGCACGCCTTGCGCTTCATCGCTCCTACACGCAAGGAGCGTAGTGTTTCCGTCGTGATGCTATACTGTGCAATTCAGATCTGTAACAGTGGGAGTTTATTACACGCGATGAAAGACCACAGATTAAAACTACGTTCGTATATTTGTACTTTTCTCTTGCCGCTTAACGAAACTGCATAGGCAAGATTTAAAAATGCGATATTTGACCATTTTCACAAATTTTTTCCTCCATGAATACACTTAGGCCTAAATTAAAAACAAGTAAAAAAAATAGGACCATAGATAATACTTTTCTGACAAAAAGTCATAATTCAAGAACTTTTATTTCCGAAATACGCGTTTACGCGCAAACGACGATCTCACAGAAACGTTTCAGTATATATGACCCTTAACATCGAGGTCTTTAGAGCCTACGAGGGTGAAGTGAGGTGAGTATGGAATAGCGCCGGAACGAAAGGGCGAGGGGAGACGGGAGGTCCCCGAGAAAATCCGCGGACCAACGGCATCTTCCGGCACGATTCCCACGTGCGAAAATCCGGGACCGACCCCGCCGGACTTCGACCCGGAGCCATCTCAACACGCGCACTCCGCTGATTCAGACAAACACTTTCTCTCGGCGCGTTGCGACGGGAAATACAACCGTTTCTCTGAGAAGCGCGTCTCGGGATATCGGAATACCTCTCCTCAACAGCCGGGCGGGAAGTGGCAGAAAGCGCCGTTTCAAAGCTTAACAAGCTAAAACAGCCGAGAGATAAAAAAAAAATACTTCCCGTCTTTACCTCCAGCAACGATCACAGTCTAAAAAAAAAACCAGAGCCGCAGGGAAGAGTGAGTGAGAGAGAGAGAGAGATAACGGATAGGGAGTTGAAGAAGATGGGAGGTTACCAGGAAGAAAGGTTATGACGGCAGCGGAGAAGAAGAGAAGTAAAGAGTGCAGAATGAGGGGAAACTGCTCCCGAGGAGAAAGGAAGTGAACAGGGGTGTGTGATCAGGGACAGGTGAACGCGCGTTCGAGGCGTCCAGCATTGCGATGCACAAAATGCACTGCACTTGAGTCGCGTGTCGCGTGCTCGAAAACCACGAGTACGTCATTTTGGAAGAGAAGCTTTTTTTTTATATTATTTTCTATTAAAACGATGCTCTCCGCTTCATTGTGGTAGCTCTTACGTAACCAATGTTGACTTAACCTAACCAATATTGGTTATTTTTCTAGGCGTGATTCCTTAACAAAAAATAAACAGAATGTATAAAATTAACGATCTGAACAGAAAATATAGTAGGTCCCAAAGAGTGAATAAATCAGGCATAGGCTGTTCACGGTAAAGCGAGGTCTTTTTAAGGCCACATCAACAGGCATTAACCACTAATAAACGGCTTTTATTGCAACGCCAGACGTTAACTTTTATTAGTGGTGAAATGTATACCCTGTGTTAGTCTGATGGCAATGTCTATATTAAAAAGTGACAGGAAGAAAGAAATGCAATGAAAAGAAAAATTCAGCAGGGCCTTAAAAAGTACTTACTTTACCGTGAATCACCTATAGTTGTTTACAGCAATAGTAGTGTCAGGTTACCCAGTTACCTGACGTGTACGCCTCAAAGCATAAAGGGGAATTCACGATCTATTCGTAGCGTACGTACGGACGTTTTCTGCTTGCAGACATTCAAACAAAAACGTTACTTTGGGAAGCTAGATTATTTTGTGTTTTGTTTTCGCAGGATTTGTGGAAAACATGGTATAGTTATAAAACAGATCTAATTTCGTATATCTATGTATTTACCTTTATAGTTTTAGTTAAAATAATATATTTAATATTAAATCAGATATTCCGATTGGTTTAGAGTTCAACCGTACGTACGTAGAAGTCGAAAGGTGAGCTATATAGGGTTCACGGTAAACTGAGAACTTTTGGAAGCCCTGCTCAAGATCTACTTGTATGCACGTTGTGTATTCTTCCGCCTTATGTAAAATTAATATTGCCATGGGCCTCATCACTTTGTTCATGCGTCGGTCAGGTGAAAATGTGGAATTACTAGAAAACTAAATATGTTACACATCTGGTAGATAATTTTCACACTAACATATATTAAAAAAAAAAAAAAAACCCCAGGAATCGAAAGAAATAATCTAAGGTATCACAAATGGTTATATAACACTATTTTATTCGACGTTAAGATATGGAACTTCTTTTCCTCTTACCAACTTTACTGGGCGCATGTCACTCGGTGCGCCCGTTAAAATATATGCAGGTAGGAGAAGTGACTTTTTTCTAAGTTTGATTTCAAAAATGCTCACTTTATCGTGAACAGCCTTTACTCTGCCTCTTTTTCCACGTACGTACGCTAAGTCTATGAAGTGTTCGCCTTTTAAATGCACGTACTGATACGCGCTCGCTGCTTTGTTCCGCGCGAGTGAGTGGAAGTAAAGGACAGATCAGTTATATGATAGCGGCAATCTTTTGAATGGCAGATGGGCGATAAACCAGGAACTGTGCATCTGTTACGAAAAGCGAGCCGACACGATAATTATTTTTGCGGTGTACGCTATCTGACCTAGGTTGTACTGCGTTTATGTATTTATTTGAAGAGTTTTCTAGTGATGTGCTGCCCTAGTTTCACTGAGCGCGTCTCGGGCTCCGTCGAACTTCCGCGGACAAGGCCAGCAGTATATAAATAGTACGACAGGTCTCCGGGCCCAGAGTTTGGGAGTTGTAAACGTGTGGCTGCGGTTTCAGCGACAGACGACGGACGAAAAGAGACACGAGAGGCGAGAGAAGTGACCAGTGGGAGGAAAATCTGCGACTGCGAGCATCGGCGCGGTGAATCCTGTTATTAAGGGGAATGGTGCACGAAAATAGTATATGTAAATAATTGTCACAATTAGTTTTAAAGGGAATTTTTTTTCTCGAAATTTTTGGTTCGACAAGACGTAATTAACAATTTTGAACCCCTTATTACACGGTTAAGAATTTTCTGCGTTCGTTATTCCCTGAGCTCTGATTGAAGATAAGAAAAAAAAATCACTTTCTTTCTTTCATCAGTGCTCAGAGGATAATGAAAGCAGTGAAAATCTTACAACGTAAAAAGGTGTTGGACATTATTATCTACGTTTTGCCGAGCGAAAAATTCCGATAAAGTTTTATGGGGAAAGACAAATATCGAAAATCGGGTAAATATTACTGCTTCCGTGCATCATTCCTCTTAAACGTGATATCAACAGAAGAATAAAACGCCCAAAACTACCGCCCGTAACATAACGAACACTTCCTAAACCTCCGCGACCGGCCTACATTTTCCGATCGGTCCGGGACAAAATCCAGTCAGTTGAACAGAACTACTTCGCGCCAGCATCGTGCACATGAACACTCCTCTCCGCACTTCCCTAGCAAGTTCCACTCGATCTGTCTGGATGTTACTTTAACCCAAAACTAGTCCCGTCTATTTTTTTTTTGAATAATAATAAAGGCTGTTCACGATAAAATGAGCACTTTTGAAATCAACTTTAGAAAAAAGTCACTGCTCCTACCTGCATAAATTTTAACGGACGCACTGAGTGACATGCGCCCAGTAAAGTTGGTAACGAATGGAAGGGAAGTAGTTCTATGTCTAATGTCGAATTGTAAGTGTGAGGTAACCATTTGTGATAATTTAAATTATTTCTCTCGCTTTCTGTTCTTTCTAACGCATCTAAGTATAAAAATTAGCAGATCTGTAAAATCTTTACTTTTCTAATAATTTTACAGTTTCGCTTGACCGACGCATAATAAAGTGATGTCCACATCAGTGTTAATTTTACATTACGCGGAATACACACCGCCCATACAATTATATCTTGAGCAGGGCTTTCAAAAGTGCTCAATTTATCGTGAACAGCCTATAATAGTCAGTATAAACATTTTAATTTTAGCCTCAGTGCTGCCTTCTTTTGTCAGAAGTCGGAAACTGCGCCCTTGACTGATCTCCAGCCAATGAAACAAAAATCTTGTTTTTTAAGCTCCGCCCAACTAAAACCACACACAAATATTGCTTATTTTCAAATTACTTAAAATTTAAATGTAGTTTTAACAACAAAAACGGTTTCCTAGTACATTTCCACGTATGCCTTAAAGTGAAAAACCCATCCTAAAAATACTGAACTAAAAACCTCCCTAACATAATACCACCTCCGCTGTCACGATTCGAGTTCTTAATCGTCTAAATTAAATTAACTAACCTCGAGGAAGTACCCCCTTCATCCGCCTCTTCCAGACATTCCTCATTAACTTAACGAGAATATTTATCTTAACTGTTTTTCTAATTACTTATTACAATACCTACGTTTTTATTTTTTCCAAATTCCGTCAGAGTAGGGACCGGAAATCCACCGCCTTCCCTTCACTTTCGTACAGGCAAATGTGAGGGGAATAAAGATTGGAACAACCGTGGCCCAGGGGCCATACTGGGTCACAAAATCAAATACCCGACACGTGAACGCTGCGCATGTCGGGTAAACTGTCTTAATTATGATGGGGGGGGGGGCAGGGCGGGATGGACTAACCGCCCCTAAACTGGTCCATTCAAATGATTGCCGCCTGTTTTGGGCACGTTCTGTTGGTGTTTACGTAATAGAAATGATACAGTGGCCCACTTTTGTGTTGTAATTTTTTAACTAGCCTTTTGTTAGCATCAAAGCTAAAATGTTAAAATATTCGTTAGATATAAAAATCGGCTCGCTTCAATGTAATGAATATTTCACCATAATAACGATTAATATCGGTTTTCGCGGTGAGTATTAATTTACAATTGTCTTTATTTGAAAACGTAAGGCTGTTTTCTTGCTGAATCTGAATGTGCAAAGTTTTTATCTAAAACTATTAGGTTGTTTTCTTGTTATACACCGGACCCCTAAAATATTGTATTACAAATAAGAAACAATTCAAAATGATTTTATGCTCATACTTATGCGTCGTCAGATACTTCATATAAAAATTGTTAAAAGTCATCCTAGTAACCAAAATCTATTGTACACAACGGTTAAGAAAAGAGGTTGTGTTTCACATCAAAGTGTAGGATGTTAATTTTCCCATTTGTCCCATGTAATTATCTAAATTATAGTCCTGTTGCCATCAAATATTTTACGGAAACTTCATTTGTAATAAAAATATTTCGTGAATAGCATAGCCCTATTATAAATATTCAGGGCTTAAGTTCACAACGAAGCAGACTTGATGAAGTACTACTTATATGCGTAAATAAGCAATGCTTCTCTGACTATGAATACGTGATAAGTAGTACTTTATAAAGCAGTGCTTCATGAAGCACTAATTAAAGCTATCAAAATAAGCAATACTTGTATCTGGGACTATGAATTGAAAATCATACTTAAGCACGAGTATAAGAAATTCTTGTTTCGAGTATTGCTCATATGCTCACTACGAATATATATAACTTTTACACATAAAGTGCGTGTGCGGGCATTGTGCAAGCAGTTGTTCCCTATGTCATTCGACATTAAACATCCTCTTTATTTTCGCGATGACAAGTTTGTCTTGCGAGTGCATAGGTCGATTAGAGTATATACATTCCTCTCCTAACATTTCCCATTCAATGGTGGTCGTGCGATGTAGACGCCAGACTGGCGACCAACCAACTCACAAAAAATGGCTGAATCGATACCAACGCTCCTAGTTGCGAACGGCCGAACCTCCACACACTGGTAGCGGGCACGGGAATCAAATATAGCCACCTACAGCAGCCGACGAGCGGCAGGCACGGGTATTAAATATGGTCGCCTACAGCAGACGGCGGAGATGACGGAAACCGTTCAAAATGGATGATGTGAAAAGAAAGAGAGAAAATAAAGGAGACTGGAAAGAACATGAGAAAAACCCACGACATAGAATGGACAAGAGAGTACGGGCGTGGGAGAGTGTTGCAGGAAGAAATGCCAGAGCGTGAGGAAAAAGAAGAGGAATGCAAGAGCCTAGAGAGAATGAAAGGAATGATAGAGCAAGAAGGATAAAAGGGAAAATCCAAGATGGCCGCCATTAGCTGGGAATGGCAGAGCAGGAGGTTTCGGCGTGACGTCGTCCAATATGGCTGCCGGCTCGTCCGCAGACAGCAGCCAGGTGGTGGTGAACATACCATTTATAACTACTTCACAGAATGACTCAGCTATCAGCAGCCATTAGGCATGCAGAAAACGCGATATTTGTGTCCTAATTGCTACAGGAACGACCATTTTGCGCTCGCCGACACGCTCGTTCCAACACGAGAGCGCGCCTTCTGAAACGTATCGATTGCAGAGCCAAAAATAAAGCGCGCTGATTGGCTGTCAACGATTAAGAATGCTCGCGGTTGGCCTGCCTAAGTCTACCGGCAAGGGACAGCCCCGAAGCTGCCGTGATATCAAGGGCGCTTAGTATTCGAATGTTTTATAGTTGCCAAAAATGTTACAATTTGTAACACATCAAACGTTATCATTTATTGGAGGGAAGGGGGTGTGGTCTACAGTTTGTACAGACTATCACATAAAACCATCAATTTCCTGTGTGTGTAACACAAACATTATAAAAGCTAACTCGATTGCATACATGACGTTATTTGCCCAGATAAAAAATCACCAGCTTCTTAAAGATATACTATATATAACCACACATATGTAAAGCTTTGTATTTCTTTAAAGTTGTTCTACAAGATTAAGTTTTTGCACATTTTTTGACTTTTTGTATGTAACACTGCAGCTAATATTATAGGAATTCAATACTGGGACCTCGACAAACATCAGTGGGACGACTTAACGTACAGAGCACTTGTGAAATCAACCTCACATAAAAGGGAAGGGAATAGGTCTGGGCAGCACTGAACAGCGAGAGTAGCAGGACAGGAGTGCAGAAGCCAACTGCCGCAGTAGTATATGGGTACCTTGAGGACAATCCGATTTTTGCCCCAAATTCCTTGAATTTTACCGAAAAAGCAAGCAACTTCACTCCAAAATCAAGCAATTTCAATTTCTTATAATTGCAGTATTTCGTTTTGAAATAGCCCCCAAAAGCACCCAAAATACCGTAAACACCGCCAAAAAAAAAAAAAAAAAAGCATCCAAAAATGCCCAAAACCCGGCAAAAACACCATTTTTCAAACCGGCTTTTTATCCACGTGAATAATGAATGCGTGATGTAGACCCAAAATCAAGCAAATTTTCTATAAATGTTAATTTTGCAAGTGAGTAATCTAATTCAAACAAATTTAAGCTACAAACAAGCAAAATAAACTAGAAATCAAATTAAATATTATCTTATTATTCTTTACAGTTTATATTCAAAACTCTGATAATTTTTTAAAAACAAAATACTTCTATATGCTCTACATTTTCGCCAATATCTCAAAGTTCATATTTATCGTCAATGTTGTCTAACATTGATAGTTGTAAGCTCTGTAAATTTGAATGAAATTTGCGAACCATATTTTCAATAATTTCAGACGATATACTATCTAATGTATAGGAAGGCGATCTTGAACCACTACCATTACCTTTTAAAATTATAGTAAAACTGCATGGAAACAAAGTCATTTTTATTTATAAAGAAAATAAATTTATCAAGAGAAAGAAAAAAACTCATTTAGAATTATGAAAACGATTTTTTATTTGTACAAATAATTCATCTATATTTCTAAAAATTTGTAAAATTTTAAATGTAACCACTCAACTATAAGGCAAAAATATTATATTAAAATGTCGCAACATTTTCTTGATTCTTCAATTTATTTATTAAAAAATTTATATATCTACAGAACTTCCTTCTTTCAAATAATCCAAGAGTTTAATTCCATTGGCTGTTAGACAAACATTGCAAATTGTATTTGCTCCAACATCTTTATTACAATCAACACTAATGTTTCTATTTGTTTTTTCTTTAACTACAGTTGTTTTTCTATATGGGCAATCTATAAACAGTCTTTGCCCAAGAATTAATAATAATTGATATTGCCTTCGAAGTTTACAGTTGGTTTATAATAAAGATCATTATTTCTACATATAGTATCTAGTTTTGTTTTTGAATGTCTAAAATCACTATAAGCAAGGAAAATTTTATCACAAAGACCATTTTCAATATCTAGATTCCAATTTTACTTTTGGAAATATTTCATTTCCACCATTTTAAACACAAATATTTTTCACATTACAATGGTCAAACATAGAAGCGTGGACATACTGTTCAACATGATTATTTTCTAATAATTTGAAACCCAACAATTACAAAATCGGACATGTCAAATTGTAAATTATTAAACTGATCTTTTACATCAAAGTTAAAAACAGTTGTTTCGGCAGGGACTTCTTTTTCTAAAAATTGCCAAAAATTAGAACTAATAGATATTTTAGGATGCTTGTATATATATTTTTAATTGCAATGGCTGTGTTAGATTCGTATTCAACAATAGGCCACATAATTTCTAATTTTTCAATTACAATTTTACCCGGATCAGCATAGCTTTTCTGAACCGTACCATTTGCATTTTTTTGTTTCATAAAGAAATAAACAGTTGTTATCGGATGGAATGCTAAAAAAAAACGTAATTTTATAAACGCCTTTCCAATAAATTTCATTGTTGTCATGAATAAAATAAACAAATATCTCAGTGGATAAATTATTTCATTTATTTTATGACTTGGAACAGATTTAACTTGATATTTATTATCGACACCAGAAAATACTAAATCATTTTGTTCATTTGGGGATCTTAACAAAGCATTAATTATTGTTGATATTATACCTGGATTATCAACAGATTCAATAATATCTGCATGTTTTGAAATTTCTACTCTAGAAAACTGAAATGGAAAGAAGTTTGAACAAAAATCAAGATTGTCCTCTTTGACATATTTTGCCGCATCTCCGACCATATATATATATATATATATATATATATATATATATATATATATATATATATATATATATATATATATAGCTCATAAACATAAGCATCATTTGGAAAAGGAAAACCATCTTCTATAGGAATATCAAGTTCAATTCTACTATTATAAACATAACTAATTTAGAAAAAAAATTATATATAAATGAAAGAGTCGAAGAAAATTTCTCAGAGTTACTCACAGAGAGATAAAAAAAATAATTAAAAAAATATCATGAAGTGGAATATGAAAAAAAAGGGAGAAATTTAATTGATGAACTACACAATATTGGTAAAAAAAAAAGTAGAACTTAGCGATGAAAATAAAAATTTAATTAATACATTAGTTCCTGTAGCAGTAAAAAATTTAGATTATCAACAAAAATAAGGAGAAACATAATTCGAAAGAGAAGTATTCTCGAAATCACCTAATGTAGAAGAGCAAATGGACATTGTACCATTGAAAAATTTTACACAGTACGCAACTGATTCTACTATAAATCTTGGAACCAGGAATTTCTAGAAGAATTAATGTTATTAACAAAAAATTTGGTTTACGTAGAGTTGGGCAAGATTTTTACATTAGTGATACACAAGTAACAAATAATGATCCATTATTTTTTAAGGATAAAAAAATATAAATTAACAGAAAGACTTTGTAATTTGTTAACAGGAAATTCACAAGAAGCCCTTGAGAATAAATTTTATGAGAATTATGAAAATTATGTAGAAATTGTTAAAACAACCAATGCTGCATTCCAACAATATAATCATAATAAAAAGGTAGCTTGGAGTGGAGGTTGGAAGTATAATAATATAATAAGCCCAATTTATGAAACCTATATAAAACCATATTCAAGATCAGCACCAAACACACTTGAAAGCATGATATCTCTAAATTCCCCTAAATCTGAAGAAGGCATTAAAAAAATACAACTTGCCAAAATAACATATATTTGGACGAATTATGCTAGAAATTTAATTGACAGATGTTAGTTATTCATGGTGAAGAAAATTCTTGTGATAAATTTTACAATGAAAAAGTAAGCGTAATGAATATGGTAAACAATAAATTTTCTGATTTTGTTGTTAATAATCCTAAAGTAATTCCTTATATTTTAAGAGTTTTAAATGTAATTCCACATTCAATTTGGAATTGAGAACATCATGATAAAGGTATTATAAATTGGGCATTAAACAATTTAAATTTTCCCGAAATGCATTTGCCTGGTTATCATTATTGTGGTCCATTTACAAAATTAAATTAAAGGTGGGAACGAGGCGACAGTGAAATAAATAAATTAGATAAAGCATGCAAATATCACGATATTGCTTATAGAGATCATAAATATTTAGAATCTAGAATGAAGCTAATAAAATTTGACAAAAAGAAGCAGAAGAAATTATGTTAGATAAAAAAAACACCAATTGGTGAAAACATTGCTTCTGCTGCTGTCGCTTCAACAATGTTTACAAAAAGAAAACTTTATTGGGGAATTACAATGTTGTATAGATACATTTTCAACAAAATATCAAATTGAGAGAAATAAAATAAGGTAAAAGTTTCAAATGAACTTTATCACTACCAGCAGTCAAAAAGATGGCCAAAGAAAAATCTGGAAGAGGCTTATATCATCACAGAGGATTTTAACCAATTTTAATGTGCAGCATTAGGTGCTCTTCGCAGCTTAGCTGGAGGAGCTAGTGCAATTTACAATTCTGTCGAACTACTGAGAAAAATAAAAATGAATTAGAAGAACAACAGAGAGACAATTTGGCAATGGAAAATAAAACAGGAAGTGGTTTAGTTGCAAAAAATAGGGGAAGACCAAATAAATTTGAATGTATCCCCATTATCTAATATCGATATTGAAAAATATGAAAAAATATTAAATATTACAAAATTCAGAAATGTGTATATGATTGATGAATTACCAAATAGAATGATCAAAAATGAGTGTGCTGTGATAAATTTCGACATTTCAACAAATCCTGGTATCATTGGGTTTGCTATTTTAAAGAAAACAACAATGTTTCCTATTTTGATTCATTTGGAGACTATTCCTACTAATTTATCTAATTATTTTAAAAATAAAGAAATATTTATTACAATGATGATCGGATTCAGAATTTTGTTTCAGTTATTTGTGGACATCTATGATTAATCATATTACATCTTTCTTCAAAAGATTTAAGTTTAAAAATATACTTTCTTTGTTATTAAATGACAGATATATTAAATAAAATTTTTGACACTAGTGCTTATGCTTTAAAAACAGATGTTGATTAAAAATACAAAACTATTGTTTCTGATTCAGATTTAAAAACACACGTAGATTCACTATACAATTCGGGTGTTTTTGATTTACAAGGTAAACTAAACATTTGCTTCGATTATAGAAAATCTTATGTTTCTTTTTTAGGGCATAGAATTGTTATTATAGATTATCCTAGAGACGAAAAGGCTGAAGATAATAAAATATTTTTTAGTAAACAAAGCTGATTATGCTTCAAAAGAGGATAAACAATTGTAATTCAGTTATACTATGCTGATTATATAAAATGGAAAAATAATGCAAAGCAGGCACTAAAAAAGGACGTAGATTCAAAATACAATACTAGTGTTTCTGACATATGCAGAATCAAAATACAATATGAATCATTGTTACCGCTTTACAAAATCAACTTAGTAAAGTTTTTGTATATACAACAGATTATGTTTCTATTCAAAAATCTTAGAAATAATAATATGGCTGATCCAAAGATGGAAAAGATACTGTCAGTAAGAGAAATTTCAAATAGCTGATAAATTGCAAAATTTAAACAACTAAGTTTTGAATTTTTGTGGTACACTTGTTAACACAAAAGTTGAAAAAATCAAAGAAGGCTCCAATAAAGAACTAGATGTTGAAGTGCAAAATTTAAACTCCAAAGTTGAAAATTTTACGGAAGAAAATTCATTTGTATTTTATTTACATGCAAAGTGGAATAAAACTAATAATGTTTTTGTCTTAGATAATAATCTTATTTACTTTAATTTTTTGATGGATTGTACTGTTTATAAAATAGTTACTGTTAATCCCAATTTACCTAATGTCACTTTGACAGTTATTATAGGAGCCAATATAAATATTATAAATATATATATATATAATATATATATATATATATATATATATATATATATATATATATATATCAGCAAGCCTTTCGATGTTAAAAGAGGCGCTATTAACTTTTTTCAAATAAAAATAATAAAATATCTGAATATGGCGATGGCATGACGACAACAATAGGAATATTCGTGAAATATAAAGATTAAACAGATGTTTTGTAAATTTTACATAATATAAGCCAAAATTATTTATATATACTTTTAATTTTTGTATTGTTATAAATAATTGTTTTTTTTATCGTCTTTCCAATCTAATAATTGTTTTGTTTCAGTCCAAATTTTTGCATTACCTGTGTTGCTTAATCCTAACCTGCCTAATAAAACTTTACGCACAATTTTTAATTTGTTTAGAGCAATGAAGTCATCCAATACTGTTACAATTTCTCTCACTAGAAATTAAGTGGGCTATACCAAATTCGTTAAGGGATGGAGGTCATACTAAAATAATAGAATATATTATAATTTCCTTATTTTCTTTACAATAACTACAGCAATATTCTCTAAACTCAAAATCTCACAATAAATTGATAACACTTACTGTTCACAACCAATACACAATGTATCAACCTATTACGATATTCTGTAAAATATGTGTCCAATTGACAGTTCTAATATTTACAATTAAATCCATATTACACTTCCATTCAGTCCCCCCTTCATTTCAGTCCATGTCCCGCCAGTTGCAATGTTCTAGAGCCCGCACCCTCGCACACAGTAGGCCTCACTCGTCAGTTTCACACCCTCTCTGCCATTCGCGCCACGAACACCTCGCTCACAGTCATTCAGACTTCAGTTCACTTGCATACACTCGGCAAGGTGACCTCCGGCAAAGATTGCCAGCCGCGGGGCCGCTGCAGTATATATAATATCTAGGCCATCACCCAAAATCTTCCCCAACTTGCCAGTTGCGCCGAGGGGAGCCGGGGTACCAGCCAGTCTCGCCAGAACATTCTTGCATAGTCGCTAACCGCATCGGAAACTCCTGCAGGCAAGAGGAGGTCTGTGATGCCAGTAAATCTTGCCGCTGTCTGTAGTCATGGGATTCCCAGAAGGGAGCAGCTAGCTGCGAGCACATCGTTCCAGGAAGGGGAGGGCGAGGTGGATCACCTCCCATGGCGCCGGACAGCAGAGTCGGACAGCTGCAGCACGTAACACTGCCCCCTCCTTAAGTCTGTTCGTCCAGAACAGACTCTACAGAATCAGAACCTTCATACAGCGCCAGTCGATCGATGTGGGCTCGAGAGCCCTGTCTGCAAATCCTGTAGACCACATCATTTATCTACTTCAAGATACTGTGTGGGCCTTCCCAAGATTTCTGTAGCTTCGGGCAATATTCCTTCTTTCTTTGAGGGTTGTATAACCACACCAGCTGTCCTTGAAAAAGTCTCCTCAGGCATCCTTTGGTCATATTGTGTTTTCATTGTCATAGTTAAAGTTAAGGTGCCTCCTGGCAAACTCACTGTTGGTTAACTTCTGACGTAACTTATTAGCATATTCTGGAGTGGCTGCTTTTTCCTCCACTATATGTTGAAACAGCAGGTCACCAGGTAGGCGGAGCTCTCTACCAAACATCATCCTTGACAGTGTTACCCTTGTGGACTCGTGGACTGCCGAGCAATATGCAAGGAGAAATAAGGGTACCTTAAGAGTCCCGATTCCTCTGATTGTCTTCTGCCAAGATAGCCAGATAACGGGGACGATTTAGCCTCTCAACCATTCCATCCGACTGAGGGTGTAATGCTTTTTGGGTTTTCTTCATTCCTAAAATCATTGTTATCTCTTGGAAAAGATTTGCTTCAAAATTTCGTCCTTGATCTGAATGAAGTTCAAGTGGCACTCCAAACCTGGAAAAAACATACTCTACAAGAGCATCATCTACTGTGCTTACCTCTTGATTTGGCACTGGCATGATCTCAGGCCACTTTGAGAAACAGTATTGTGCTACCAGAATGTATATTTCCCCGCCCAGTGATTGATAGGGGTCCGAGAATGTCAACTGCCATCCTCTCGAGTGGGGCCCCACGTTGTACTTCTGGACGGTATTGCATCCCTTAAACCTCGGACCCTTTTTCGCATTACATGCATCACACAGATGCCACCACTTCTCAACATTCTGCCGACAATGCAGGCAATAGAATCTCATTCGGACTCTGTCAACTGTCTTGTTTACTTCGACGTGACCACCTGCTGCTATGTTGTGCAGTTCTCTTAGCATTTCTAGGATTCGGCACTCTGGTAGGGCCAACTGTAAATAACTCTTGTCTACAATCATTACTTTCCCAATTCCTGTAAAGCAAACCATTCTTTATAACAACGGAATTCCACTGTGCCCAGTATGCCTTGACTGTCATGGCTAGGGTAAATATCTCCTCCCATCTCGGTCACCGCCCAGTTTCCTTCCACTCCAATATTGGATGCAAGGTGGGTTCACTTAGCTGATCATTTCGTAAGTCCTTTTCGTCCCATATAGATGACCCATCACCAGATACAGGGCCTTGAATACTTGGCGTCCTTGTTTTCCACGATTCACCAACCCTTTCCTCCTGGCGTTCACAATGATGACAGAATGGTTCGGAGAGTGCATCTGCATTGCTGTGAAGGCGTCCAGACCTGTGTTGTATTTCAAAGTCATATTCTTGCAGGTGCTGTTTCCACCAGGCGATTTGACCTTTGGTGTTCTTGAAATTTAGCAGCCAGTGTAATGAAGCATGATCAGTTCTTAGGATGAAGTGTCTGCCATAAAGCAATGGATGAAAACATGCAATCGCCTTCACCACTGCCAAAAGATACCTGCGTGTCACACGGTAGTTCCTCTCTGGCTTGTGTAGCACCTTACTGAAGTATTCCAATTGCTGCTCTTTTCCATCCTCTCTACTTGGGGAAGCCCAGTACTGAGGGAGTTATCAGAATTTCTTTTAGTCTGTTGAAAGCAATTTCGCACTCTGAGGTCCAATGAAATTTCCTTTTTGCACCAGTCAATTCATGCAGAGGTTTGCCGATAGTGGCGCAACCGGACACAAATCAATGGTAGTAAGCACAAAGCTTCGACTTTCAGTTTCATCATTTGATAGATGCCAGTCTCTTATTGCTCTGGTCTTCTCAGGGTCTGTTTCAATCCCGTGAGCCAATACAACATGGCCCAAGAAATCAATTTTCTTTAGGAAAAGCTGGAATTTCTTGGCAACTAATTTCAAATTGGCCACAGTCACTTTCTGAAACACAGAATCTAAGCATGCCAGGTGTTCTTCAAATGCTCTTCTTGTGACCACAATGCTGTATAGGTACACCTGACAAATCTCTAAGGACAGAACTTTCTCCATTAGTCATTCGAAGGTGGCATGGGCATTGCATAGCCCAAAGGGCATAACCTCGAATTGCCAGGTTCCTTTCCCTTGCACACAAAAGGCAGCCTTTTCCTTGTCTTCCTGGGCCACCTCACACTGCCAATACCCGCCCTTCATGTCTAGAGTAGAAAACCACTTTGAGCCTGCTAGGTTATTCAGGGTGTTGTCTATCCTAGGGAGTGGGTAAGAATCTTTCTTGGTCACATTATTAAGTTCGCGGTAATCAACACAAGAGCTAATAGAGCCATCATTCTTTTTAACAAGCACAATAGGAGACCATGGGCAGACTGATGGCTCTATCACATCTAAATCTCTCATCTCTTTCAGAATACACTCAACAACCTCATATGAAGCTAGTGGCAGTTGCCTTGGTGGCTCTTTATGGGTCTGGCATCCCCTATGTCGATGTGGTGGCATACAACATTAGTTCTGCCAAGGTCATTGGGCTCGCAGGAGAAATCATCTCTATTTCTCTGTAACAATTGAAAAACTGCCCTCTCCTGTCGCCAGTTCTCTCTTGTTCTTGTCAGCAGTTCCCCCAGAGCATCTAGAAGAGGACATTCAGTAGGTTGTGGCAGTGAACCTTCTGGAACATTTGGAAGTACCTGTGAGACCTACTTGCAAAATCCTATTGTAGCCCTCTCTTCAAGGCAGACAGCACAGTCAGACAAATTAATCATCCTAACAGGCAAACTGTCCAAATTTGAAGAAATCAATGTCCTGGCTACAATATCTCCATCGGGTAAAATGCCACCTTCCTGGGCTGGTTCGATTATGGCCAATCACCTGACAAATTTTCGCTGGAATCTACCTGGACTAATAACTTTGCTAGAAGCAGGGAGCACAGTTGACTATTTACACACTACTGGGCAGCTCATTGGTGAAGATAAATCTCGTCATGTTGACACTACCAACATGGTATTACCTACACATAACACCCCAAGACGAGTATCAATACAGCATCCCAGCATACGTAAAACATCAAGACCCAAACTGCATTCGTCCTCTATTTCTGCTATGTATACCTCATGCTCTATCTCAAGGTTACCGAGCTGTAAGAGTACCCTTCCTTGAATTTGACTGGTGTGGTCTCACCCGTTACAATTGTTAAATAGCTGTGATCCATGTTCTTATCTGATGATCTCTGGAGGGAAGGTCCAAGAATGTCGGGTCTTACCAATGTTATAGTCATTCCTGTGTCAATGACCATCTGGCAAGAAACATCATCTGGGCTCCCCATCACCAATATAGCATTGAAGTCTTGTTTCATTAAGCGCATTTGTAAAAGTATTGGGGCCTTCTCTCCAATGATCACCGACCTTTGCCCCTCAAGACCGGTACTTACAAGTTTCCGAAGGCATTACACTCTCACCTGCGCCTTGGCACCTGCTCCCTGGCTGTTGCTGCTGCTGAGGACAGTTGACTCTTAGGTACCCCAGCTGTCCACACGTTCAACAGCCCAGCCGTTTGGGTGGGGGATGGCGAGTCTCCATCATGCACACCCTGGAGGCGATGTCCGTCATGGTCGTCTGCAAGTCCTTCAACATCTTCTTGATGCTGTCGTCCTCCCCTTCATCAAGCATCACTGCTCGCACTGGACATCGGGGCCCTGATGACTGTCGTGCTGACTCCACTTCCAGTGCTCGAGCCAAGGTATTCTGCATGGTGTGAGGCGAAGTTAACAGCACAGCTTGCAGCACGTCGGTGTCAGCAATAACATCGACAAAGAAGCCAATGACAATGACATCTTGTGTCTCTTCCGATCATCCTTACAGGGACAGGTGTGACAGCTTCATGATGTCCTGTCACAGCTCCTGCAGTGGTTCACTGGGTCGCTGGATGCAGCTTCGCAGTTGGGCATGGTGGGCGTGCCGCAGGTACCAGGCGCCGAATCGAAGCTCGAAAGCCGACACCAGTGTGGAGTATTCTAGACGATATTGTTCTGGCAGCGACTGCAGTATGCTCAACTCTGATCCCCTCAGTACAGCTGCTGGGTAATAGGCCCACTGCTGTTCAGTCCAGCCATTCAGGGTGTCCACGATCTCGAATTGGTGCCGGTACTCGCGCCAAGGTCTCTGTCCATTGTATGGGGTGGGCTTAATTGTGACGCCTTTATCCACCCCTGGCTGGGGCGTTCCCAAACTGCAGAACTGCTGCGCCTCCCCTGTCATAGCTCCACTGGCGGAGATCTCTAACTTCTTCTCGCTTCCCGCACTCATCTCTGTGGTCACCAATCTTGGCTCCTCTTCTGCCCCTGCATGTCGTTTTGTCTGCTGCTGCAAGAACTCTGCCACTCCTTCTTGATGGTGCTCACTTTCTGTTCACTACTGTCCATTCTATGATTCACACTGTCCATTCTCTTGCTCACACTGTCGATCTTCTTGTCCACAGTCTATTTTATTGTTCACCAACTCATTCGCATCTATCTTTCTGTCAGGGAAATATGTTTTTTATGTGAATTCTTTTTTAATAAGCAAATGAAAAATGAAAGATAAAAAAAACTAAAGACTATAGACAAGATTCATTGATAAATATTGTGTTTGGATGCACTTTTTTAGGTAGCACAATTTGGTGCCATCTAAATTCTTACCAAATATCTCGTACTTTTCTTTAATATGATCATTATCAACAATATAGACTCATTAACAAATTTAGGTTGCATATTTGAAGGGGGGGAACAATTTGTTCCTCCTATATTTTCATAACTATTTGTGTGTTTTTCTCTAATATGATAAACCAGATTCGTTAGTGTAAATAGTATTTTTCCATTGCCTTTGAACCCTAATAAATTTTTGGGTTGACATTTCCATATATCGACATTCTTAAAAATTGCAAAAGGTTTACGAGCAACTGAATGCTTCGCCAGGGACCTATTTATTTTTTGTGTTTATGGGTAAGTTGATACCTTGCCACAGGCCTAATTTTTCTGGCTTTATTTAGCACTATCAAAACTGCATTAGGAGAACTTCACCACTGGCCGGCCATTATATTTTTTAGTCATAGAGTGGAGAAGTTTTTAATTTTTTTTTTTAATTTTTTCTGCTCTCCCATATTATGTGGCACCTTACACCATATTATGAATACACCTTTTATATGCATCAATACTCATATATTAGAATATATGAGCAAGAGCAAGGTTTTTGGCTCAAATTTTAAATGATTTGATGACAATCTAATAGTGCAAATACGGGCACCCATACTCACATTATTAAATTATCTGCGCAGACCGGGGATCGAACTCAAGCGTGCGAATTTTAAACCACATGCCTTACCACTGAGCCACCGCGACAAGACGAGCGAGGCGATGATTTTACTGCACCTTGTGGTGAGTTATTCTCACCACAACTAGATAACAGTACTGTCAGAGCAAAGCTCCTTCCTGTTGAGGAAAACTGGCGATGAGTGAAAGTGAGATATCTAGACGTGAGTTAAAAACCGTTGGAGCTGATTTCTGTACTTACCAATGTTCATTTTTCTACTCAAATCTGTAGTGATAAAACCATAGTTTTCACCCTAACATTTTGCTGACCTCTTTTAATTTTCCATAAGACATATCAACACCAACAAAATTATAAATATCTTAGGTTTGTGTCATCTTGTCTAAATATGCATAGAAAGTTTGTGTTGTCTCTCACAAGTTGTTTGGGCACTCTGGAATATGTTTGTGCCAAATAAAATATATTTTGTATTATTGTGTCTCCCCCTAGTAAAGTACTCACAGATTATATTTTGATCTAAAATAAAATCGTCAAATATGACTAAAAAATTATGTTCACATAAGGGAATCATTTCATTAATGTTATTAAAAAAGTATGCTTTTTTTCCATTAGAGTTGGATATTACATCAAAGTCATTTTGTAACTGAATATATTTTGGTTGATTTAAATGTTTTGAACAAACATACAATTCATTAAAATTTAGCCATCCTGGCTTGTAAATAAAATTAATCATCAGGTTGGTTTCCAATTGCTGGGCTCAAAAATTAAGCACCTAATGTCATCAGGCAATAGTTTGCCATATTTTTGTTACCACTCCCTTAAGAAACTAAAACACTAACACCCCAATCGACTTTTTTCATTTAATTAGATAATTATTGTAATAAATGGATAATGAAGTATACAAGTTAACAAACAACAGTTATATATTAAAGAAGAAACTTCATTATGGCATAACTCATAAAGATAAATCGATAGCATTAATTAGTTTTCATTCAAAACTTGTAATACCAAATATAGACCATAATACTATAACATCAATTGAAACATTTAGTATCATGGTTGATAAGAATTAAGCTATCACTATTCCTAGAGGCCAATACAATGTTTAATCCTTAAAAGAAACTATAAATACAATCGATCCATTTTCAACAAATAACATTTAATTGACAGCAGACAATGTAAAAAAAAAAAACAGAATATCTATTAAATCTAAATTTTGTATTACATTTCACTGCAGATTGACCAATATTCTTGGCTTTGAAGGAAATATGACTATAGAAAAAGACAAAAATGTTGTAGGCACTAAGTTACCTAATTTTAATTTATTAAAAACGAGTGTTCATTGTAATTTAGCATCCGGTATGTTCATAAAGTATGACGAATCTAATCATTTAGAAACTGATATAATTGCTAGTTTTACACCAAACAGGATGTTTGATTTTAGAGATTATGTTAGTTATGAGCCTGCATATCCTATTTTTATAGAATAAACAATAAGCGGTTTAATCACATTGTTCTAGAAATTAGGGATGAAAATGGTAAACTGATTGATTTTGATGGTGCTGATATTGACATTGTTTTACAGATTAAAGATGTTTAAATATTATATAGACATATAGAATTATTTGTTTATAGCCCCATGGCAATGTATAATATCTTCTTTTTCATTCAAAATCAAATTCTTTTGCCATAACCTTATTCACCAAAATTTTTGTGAAAATATTAGATAAAAGTGCCCTGAAATTAATAAATGAGAACGAAGTTTTTAAAGCATATAGAGGCCTAAAATAAATGAAAAATGGAAAATTTATACATGGTCTAAAGTTCTCTTAAATTATATCAAATATTTTTTTTTTCATTTGATTTTTAGCTTATTTCGCTTGTTTTTAGCTTACATTTGCTTGACGTAGACAACTCTCTTGCAAAATTGACATTTCTAGAAAATGTGAAAATTTGCTTGATTTTGGGGTACAAATGGTTGATTTTGGGTCACAATCTCGCGTTCAGTATTTGTGTGGATAAAAAGCCGATTTGAAAAATTGTGTTTTTGGGCAATTTACATGCTTTTTTTTAGTGTTTTTGGTGAGGATTTTTTTAGGTGTTTTTGGGGGCTATTTCAAAAAGAAACACTGCAATTATAGCAAATTGAAACTTCTTGATTTTGGGGTAAAATTGCTTGATTTTGGAATCAAATTTGAGGAATTTGGGGCAAAAATAAGTTTTTCCTCGAGGCATCCATATACTACTTGCCACTGTTGGAATCCCCCCTTTCCTAAAAATTCCCCTTTTCGCACTTAAAAACCACAAAATTTTCCTAAAAATTTCCTTTCTTTCCCTAAAAATTTTCAGTTTTTCCCCGAGCAAGAGAGGTGGATTCGTGACTCCAGAGAGGAGGATTTGTAACTCCAAAGCAGACCATCTACAGATGGTACAGTACCATCTATTTCTTCAATGGAGCTATCGAACTTTTCGACTGAGGTACCTACTTAGAACACTATTGCCAGTGTTACCTGCTTCTTTAGCTTTAGCACCTACATCTACAACAGGTCCGTTCGAGTCTTTACCAGAACCGCTACGTCATCAGTGTCGCTTTTGTGATAAAGACATTTACTTTCGACCATAATGTATGGCGACACGAGTGCTTTGATTGTACTAAGATCCACGATGCATGTCATATATGTGTGAAAGTAAGTGTGTAAACACTCTTTATGAATTTTTTCTCGAGGTTTTGTTTTCAAGGTCATGGGATCAAGATTGCCTGCATCCAATATGACTGCTAAGATGGCTGACAGCATGAAGATGCCTGACTGGTTTTGGATGAGGGGGTGCACATCTGCCTACTAACTGGATTGGTGACGGGGGAACCTCAGAAAATTTTATTAAAATAATTTTTTAATGATTTTAATAATTTTTAAATATTTTTTGGAACTTTTGTGGAAATTTTTGGGACTTTTTTAATTTTTAAAAAGAAATTTAGGTCAAAGTTTAACGGTCGTAGGTCAAGAGTCAAAGGTCCTCAATCCTGCTCTCCTGACTCGGAGTCACGAATCCTCCTCTCCTGCCCAGGGAAAATGGGAAATTTGAGGGGAAAAGGGTATTTTTATGGGAAGAGATATTTTTGGGGAAATTTAGTCAATTTTGAGAGAAAAAGGGAAATTTTTAGGGGGGAAAAGGAAAAATTTCAACATGGCAGCAGTTGGCTACTGCACTGTCCCAGATCCTTTTAGCACTGAATGCTCA
The DNA here is from genome assembly GCA_029891345.1 of Dryococelus australis. Classification (NCBI taxonomy): domain Eukaryota; kingdom Metazoa; phylum Arthropoda; class Insecta; order Phasmatodea; family Phasmatidae; genus Dryococelus; species Dryococelus australis. The sequence goes on from CM057008.1 coordinate 34,977,768, forward strand.
TAATCCTACTACTAGCGAGGTCTTGATAGCTGTTGAGGGTGATTGAGATATGGAGCGGCGCCGGAATGAATGGGAGGGGGAAACGAGAGATTACCGAGAAAACCCGCCGACTAACGGCATCGTCCGGCACGATTCCCATTCGCGAAAATCCGGTGACCCGGTCGGGGATTGAACCCGGTTCCCTTAAATAGAAGTCACTGCTCCTAGGTGCATATATTTTAACGGGTTGGTAACGATGGAGGGAAAGTTGTTCCATGTCTTAACGCCGAATTAAAATTGTTAGGTAACTATTTCTGATAACTTGAATTATTTCTTTGGCTTTATGTTTTTTAATACGTTTCAGTATAAAAATTAACCAGTTTCTAAAAATATGTAGTTTTGTAATAATTTCACAGTTTCACTTGACCGAAGCAAGGATAAAGTGATAAGGCCCATTACAGTGTTAATTTTACATGAGACGGAAAAATACACAATGTGCATATAAGTAGATCTTAAATCAGGGCTTTCAAAAGTGCTAAGTTTAGCGTGTAACAGCCTGTAACTGCTGATGATGGTTCTGGGATGGTATGAGGCGACCCGTGAGAAGCAACCCGTACGTCTACAAACCTAAGTGACTGGTCAACATCGCGTGTGCATCCTTCCAGGCGTGATTACACCTATCACGTCTTGGGTTCACTCAGACGGGTTTGGTCTCTTCCAACAAGAGCAGTGCGCCACCACATAAGCCAGAACTGCTAAACTATCGTTGACGGAACAAAGAATATGTAGTTATTAGCCCTCCTTGGCATGATTAAAATGTTACCGGAAGTATTACTGAGATACTCTCCAACAACCAGAAAGCAGACACACGCAACCTCGCAAAACCCCTCAAGAAGAATGCATAGTTCTTGAAGAGACACAGTGTTCACTATCTGCAGACTACTTCCGAGTATTTGTGGCATCTATACCCTGTCGTGTGTACGCAGTTTATGATACAAGAAGTCGACCGTGTTACAGTGGTATGCCATTTTTTTTCTAGTACTCCGATTATGAGTAAACAACTTTGAACATGTGCCGCAAAAATAGGTTGGGGCGGAATTCGACTGACAAAATTTGTGAGGTGATTCCTTGCGTACAAATTACTGAGAAATGTACAGGACACATTCTATACCTATACTGAATATCAAGGGAGATATGAACTCTCGAAAATCGAAATTTTAAGCAGTATTTTGCAAAATATTGAAAACAAAGTAAAATTAAATTACAAATAGCTGATCATTGTTTCACATCCCTGATTCTTCAACCAAAGAGCAAACACTCATTAACACGGCCTCTCGAAATGAAAATTAATAGGGTTGGCCAACATCTTTCATCAGAAATCTCATGTACCGCCAGTAATTGTGAACGCTTGATGTCATGTGTTGAGCACTATGACCTAATTAACAAACATTGTCTTCTTGTTGCAAGTGCTCTGGACTTTCGACGGCAGTGCTACAGTGCCTAGCAAGTAGGCAATACGAACGCTTCCTGCAGGGTCTCACATACTGACTGTTTCCCGAAACGAACATTGTACACTCTAAATCCGAATCTGTAAGAATTTCACTGTTTCAATCACTCAAACTTATCTGACTGATTCAACAGTCACTTCAGTGGATTTAACTGATGAATCAGTGAAAAAAAAAAAAAAAAAAAAAAAAAAGCCAGATTTCTTCCACTTATTGATTCAGTGACATTTTCCACAGATTCTTCAGTCATTTTTTTCACTGTTTACTCCGTGGTTTATTTTTGACTGATGGATCAGTTACACAGTGTTAAAAAATGACCGCCAAACAACGTTTAAAAACGACCAATAAACAACGTGCATCGAGTGAAATAACAATGAATAAACTAATAATAATAAACCAATACAAAATACTTTCTAAAATAGGTTTCGTCTTTTAAACGCCATTTTATGAGGTAATGTGAACACTCAAGACTTTCATTCCGGTTTTACGTATTTCATTTCGTTTTCATGTAACTGTCGCAGAGCTCTGTTTGAAGGTTTAAACTGTGTATAATGTGGCGAAGAGAGTGCACTCATATACACTATTCATTTTAACAATCCTAACTATACTAATTAAACCAAAAACGAAAATGATGAGCATACAATTAAAATCTTCACGATTTCGCGCGGCGATACTATAAGACACGTCTTTTCCACATCAAAAGAGTGTGTGAGTTTAATCCTGGTCACCTGCATATTTTTTTTACTTTTTAAATCAGAGTAGATTACACAATTTAAATAGTAAACTATCGTAAATATGTTTATTTCACGTTATTATTTGGCTACATTCAATAAAACAATACTTAATTCACCACTGCAGTCGGCCGTCATATATTCAATCAGTGAAATTGTTTCAAGTCACTATTTCAATTAGTGAAATTTTTCCACACAAATTCAGTGGTTTTCCACTGATTCTAAGTGGAGGCATTTTCACTGACTCGAGTAGCTGAATTTCACTGCGAATCGGTGATTTCCCACTGATTCGACTCGAAGACTTCGCCCATTGACGACAGCCGAGAGGGTGTTAAGACTCCACGACGCGAGTGCTTGGTAATTCGATGAAGGTCGGAACTATACTGAGCGCGCGACGTTTCTTTCCACCTTGAAGCAGTATGGGGGGGGGGGGGTCGCCTTGTGACGTCATCACCGCTTTTGAATTGGATTGGACGGAGATCTGCTTCCGTTTCGAGGATGTTCTCCACATCTTAGGGTGGACGGCGGTTGCGAAAAATTCACTATAAATACCCTGGCAAAGTAAGCGTCGGCGGTCACTCGTCGGGGGGAAGGGGGGGAACGGGGGGGGGGGGGGATTCCACACCTCGGGTTTTGGTCTCGCTCGTGACATGTAAATTTGGTAAAATAGTAAATTGCGGGGAAACTTTTGCCAGTCAAGTAATTTTATATATTTCTGTAACTATATATTTTCGTTAACGGCACATTTTTATTGTAACCCCTAAATTTTATAATATCTTAAAAATATTTTGGAAAATTATAATCCTTAAATATTTTAATGTAATTTTGCATAAATTTTGTAAATTTATTGATTTTGAAAACGGTTTGTATTTTTCTTGGGACGGAGGAAAACAAAAAAAGAGAAGTGACTTGTAATTAAAAGTAAAAAGGAAATAATAACTGTTATTTTTTTTAGTTTCCAGTCACCCTCTTAAACTGACTAGCGTAAGGCTGTTACTGATACTTTTTGCTATCAATCGTATTCGCCTCCGATGTATGTTCATCACGAATGCTATGGTTGTGGAGTTGGGGCGAGTTTTATACATGTTGCAACATGCAGCTTTAGTGATTTAAGCTTATTTGTGTGGTACTTGCCGGGTACAGCAAGTGTTAAAACAAAGCCCTCCACCACCGTCTGTACAGTGGGCACCGGAGTATACCATAGACGCGAGTAGGTATATTGCCTACGTCTGTGCAGTGGGCACCGGAGTATACCATAGACGCGAGTAGGTATATTGCCTACGTCTGTACAGTGGGCACCGGAGTATACCATAGACGCGAGTAGGTATATTGCCTACGTGCTAGGCACTATCGCTGTAGCTGAAAATTTTGTGTGTTTTACAAGGAAACGGTGGGTTCTGGGCAGTTGCAACAAGAGACCTTTTTTGAAAACATTAGGTCGTGTTGCTAGGGACACCCGATTTTCGCGAAAAGATTTCCCGACCAGTTGTATTTCACAGCACTTTAGCCGAGATCCACTTTCGTGATTGAATGATTCTCGTATTACGCGTCTTAGGTGTCTGCCCACTAATCACAGACGTTCAGTACTCACGTTACCTAATTCTTATTGGCCAGTCGAATAGAAAAATGTCTTCTCACAAAGACACACCGCCAATGAAAAAAATACTGCTGGAACGTCCGAAGGAATCTAGCATGTGCGGAAATCTTTTCGCTCAGCTTCGAAATTTCATAATTCCTTATGGTTGTCTACAATAAGAGAGTGGCCACTAGTCTTATTTTCATTACGGGGGCGGTATTACTGGGATTTTGCTCTTATACGCTGAAGTTCGCGATAACACAAAACAATGCTAGAACTGTAACGTAATTTCACATCGCTCCCAATACGTTGCAAAAAGGAAATTTTCAAGGACTCATATCTCCCTTTATATTCACTTTAGTATAAAGTGCCTTGCACATTTCCTACTTGATTTGGCATGAGGAATCGCCACACGAAGTTTGTCGGTCGAATTCAGCCCCATTCTGTATATGGACTAAGACTTACGGCCGTGTCCTACTTTTAGGCGTTTACAATTACACGTTCTAGGCGAACGGAGAAAGACGATCTCCGTGAGCCTTCGGCATTGTTTCTCTGACGAGAAAAGTAAGAAATGGCAAAAATACTGGTTTCTTCTCCCAGTTTCTGCAACAAATATGTAACAGTTTTCGTAGGATATAAATATTGACTTTCGATATTACTTCTCTTCTCGTGTTCACAAACTGCTTATTAAGTTGAATTTACATATCTGAGCACACCTAATCTAAATTAAAACTCATACTATCACAATTATTTATGCAACATACTAGGATGAATATGGCTATTATAAATTTAAAACTCACAATGATTAGGTTTAAACATATTCCTGGTACTGCAGTGCAAAGAATAAACACACATGTCAAAACTTCAGGTTAAAACTTTAAACAATGTGGCTGCCATATAATATGCGCATCGTCGTTCACTCTCCTCGCGCCGTGGGATCAATGAGAACTCTCTCCGACTTAAAGAACATATTTAGAAATTGTAAAAGGAGGGGGGCACATATATACAGATTTTTTTTAGGCGAGGAGGGGGGGAACACAGTTACCACCCCTAGTACACCACGATTCATAACCTTGCAGTATGATGCAAGGTAAATTTTAATATTTTAATGCATGTTTAAGGGGGGGGGGGGGGGGTTAACGTAAACAGACAAGATAAATAATTTTCTCGTGAAAATCATAACAGGGTATTTTTTGAGAAAGATTTTGACCATTTTTCGTTTCGTTCTGAAATCACACGGCCCTCATATTCCATTTCTATAATAGGCCTATGTATATTACATAATGAATTTTAAAGGAGGTGCAAGTGTCCCTGGAGTGCTTCCTTTAAATTCGCGCCTGGTCGAGAGTGGGCGAAAGAGTAACTCTCTCGACGAGCTGGAACACAGCCTGGTGCCAGCTCCGCCAGTGGCGAGGAGACTACAAAAACAGAATCCGTAAGTGGCAGGAAGTTAACACGCCAGACGAGTGTACAATTATTTTATTTCCAGCCTTGGTGTCGGGAAGGGGCGGACGCCCGGGGCAAGCGACACGACGGGCGCCCAAGACGCCCGCCTGCCTTGCGTCGCCTGGGGCTAGGCGGGGCGAGACGCGGGGGTTGTCCAGTTATTGACCGTGTCCAGCCGGCGCTAACGCCCGTGGGAGTGCCGTAAAAGGGGGGGGGGGGGGTCTCCAAGAAACGCAGCTATGCTCCGCTGCCAACCCGCAATTCCCTCTCGGACCCCCATCCCAACTACCGAGACGAAACTTCCCCGACCCACCCACACGCAATTTTCCCCTCGCGGGGCTCCGCCCTTTCTCCCCCCACCACCACCATGAGATCCTTTGTCGTCGACCCGACACCAGGCAGGACGAACGCTTTAGCTGTGAATATACAAGGGAGGGGAGGGGGGCTTCTACCTCTCTTCTCTCTTTCTCTCTCTCTCTCTCTCTCCGTCATGGATGCGCCGAGCTTCTGTGGCGGACATCATCGTGCCGGACCTCGCAACTTCACAACTTCCTGCCACCGATTCGCCCCGCGCGCCGCCTTGCCGACTAGACCTTCCTTGGACCCACGAGGCGACGTCCCCGGCATAACGAAATCCTCTCCACACTCGTGCAGAGTTGGTCTTCCACATCCTCCACCAACTTCTGCCGCCAAACGGTGAGCACAGCTTCTGTAGAAAACGTTCCGTTCGTAAAATTACTCAATAGAAAAGTTTCTCATTTGGTTTTACATTTCCTTTCCTTTGACGTAACCACAGGTAATTGAAAATAAGTTCTGCAATCTTCGTAAAAATTCGCATCTTGTTATGAAAACCATTATATATCACCCAGGAATGCATTTTACATTGACTATTTTGAAAATAAGAGTATTTGTGTTAAATTTCCATTTCAGACAAAAAAAAAAAAACTCGCGTGTTTACTTACGAAACAACATGCCCGACAGCAAACGTAACGTTATATGCTAAAGATTTCAATTGTGTAAAGTCTTTTGATGCATGCCAGCTTGGATTTACGGTTTTTCGTTAGAAATCTGGCAGTAGAGAATTTATGTTTTACATGTTGCATAGGGTATCGCTTAGCACACTTCCTGATATCTGTAAGATTGGATTACTCTTCCTCTGTATTCGTTCGCGTGAAACAGTGACTTTTTCTTGCCAGCTGTTACTTGTAAGGAAGTAATGAAGGCAGTGAAAGTGCAACAAATTAAGAATGTTTGGATAACTATTATCTGTGCTGTGTCAGGACAAACTGTTAGATCCAAGCTGGAAGGAATTAAATCCACCCCGCTTGAAATGCATTGAAGTGTGTTTGAAATATACGTTTCATTAACTATTAAATGAGCTTACTGTGGGCTGATCTACGAAAAGGACCCACACTTCAGGCAAGGGCTGTTGGTGCTTTCAAGACGTCACACACATTTAGAAATACCCTTTCTTATAACTCCAAAAAGGCTAAAAACAGCTATTTTAACGCTCTTAGGGTCGCCGCCGAAAGTCCCGTATAGGTAGCCTACGTGCAATGCGACGAGAACACTTCACGCGTACAATTACTATACATTGTAAAAAGTTGGCAATTTTCACTACATAGCGAACTTTGTCCAATTTTTTTACTACATATACTTATTCAGGTAACACTTTGAGTAAATTTTGTATTCACTCCATTAGATAAAAAATAAGCCAAAGATTAGGTCAAACTTGAAGAGAGAAGGCTGTGATATAGTATCTCAACACAAAGACCATTTAACTTTACTAAGTGTCATATCCAACACTCACCAAATCACTTGTATTCAAATAGTAGCAATTTTACTATTTATTACACTATACCCTTGTAATGAGATATTTAATTACTACTGGTGCGGAGTTACTGCTGTCAGGTGCCAGGAATATGGCCAGAATTTAGATTCTGGAAAGAGAAATATTGAAAATAGAAACTGCAAGCTTCCGATGGAACGTTTTGCACAGTTGAATAAGGCTGGAATCAAGATGGCGACTATTGATGACAATCAAACAACTCTGTTGTTTGCCAGTCTATTTTAACTTGCTGAAGAAGTGGAAGAGGAATGAAAAACAGTTAAAGAGAGATAATGGAATGAGAGGACGAAACGTGCATACTCTGTGAATGAACCTCGGTAAAGTTTGCATAGCCCAATGCCACGTTCAAACTGTGATGATCAACACTAGTATGAATGGTAAACAAACTTTACATATTACAGGAAGGTGAATTTTGTAATCACCACAATGCTTGTCAGTTACATTAAGTCATTCTACGTTAGTGCATTTTAAGAGCGGCAGTCTGAATCATAAGAAATTACATTATCCTTGACATAACAGCTATGTGCCATTATTCTACAGGTAAGTATTCCACCAACTATGTTGGAAGTAATGCTAAGCACTGAAGATGACTCTCTTCATATCTCATTTCAGTCACATGTTTAACCATGGGTATAACCTGTGGCTAGCCAGAAATTTCTCAAGCAGGAGGTTACACTAACAGAAGGTTACACTAACAGAAGGTTACACTGCAATTAGCAGTGCTGACGCATGTTAACTAGAAACAAAGCTAGGAGAAAAATTATTTCACGATGTAGTAAAATGTGTCATAGTTTACAGCAGTTACATATTTTTAACACAATTAAAGGCTTATTAACTATGATACTAATAAATGACAACCTCAGTGGAAAATTTAAGGGGGAGGGTGGGAAGTTACGACCCCCAATCCCCATATCCATGTTGGCTATTCCCCGTTGCCCCTGATTGTAACAACAAAAATGGACAAAACACACATTTATAGCCCCAAATTTTCAAAATTTTACCAATTTCAAGCTACAAGAACCAATTGTGCAGCTGAAGTCAAATAATAATAATATTTTTTTTTATTATAGACGCTATAATGTAGTATTTTTGTCTACATTACTGTTTCATTATTTACTGCAATCCCTACCATTTATAAAACACGTGTGTTGTCAAAGTGTTATGGGCCAAAAAATTTACACAGAAAAACTGTGTAAATGGTTACGAAGGTACAAAAACAACTCCAAATTCTGTTACCACACAGTACTGCTTCCCTAATATGTATCCTACGGTTAAAAACAGTTTCAAATGAAACCATTATCCATTGAGTACAAGAGTAATATTGTTCCTCCAACACCCCTTAAATAACATGTTAAATGCTAAAGTAAGTTTGTTCTAGCTAACCACACTGCCTTTTCAATCTCTACGAAATGTGTGTAAAAAAAAAAAATGGCAGTGGTAAACATTTAAATTTACCAGCAACTTGTAGTTGATAAGTGTTGCTTAAAACCACTTTTTTTCTCTTACGATAGCAACAACTCGCTACCAGGATTGGCTAAGAAGGCAGAGAGGCCATGGACCAAAAAATGCTACTCACCATACATCTTGCCCTCATCGGAAAGGATGATCTTCCGCCGGCCACATGGCGGGTATATCGCCAGCGCTTCCTGAAAGCTCTGCTCGATGTCTGGACTCCAGACGCCCTCGGCATCTGCAGCTGCAAGGTCCTTGTCATCCTGCACAACAAGACACAGCTAGCAACACCCACAGCCCTTAACACACCAACTTTCATGTGTCAGTAGCAATTAAGAAATACTGAAATTTCTTTCACACATCGTTCATCATCTTGAAATAATGGTAAACAAATTTCAAGCATATCAGTAATGAGCCAGAAATAAAATTTCTAGGCACCATTGATTGCTGGCAATATCCAATATGATTTGTACCAGACACACATTTACTGGAGAATTTTGACGTGTTCTTCAGCACTGACACGCCAACTAAGTGTTTTAAATTATTTAATTTAGAATAACTGCAAACCTGGATTGGAAACATGTATAATAAACCACGAAGCCATAAAGCACCCAAATTTTATTTAAAAAAAAAAGTAAATATTTGTAGAATTTATATTAAAATCAATTATGCTTTCCTTTTCCAAACACTCGAGATACAAAAAATATTACCCTGATATGGATAACCGTTTAGCTCACTAGGCATGTTGATAACAATGCGGCCACACCTACAGAAATATTTTCCTACTTGGATTGGACGTTTCTATTGCAAAATTTACATCAGCATACTGTATTACTTGTATAAATACAACTAATTTTATCTATATTCTTCCTCGTCTCAACCTACATGGCAACACTTATTGGCATCAAGTCACATTTCTGCATGCTCAGATTATATACAGTCATTCGAGGTAAGGCTGTTCACAATAAATTGAGCACTTTTGAAATCAGCCTTAGAATAAAGTCACTGCTCCTACCTGCATATATTTTAACGGATGGACTGAGTGATATGAACCTAGTAAAGTTGGTAACGATGTATGGAAAGTAGTTCCATACCTTAACGCAGAATAAAATGTGTTAGTTAACAATTTGTGATAACTTAAATTATTTCTTTCGCTTTCTGTTTCTTTTAAGTGTAAAAAAAACACCACATTTGTAACATTTTCTAATAATTTCACATTTTCACCTGTCCGAAGCATGAACAAAGTGATGCACATTGCAAGGTTAATTTTACATAAGGCGGAAGAATACACAACGTGCTCATTTTACCATGAACAGCCTACAGCACTCCAGCAGCCATTGCAAAAGTGTACTAGCTGTTTTAGTAAATTTCAAATGAATGCTTGAATATTCATCCACACTGCATCTTTCTAATAAAAATCGGAATCATGATGTATACTTTATGCGCACGCACGCACGCGCACACACACACGCACGCGCAGAGAGGAGAGAGAGAGAGAGAGAGAGAGAGAGAGAGAGAGAGAGAGAGAGAGAGAGACTGCAAACCCTTAATTTTAAACTAAAAAATGTGGTACACAGTTATCCAACGTCTGTACTAATTCTTACTGTGTATTAATTTTAGCAGATGGAAATAACCGATTCTCCCGGAAGGCTGCATGTTGTGGATCGGGGATACTCTGCCGCCATCTTGGATAATGTCACACCGAAACCTCCTGCTGTCATTTTTCGCCAACGACAGCTATCTTGGATGACATCACGACTTCGCCAATGCAAATTTGCATATGCGAATTACATGAATGCTAATTGTGAATATGCAAATTGGGTCAATGTTAATTTCGAATATGCTAATATCTTACACGTCTATCATGCACGCGTCAATCATGCATGCATCAATCTCCAGCCACTCCCATCTATGTTTATCCCGGCGCCTGCCAGGGGCGCCACAAGCTTAGTTTTCCCCGGCATCTGCCAGGGGCCCCACCAGCTTCGTTTCTCCCGCTGGCTACCAGATAGCACCACCAGCTTCGTTTTCCTACCACCCACTAGAGTGCAGCGCCCTCGCCATCGTTCCCCTACTGTCAGCTAGTGTGCCACCGACGACCGCCATCTTCGCAGTAGGCGAAACCCTCGTCCTTAGGCACACCAATTTCAGAGCAGGTTAGCTCAAAAAATACCAGAGGAGCGCGGGATCATTCCAGCACCCCTTGAGTCGGCAGTCTAGCATCTTGACCACCAGACCACCATGACATTTTGGAAAGGAGGATGTTAAATGACGAATACGTATGCAGTTATTATCGCCCAGAAAAAAATACATATATACATATATACATACATATATACATACATACATACATATATATATATATATATATATATATATATATATATATATATATATATATATATATATATATATATATATATATATATATATACATACATACGAACACATACATACATACGATATATAAATTGACATTATACTGTTAGAAGAAATAATCACATTGGCCTACACACTCCCCAGACAATAAACTGTCACATAAAAAAACTAATATAACGATTATATATATAATGGTTAGATATATATTTATTTATTCATTCATTCGCTAGACTCGTATTCTTTTATGTGACTGTTTATTGTCTGGGGAGTGCGTAAAAGCAATGCGAGTATTTCTTATCCAAACTGTGCAATGGTGGTTATACATATGGCGGGTGCTGTACCCGCACCGGGGCAAACGTCAATGGCGGCGGTGGGTGGTTGATGTGCGATATATATGCATATTCGCAATTAGCATTGACATCATTATCATAGGCAATTTTTCATTGGCAAATTCGTGACATCATCCAAGATCGCTACCATTGGCAGGGAATGAGAGCAGGTGGTTTCGGCATGACATCATTCAAGCTGGCGGCCGCGTATCCCCGATCCCCAGCCTGCAGCCTTCTGGGTAAATCAGCCATTTCCATTTACTTATTTTGTTAATGCCCATAAGACAAATACAATAAAATTGTCGCATTAAAATGTATATTAAAAAAGGCTTCTTTTATCAGCCTAAAATCACACGTATCAACCAAATATAATTTTTAAAATTTGTGGTAATTATTGAAAGTGAAAATACTAAACAGTAATTTCATTGTAAGAAGTGTGTAGAAAATGGTATGGTGAATGAAAATACAAAATGGCATACACAACTGGTTGTTTTACTCTTATATAAAATATTTTATGTGTAATTTGCTCTCTCATTCAGTTCTGCAATAGCATGTTATCAAAATGTAAAATATACATGTTTAGCAACCATTGTTAAGTTAAAATGCAAGTAGAATGATAGCAATCTCTTTAGGTTGCAATGATCATGACAACTGAATTTAAGCACAAGTTTTTTAACTTCGGATACACTTGTACTATATTAGTTTTTTATGCTAATAACATTTAATTGTTAACTAATAATTACTAATGCTTCTTCATTAGTAAAGAGGTTTCTTTTTTTATTTAAAAAGTGCCCTTCTCAATTTTTTTTTAAATTTAATAACAGCTAATTTGCACTAGAGAGCCATTTCAATACTCGCAGTGTAATTATCGCTATCAGAAAAATAGTTTCGCACCAAGGCATTTCACATATAGCTCATAACAGTATAAAACAAAGTCGCCCGACCGTGCGTGTGTGTTCGGCTAAGACTTCTGAACTACTTGATGGATTTTGATGCGGTTTTCCCCATACTTTAGAGTATTTCAGAGGAAGGTTAAGGTATAGCACACGTTAATATTTAATGTTAAGGATAGTAGATATATGTCGACGCTTTCTAATCAAGTCGGAATAAGCCGCTTTTCGGGCTCTTACATGACTTACGCCGACTAAACCATAACATATACACAAAATAAATATAATACAGGATTGTACATGTCAAAAAGGAATAAAAAAAGAAGTCCGCAACATCATTATGTTTATCTTTTAAGGATGACCCACAGTAACCATTTTTACTTTTTAAAATTTGATTAAAAAATAGGGGTTCACTTACGAAGGCTTTTCCAGCAACACAGTATTACCCAACCCTATGTTAGTTACCTTAAACAATTAGTGTATATACTTGCTGTAAACCTAAACAACGCCATATTTGTAAATCGCACCCAAAAGAGGCCGGGCCGGGTCGCTAGTAGCTCATAATGGATTACTTTTTGTTGAATGTATCTAGGGGGAAGTTTTGACAAGACAAGCCAGCAGCAGAAAAGAAAATGCTGTGTCCAGGATTTACCAAGACTGTGTTGATTCTGATGGTGAAGTGAAAGTTTTCAAACAAGTCTGACTGACACGCAATCATAAATGGCTGTAATGATACACAAGTTAAACAAAAATATCCACAAGGAAGTCTGCCTTCCAGTGGTCGTATGTGAGGTAATATGCCACGACTGAGGAGCCGGCCAAAAACATTTGTCACAGACATGCCGACAAACAGTGCCACCTGTATCATACACTATTTGTAAAAGTGCCCCTGTAAAAAACCATTCTGCCTAAAATTGTCAACTAAACCTGAAACCGTAACTTCAGTTTCCAATTTCTCATGAGGTTTTAACGATCATCTGAGGAGAGCAAATGCTCAGGTGCAAATTTTCAGAAAAGTGGCAAAATTATTCTTGCAACGTATGGAGAAATGCCAAACGTGCACAATTTGAGCAATTAGTCGCTGAAATGTCTCATGGGGCACTAAATTAAGTGCGCATCGTACTGCAAGCCCTTGCAGTATCCTCTCGCAAAGTCCATGTACCATTTTATTTTTCCTTGAAGAGAACACTTTCGTCAATATTATCTATGAGAGCATGCTGCAACAGTAACTAACGACAGAATTACAAGAAGACCCAAGTACTTCACTCTCCAGAAAGATGGAAGCCCTCTAATTCCGTTCATACTTGTGTGCCAAATAATTGATGTCTACTGCATGTGTAGAATTAATACACACCAAGCACAACCTTCTTTCTTCTCTTTGTCTTGGCTTCTGTACTTCACAGCTAGAAGATTCTGAAGAAACTAATTATTAATCGTGCAAGTAGTGCAGTGCCTAAATTAATCTAATTATCTTAACAGTAACGTTCTTCGGGTTTAAATATAAATGTTTGCAAATCAAAATACTGATATTTATAATAGGTATGAATCCAAACAGCACTGCAAAAAATAGTCAGTGGACAAGGGCTAACCCTGGGATCAGAGATGGCACCCAATGATTTTATAGCACTCTCTTAGTTGGGACCAATTACATCCATTGCCCCGGCAGCACAAGTTAGCACAAGGTATCTAAATGTGACTGATGATGTAGTAAATTACAGTATACAATAAATCCGCCAAGCATTCCCGCGCATCCCACACCAATATATAATTTGGTTTTCTGTTGGCGATTTCAACTATAGTTCTTGGTTACATAGTTTCGTCACTGTTCATGCTGAATATTTCTACAAAAATTCATACTGGTTGCTTTCTAAATCTCAAGCAGTTTTCGGTACCATCACAAAGGGTTTGTTCACATTTTATTCCTGCTTCTTGCCACTGGTATTTGGAATTAAACAAGCCCTCATAACTTCTGCTACAGAGAAATTGGCTCAGAATATATTTAATAATAAATGTATAATTATTGCACTTAAAGGCTTTACGTCCAGTTAAAACTCAAAATAGCTAAAATTCAATTATAATTTCTGACATTTTCTTATTATGCATACTGGAGTACTACAAATGTTAAAGTAAAAATTCACGTAAATCCTACATTACAGTCAGATTTAATGTTACATGTTAAAATTTTACTACTGATGTTCTGAGCTCAAGCAGAAAAGTGAGTTTCCTACAGCCAAAGTTTTAGATCTGAGCTTGAAACTGGCATCTATTAAGTTTGATTATTGTAGCCCATAGGCATCTGTCTCCCAACTTTCAGTAAAATACGAGGAAAAACCTATTTATAAAAAAATTAAGTTTGTAATAACTCGCCAATTAGTGAAACTTGAAATTATACTACTGAAACTTTTGTGGGCCTTTTTTTTTTATACTTAGTGCCCTTCATTGAATTTTGAAGGCCAGATCCGATTGCTACTTTATACGAATAAAAATTCACAAACACATTTAGAATATCACCGATTCTATTTTAGAGAGTTGCCTTGCCTGTGGTGCCACGACGACAAACGCATTTTCTCTACGAGACAAATGTTGTTCACAACGATCATTTCCGTTATCATGTTTCCCATCACCAATCCTACTGTAACCATCTCTTAATATTTGCGGACACCCAGAACTCGGGATGGCAGGGAAGGAGTGTCACAATAAATGAGGTCAAGGGGCAGGAAAAAGTACATTTATTTCTTCAAATGTGACAATACTTAATCAAATATTCTAAATTTTCAACTATATTCCGTGAAACTATTTAAACAGATACAATTTTTATTCAACTCTTTATCACCCTACCCTTCGTGTTACAAATAACCATTTTCATTGGGTCAGAGCTAATGGAGTGTTAAAAAACCACACATAATCACCTGATCTTGCAGAGTACATTGTATAATCAATTCATATTGGTTGCAAATATTAATATCCAGCAAATAAAAACAAGATAGTCAAACTGGTGCGACAAATGCACTGGAATAAATAAACACCACAAAAAGGTATCCGACTTCTGCTAAGAAAAATTCACCATGTTTTAAATATGAAATATGCAATAATTGTACACGTCGACTACCATGGCTTTGAACTGTCCCATTCCTAGACAATGGGTGGCGCAACAATTAGCAGTTAATATGCCTGTGTATGTTAATCCAGTTATCAGGCAGTTTGTTTTTCACAGAAGCAAATTTTTCTCCGAAACTTTGGTCTTGTAAACTTGACTCCTTCGAAAACTGGGGTGATCTCCAAGGTCACAATCGCTAGGATGCCTTCAGGTCACAATTTGGAAGGCTCGACTCCCAGGTAAGACAACACGAATGTAGTTTGTAATTTTTATATGTAAATTTTGATTTAATATGAACCGCCAACTAGGGTTACATGGGACACTTCAAAACGAAATTTGTTTGCACATGCAACGGCTCCAAGCAAAATAAATCATCATGACGATGCATCTGCTGGTGACCAGTGTAATGAAACTGCGCCATTCTATTCAGGGCTGTGGAAACAAACATTAATGTAAATTGTGCCACGTAACCCCCAGTTGAACATATGTAAGCCATACGCTGATTGGAACAGATCATTCAAAAGCAACTTTGCTGGTATGTGTAGAAAGTTCTAGACGTAACACTGCGAATGTGTGTGTGTGTATTTCAGCGCCAAGAAGTGCCTCTAACGTACTTCGTTTACGGACATGTTAAATCATTTGGGGTAACTTTGTACTGGCCAGAACGAATCCGCACCCCCTACGTAATACATTGTTTTTATTTTTAATAAATGCTAGAAGAATCGCTGCACATTATGTTCTTTGCACATAAAATTGTTGACAATTAGGTATACATTAATGCGGGGGTTGAAAATTCTTCGTTTTAAATGAACAAGTGTGGTACAACTTTAGCCTTAGTTTGCTCAAACTGACTCCATATGACTAATATACACAGCACAGAAACATGAGGGGGGAGAGGGGGAGAGAGAGATTTGGGTGGCCTTTAACATCGTGGTCTCGAGAGCCGATGAGAGTGAAGCGAGGTGAGGATGGAGTAACAGTTGACTGCAAGGGCGGGGAAAACGAGAGATCCCAGAGTAAAAAAACCCGCCGACCCGCGGCATCATCCGGCACGACTCCCACGTGCGGAAGTTCGGAAGCGACTCCGTCGGGAATCTAACCCGGTTCGCCCTGGTGGGAGTAGGGCTGTTCGAAATATCGATAATTATCGATATGAAAAAATAATTTATCGAACGATACGTAACTTTAAATGTTCCGTATTACAATAATTTCAATATTATACATAATTACGGTATTTCCCAGAATTTCGGTACTATCGATAATTTCGGTATTATCGATAATCTCGATACATCGATAGTTTCGATATATCGATAATACCGAGTAACTGTTCGGAAAAATATCGGTATTAAATTTTTATGCTATCGAGCAGCCCTAAGTGGGAGTCGAGGGAGGAAAAGGACTTGGAGGAGGAGCTCCGGGCGACCCCACCACCACAACCACCACCGCCAAAGCAAGAGTAGGAAGTGATGGCGACACGTTACCTCGTCGCTTACCTCGTCGCCCACGTCCAGGTTCTTGGAGTCCGAGCCCGAGCCGTTGGTGTCGGCCGGCGGGCCGGCGCTCGCAGGGGTCCACGGCGAGGAAATCTTGCCAGCTGCCAGCGGACAACCTGCAACACGCAACAGTCGGCCCACTGACGCCTCACTTCACAGCGACCATGTACCTGCAAGACTTCACACTCGTGCTATATGCTATTCACGGTAAAGCGAGCACTTTTGAAATGAACCTTTGGAAAATGTCTCTGCCTCTACAACGAACACACCGACTGGCGACGCCGAGTAAAGATGGTAACTAGAAATTAAAAGAAGTTCTAATTCTTATAGGCCATTCACGATAGTGAGCACTTTTGAAAGCCCTCTCATTTGAAATAATAGTCAATAAATTTATTTTATTTCAGCCTTTGACATTAACTTCCGAGTGCGGTGGAATATAAATTGTGTTTATTCCCTACATGAAAATATTCATTTAAAACAGTTGTTAAAAGAAAAAATAATGGCTTAAAGAATCATCTCAAATAAAGTATACCAATTACCTTACCTTCTCAAAAAAAATAATATTAATATCACTAGTATTCAATTATCCATGATTACATTCAAAACTACATTGCCATAATTATATAATTTAAAACTTTTACTTATTACGATTAAAAATTGTAATCTCTCTCCATCACGCACACGTCCATTTTTTTGGTGTTCCGTTATAGAAAAACGTTCGATTTAGAACTGCATCGTAATTTCTATTATTACCTGCTTTCTGATTGACTGTCGTCTTACCACACCACATTTCTCCTCCAACCAACAATGGCGAGACGAGAGTCAAACAGGATACGTATCTTTCGTTCACATGATTTACAACATGCAATGCTTACTGCTCTCTGGGGACTAAATGAACAATACTTTATACCCTCTAATAACAAATTAAATATAATCTATAAATATTATTTATGTCAACAAACTTGTAATATAACTAAAAACTACACCACACTTCGTTTAAATAAGACGATAAAGCTTAATTGGTAAATCATACTAAATTAATTGTAATTGTCAACACGACCAAATAATCTACAACCATATATATAAATATAATACCTGCAAAACAAAAGGTAAATATTACACCTGGAAAACCACAATGTAACATGCAGTCTTTTTTATGCATATCAGTGTAAGAATTAAGATACTTAAATACTTGCTTTCCAATAATTTTAGTTTCACTTGATTGATGCATAAGTGATCAGACCCCTGTCAATCTTAATTTCACATATGGCGGAATAACATACTTTTGAAGAAAAGTAGATCTCAAACAAGACTTTCAAAAGTGCTCGGTTTACCGCGAACATCTTTTGCCTACATACAAGTGACTGTGCTGCCATCTATAAATTGACAAATGAAATACAAATGAGTCCAGCGCTATAATTACGAAATACTGCCGTTCATAAAAAAACATTCTAACAGGATAGCTTATGCAGGCTTAAAGAAAGTACTGTTAGGTTTCATTTTTAATTATGATAAAAGATCAATAATAATTAAATAAAAGTAAAACACTTCCTAATACATATTTGTATTCTTCTTCTCACTCGTATTTACGAAAATCAGGACTGTAACAGTACAATAACTTTTATAAAACAGATTTAATTTTCTTCCTACCCCAATTTTCCCTTTGCAGTGCTTTAATAATAAATACGAACAGCGATTTAACTGAGCAAAATTCCAGTCGATATAAAATGCTATGCTTGATAAACACATTCGCAATATCTCTGTAACGACTTTCGCTTTGTAAGCACTATCTGAAGAATAATGAGGAGTTACAAGCAAACTGTAGAAACGGTAATATTTTCACAAGTTAAAATGTTGTCCATTACGACTACTTTGAATTATTTTTACAATTGCCGCTTTTGCTAGATTTCAAAAGGAAAACGTAACACTGTCTATGAATCTACAAAAGCATCCCCTACAAATAATGTCAACGTTGTTTTGTTACTTTTTATTAATGAAATTTCGATGCGACCCCTCTCGCCGAAGTAGAATTACGATAATAACTAGTAGAAGCCACGTGGTTTTCTTTGTACACAGGACTACCCCAACTCCACGTACAAACTTTGTGAGATGACCCTTGAAAATTGGGGTTTAAAATTAGATATTTGCAACTTATTCGTACGATTTCTTTACAAGTTTGTTACTTTAAAAATATTTGAATGGACATTTTGTGGGAAAATAAATTCACGACTCTTATTACATCATCAAATAATATCTTAGGAATGTTGATCCACGACGTTACACCGGCTTCTCGAAATCAACCTTAATATGCTGAGACGACTTTTATACCTAACAGCTTTCCATTAAACATTACTTTTCAAAGCATATTATTCCTATGAAATCTGAACACACGTAGGGTAAACTCTTAACGAAATTTGCCACATGCACCAAAAGATGTGTAATACCACCATGGAAAGTCCCTTGCCACAGACAAACAGGAGATTTCCCCCCACGAAGGTGATTCACGGAGGCGATTTCCCCAACTGCTGACTTCCGGAATTTATTGACATACAGAACTAACTCATCAAATGTAGTAACATAATTATGTTCATATGACGTGGCCACTAAATTAAATAATCTCTACTTGAAAAAAGTAAACTTTTTACAACTAGCTAAACGATGTTATTTTTTTTCTGGGTGGCAATTCTTACATTGTAAAAGAATAAAGATATTAAACAGAAGCAACTGATCATGTATAAGAAGTCTAACAATATTATAAACAGTCAGTGAACAGCTGAAATGTTTAAATTTAATTATCACTGTTTTAGTAAAGGGTTGTGTGCGCGTGTGTGTGGGGGGAGGGGGGTTAAAATTTGAAAATAATCACACGAATCATGAATAATCAGCAGACACCAGAGAAACTCGCGGATTCATTTGAAGACAAGCTACTTGTACGTTCGTGTTATTTTTGCAATTGGTCCACAACTCAGTTGACGTCTCATACAGGACTCCGATACAACAATAAACACGCTACGAAACGCAGGACCTATCACGGCCTTCCACTGTGGCAGCCAGTTGAGAGCAGTTATCTGCTCGCCGAATGGGAAGTCTAGTCTGTAGATCACCGAACTCGCGAATTCTTCCGGTCTCAAAAAATGTAGCCTGAAACCAACGATTCAAATAGTTAACCTGTTCAGTCCTGAATTAATTGACGAGCTCGAGTGTTGCAATCGTTAATTATTTTTTTTGGGTGCTGTACTTATATATAGCTTGCTTTTCGCAACTGGTGGACAACGTACTACGTGTTCGTTAATGCCAGGCCAGCGTCAACCATTCATAGACGAGATGTGCAGATACCTCAACAAATCATATTTCTCACAAGAAAGACGCTCAAAACACAAGCTATTCATCCCTTGTGTACAGTACCTGCCATAAATATCTTTCATGTGCAACAAGTCCTCGATCTTTGACATGGGGACTGAATGGGTTACGGTGACCGCCTGGGTGAAGGAATTTAGGCCTAAAAGCCTGGAAGCGCTAGGAACGACCGAGGCAGGCTCATCAACTTCTCATCGCCTCTACGCACAAAGCACGATAGTGTTCTGTCGGTTTGAGTACAGCACGCATAAAAATTTATTTGCAACACCTGAAACCATAAATTCAAGTGGCTCAATTGCAAAAGCGACACAAATATACAAGATTTTGAAGTCTAAAATATTGAAATTATAATAATAGTTATAATAATAATTTTCCTAACTTTCACGTTTTCAATTTATTGCTGAAATCGCTCCTTTCGACGCATCGTTGCTAACCAATCATGTACCGGAGACTGCATAGGGTTTATATTTCTCTGCTGATCCCACTCCAGCAACTCTGAACACTACATAATTACTTTAACAAATCTGTGGTAAATTATCCCAAAAATACCTCTGTTCAGCCAGAAAAATCCGCATATGCACTTTGGAATCTTATGTTCACAGCCACAAGCCCAAGTTTGTAACAATATCGTGTGTTTGTCATTAGTAGTAGGGGCGGCGGGGTTCTAAGCCACTTTTGATTAATCGGATTATCAAATTGACAATCCGATTAATCGAAAGTGGCCTAGAACCCGCCGCCCCTACTACTTTTGTGCACCGGGGCTACTGGCAATTCTTTGTTGTTCAGCGACACGAAACCATGAAACAAGTGTTTTCTTTCTTTTGGAAAAAAATCTCTCCGCGAAATACTGCGAGTCACACATGAACAAGTTTAAGCGAGAAATTTAATATCAAACTTTGTACAGTGTGTACTGGAACTGAGGTGACTCAGAGTTGGCCCCAATAGATTTGGGAACAATTTACAAAACTGTGCTACAATGCACGGCCACATGCCACACGCAAAATTTGGATAGGATTAATAACAGTGTCGAGTGGGAGGAAGGGGGGAGAGGCTATTTTCAAAGTATCTGCACATCTCTGTTTATATGTCTTGAGAAGCGACAACGCGTAACAGAAAGACCTAAATATTTACTTACAAAATTAATAGCTACCATCTTGCACGTTCATTTATCCACAAGTTGAAAAGTGCGTTTATAGATACACAAATATTCGCAAAATACCGATATCAGAAGAACAATGACAGAACTAATAATGTCCGTGCACACCAAGCATCAGAATATATTCACATTTTTTGCGCGTAATAATATTGAGAAGCAAGTGCAATGTGACGTGACACCCGTTCAAATTATACGAAGGGCAGCCAACTATACGCTATTCACGGTAAAGTGAGCACTTGTGGAAGCCCTCTCGTTTGGAATAATAGCCAATAAGTATATTTTGTTGTAACCTTAGTCATTAACCTCCGAGTACGGTGGAATATAACACGCTGTGTTTATTACTTACATAACAATATTTATTTTAAATGGTGGTTAAAGGATTAAATATGGCTCAAAGGAAAAAGCAACTAGGGTCTTAAAAGTGCTCACATTACCGCGAACAGCCTATATAAACTACAAAAGTCAAGCTTTGATAACAGCATGGAAGAAAAATGTGTCTGCTCGCACAATATAGATTCTCCTGGAATAGGCTGCGATTAAGAAAGAACAAAGTAACACATTCAATAGCGCCTTGAAAATTACGGGTCTGGCATTGAACAATAGCAAGTTTGGGATGTCTAGTACTTACACAGAAAAAAAAAATCCGTGGGGTGGTTCCTCGCATCAAAATATGCCGGGGGGAAAAAAAGAAAAAAGGAATGTAACTTAAAACTTTATTAAAATCCCAAGGAAGTTGCATACCCACACAAGTAGAGGTTCGAAATGTGTTTAGCTGCAAAATATCAGACACTATTGTCGCAGGTTTTTTTCCTTCAATATCTGGATTTAATGTTGCTAAATGCCGTTCACGATAAAGTGAGCACTTTTAAAATCAACCTTAGAAAAAAAAAGGCAATGCCTCTGCATGCATATACTTCAACGGGGGCCATGAGTAGCATGGACAGTAAAGTTGGCAACGATGGATGGGAAGAAGTTCCGTATCTTAATGTCAAATAAAAAGTGTTATGTAACCATTTGTGAAAACTTAAATTATTTATTTCACTTTCTGTTTCTTTAATGAATCGAATTGTAAAAACTAGCAGATTTGTTAAATATCTTACTTTTCTAATAATTTCACAGTTTTACTTGACCGACGCATGAATAAAGCAATGAGGCCGATGAAAATGTTAATCTTACATAAGTCGGAAGAACACACAACGTGCATACAAGGAGATCTTAAGCAGGGCTTTCAAAAGTGCTCATTTTACAGTGAATAGCCTATAATAAACACTGTATATATTTCACAGGACTCGAAAGCTAAATTCTAAGGCTACAATAAATTACATAATTGACTCTCCGAATGTGAGGGCTTCAAAAAGCGCTCACTTTACCGTGAATATCGCGTATGTGTAAGTGCGAATTAAGTGACTGTAGCCAATACAGAGATATTGATAAGAACTCTAACACTGGCGATAGGTAGTTTAATGGTGTAAATAATAGTTGCGAATAAATTAAAAATTAAATTTAGTACTTTTATTTTTATTATGACCCTCCTTCACGAACTCGAATATGGTGTCCTATAAGAATATTTTCGTATCTTTGTTTGATTCACAACGTAGAGTCAGCAAACAACCTGGAAAAGTGTTGAATATTTTGTAACTAAACAAATTTGGTAGTTCCGCTTTTTTTTTAGCGTAACTCTTAGGATTCGAATTACAGAGGTAATAAGTAGAGACGTGCTAAATTCGCGTTATAATTTGAAGACAGAATATATTTCAAACACACGTGCGTTTGTATTGCTCTTTCCATTGGATTACAATTTATTTGACACGCTCTGGGCGACCTCGAACCAATCAAAAACAAGTAACGACAAGATAACCCAATCACGTACCAACTAGTCAAAAAGGACAATGGGGTCTTCACTTTTGCAGAAGCCAATAAACAGATGGTAAGAATCGAATGTATATAGGGGAGTGAAATCCAGCGTGCTACCAGATAATAACACGAATTTTGCAGGTGTTGTGTATTGCCACGGTGTTTTGGTGTGAGAAACAACCACTCCACGAATTTGTAGATGCTACTAGGAGACTTTCTGTATGCGTACAGCACTGTTGATCCATATAGAGACATAATTCAAACTGTCCCTCAGTCAAAGAGGACTAAAAGAAAATACATTCGGCTCTTGTATCATCATGTAATTTTTTTTGTGCTTTAAGTTATTATGCACGACTATTAATGGTTCATTGCAACTGAGCTCATTCAAATGAAAACAAAGCAACTACTTCATTCACACAGTAACATCTGAATAATTCGCTAGTCGGTTCCTATAACTCAAGAGACTCATCTCTTTAACACAGTTAATTTAAACATTTAAAAATGTATCATATAAACATGCACAAATATACAACAGTTAATACACATTATGACTTTGGATCCATGCTATAGCTACTTGAAACAAATCCTAACCAAAGTTAAGTACAAAATCTAGACAAGATGCAAAAAAAAATATTAGTTAAAATATTGCGCTACTCAAAATGCGTAAGATACAGACTAGCTTATTTCACGGTTGAATTAACGTTATACAAGGAAAAATTCTCTGCATATAACTACGATTTAAATGTAGCCCTCGGAGTATGTCTTTGTATCTTATTAATAATGTTATGTTCAACTAAATTGTAGGAAAATGTGTTACATTTTGTTTTATACACCTCAAACACTGTGGCGGTTAACTGGGTACTTTGGAAGCCCTCCCACTTAGGACCTACTTTCTGCCAATTTTATATCCTTCCGCCATATGTAATATTAACATTGCCATGGAGCCAGACGTTTAACTCGTCTTTATTCATGCACGGAGAATGTGTAGCTGTAAATGTTAATACATTTATAATAGGTTAATCCTTACACGAATGTGCATACAACAAAGAGATAAATTTAATAAGTTGGATGTTCACAAATCTAAAATGCGACGCTACGGCATTGAACTACTTTTTCCTACCTAACCGGGATCATGCCCATTAGGATGTCCACTCAAATACATGCAGTTAGGGGCAGAGATATGTTTCCAAATTTAGCCCGAAGCAGCTAAACGGTAAGAGCTGAAATAATAGTGAGATGTGTCACCCAACAGATGCAGAGATACCGCACGGAAAGAAATCTTCCACTGAGTCAACAAATGGTTACTTCCTACTTTTCGGAAGCCCTGCTTAAGTCCTACTTTCGATCTGTTCACAACGTATCCTTACGCTACATGTAAACAAAACACAGAAGAGTATAGGGGGTAAAAAGCAGCATATTTAAGCGCTGGACAATCGAATTTTTATAATGATATGTGTTTTCGGCAGTACTTCTAGAACATCTAAATTTTTGTTTTAAAAAAAGCACTCTAAGAATAATTCTAAAACAATTTATTTCCTTGTAAAGAACTACTGCCTAGTAGCAATACCAACAAATCCGTTTTTCATCATGCGGACTGCGAAATAAAATATAAGTGAAACATTTCATTCAACCAAAATAGAAGGTACCCGAACGATAATTTGGGGGGGGGGGGGGGGGCGCGCGTAAAAACTCTTGCATAGGGGAAAGAACCAAACATGCAACGCACGAGTTTGTTTAATTCCAAAAGAGTGAAGATATACACGAACAGACTACTTACGAACAATGCAGAGTGCACACCGCCGGATATTTTAACACTTTTAGACCCGATTTAATTTACGGGTTCCGGTGTTGCGAATTAAGTAAATTTTTTTTAAAGCGTGCTGCACTTTAACCCGACATATCACTTGTTTAGTTTTCACAACCAATAAGCTATAGGCTTCGCGTTCAACTAGAAATAAGAACAATTCATATCGTAGGACAGTTACAGGGATTACGAATAAATTATCCACTTGGAAGATCATTATGCACTGAGCCCCGCAGTGTAATGTAGAGTACTGGCCAAAAATGACTTAACTGTGAACACAACTGTGTACATTGCGGGTAGGAACGGGTTAAGACAGATTTCGTCAACGCAAATGCGTATTTTTCTAGTTCGTTCAGTGAAGTCATTAGGTCAATGGGGGAAGGGTTACATAGTTGAGCGGCGTTCCAAAACGTTACTCTGAGAGTAGAGTAAATTCACATTAGTAACAGGTGAGGAAAGCAAAAATACACGTTGTGATTTTGGAACGGGCATGATGTAAATAGCATTCTGTGTTAACAAATATGTAATGATCAAGCAACCAACGCAAATTCCAAAAGATATGCCCCAAATTATTTCTTTTTAAAAATAATAGTTTATATATTTATGACACACACACATACACAGAGCTTCACTTGCCATAAATTATTTGTCCTTTGTAATTTTCCCGTTTGTGTCTGTAAAAATAATGCCCACATTTACTTTCAATTTGTTTAATTTTACCCAACTTTCCGCCTTTTTCGATTTCTCTTTCGTTACTCGCTTAATAATGCGTGTAAAAGTTTTACTGTGGCGCAAAGCTCAGAGTACTTACTCTGCAGTTTTGGTACCTACCAAGAACGAGTCAAGCATTTCTGGAACTATCATAGTGAAAAGTTTACTCGCAGCGTAACGTTTTCGAACGCCGCCTTAAAAAAAAAAAAAAAAAAAAAAACCCGTTAGCCAGGGTTTCTGCATAGACTAAAGATGAGGTAGACCGATCTGGCTGGCTGCGCACAACCAATCTCCGTGTCCCAGCATTGAACTACTGTTCTGCCAACACGATTTGCAAAAACGACGTGGATCGGATTTGAGGTTAGAACTCTGTTTAGTTAACAAGTGCTTTGAGAAGATGTTATACTTTCTCTAACCAATTTGTAACGCAGTTTGGTTAAATTCAAACTGGTAAAAGAGTATTTTATCAGTATAATAGTGCATATCATTAAGAAATTAAGACCTAAACAAACCCACTCATCACTGTTGACCATGTGACTGACAGTTCATGTTCCTTTGGGGTAGGTTGATGTTAGGTATAGGCTGTTCACGGTAAAAAGGCACTTTTGAAAGCCCCTGCTCAAGATCTACTTGTATACACGTTGCCTCTTTTTTTCGCCTTATGCAAAATTAAGATTGCCACGGGCCTTAGCACTTTATTCATGCGTCGGTTAAGTGAAACTTATTAAATTATTATGAAAGTAAATATTTTAAAATCTGCTTATTTTTACACTTTTATGCACAAAAAAAAAGCAGAAAGGGAAATAAATTCAAGTTATCAGAAAAGGTTACCTGACCCTTTTTATTCGACGTTAAGATATAGAACTACTTCCCATCCATCGATGCCTACTTTACTGGGCGCATATCTCTAAGTGCGCCCGTTAAAATATATGCAGGCAGGACCAGTGACTTTTTTCTCAAAAGTGCTCACTTTATCGTGAACAGCCTTTACATGAGCAGAGTACGAATAGTCGGCCCACCTCATATTTAATCGATGGGGTTGTGTAATAGTGGGCGGAAGCAGCTACAGCGCCGTGGGCGCCGGCATGCAAGCAAGAGACAGACACACAGAGGGCAGGCACTAGCGACCAGGGCTGCGGTCTTACCGAGGGGGTCATAGTGCATGCCGAGGTCAGGCATGAGCCGCGCACGGCTGTCCTCAATGTCCTCCACGGCAAACGCCGGCCCAGTTCCTTGCATTATCTACTG
The DNA here is from genome assembly GCA_029891345.1 of Dryococelus australis. Lineage (NCBI taxonomy): Eukaryota > Metazoa > Arthropoda > Insecta > Phasmatodea > Phasmatidae > Dryococelus > Dryococelus australis. The sequence goes on from CM057008.1 coordinate 35,004,624, forward strand.
AGCCCGGGGCCGGGGCTACCTCCTGCCAAGAAAGGAACCAACCTGCTTTTCTTCGCCCAGTCACACACACACACTCACCTCTCAATACTCAGCTGTTGGACGATTAGGCGAGATGTTTGGAACACACTCCATTGCTACGTTACACAGTTAAGGGGGTAGTATCCACTCCATCTTCCAATTTTCTTACAAATCCTCGTAATGAAAATGTATGACCAGAAATAAGAAATCAGAGCTACACATGACATGAAAGACTACGTAACGAATTTTTTTTTATTTGTAGGGTTTCAAATATACCTGTATTTTCCCACGTGGGGCTGAAATTATTAAATGATTTAATAATGTTTGAATACGGTTACAGATATAACACTAATCAAGTAAGAAATATAAGTGGGATCTAGAAATAACTGTTAAGATGTTCCCTATGCCATGACTAGCTTGGTTTTTAAATATTGTCTCCTAAAATGAAGTTAATGAGGAAAATACGTGAATCCAAGATAGCAAGGATACTTCCCCCTTAAGGGGAATGGTGCACGCAAACCCGTAAATTTGTAACTTGTTTTACAGCGTATTTTTAGAAATGTTTGGCTCGACAAGACGTAAATAATAATTTTCAGCACCTTCTTACATTGTTACAAATTCACTGCGTTCGTTACTCTCGGGGTACTGATTGAAGATAAGAAAACAAGAATGCTTCCTTTTCTTCAATCAGTTCTTCGAGAATAACGACGGCAGTGAATATCTAACAACGTAAAACGGTGTTTAAAATTATTATCTGCGTCTCGTCGAGCCAAAAATTTTGACAAACCCTTCAGAAAACGACTTATATAAAAAAATCGGGTAAATATATTGCTTCCATGCACCATCCCCCTTAAGGTGATGGTGCATGGTTAGGCCGCCGAACGGTGTGCACAGCTCCAGCAGAAAACATTTTATTAAAAAACCGTACAACGTGTCTGGGTGAGGTCTGCCTACGAATAGCTTTTAAGAAACGTTAGGCGTCTGCAGACCTTGTCCAGTTTCTCCATTTCTCTCTAAAGTATGTTTTTGTGATACCGAAAATGGCTCAAACGGGTGTTTTTTTTGGTGCAAGCAAACGTAATTAAAGTAACTCTGAATTTGTTTCACCGATACATACTTGTCTTTCTTTGTTCTAACATGTGCTCTAGGGTGGTTTACTATTACTGAAATATAGTATCGTGAAGTTAGTTTTAAATTGTGTGTTTAACTTTGATTAAACTAGGCAGTATTCCCGTTCATTTTTAGGAATGAACATTCCCGTACAAAACATTAAAAAAGGAATAGGAACGTGCATCAAACATTTATTATTATTATTATCACGTTATAAAATGGTGGGATCCCCGCTGAAAGTGTCATAGAGGCGCGTCATCGACGGCAAGAATACACACCAGTTCAGTGCAGTGCTCGTAGAGGCGATGAGAGAGTTGATGCGCACGCCTCGGTCGACCCTACGCGCTCCCACGCTTTTAGGTCTCAGACGTGCAGAATTCCTTCAACCAGGCGGCCACCGTAAGGTTACTCGGGTTAGAAACAAAGCGAGTTTTCTTATGGGAAAGTTCCACATAGGGGAAATTTCCGCCGCTAGGTGCACACTTTACCAAAGGTGTTACTTTCAATTAAAATTTTAAACTGTGTGTATAATAAAAAAGAAATATTTTATTTTGTTACGAAGTAATTTTATATTATTATAATTGCGATTATTTTATTTTCAACGTACAAAATACCGGAAATCCACTACACACGCGACACTAGCGCTTACCTAGTGGCGAAAAATTTTGGTTGCCAAACTGAAAGCATTGAGCTTCCCAACCTGAGTAGAATAAACCTTAACATACTGTATTGTCTGTTCACGGTAAAAAAAAGCACTTTTGAAAGCCCTGCTTAAGATATACTTGTATGCACGTTGTGTATTATTCCACCTTATGTAAAATTAACATTACCATGAGCCTCATCACTTTATTCATGCGTCGACCAAGTGAAACTGTGAAATTATTAAACATTTAACAAATCTGCTAATTTTTACACACCGAGGCGTTAAAAAAAAAAACAACAGGGAGCATAAGAAATAATTAAAATAACATAAATGGTTACCTAACACTTTTTATTCGACGTTAACATATGGCACTACTTTCCATCCATCGTTACCAACTTTATCGGGTGCATGCCACTCAGTGCGCCCGCTAAAATATATGCACGCAGAGGCAGTGGAAATTTTTAGAGGTTGATTTCAAAAGTGCTCACTTTATCGTGAACAGCCTTTAGTAGTAGAATATGTTCCAAATATTTAACTTAATCGTTCACGCCCCACTGCAAGAATCTTTCAAACAACATACGATGGCTCCAAATTATACATTCCATACTTTTTACAAAATTAAAGTCACATTTATGTAACAGATTTGAAACACACACAAAATATACCATTTACAATAAGTCAAACAAGGAAAGCTGGAAGGTACTATCTTAATGCACTTCAAGATGTTATTTCCATAATTTAATTTACCAAAACTTCAAGGGCAGCTACACCAGTGCACGAATAAACCGCACTTTTCCCCTTTTTTTTCACCAGCGTAATTACATTGTTTTTGCACTGTAAAAATTATCTCGTCTCAGTAAGTTGAGACAGTATGCGTGGATTACGAAAACCACACCATGTGTTTTTGGCAAGTAATTGCGAGAACGAGGCCTGGGGATAACTTTTTTTGCATGAAATAACAGTACATGTTTGCAAGTTGAACATTGTACAGCGAAATATAAAATAATGAATTTGTCATCCAACACCCTCAATTCCTGCAGAATATATTTACTGTAATTGAACTTTTCAATTTATGTTTGCAATTAGAACGATACAAATTACCTTAACCTACTTATAAAGCATGGAATCAACAAGACTGTATCTAACTCCCACTTTCGCATACACCTCGCCTTCACGTTAGTTATTTGTTATTAGTAAACATCACCTTTTGTATATTTTACTTCATAGAAAACAGATCAATGAAACTAAGATAAGGAAATACTCGAAGTCACATAAACTGTAATGGAATGGATCAATCGTCAGCGATTTGATGTTTGCGCAATAACACACAAACAATGGTTTCCCAGGATGTGTGGAATACTTTTATAGATGCTTTCGAACTTCATAAGCAACTCTAAAAAAATGAAATGGTCAGAAAATACTACAGTTCACAAGTTAATGAATCCAGAAGTATTGTTATGGCATGTAATTATCATTACTTCCATAAAAATAGTGAATCATTAAGTGATGAATTTTTTTTTTTTTTTACGATGCGAAATGACACATGCGTTCTGCAATGTACTTTGCGATAGTGTGTGTGGACTTCTTAAGTCTCCGAGATTCTCTTATGACTGTACCTGGAACTACGCATCTGGCCTCTACGCACTGTCCGGGATATACGTAGTTGTTATACACTGCACGGATACGCAAGAGAACGGACTCGAAACACGGGAACGGGGCGAACGGAGAACGTGGGGTGAATTTGAACTATTTTACAATACGAAGAAACATACAGTCTTGCAACTTACGAAATCAAAAACACTCGGCTGCTGCAAATTTCTGATATACATTTTATAATGTACGTATCTCAATATGTACATTTCTGAAGTGTTTAACACTGTAAATACCACAGTCAAACTATGTGCACATGTTTATTTTACAAAACAAAAATCCTAACCGCCACGGCAAAGAGACGAACGAATATCAACAAACAAAATACTCTATTATTATTGGCGACACGGATTCTCGCGACACGTAGGAATTCGGAGATACTCCTTATGTGTATCCGTACGTTATCCGGGCCCGCATGAGTCTCACAGTAGGTAGAACACGGAGTGTGTGACGTGATCCGATTCCGAGATCCGTGTCCACATCAGTGTCATTGTAGAACGGGCCTTATAGTCCATTCGCGGTTTCTTCGCACTTTTTGAATCAAACCTTCGAAAAATCACCCCATGTATGACGTGTTTAGTTATTTCCTAAATATGACATGCATCACAAGCGTTGTATACTTCTTTTAACCTGAAAGTATCTTATTTTGCGTTCAACTTAAGTTTTGCATGTATTCTATTATTGTAAATTCTAATAATAAATTTATAATAAATACGAAGGGAAACCGTGAGAAAATATGTGTGTTGGTAGCGCCTAGAAAAAAATAGTTATCTTGCAAAATATCATCACAACTGAATGCGCACGATTTGGGCGCGTCGTCCTTTGGCGGAGAAATATCCTGGAAGTAGAACTTTAGTAGGGCTTCAGAAAAGTGTGAAATAACAGTGAATAGACTGAAGTGAATATTTTCACCGCGTACCAATGACCTTAAAGCCTCGTCTACAACCAACTTGAAGTGAGCACTTTTGAGATCCGAGTTAATTTTTCCAACCCTTCCGCCACTTTTTAAAATAAATGTTGTCATTTAAGTATAGGCCGGTCACGGTAAAGTGAGCACTTTTGAAGCCCTAAGATATTTTTTTCTTTCAACCAATTTATATCCTTCCACCACTTGTTAAAGTACACCCTGCCATGTGAGTAATAAACACAGTGTATACATTCACCATACACAGAACCAAAAGTCCGAGAGGCCACAGTGAAATGTATTTATTGGTTATTATGTCTGATGAAACCGCTTCAAAAAGTGCCCACTTTACCGTGGACTGCCTATCATAAACACAGTGTACCTACATATTTCACCGGACTGGAAAGTTAACAATATATTATTCCAAATGGGAGGGCTTCAAAAAGTGCTCACTTCGCCGTGAATAGCCTACACCAACTCACTTATTTTATCTGTTTTTATTTTTATTAATTAATAAGTACTATATATTGTAATTTATACCGATAATTTAAGTAAAATTTAAACTTAATAACAAAAAAGGTATTTTATGTTAACAGCAGTATGAAACGCTTGTGCTACATGGCGTATTTTGAAAACTCGGCTCTCAAGATCTCGCTGTTAAGGGGGCCGCCTACCTGACGCGACATGGCACAGGAGCGAGCGAACGCTAAGGGCGACACTGGCACGCATATCAAGTGCTGCATCGTCACTATGCGTGAAGCACTAAACTAGCGCGCAAGCTTGTCGAACCGTTTTTTTTTTCTATGCGACTTTAAGAGGTGACCATATAATTTCACTTATGGAAAGTCTGGTCCAAAGTTCAATGCAGGATTGTATCCGAGTTTCACGTAGATCCAGTCAGCACATTTTGACATACGGCAGTCTGAAAATGCTGTTTTTAACTATGCTGGAGGGATTGGAAAGAACCGTTCTAACATGAAAGTGAGATTCCGTCATCGCCTTAAGTTTGTTTTCTTTTCGTAAATTAGCACATGGAACGCACGTGGAATCGTTTCGTAAAAAATACGTATTATCCAACACAATTCAAGGCGCTAGTAGGCAGCCCCCTTAAGAGCCGCCCAAATCTCTTCACACACTCGTATTTTGGAAACAATTAAACGCGTCATTACGGAGTGATATTTCAAAGGATTAGTTCAAAAAAGGCGCGAAGGAACCGCTAACAGGCCGCACTGCAGCAAACGGCGCCGCGTTTGGCGGGCAGCGAGTGGCAACCCTGCAGCGCCGTTGATGCTGTGTTGCCATTCTGCGGTCGTGTAAGAGGCGCGTGAGTCATCTGCAGGTACAAGAGGAGGCCAAACCCGGCTTCCCCCCCACACATAAAGCCAGCCAGCGCGCACCTGCCGCTGCCAGCCAATGGGGCCCGGTCAGCTGATCAGCTCCTTCACTTCCCGCCACTCGACACTTCCGTAACGGCACCGTAGCTTGATACAGACGAGCATCTTCCTTGTACAAAAAGGTGTGCACCTTTCTTGTTCAAAAGGTGAACACCCTCTTTTATGCAAGTCCCATGCACGTACTGTACTAAGAAATGAGCTAAACCAGTATTCCTGTTCCTGTTCAGGTTCCTATTCGATACCTGTTATGGGTAAGCTGTATGCAACGCCGTGTTGTTTTTGTGCATTGGCAATAATATCTGTTGTTAAAAACATACGATGAAGAGACAATATCGGTGTAAATAAATGTGCGGGAACTACATCGTATACAACGCAAATGTAAACAAACGACTTACCACTTATATTTCCTCCACAACACAAAACAAGATTCTACAATCCAAACAAATCATTAATACACAGAGACCTGCAAAATTTATGTAAAATTACAATTGCCATGGTCCTCGTCACTTTATTCATGCATCGGCCATGTGGAACTGTGCGATTATTAGAAAACTAAATAGGTTACATTTATGCTCGTTTCTACACTTCCAGGCATTAAAAACACAGAAAGCTAAAGAAATAGTTTCAGTTGGCACAAATGGTTACCTAACACTTTTAATTTGACTTTAATACATGGAACTACTTTCTCTCCATCGTTACCAACTTTGCTAGGCACATATCACTCAGTGCGCCCGATTAAAATTAATGCATGTAGGAGCAGTGACTTTTTTCTAAGGTTCAGAAGAGTTGGAAATAACAATGGCGCCAGTCGGGGCCATGTTTGCCCAATTTCGGAAAATCAACAATGCATTAATGTAACGCATATGTACTTTTCTTCCGGATATAAGGACGAAAAAGTAATAGAAGTTAGACCAGGAGTATTTTTTTTGTTTTTTAATTCGTAAATATTTAAGGATCTTTACATTGCCACAAATCATTAACTGTGTTTCTCGCAGGTAAAAGTTTATTACGTATTACTTCTTCCCATGTACAAGAAAAACATGTGTACATCTCCCAGCGACATTTCGTCCTGGAGGTAAATCATGAACGCCATACTTTCGAAGCCTGAATTGCCACAGTTTTCAATGTGAAAAACCGCAATACTTATCCCCAACATTTTTATTCAGTACACAAAGGTTGCGTAAAAAAAAAAAATGATTCACGTACCCGTGAAAGTATAGCGTGATACATGTTACGTGTAAAGCGAAGTTATCGTAATCCCGACCTAGAGTTTTGATTACAATATAATTATCGAGCGTTTAATTATGCGTTGACATGTGCAGAAGAACTGAAAATGTGTTGTTTTGTATGTTGGTTTCTAATGGAACTTAGCAGGTCATGTGCGTTTTTGGGATTTCCTTAAGTGTCAAAAGAAATATTTATATTTTATACCTCACGTGAAACTTGTTAGGCGGCAACAAACCAGAACAGGGCAGTCTGTGTTGTTGGCGGGAAACTGTTGTTTACAGTAATGTAACTCTAAAAAATACTTAACAGGTATGTGTGGGATATGTTTATGATTACATTTCTTCACAAAATAAAAACCTTCTCTGCTAGAAAATGTCTGCTTTGAAGTATACTCGACTTAAATATGGTTGTGTAATACAAGGTTAGGTTAGGAACAAATTTAAACACGGCAGGTTTTTCGCAAGTTTTCATTGCCTGCACTTAAAAAATTCATCAGGTGAATTCGTAATCTTAAATCCAGAAGACGTAGTTCCGTGTGCGAGAACAGCGGATGCAGCGTAATTACCTGCAGTTTCTTTTCCGCGTTTGAGGCAGCGAAGCTCGGAAGCGATAGGGACGACACTGTCACGAACATCAAGTGCGCCATCGCCGCTAAGCGCAACGCTTTGAACCGGCGTGCAGTGTTCTCGTCACACTGCGTGTATAGGCCGTTCACGGCAAAGTGAGCACTTTTTAAGTGCCCTTCATAATTTTTCCTTTCGTCTAATCTCAATCTTCCTGCTGCTTTTTAATATAAACATTGCAACGTGACCAATAAACACAGTGTATATATTTCACCACCCTCAAAATGTAATGCCTGAGGCTGCAATAAGATATTATTAGTAGTTATTGCCTGTTGGAAGGGCCTTAAAAAGTGCTCACTTTACCGTGAACAGCCTATACCTATGGGACTTTCGGCGGCGACACTTATTTTATTAGTGGAAAGTCACTAGGAATGTTCAGCGCAGAGTCCTTGAGTAGATAGTGTATATTAGTACGTATCTGACGCGAGTGAATAGATTTGGGCAGCCCTTAAATCGAGGTCTTGAGAGCCGATGAGTGTAAAGCGAGGTGAGAGTGGAGCAGAGTCGGAATGAAAACCCGCCGACTAGCGGCATCGTCCGGCAAGATTTCCACATGCAAAAAACCAGGAGCGACCCCGCCGGGAATCGAACCCGGTTCGCCTAGGTGAGAGGCGAGTAGTCTAACCGCTACACCACCGCGGCCTCACGTTTCAGACGTGTGTACTTTGAGACGCAGCGCTTTATAGAAAGCCGTTTTTAGCTATGTTGGGCTAGAACGAAAGGGCGTTTCCAATGTGCATGACACCTTGAAAGAACTCAACAGCATTCGTCTAAAGTATATGTTCTTCACGTAGACGGATACATGGCACACACGTTTAATAGTTTCGTGGAAAAACGTGTATTACAAACATACTGTAACTCAGTTCAAGGCAGGCACGCGCAATTTTTTGACGTGAATACGTCCTTAAATTTGCAACCATAGCGTGAGGCAATCCAGAAAATCGAGGGATACAGTTTGGCATTGCAGCTCCGAATCTATCGTCTAAATTCAAAATTCTATTACACCACTCGATTGCCCAAGGATCAAAGAATATGTTACGTTGAGTGAGGATTGTGAAGCTTCGCGGCGAGAAAAAAAAAAAGAGGGGGGGGGGGCAATTTTGAGTTCGTTTCGCCGCGTCTCATAACTTCCGCGTAGTAAAACTTTTGTTTAGGAGAAAGTACGACGCTCGTTAAGTACTGCACTTATAAACGTTACTGAAAACATAAGACGTGCAATGAACTGTTAATTGACTTCAGCAAAGCCTTTGATCCGTCAACCATGATATACTCTTAGCTAAACTAAGAAGCTATTTCAATTTTTCTCTGAGCGCACGTGAATGGATTCGGTCACATTTATGCGACAGATATCAGTGTGCAATAATGAACAATGCAAACTATCAATGGCATGCTGTTTTTAAAGGAGCGACTCAAGGATATGTAATGGGTCCTCTGTTGTTTTCGCTATTTATAAATGATCTTCCAAAATGCTTTTCACATGTTAACTATCATATTTATGCAGATGATCTTCACATGTACACATCTTCAGCTCAAAATGAAATTGTATCTACTTTTCACAAAATGAATTCGGATCTGGATGCGGCTAAGAAATGGCCTGAAGCTAATGGTATACAAATTAATCCTGTAGAAACCTAGTGTTTGATAATCGGCTCTCCATCTCTCATTACTGCTGCAAAGAAACTTCTGTTGCCTAACATTTTAATTAATCGAATGGTTATTAATTCCTCTAGCAGTGTTGAAATTCTGGGTATCGTAATGGACGAAACACTATCCTGGGCTGCTCACAACATATATTTGTAAAACGGTCTATAAAGCATTGCATTCCATAAAGCGCTTTAAAAATCTTCTACCGGAGCGAATTAAGATGCTGCTCGTACGCGCACTTCTACTACCCATAATTGAGTATTGTGATGTAGTGTACAATTACCTTGCATATCACCTCAATAGGCGGTTGCAGAGGACACGTGTACGTTTTGTATTTAATCTTAAATCCAGAGACCATCTCAGTGTGTGGTATGATAAACTGCACTGGTTAAAATTGCATGACAGAAGGAAACAGCACTCTTTAACTGCTACTAAATAAAATCCTGCGTGCTGATACCGCTGTATACCTACGAAATCGTTTTAGCTACAAGCTGTTCACGGTAAGTGAGCACTTTTGAGGCCCTGGTTACTTTTTCCTCTCAGCCATTTTGTATCCATCAACTACCTTTTTAAATAAATATTTTGCCATGTAAGTAATAAACAAAGTGCGCATTTTCCACAACACTCGGAAGATAACGTCTAAGGATCAAATAAAACACATTTATTGGCCATTAATCGAAATGAGAGGGCTTTCAAAAGTACCCACTTTACCGTGTATACCCTATACCTCTCCTGCGCTCATGACTCCCCCACTCTCTGAAAATTCGACAGTAAACTTCTAACACCGTTCCATCTTTCAAGTTCTTTTAGCGTTTCAGCAGCTCGGAATTGGAATGGCCTGGGCCAGAACATACGCGATGAGGGTTCTTACCATTTGTTCAAAAAGAAGTTAGTGCAGTGGTTGCTGTGTCACGCCGCCGTGAGCCGTCAAGTGGAGCATTTTGAATGTATGGTTGCATAACTGGTTGTGACCGAGTTTAATCTAAACTCCAAACCCTTTCATTTTTATTATCATTAGTTTTGTTTGACGCTCTATGTATGTGGAAGTCTAAACGCTTTTCCAGCTTAGAGTGGATGTGTTGTGATGATTATTATTGCCATAGTTAGTCATAGGCATTTGAATTATAAGGACCTAAGTTCCTGCAATTTTCTTGTATCGAACTAGTGTTACATATTACAATTCTATTTGCAGGGAGCTATTGTTACGTGTGTACGTATGTGGGTGGGCCTGTTGTGCATTGATGCGTTTGTGCAAATGTAATAATTTCTTGCGTGTATATGGTGTATAATTTGGCCTAATACCTGTCAGTTCATCATCAGTGTTTTATGGACTAGTTTAAACTTAATAATCACCACTTAAATTTAAACATTTTTCAGTACTTAAATATGCATATCTCTATTTAGTATCAATTGCCTGTTCCGTTAATGTCTAGTAACGACTTTTGATTTTCTGCAGTGTTTGTTACTTTGTAAGGGCAATTTTTTCCTAGTAAACTGTAATATGCAAGTGTAAAAATTTAGACGATTTATTATTATTATTATTAGTTTCAATCGACAGCTCTCGTCAAGATCAATTGATCGCGTGTATAAAACATTTGTGTGGCGTGGTTATGGTGAAATTGTATGAGTTTAATGTAAAAAACGAAGAAAACTTAACACAATGTCGACCTATACTCCTCAACAAGCAAAGTCGAAGTATATAATTCGTATACGGTTGGAAAAAGCATCTCAAAAACCATCCAGTGATGTCCATAAAACCCCATATGATCGAGTGAAGTGGTGCCGGAAACGTGAAAAAAAAAATCAAGACGTCCGAGTGCGTCAACGTAGACGTATTCACTCAAAACAAGCGACCGTCACACCAACTCAGTCACGCCCCATTTTTTTAAATTGTAAACCCAACTTTAGCCGTGATAAGTGGCTCCGGCTAGCTCGGAGCAATGGAAGCAAAGGCAGCGCATAAGCGAGGTTTGCAGGACTGGGGAGGACAACTTCTGCAGCCGCCGAGATACAGACTGGAATAGAGTGAGAAGAAATATCGTGGTGAGGGGGGGGGGGAGGAGGAGGCTGTAGGCAAGTGGGCGGCTCGGCGGCGACTTGTTGCGCTGGAGCGGCTGGAGAGCGCGCTGGAAGGGAAAGGTTTTTCCTGGAGAACTCGGGACGGGGCAGCAGAAGAGGGCGGTACCGCGTGAAGGAGATGGAGATGATCGACAAAAACCTGCCTCTCGACGGCGCCAGGGCTGTCCAAAGCCTTGGCTTCCATAAGGGCGACTCTGCGCTGGACCTCGCAACCTTTCATAAACACCGACAAGGCTGTAGCACGGAACTTTTATAATAGTAATAATAATAAATCGTCTTTATTTGGCGCAGTAAAGGTATATCTGCCATCTCTTAAATTGAACAATTTTTTACAATTTACACACAGTTTACAAGAAAAAATAATTGTTCTTACAAATTAATCAACACTGCAGAAAATCAAAAGTCGTTACTAGCCAGTCATGGAACACGTAATTAATACTAAATAGAGATGTGCATATTTAAGTACTGAAAAAATGTATAAATTTAAGTGGTAATTACTGTGTTTAAACTAATCCATACAACACTAATGATGAACTGGCAGGTGGTACTAGGCCAAAAATGCACCATATACATGCACGAATATAGAACATTTGCACAAACACATAAATGCACAACATACATACACACGTAACAATAGCTCTCTGCAAATCAAATGATAAAATAGAACACTTAGTTCGTTACAACAACAAAATTGCAAGGACTTAGGCCAATTGGAAGGGAGGTTCAGGCCCGAGTCGAACTACAGACCACCGTTTCAAAAGGTTGTTAGAAATTAGCTGGGAAAGAGTGTCCGGAAATATTTGATCACAGGTACACTCGCTATACATTTAATACAGCCGAGCGCTTAGATGTGTCAAAAGTGAATATTTTACGCAAACATACTTTCATCATCGTTGGTGAATGTTGCCATTCGAAAACTATTTGTGTGGCCGTTACGTAACAAATTTTATTTTACTTGTGTGTAATTTTGCGAAAGACTCTTTCACTACTTCTAAATAATATTTATTTGGGCTATAGTTACTCAGTAAATTAAGCCACGCGGTCATTAAAGAGGATAAGGAAGTAGAAGAGGCGTGGAATTAATATTGTTGCTGCTAAACAATTTATTAAGTTATAAGCTGTTCACGGTAAAGTGAGCACTTTTGACTCCCTAGTTGCTTTTTATTCCAACAATTTTTTATTGTTTAACCACCTTTTAAAATAAATATTGCCATGCAAATAATAAACACAGCGTGTATATTCCAAAGCAATCGGAAGTTAACGTCTAAGACTACAATAAAATATATTTATCGACTATTATTCCAAATGAGAGGGTTTTTACGAATAGCCCATGCATGACACTGAAATACTTCGGTTTACTATGTGCCCCTGCACCCTCCCATTACTGCGACCCTTACAGACACATGGCGTAACAGACATGGAGTGGATGACTGCAAGAAAACCCAAACAATCACATCCACTATGCATGCCTCTGACCACTATCCTAAAAATATAGGAATGCACATTTTAATGACTTCCAAGTCAAAAAACAATGCAGAAAGCCTCAAATGAAACGTAGCCGTCGTTAGTACAAAATGTGTGCGAACTCAGTGGTTCAATAAAGTGGTATATATTTATACTTATGACCGGGAACTATTAGTGTGAGTGGTATAGATAATACCGCATCCCCTGTCACAGGGTTTAAGGCCCAAACTGTTTACTCACTGCGGTCGCTATCATATGACAAAGTACAGAGGTCTACTAGTATACAAACGACTATCGATTCTAGCCTACAGTTCACCAACTACCGGATTTTTCAAGTCTTAAATAAATATAATAAATGTTACTCCTTTTGATTGAGATGCGACATAAAATATTTTTAGGAATTATTAAGAGTTGAAATTGCAGTCTATTATTTATTTCGTATACATTACAAAAATATTTAACCAAAAACTAAAATAAGATTTTTTTTAGGTTTTATAAAAAAAAGTTAACTGACATACAAAAAATAAATAGTAGTGTCTTTTGTTTTCAGAAACTACAAGATCCGTAATAATAGTGCAATTAAAGTTTTTTTGATGATATGGGGGTGGGGTTGTCAAAATAAACTGCTCAAGAACATTTACATTATTTAACCTTAGCTGTGGCCCTGATAAGTGACGGCAGGACGTAACAGATTTGCTGATTCTGTTTACTTTCATTTTCTTTTTTTGCTCCAGCGTGCTACGCTGAATACGACCACAAAGGTGCCGATCATTTGACGGAACAGAACACGTATAACAATTGTGACTCGGCCACAAAATTTTATATATATATATATATATATATATATATATATATATATATATATATATACCGTTCACTGTAAAGTGAGCACTTTTAGGGCCCCAAGTTACATTTTTCTTTCAGCCATAGTTTATCCTTTAGGCGCCTTTTAAAATAAATATTGCCATGTAAGTAATACCCAGTGTATAGCATCATCTCATTGCACTAGAAGTTAACGTCCCAGACTAAAATAAAGAATTTTTTTTTTTCAAAAGTGCTCACTTTACCGTGAACAGCCTATACCACGCAAGCAGCTAAATATTACCATCACGCCACAAACGTACGTCATGCAGCAGCTCGCCCAAGATAGCAGTAGGCTAAGTCACGTCTCCCGTAATGGCTTCCAACAACAAAATTACCTGCACTTGTCGAAATACACACGTAATTAAACATTACGAGCATTTGAGCACAGGATGAATTAAGAACGAACTGAAGCTACCCCCTCCATTAATTAGCTGAATACGAGGTGAAACCGCGGAACAATCTGGAGATGGAGCCGCATACACGCTCTGCTTACCACTATCTGGTGGCCGGCTCTGAACAGGCGCCAATTAACTCTGCGTTAAGGAGAAAAGAAACTCCAGGACCTTTGATAAATGAACCTTACCAATTGGGGAAAATATTGAAGTGTCGGCGAAATGAAAAAAAAAAACAGCGTGTCTCTCTCGAAACGCTGCGAACGAGAAGGAGAAGGATGCTACGCTAGGCCCAGAATGTTGCAAGTCACGTTCACCAGTAAAGCTCTCATCACACTGGAATACTTGTGACTACTTACTCATCTTCTGCGCATGTACCCAACATTGACCTACCACAATCATACACAACTCTCAAAGTCACATGGTCAACAGTGATGGAAATGTTCGTTTATATCTTAGTCCTCGTCATTTAAAAATTAACATATGAATAAAATAATTTTGCCAATTTGAATTTAACCAAACTGCATTACAAATTGGTCTGGGGAAGTATGCATACATCTCAAAGCATTTGTTTACAAATTAGTTTTCTAACCTAAAATCCAAACCATGCCGTTTTCGTTAGACGTGTTGGCAGGAAAGCAGTTCAATGTTGGGACACGGATATTGTTTGTGCGCAGCCAGCGAGATCGGTCTACCTCATCTTTAGTCTATGCATAAAACACACGAGACACACCAGTGTCCAATGTCAAATGACGGGTATATTTGAAGCAAGCTCACTTCACAGAATTTCCTTCTCTACTGTAGTCATCATTCTTGCCCCAAATTGCAGGACTTTAAATCGCACTTATAAAATTTGCATTAAAACCAAAACGTACGACAGCAACAAACAGAAGCCCAATACAGACGATACAAATCTGTGAACTGCGAGCAGCTTCATTGGCGATAAAAGTTTAAAATGGTGGTATCCTTGCAATCTTGTGTGTATTTATATTTTTATATAACTCACTGTTAAAAGTTTAACTTTAAATTTCAATCATTATTTCATACAGAATTCTTGAAATCAGAAAGGACGGAATACAGTCTGTATTTTCTCACGTGAGAGTAGAAAAATATAAATAATTACTAAGTATTTATTGCAGTTACAGATGCAACAAAAACACCATAGGTAAAATTGTGAACTTCGGTCACAGGTGACGGGACTCGGCCATGCATCACCGTGACCGACAGGCCATGCGTCACCGTGACGGGCCACATCACTCACTGCAGTGCAGTATTAAAGTGTCAATGCTCAGTTCGTACTTGTTCTCGGGTGTTCTGTTTTCTCAGAATTTTGAGCGGTGGCTATATGGTTTTAATACAGCAATATCTTCAGGAAAGATATGGCATTCTTCTATAGTCCACAACCCTATTAACAGGAGAGTAAATATCGCAAACATAAAGCTGCTTACAGCGTCGTGACACTTTTCAACTACCACATTTATGTTTTTATAACCAAATTTCCCAACGGGAAATGAAATATCGACTTTCATTTCTGTTCTGAAAAAATATATATAAATTAAAATATCTCGTAGTTTAATTGTATCATAATAACTTCTAACAATGAGGGGGCCAAAATGGCTGAGCGATTAGCCTGCTCACCTCCAACCAAGGAGATCTGGGTTAAATACCCCGATTTTCCATTGTAGGAATCGTGCTGGGCAATGCCGTTGGTTGGCGGGTTTCCTCGGGGATCTCCCGTTTCTCCCACCCTTTCTTTCCGGCACTGCACCGTACTCACCTCAATCACCCTCATTGGCTCTCAAGAACTCGATGTTAGGAGACGTCCAAATATTTTCACTCACATTCTAACAATGAGAGGCGCCTTAAGCAACACATTGTTTATATATAAATACGAATGATAAAATAAATTTAAACAAACGTGAAAATCACTGTCTGACCACGTGACTGACAGTTACTGATAGCAATGGGCGAATCCATGGGGTGGCTTTGTCTGTGGACGTGCATGATAAAGAGATGAAAGCCTGTCCACCATGTTGTGACATCCAAAACATCGGAAACATAAGTGGTCAAAATTAAAATCAAACTACTGTATCAGAGCAGGTTGATATTTAACTTGAAAGTTGAGCTTCATAGTTTGTTTAATTAACCCTTTGAGGACGGCACAAATTTACTATCACTGAATACAAGGTTGAAGTGAGCTGCCTATATCCACCACTACAGCAATATCAATTGTGTTGGTCACTTTATTTCCACTTGCCATCTTCCTATTGGTCCTAACTACACCGGACATGCTTACTATAGTATGCAACGTTTATTATTGGCTGGCCGTCAGCCAATAAAGTCGCGCCTTGTCTGTGCACCAATCAAAGTGTCGCAACAAATGTAACACGTGGTACACTCCATCGTGCTCATTGGAGAAGTGATTAAAGAGAACAGTTTTAATCTTACGAACTGAAATGTTGACTACTTGTAATTTATTACTTAGATTCCAGTGAAGTCCAGCGAAACAGTAAAACTATAAATAGTGCGCGCTTTGTCTTCAAGAGCAAAGGAATATCTATATAAACGTGGCCCTGTGTATATACGTGCATGCTCCTCAAAGGGTTAAAAAAAATTCCACATTCTACATGCATTAAATAATAAAACTTCCCTCAACATTTTCAATGTTTTGGGGGGCGCGCTATGACGGTGGGCGAAATGCAGCTTCAATGACGCCGTAGCATGACATCTCCTGTTATTCATACCACCAAGGGCGAGTATCACAAGACGAAATTCCGTCAACTTCGTCTTTGGTACAGGATATTGTACGCGCAGGAACAGTCGTCCCGATTCGTCACCGACGACAAGTGAAGCAAGTAACGTTCACGTTCCTTCCCCACATCCAAGGCACGTTATACCCGCTTCCTGGAACGATGATTCCTCCCCGCAGTTAACACTACCGTTGGAAACATTTCACGCTTTACAGTTCAGCGTCCACGATCACAGACGCGCCACGCCGTACGGCGAGCGAACTTGGAGAAACTGACAGCTTTACAGATCATGAACACAGCTTTGCTGGTTGAAGAAACTCAACACAGGGAACCCAAACTTCCTTTACAACACATTTAACAACTGAAGTAAACTACTAACCCATTCAGAAGGGGCCGCGGTGGCTGAGCGGTTATACTGCTCGCTTCCCAACAGGGCGAACCGGATTCGATCCCCAGCCTGTTCAATCCGGATTTTCGCAAGTGGGAATAGTGCCGGACGATGGGTTTTCTCGAGGATCTCCCGTTTTCTCCCGCGCAGATCTCTTCACTCACTCACTTAAGGCCATTGGTGCATGAAAGCAGTATATTTATATAAGTTGTGTCATAAATTGTTTCATAGCGGATTTTTTTTCAATGTTGGCACTTCAAGACATAAATAACAACTTTTATCACCACCTTCCGTTGTTATTCACTGCCGTCATTATCATTGGAACATTCATGGAAGAAAAAAATGTCTAGTTTTTATCTGCTATCAGTACTCTGGTAATAACGGCAGTGAATATCTAACAACGTAAGAAGGTGCTAAAAGTTATTTACGTCTTGAACTACCAAAGATTTTGAAAAATCCGCTGAAACAAGTTATGACACAAATTATATAAACATACAGCTTTCATGCACCAATGGCCTTAAGCCATCCAGACCCAGTTACCTGTACGCGATCTTTAGTTTTTACTGCGTAATGCGGAGCTCAATGATCAATTATCTTAGCTGCGGGCAAGGTCATAACTGGTTCATATTGCTGTAGACGAACATACAGTCTACAGCTCATTTGCTGTGACAACAAAACAAGTGCTAATCGACATAGTACAGCTCACATCATAGAAATTTTTTGTTTGCAGCATCTGAGACCGTAAATTGAAGTGGGCGAGAAAGGGCCAAACGTACAGTAATTTATCGAATGGCTCCATACACACAAAAAAACCCCGACTTTACAAAAGCTGTACGCTTTTCCAAGTACGCGAAAATGAATAAACAATGAAAGTATCAAAATTAAAAGAGTGCTTTACAGAACAAATAATCGTAGCTGTTTCAGAACGGAAGCTGTTTCAGAACGGAAGCTGTTTTTATAATTATAGTATGTCTTATCACACTCATGTGTGCAGTGATTCACTGCGTAATAACATGCAGCGTTTATATGAGCGACATCCGGCAAAGGAAAACGGGATTTATTATTATTGTTGTTTATTTCCAGTCTTCTGTGCTTGGCGCATGTCCCTAGCATTGCGCAAGCATTCAGCTAGAAATATTTTAAAATAAAAATTCCAGGACAAGTAAAGATTTTAAGGAATTTCAGGGCATTTAAGTACTCGCGTTTCCCAGGGCGCATATGAACGCTGGCCAGGTTAAAGTGATTACTACCAGAGACCTGCAAAATTCGCGTTATTATTCGAGGAAAAGTTCCACTTCAAACACATGTAGGCCTGCCTTTGCAATAAGTGTGTTATTGGACCATACTTTATCTGGCACGCGCTGGGTAACTCTGCGCCGGTAATTGAACACTTCACGATTGTATAGTGCAATAACGTGCAGTCCAGTGACTTCACATCTATGCAGCAGCCAATGGAAGACCGACGCGGCTGGAGTATATACAGTACTGCGAGGTTTAGCCTGATGCCGAATAATAAGGTGAATTTTGCAGGTCTAGCGATTACTTCCCCTGGATCACCCACTGTGTACTAATACTCGGTGGTCCAGTGACAAAAGCAACGCAAATGTACACGAGCTTGAAGTTTATAGTTCGTCACCAAATAATAATGCTACGATAATTTTGTACAATCTCAAGTAGGGACCTGTAAAATTCGCGAGTTCGATGACCTGCGTGCAAGACTCTACCGTCTTATGTAGAAATATGCCGGTATCAACTGCATATTGGTTGTCTGCTATCACATTGGAAGGCAACGATTGGGCCAACGTACTCCAGGTGTCAAAACACCGTGTGGATCAATCGCTAAAGTTATATAAACATACGCGTTTTGCAGTCTAGCTCGTCTCAAAATGAATCCGCGAATTCTTCAGGTCTCTGGGATTTAGCAATTTAAAATATAGCCCGTGCGCACGTAAATATGTTCGCCAAAAACAATCTTGCTGTAACGAACACAGAATTAAGTCGCACTTTTTTTCACCGGGAAGATACAGTGCATAGTTAATCTTCAAAAAAAAAAAATTGAAGAGACGACATAAACTGACGTAGTAATCAACGATGATACAGGAGGGAAATGTATTGAGTAAAACGTTTCAATTAGCAGTCATAAATACATAAATGATAAATAATTAAATTGGGGAGTATTTTGTTTTTCTGTGCAGGACTTAGTTGTAGCACACAGCACTGCACAAGTAAATTGTAAGTAGGTCAATTGCAAGCATGGGAAGCGACATTTCTATTATCCTAATTGCAAGCATGGGAAGCGACATTTCTATAATTCTAATAAGTAAAGGGTTTTACTGGTACCAACAGAATATAAAATGCAAACATCTGAACGGAAATGAACATTTTTTGGGTAACATAAAAAAAATTTTTTAACGAGTGGAATGAAAAGGCGAGTGTTTAAGTTTACAAATACAGACGAACTTGGTGAAACATAGGAAGATATAAAAGTCATAAAAATAAAGGATCTGATACCGAATATGAAGCATTGGGTATTAAAACGCACTCGCGAATCCTTTTAAAGTTTGGTTCACTAGGGAAATTGCAAATACATTTTCTATGTTTGTACTGCGCGGCAAACGTAAATATTTAAAGCTTTGATATCATACACTTGTAAAGTTGACGTTCAACGTACAAGGATTAAACACAAATGTGATATTGAAAACTGGAGATGGCAGAAAAACATGCAATACAAAAAAATGAATGTGGCAGTAGTTACCCATGTAGGGGTCGCCACCACGAGTTCACTGTGGGACAAACGAAGTCCCAGTCAACTGTGCAGTTTACTAGTTCACTGTGGGACAAACGAAGTCCCAGTCAACTGTGCAGTTTACTAGTGAAATATAGCTTACATGCGGATAGCAATTACGTTTCCTACACTTCTCTTCAGAAGTACATTTTAAACTTGAAAACAAGTATTTCGCATAAGTTTGGTTTTAACACACTTAAGGTCTCTACACACATACTAACATTAGGACAAAGGTGTACAGCACAATTTAAAAGAAAGTAAATATCCAGAGACGAAATAAGCCGAGTAAGTGCAAACTTTACCTCTTATCTTTCTAGCCAGTATAATAATAACAATAATAATAATATACATATAGGGTCGCCCGATTTTCATAGAAAGAATTCCACGGAAGCTACATTTCAATGACCTATTTGCACACTGCACTTATCCTTCCATTATTGGCCGCGTGCCTTCGCCCAAGACAGTGTGGTATTTGACCGGGCCAATGAAAATTAACTTACTCCGGCACTGAACGTCTATGATTCGCAGGCAAGCATCCAAATCGCGAAAGTGGATCTGAGTTTAAATGTTCTGAAATATAGCTTGGCAGGAATTCAGGTGGCACTAGTCATAGACAAGGAGTGAAAATTTAACTATAGTCAGTAGTAGGGTTATGTTTATTCGGGGACAACGGAATCGGGTAGAGGCGCGAGGGAGGCGGCGACCGCCATCTTGAATCCACGACTTCCTGCTGTCATTCCGGTCACGCCACCGCCATTTAATATCCCGTCATCTTGGTAGCCAGAATGCCGCCATCATATTTATTTTATGCTCCAACATCCTGTGTGGGTGATTTTCTTGGGGTCTTCCCGATAACCATTTTCTCATACCTTCCTACCGAATGTGCCCACTAACGCTCTTGCATTCTCTCTCTCTCTCTCTGTGTAAAAAAAAAGGAGGGGCCATTAAATATTTTGTTGTCATTATTCCAATGCGTATTAATTTTTTTTAGTTATCCCAGAATTATTTTCAGAATTTTTTCATTTAGACATAATTTTTATGGCTTTATTTTTAAGTATTTTCTTTTTATAAATATAATGAAAAGGCGTACCTTAGAATTAAAACACATTTTATATCATTTTTATTTACATATTTTTTTCCATTAAATACATTTTTCTTGCGTAACTGCATGCGTGTGTGCTTCCAGGTTGTTTTCACTATCTGTATAGTGTCGGATAGTATAAATCAGCATTTGTATAGGAAAAGCTGTGTTAGCATTTTCACAGGCCTGCACCTGCACAGTGTCAGGTAACTGTACACATGCAAGCCTACGTTCTTCCACGTCATTCTCGCAGTTTACATGATGGCGATATTTTTTAAATATTTACTTCATCCATACATGCTTGCAAACTCTACTGCAAGTTCCAAAACCGAAGGATGGACGACAAACACGAGGAAAAAGTTTTTTTTTGGGGGGGGGGGGGAGTATGCAAATAAAATAATAAAAAAGTGTTTTCATTATAAGGTACACCTTTTCATAATATTTTGAAAAGAAAATACTTAAAAAAATATAATTATGTACATATGAAACATTTTTTAAAATAAGTCTGGGATAGTAACAAAAAATATTAATACGCATTACAATAATCACGACAAAATATTCCCAAACACACACACAGGGAATGCAAGAGTGTTAAGTGGACACATTCGGTAGGAAGGAATGAGAATATAAAGGAGTTCGGGAGCACTCCGAGAAAACCCACTCCCCGCGCAGAATGACAGAGCACGAAAAAACAAAATAGCATACTGGCTACTAATATGGCGGAATCCAAGATGGCGGTAGCGTGACCGCAATGACAGAGCAAGAAGTCTGGGATCTAAGATGGCGATCGGCACCTCGTACCTCTGCCAGATGCCGTTGTCCCCGAATCAACATTACGCTACTACTAACCATGGAGGTATTAGTCTATGGAGTGGATGCCGAGACACGAAAGTGAAGCCGAAAATGAAAGACAAGGATAGGGCTAGTAGTGGCAAAAGGTGCGTGTTTTATACATTGCTTACTTTTGCCACATAATATGGCGGCTGACGTAAACAATCGGTCTGCACATGCGCAGTTGAAAGAATTCAGACAAGGCATCGGCTTCACTTGATAAAGGTGGAGAAGATAAGCTGTTGCCACTCCATCATCTATTACCTCCATGGTACCAACAAAATAAGACAGCAAATTTTGTATTCGAAATCGGGTCACGTGATCACTGCCATCTCGGACACGACCGGAAGGTTGCACATCCCTGTTGCACATCCCTGGCGGGGCAGTGAATGAAAGCGTGGGGGCAGCGTCGTCGAGGGCCGCCAGTTGCCGTATAAGGCAGGCAGACGGCAGAGCGGTCATACAGGCGGAGATAACGGTCCCCACGCACACACGCGACCAGCCCAGCTCCCGCCGCGGCCCGCACAGACACTTAGGGATGAGCTTATAACCAATATTTTCTAGTATCTGTGACCTATATATGCGATTTTGTCACTGTGACAAAATAATATTATAATAATCGTCTTTATTTGGCGCAGTTAAGACCACGATCCTTCATTTCTACAGCTTTTGCGAGAAATAATTTTTGTACCCAAAATTTTATTTTTTTTGTACAATTTTGTTACAATTTTTTTTAAATTATGTATTATAATTTTTTCAACACATAAAACTGTATAATTTCAACCAATTAATTAAACAAAATTTTCGTTAATTAATTTATCGGATAAGAGCAAACACTGTTTTGTTTTGGAAAAATTAGACTATATAATAAAAACAATTTTCAACAAAATTTTAAGAGGATCTGACAATATCGGCTTCCATTGGGTACAAAAAAATCAATTCTTGCGAAAGCTGTAGAAATGAAGGATCGTGACTTTGCATATCTGCCTTTTCTTACACTCAACCATTTTTACAATTTACACTTGCTTATTAAAGGTTAGAAGGAACAAATTATCAAATGTAAACTGTAAACAGTGGTGATGATAGCATTACCAGCATTCGTTTTAAAATATATGTATTTAGTGAAAATTATAATCAAGGAATGATAGAGCAAGAGGGGAGAAAGGGAAATCCAAGATGGCCGCATCTGGCGAGGAATAACTGAGCACGAGATTTCGACGTGACGTCATCTAAGATGGCCGCCGGCTCGTCTCCTCGTTCGCATCCTGCATCCCGTCGCGTGAACTGCATATTTCCATCTGCTCTGCTACATACTCACCTCGCTTCACCCACATCGGCTGTCTAGACCTAGACGTTAAGAGCCGCCAAAATCTCTTCACTCACTCAATCAGCCCCGAGAGACAAACTTGTTGAACGGCAACCAAAACATTAGCGCCATAAAACAGCCAACCGAACACAACGACCGTCACCAGAGCTTCGCAAAGCCAATGAACGACCGAGTACGCTTGCGTTAAAAAAAAAAACACGCCATTCTGCTTCTGTGTAGTTGCGTGTTCTGTAACACCATTCCCCCGCGTGGCTGCCACAGTTAGCATTTTCGTACATACTGTCGTCCATTCACGGTTATTTCCAACTCTTCTGAAGCCCTGCTAAAGTTCTACTTCCAGGATATTCCTCTGCCTTGTACAAACAGACAAAGATTTACTAAGTAACAGAAAATTACACCAAGGGACAATGCACCGCATTTGTGCACGCTGCGTTTCATCATATTTTACATGGATTACTAGGCATTACCAACACGCCTATTTGGTGTGTGTTTTTAATCATATTAATTATAAATTAAATATATTGAAATGTATACATGATGTATAACTAAAAGTTCAATTTAACAAACAGTAGAATTCTTGCATGTTGTCAGAAATATAAAACGCTTACGATACACGACTCATTAAAGAAACAACCGAACATGTCATACATGAACGCGATTTTTCAAAGGTTGATTTTTAAAAAGTGAAAATACCGCGAATAGATCATAGATGTATTACAATTTGGAACTGCCTAGTACGTTAGTACATTTGATGAAATTCTGGTACTTTTCTAAAATATTTTTGGCGATCATAACATTATATACTTAAAGAATTAATACATGTAGGCTGTTTACGGTAAAGTGTGCACTTTTGAGGCCCTACTTACTATTTTTTATTTCAGCTATATTTTAACATTTATCCACCTTTTAAATAAATATTGCCAGGTCAGTAATAAACACAGTATGTATATTCCACTGCACTCTGAAGTTAACGTGTAGGGTTAAATAAAATATATTTATTGACTATGATTCCAAATGAAAGGACTTTCAAATGTGCTCACCTTACCTGCATTGCAGGGGAGGAAAACAATTTTCCCTCTTTTTATGGCGTGTTTGGTCGAATAGGAGTGTTAATTAATCTGAAATAACTTATAAAAAAAAAGTGTTAATTTTACATACCGGTAGTGATAATTTTCTAATACCGTGCAAAATTACTGAAGAAATGAATGCTCTGAAGTGACTGTTGGCAAGAAGTAATTCTGTGAAAATATCAGTAAGTTTACTGTATGAACGTTGAATGGGTGAGCACAATTGGTGGGTTGTTTTTTTATTTTTTCTAAAGGATGCGTTCGATATATCTTACAATTTAAGAATGATGAAATTTTCTGTATTACTGCTAGTTATGACAAAACTGTTAATCAATAGCATATAAGTACGAAATAAAAAAAAACCCATTCAGTACTATTTTTTAAGATCTGAAATATTTTTATGGTTCCTTTTTTTTTTTTTTTTTTTTTTCCATAAAAAAAATCTAGCGCTTCAATTTATTCCATTGCGGCAACCCTGCCACACAGCTGCTACTCCAAATGAACAGCAATGCCAACCAGGAAAGGAAAATCACACGGCAGGAAAGAATGACGCAAAATGTCGGAACAGGTTTAAACCACCGCGTCGGCAACGCGAATGCTGTATGCGCTAATAACACCCAGGCGCACGAGCAAACGGACGATGAAAACTCTGCTAGCACGCGCATCAAGTGCCCCATCGCCTCTATAGGCAGTTCACGGTAAAGTGAGCACTCCTTACAACCGGCTTTAATCTCTAATAAATATATTTTATTGTAGCCAGGACGTTTACTTTGGAGAAGGGTGAAATGCATACAATTTGCTATTAGTCGTATACCAGTGTTTATATTAAGAAGTGGAGGAAATATAGAAATTGACTGAAAGGAAAATTTCTGCAGGGCTTTAAAGTGCTCACTTTACCGTGAATAACCTATAAGCGCAATGAGAGGCCACGGCGATGTAATGGCCAGATTACTCGCCTCTCACCTAGGCGAATCGGGTCTATTCCCGGCGGGGTCGCTCCCGGACGATGCCGCGGGTTTTCTCGGGGATCTCCCGTTCTCCCGACTTTACATTCCGGCGCTGCTGAACTGGAATGTGGACTTCCCGTCGCCTTGCGTATAATCACGGGACTTCAATGCTATGACTTTCATTTTATTGCCGGAAGGTTTGTAGCAAAGTCACAATGTTTTACTCGTTTCGTAGAGGTTCACGAACAATTATGTTTAAGATTCGGTCGCCTAGAAATTCAATTTTTGGCAATCTGGGAGAGTTTCAAATGAATGCTAGTGACATGCGACATGTACTGGAATATTTATTCAAGCCTGTACTGAAGTGTCACTTTCCGTGTAAACAAACTGCGAGCACATGTGTTTCTTTGTAAAAACGCACATTTCAAATACGATTCAACATACTTCACACACCAAGTATGTCGGAGCCCGAAAACTGCTCGCAATGGAATCATCATAAACCAAAAACTCTGTTTAATAGGTTGACGGATTTTTTAAAATTCATCTGTCATTGCCTTAGTGGTTTGTAGTTGCTTCCCTTCTCCAATTTCATTTTAATTTCAATTATCTCGAATTATGTTCTCGGAGTAAATTATAAAAACTGGGTGCTTATAATTCTAATGGCTCTTTGATAAGAACTCTAAATGTTGGAATCTTATTTCGTTTTCCCTGTCGGAATTTTTGCTCTGTTTATGATGACAACTCTATCCAACAATGTGGCACAGCCGTTCAATGCCCAAACACTGTTGCCACTTTTAACTTGGGGCCAGCAGCCGATCGGCAGGGTGCCTGATTCTTTGAAAGTAAATACGTCACTTTGAACGAGCCAATGAAATGCGAGATGTGAGATCGATGTACGCATGAGCAAAGAACGGCGGGAAAACGAGTATTTGGTTTATGAGGCCAATAAAAAAGGTACAAGAAGCAAGTATTTTTATTCTTTACAGTAGTAAGTGCGTTAACTGTAAAAAATATTCAGGAAACAAACAAGCGATGGTAAACAAAGCGATCGCCCTGCCATCTATGTAGCATCAACAGAACTGCTATGTAAATGTGATATACAGAATGTCCACTGAAATTCCATTTTGGAAATCCCTGACTTTTCCCTGTTTTCCAGGCAGAATCTCGCCATTTCCCCTGACCTATTTTCAGTACCGAAACCTTCCAATACCATATATTCTCAACGCTGACAGGACACACATGCTACCAGTGAAGTTGAATTAAATTACACTGCAACCGACCAAGCAAGCAGAGTCTATATTTTATTCAGCCCATGAACATATCTCGTGATAGCAGCACGCTCCTGGCATCACACGAGCGCCTACAAAAAAAAAAAAAAACAAATGTTTTATTGTGTACGTATCGGCTTTTTATCACTTGGTAAAAGATTTATCACTGCCAGTACACTAACTTAAAAATTGAAATTTTAAAATGCATATGATTATAATTACATTATGGGCTGTTCACGGTAAAATGAGCACCTCTGAAAGCCCTGCTCGCATGCACCTTGTGTAAAATCAATATTGTCATATGCCTCATCACTATATTCATGGGTCTGTCAAGTGAAACTGTAAAATTATTAGAACAGTAAATATTTTACAAACCTGCTCATTGCTACACTTCGATGCATTAAAAAAAAAACACGGAAGGCGAAATAACCAATTTAAGTAATCACAAATCGTTACCTAACACGTTTTATTACATGTTAAGACATGGAGCTGCTTTCCATCCACCGTTACCAACTTTACTGGGCGCATGTCACACGGTGCGTTCGTTAATATATACGCCAGCAGGGACAGTGACATTTTTCTGAGGTTGATTTCAAAAGTGCTCACTTTATCTTGAACAGCCTTTACAGTTTTTTCCTCCCACACTATCTTCGGTAAGGTATCATTTTTCCCAATCGTGTTACGAGGTTCTGGGATCGGTAGTGCAGTGCATAAGGTTTCAGAGAGCACCGTCGCATCGTGGAAAAAGGTGCTGAAGGCGGGCACATGATGTAGAAAGAGAGGGGGGGACGTCTGAGAGAGAGAGAGAGATAGAGAGAGAGAGAAAGAAAAAAAAGGAGCCGAGCAATTCCTGTCAGCGGGAGAATTATTGGCTGGCGCCACGCCCCGCCCGACACATGAGTCACTCTCCCGCGCAGTGCTTGCAACTTGCCCGCCGAGGCCGCCGGCCAAGGGTTGCCAACTGTAGCGGGGAGGCATACGCCACACGCTGTCAACAGTCGCACACTTCAGCTGGGTTTACAATAGGAAAATTAAGCGTTAAGACGTGTGTAGAAGAAACGAATGCGTGTTATCATATGTGTAGGTTCCCAATGGTACTTGCTGGCCGTGTGCGTTGTTGGGATTCACTTAAGCATTTAAATAAATAGCAATATTTTATATACAGGATGAGTCTCAATTAGACCGACAAACTTCGGGAGGTGATTCTTCATGAAAAAGTACAAGGAAAACATATGTGACACTATACCTAAACCGACTATTAAGGGAGGTATGAGCACTTAAAAAAAAAAAAACTACATTTCAAGCCATATTTATGCTAAATATCGGCTCTTACGTTGAAGGTCCCGGTAACATACAATAATGTTCCGAGAGTTGCCATTGTATTTTACTTAGTTACCTATATTTTGCACACATACGGTTTAAACCTCGTTTTTTTAAGGGCTTATACCTCCCTTAATATTAGGTTTAGGTATAAATTGTCACATGTTTTCATTTTTCATTTTTCCTACTGATGGGGCAAACAGTTACTTTCATATCACGAGTCCCATCGTTCCAGTTCCAGTGACATGTTATTTTGTAACAGGTTACTGTGCAACATTTCTCGCCTTACCCATAGACTAAATAAAGGTGGGGTAGACCGATCTCGCTGGCTGCGCCAACCAGTCTCCGTGTCATAACATTGAACTGCTTTCCTGCCAACACTTCTAGCAAAAACGGCATGGTTTGGATTTTAGGTTAGAAAACTGTAAACAAGTGCTCTCAGATGTATGTGTTTTTCTTCTAACAAATCGTGATGCAGTTAGGTCGAATTCAAATTGGTGAAAGAATTTTACTAGTGTTTGTCATTTCAAAATTAAGATATAAACAAACACGTTCATCACTGCTGACCATGTGACTTTGACAATTGTGTTGCTTTGGGGTAGGTCAATGTTGGCTACATGCGCAGAAGAAGAATAAACGGTCTACCAAATATTTAGTCTATGTTCCCGACGTTCCAAAAAAAATAACTGTCGCACGCATGCGTGCGTGGTGCATAATTGCCAAGTGTGGTGGGGAAGAACTATATACACACACACACGCGCGCGCGCGCGCGACGTTCCAAAAAATAACATTACGCATGCACAGTAGTCAAGTGTTAGTTAAAGCGAGGCAGTCAAAGACGTGCCAAAAATAACGGCACAAACAATGGAACGGTTTATTCGCTGAAGGCTGTTCGCCATAAAGTGAGTACTTTCCAAAATGACCTTAGAAAAATGTCACTGCTAGTGCCTGTAAATGAGTGACACGCGAACCTGGTAATGATGGAGGAGAAAGTAGTTCCATATCTTAACGTCGACGAATAAATAGTGTTAAGTAACCATTTGTGATAACTTAAATTATTTCTTTCGCTTCCTGTTTTTCTAAAGCATCAAAGCGTAAAAATGAGCAGATTTTTAAAATATTTACTTTTCTTATAATTCCGCGGTTTCATTTGATCGACGCATGAATAAAGTGATGGGGTCCATGTCAATGTTAATTTTACTTAAGGCGAAAAAATAAATAACGTGCATACGATTAGATATTAACCAGTAGCCTAACGTCTATGTCACGATTCGTGACATAGACGATAGGCTGTTCACGGTAAAGTGAACACTTTTTAAGGCCCTGCTAAAATTTTCGTTTCAACTATTTTCTAACTTTCCGCCACTTCTTAATATCAACATTGTAATATGACTATACGCTGTTCACGGTAAAGTGAGCACTTTTGAGACCCTGGTTACTTTTTCCTTTCAGCCATAGTTTATCTTATACCCACGTTTAGAAATAAGTATTGCCATGTAAGTAACAAACACATTGTGCATATTCCCACACACTCGGAAGTTAATATCTAATGTTAAAATAAATATATTTATTGAATATTATTCCAAATAAAAATAACTTTCAACATAGTGCATGCATTCCACCACTATCAAAGGTTAAAGTCAGAGGATGCAATAAAATATATTTATTAGAAGCTAATGCATTTTGAAAGGGCCTTAAAAAGGTGCTCGCTTTACCGTGAACGGCCTATAAATATGAGGCGGAAGAATCATCGTCTCCCTGCGCATGTCTCCGGCAGACTCGCCTATCGCCAGCACAACTGTCAGTCGAAATGTCAACAGTGATAAACGTATTCGTTTACATTCCCATTTTCAACACATACGCTCATTTACATTTAGCATTTACACTAAACTGAATGTAATGTAGTTGCATTGATAATATATGCGTAAGGGGGGGGGGAGTGAACCCAGGGCGAGGCAACACCCTCCGAGCGACGGGATTCCCGGGAGTGCCCGGAGAAAACCCGCCTGCAAGCGGCATCGTCCAGCACGATTCCCACATGCGGAAATCCGGAAGCGAACCTGCCGGGGCTCAAACCCGGAGGCGAGTCCGCTAGCCACTACGCCACCGCTGCCCCTGTAGTTGTATTGAAACTAGGTTAAAGGAACTGCTCAAACATCTCAAAATGTTTTGGTGCTGTTTATTGAAGACAGAAATAAAGAAGGAAACAATGATGATGACCTTTGTTAGGTTAAATTACTTTTGCGAATAATTGTGTCATGGTGTCTAGAAAATTGGTAATTTATATTGGCGCAAAATTAAGAGCCATCGGGTCGGTGGCACCCTTTTGAAGTTTTGTACACATTTCCAGATATTCACGACAAGCTAGAAAGCGAGTGAAGAGATTTGGGCAGCTATTAACATCAAGGTCTTGAGAGCCGATGAGGGTGAAGCGAGATGGCACCGCAATGCAAGGGCGGGCGAAGCGGGAGATCCCCGGATATGAAGGGGTAGCAAATATTACCTGGGTGGAAATAATACCTATAGTGTATTCCCGGTAACTTCAAACATTGCTAATATAACTTTTGAGAAACCACCCCATGTATGTGTTTGGTTAATACGCCATGCATGTATCACGAGCGTTTCATTTTTCTATTAGCATTTTTTTTGTTAATTTTAACTTTCAAATATGTTTTACCTAAAAATTAAAATACTTCATTTATAATATTAATATGAATTTAAAAAAAAGGGAGAAAATAGGTTTGTTGGCAATGCCTAGTGAGAAATAGTTCTTATGGAAAATGAGTGTCCATGAATGAGGTGGGCTGTCCCTTTGATTTCATTTTCCCGATTTGGTTAAGCATTGTTTGCATGAGGCGGAGGAGAACTTTATCAAGGCTTTAGAAAAGTTGGAAATAACGGTGATATAGCCACAGTTCTCCGTTTCTTTGTAAAATTGCACCAAAACAAAAACATTGAGTGGCGCAAAGATACCCTAAAAGGCGCAGAGTTAGGGTACTTGAACAGTGTGCTACAGGCTGTTCACGATAAAGTGAGCACTTTTGAAAACAGCCTTATAAAAAAGTCACTGCCCCTACCTGCATGTATTTTAACAGGCGCCCTGAGGGACATACGCCCAGTAAAGTTGGTAACGATGGATGGGAAGTAGTTCGGTATATTAACGTCGAATAAAAAGGGTTCGGTAACCATTTCTGAAAATATTAATTATTTATTTCGCTTTTTTTTTTATTAATCGAAGTGTACGAAAAGAGCAGATTTGTAAAATATTTACTTTTCTTATAACTTCACAGTTTCAATTGACCGACGCATGAATTAAGTGATAAGGCCCATTGCAACGTTAATTTTACATAAGGTGGAAGAATACCCAACGTGCATACAAGTAGATCTTAAGCAGGACTTTCAAAAGTGCTCATTGTACAGTGAACATCCTATAGCATGAAATTCCACCCACGTTGTGTTTGATAATGGTAGTTGCACAAAAACAGTCCAGTGCTGTATCACAGACAGTGGCTACAGAGCACATGGCATGCGTATTCTACCCTACTTTCCCCATTGTGGTTCATGCCCATCGGTTAAGCTGAAGTCACAATAATTCGACAAACACGACACGACATACATATATGACGCCAGAGCTCGACGAGATTTCATAATAGGGCCTATATGTTATTCAGTGTTCACAATACCCCGACGAAATCTGCCGGACAAGTATGTTAACTGACTGTTGGGAAATTCTAAAACTGCAAGTTAACCGTATAATATCCAATATTTACTTTTTAAAACTCGCGATTAATTGAATGATAGATTTTCTTTTGACCAAATTTTAATTTATACGAGTAAAAAAAAAAGTATTTAGAAACAAACTGGAACGTTATATTGGCGGCAATTAGTTTATTATTTACTACACGAAGGTTTGTTAATGTTGCATTTACATTTTTGCGCTCTCCGAGTCCGACACGATTGAAAGTAGAAATGGAATCTACTCTTGTCGGGCTGTCGGGGACTGCTAGTTTGTCGGACTGACGTCACAGCTACCTTGCTTTTCATTGGGCTGCTACTCAGATTTCGTCGTGTCGGGGTTGTCGAGGTATTGTGAATCCAGTTTCACGCATCCTCGATGCATGAACGTGTGGCAAACGTTTCAGTTCGTGTCGTGTGCATACGACATTCAACTAAAATGATTGCAGGAGAGGAAGTAAATACAACGCGGGGTGATTTTTTTTGTATTTATTTTAAAAGTTTTATTTGGGAGAAAATTTTGCCTTTATTATTTGAATTTGCCCCTGTGCATTCATAAACTCGTCTAAAATATGCCATGCGCTCAATAATCGCTACGCCATCAAAAATAAAGTTAATTTGTAATCGTGTGTGGTTGGATGTACAGGAGACGCGGACGATTACTAGGAATCCCACATACATTTTTATGTACACCTTCTATGCAGACGTACCAGAAATTTGTTCATGAAGAGAACCTTCTACTCTACACACACACACACACACGCGCGCATATTATATATATATATATATATGCAGAAGGTTATGTATGTGTATTAGATAAAAAGGAACAAATTTTCGTAGTCAGCGATTTGAAAAAAGCATTTTTAGTAAGGCGGCGAAACATTGAACTGTATTTCCTAATTCCTTCCCAGATCACTGCGGAGTTTCCAGTCATTGTTCGCCAACTCGACGTAGTCACGAGCAGAGATTATTTTTCTTTCAAGAGTTGGTTTCCAAATTCACGAAATAGTCAGTAAAAGTTACTATTTCAGTTTTTTTCTTCGCGGCTAAATTTAACTCTTTTATTTCGAATAACGACTTTTAAAATAACGAAGAGCATTTCATCTTAACTGCGTACACTATTGAACTAAAGTGTTACTCTCCAGTTGTTTTTTTGTTCAGTTTCACATCAGGATACAGAATGGATAAGGACGTACAAAACCGAAGTAGGAAATATCTATCAATAGAGTTGCCACATTTTCAAACTGAACATAAGGAAGTTTTTGAAAATAACTGCCAAAATCGCCCCATAACGGTATCATCCACACTGTTTTTTAACCGTTATAGGACGATGTCTTGTATTTTCAAATAAATCTTAAAACACTATTAATACATGGCACACGTTTTATATTCATTCAGAAAAGTTTATGTATCAAATCCTTTACAAAATAGGTTGGAATGAATGAGAATTTCACGTTCACCCAAAAGTGGAGTTTTTCCCCCCAAGTGGCATGTTACACGCACATGCAAGGGACCTCTTTTCTTAGGTGGTGCACACATGGTAATGAAACTCAAAGGTGAAGCACAACTATCACAATACAAAGAAAGATAAAGAAAGGTTGCATCGCTCGCAAATAGTCCAGTATTAAGTAACATATAACCGAAGGAAGTTTTTTTTTCACGGGAGAGTCAAGCTTGCAAACACCAGCATTAAAAGTTAGGAAGAACTGACAAATAAACTGAAAATACTGATTGTGACTCGGGAACGATATTTTTACGGAAAATGTACTGATAACCTGTATATAAATGAATAAATTATATCAAATGCGTAAGACACAAGACTAGAGAAAATGTGGGAAACGTAAGGGAAACCCCGTAAAATTAGGGAGACCAACCCTGCCTGTGAATAGCACAATGCAAGGAGACGGGCTGGACGCTAATGAAAATTTCCTCCGAATACTGTATAGGTTTGCACTGGCCTGGACTACGTGCACACTAGAGTGCCACGTGCTACAGCCCCAATGAACTCGCACCGAATACAGACGATTTTCTTTCTGTACCATCAGCGAACTACACTGAAAAAAAAATGCGCAGTGAGTGCAGCATTAATTTACGAAATGTCTCCAAACACACTGTGAATTTATTTCCTAAAAACGTGAAAGTAAAATAATTTTTTTTTTTTGCGTATTTATAATATTGCTCGAAATATAAGTCAGGTTTGATTTTTAACGGCATATGCACTATTATATATCATACAAAAGTTTCTCTTTTGCATATCACAACTTTCTTACGGCTACATAATACCGAAAATTTCTCAAAGCGAAATTGCACTTTACAATTTGTTACATATTATTTTTCGAATAAATTTGTACTGTGATACTCGATATTAAAATTTCAAACTATTCTATAATTATAAGTTATCGTGATTCAAATGTTATCTACAGGACAGTAAACATCCATAGATGTACAATCGCATACTTCGCATTTTTTGTTTAAAGCTGAAATCGATAAGCACTCAATACAACAGAGGATGACAAGGCAAGATGGGGGGGGGGGGGTGCGAGGATATATATATATATATATATATATATATATATATATATATATATATATATATATATATAGAGAGAGAGAGAGAGGAGAGAGAGAGAGAGAGAGAGAGAAGAGAGGATGAAGCAACGGCTGACCACTGCATTAAAGATACGTTTCGAATACGCCAGCAATGACAGCTTCTTCTTATATTTGAAAGCACAGCTAAAATTTTGCACATACTCTTTCTGCAAGTCGGGATCTTCAACCATACCAACACTACTTCCCGCGAGGCCGAAATTAAAACGCTTCCCTCTTCTCTCGAATCCAAATGAAATCGCCCCTCCCCCTCCCGGACCTATACAATTGCCACCCGCGCATCTACTTCCTTTATGAAGGCGCGAATTTACGACCATCAAATAGACAAGCCGCTTAAAAATTAATTAAAAAAAGAAAGTCTCGTTCGATGGCGGCCTCTAGAATGTGGCAGATATAACAAGCGTTAAGGGTCGAAATGATTCATTCTAGTTTAAATGGTTGTATGCAGTTTGGTCAGCGGCGTAATCTACAACTAGAGACCTGCAAAATTCGCGTTATTATTTGGGGAGGACATGTTAAACTTCAAACACATATACCTCTGCAATAAGTTTATCATTGGACAATAATTTATGTGACACATCCTGAGTTACTCTGCACCAATAAAGGAACACTTCACAATTGTGTGCCCCTATCACGTGTAGTTCAGTCAGATAGGGAGTGTCTTCATGTCTATGCAGCAGCCAATGGAGAAACGACGCTGGCTCTAGTGCCTACAGTACTGCGAAGTTCAGCCTGATGCCAAATAATAACGCAATTTTGCATGTCCCTACTTAAAACTTTCGTCCTAATATAAACATAATTTGACTCAGTAAGGTTTATACATGATGTCCCATTCCAAACAAAAACCAGGTTTTCGTTAATAACGTAAAACTGCATACCAACCACACTTTTCTGAATGGAGAGGTACTTGCACCGCGTGGCGATTTCCACTAGCCCACAGACGGGACTTTTGAGAATTTACACAATGTGAACAATGAAACCAAATTCATCGGGATAGAAATTAATAATCCCAAATACTCGGATTTGCACGGATGAGTGTCTGCGCCCAGCAACAGTAAGCCACACGTTTCACTTGGCCAGGCGTGGAGTTCGTCGACGAGAGCTGGAGTACGCATGGAGCTTGGCTTCTCTTGCTGCACAAAGACAACTTCTTTATGTAGGCTATCCACAGTAAAGTGAGCACTTTAAGGCCCTTCTAGATTTTTCCTTTCGGCCAATTACTATATTTCCGTCACTTGCACTCGCACAGTGTATACATTTCACCACACTCAAAAGTTAACGTCTGGAGCTGTAATAAAATATATTTACTAGTGGTTAATGACTGCAGGGAGGGCTTTAAAAAGTGCTCACTTTAACGTGAATAGCCTATAACAATGCGGTTTCGTGAGGATGTCGCAGCAGTGACTTATATTGCGAGGCCAGTAGCATCATTGACAGTTTCCTGTGACGTCTGTAGACGGCCACTTTCATTCGTGTCCCCTTGGTTCCAAGTTTCTACGCAGCAGCCCAAATGGTGGGCTTACGCGCGGCATGTCTGGCTCCAAACTTTCCCCGGTACATCTGTTCACATGCCTTAATGTGGAGCGTCGAGTTTGGGCAATGTTGTTTGGGCACGATTGTCATTGCATTTCGCACTAAGCAAAATAGGTCTGCTGGAAATTTCGTTATAGTTATAGGCCGTTGACGGTAAAGTGAGCACTTTTTGAAGCTGTTTCATCAGACATAATAACCAATAAATACATTTCATTGTGGCCTCGGACTTTTGGTTCTGTGTATGGTGAATGTATGGCAGGGTTGAAAGAAAAAAGTAACTAGGGCTTCAAGTGCTCACTTTACCGTGAACTGCCTATAATAACAAACACCTGGATTCAGCTTGGAGTAGGGCACAGCATTACCCACCGGAATAAATTCGACTATGTGACATAGTGAAGCTCCATTAAGGAACTGCAAACCCCTATAATGTATACGAACTTTTCTGCGCCAAAATATGTTTAGAAAACGCTGGTGAAATTAGTCGATTGAGTCACGGAACACTCTGAATTTATTTTTGCATAGTCATACTGCTAGTAAATTATATTACGTAGAGAAAACCTCTCAAATCACGCAACCAGCCGCATAGGTTGTTAATTATGAATTGAGACCTTAAGAAATCAATGTTTAATAAAATAAACGTAAAAAAATAACTTTCCAAACCACCCTTTTATTTATAAATGCAATAAAAAGAGTAAAATAATTAAAACCGTTACAAAATTTGTATAACTTTTAAGATGTGGACGAACAGCCGTAATAAACTTTACTACAAATTAATGTGTTTGTATCAATTTATATTTAATATATAAAAGCTTGGCGCGAATAGTCAAGAGCCTTACGCAAGATATATGCTTACTACGCTTACGCAAATGTGGTATAAGTTCTATATTGCGCCAAGATTTTATATACTACATATAAATTGATACAAAAATTTGTAGTAAAGTTTATTACGGCTGTTCGACCACATCTCACAAGTTCTACAAATTGTATAACTATTTTTCTCTTTTTAGTACATTTATAAATAAAAGGTTGGTTTAATAATAAGCTAGTTTTGAGAACCGTTTGCCGCTACAGAATAGGGCACGCACACAACAGCAGTGACGCTTATAATCTCCATTTCACTGTTGCTCGATTCCATAAAACAAACTCAATACGACGTTTACTGCGTGTAGTTTTAGAGTTCCTATGGCCACCTTCCGGCTCCGTCATCAGATCAGCTGTCTGGTAACTTAATATCGTATTGTCATGGGAACTACACATGCGTGCGAATTTCCAGCTCAATTGGATAACGGGAAATGGTTTAAAATCGACTTGCAGTATTTCACCCGAACGTACAAACAAGTTAAATAAAAGCTAGTGAAGATGTCACCACCTCTGCTTGCACGTACTTAATGGGTAAGCGTCCAGTAAAGTTGGTAACGACGGACGGAAAGCAGTTCAATGTCCTAACGCTGAGTTGAAAGTGTCCGGTAAACATACGTGAAAACTGTAATTATTTATTTTGCTTTCTGGGTTTTTTTTATAGCGCATGTAAGTGTACAACTAAGCGAATTTGTGAAATGTTAACTTTTGTAATCATTTCGCAGTTTCAACTGACCGACGCACGAATAAAATTATCAGGCCCCTGGCAATGCTAGTTTTACATAAGGCGGAAGAATACACATTGTGGATACTAGTAGATCTTAGGGCTTTCGAAAAGTGCTCAGTTTACTGTGAACACGCTGTACCACTGTTCACGCTGTAGTTCTCCGAGAATAAAAGAAATTGGTTTAGGGACATAAAACGGATTTTCTATCCAACTTTCTGGGCTCCGATAGTCAACAACCAAACTGCGCGCGTTTCGTCAACTACAGGGAAATGAACGGGAGTGCCCGTGCATGATATCGCTGTCTGGTATAGGCTGCTCACGATAAAGAACACTTTTGAAATCAACATTAGAAAAATGTCCCTGCTCCTACCTGTATGTGTTTCAACGCCCGCACTGAGTGGCATACGCCCAGTAAAGTCGGTAAGGATAGAGGGGAAAT
Organism: Dryococelus australis; assembly: GCA_029891345.1. Taxonomy (NCBI): domain Eukaryota; kingdom Metazoa; phylum Arthropoda; class Insecta; order Phasmatodea; family Phasmatidae; genus Dryococelus; species Dryococelus australis. Next base: position 35,042,299 of record CM057008.1, read on the forward strand.
AGTTCCATATATTATCGTCGAATAAAGTCTTATGTAACCATTTGTAGTAAGTGAAATTATTACCTCCGTCTTCTGTTTTAATGCATCGAAGTGTGAAAATATTAGAACAGTTTCCACAGTTTCACTTGACCGACCCATGAGGCCCAGAGCAATGTTAATTTTACACAAGGTGAAAGATTACACTATGATCTAAAGTGCTCATTTTACCGTGAACAGCCTATATCGATCTGTGTGAACGTGACCTTTGTCAGCACGCGGTCAGTGAAGCGCTGCAAACGCAAAGTCGTGCGCATGACGCCATTACATCAGGATGAAGCAATTAGCAGTTCTATAACTAATTTAAAAAAATGCTTAGAACTATTGAAGTGGAAGAGCATCGCTTCCCGCATGGAAAAAAAAAAAATTGCTGGATGAAGTCTGCTTCGCTCGATTAATGTTCCTGTCGTAGTCTCCATTACGCCGCCTGGAAGAAAAACATCGCCACTTTCTTTTTGGCAATAAAGGTAGCAAAGCTGTGACGGTTCAAGAAATGTATTGCTTCGAACTCTCTCGAGCAAAAAAATTGCGGTACATCTTCCAAAATAAATTGTGGTATAAAATAAGAAGAAATTCAAGATGCCGGGTAACCCCACACCCCTCCTCCAAGTTTACGAAAGAACCTAAGTCATGGTAAAAAAAAATCTGCTGTTACAGCTATTTAAAAAGAATTCAGCAAATCAAAATATATAAACACAGATGTGTGTACCGACGGGATGTGCGAAATTAACACCAACACTCGCTACATCATATCAGTTTGAACAATGACGTATCGAAATCGGACGAAGTTTAATAACTGTACATAAAGTAAATAAAGTTTTCATCGTGTGACAAGTTGTTCCACCGAAAACTCTATACCTGCTTGCATGCAGGCTCTGATAGCAGGTCTTCTAGACGCTTCCGTCGAAGCTTATACGTAGGGATAGGAATATTTCGCGAGTTCAATGACCTGTAGGTTAGACTCCTCAATCCTCTGCATACTGGAACGTCAGCTGTGTGTTCATTGGCTGTTGCCCCACACCTGGCAGTTATGGGATTCGCAAGGTGTTTCCTTGCAAGTCTGCTATTGGCTCAGAGGCGTGCAGGGCGGGTCTAAAGACGTGCGAAGGTGACTTCATTGTATATGTTGACGTCTATCTTGTACCGAAATGAATTCGCGAAATTTTCCTATCCCTTATACGGAGCATTATATCGTGACACAGAGGGTTTACGTACTGCGATATAAGAACAGTTCAAGACATAAAATCAGTACATTGCAACTACAGAAATGTATAAAGCTACACGAGGCAAAGTGTTCAGTTCCGGAATGGATGCCCTACTTTGCCACGGGGTTCAGACTAATGACCACCCGAAAATTACATCGGCTATTCTCGGTCGCGACTTTCGATGAAGAGAAGAGAGAAGAGAATCCGTCCAAGCCTGCGACACGAACATCTAGTCGCCCGCCGCTAATGGCAAGCAGCGCCCTGGTGTAATTCCGGGTACTATTTTTACCACGAACCAACCCGCGGGACAAGAGATGAGGCGAGCCAATAGCCGAGGGCAACGCACAAAACACAAAATAACTATAGGTTGTTCACGGTAAAACGAACACTTCTGAAAGTCATGCTTACGACCTACTTGTACGCACGTTGTGTATTCTTCCGCCTTATGTAAAATTAACATTGCCATGGACCTCATTACTTTATCCATGCGTCGGTCAAGTGAAACTATTATAATAGTAAATATATTGAACAAATCTGCTGATTTTTACACTTCGATGCATTAAAAAAAAAAAAAAAAACAGAAAGCGGAAAAAATAATTTAAGTTATCACAAATGGTTACCTAACACTTTTTATTCGACGTTAAAATATGGAACTACTTTCAAGCCATCGTTACCAACTTTACTGCGCATGTCACTCAGTGCGCCACTTTAAATAAATGCAGGTAGGGGCAGTGAACTTTTTTTCTAAGGTTGACATTATCGTGAACCAATCACGCAGCAGGCATGTCATGCATACCCGCTAAGCTGTACAAGTCGTGTCGTGCTGGGAAATTCATGGAGTTAAAGAGCTAGTAATAAGAGCGATCAAGGCGTTGAGTAAACAACATGCAAGCACTCGCATAGCGTGACTATATCACATTTTCCAGAGGACTTGTTATCATGGATTTGGGGACCCGGAACTATCGCGTACCAGTTTTATTTGGTAACAGGTTAGTTAGATTACTAATGGCCTGTATTACGACCTCTAGATAAATGTGTGGAATAGCTATTCCATAGATAAGCTATTTGATGGTAACCTGTATTATGAACATTCCATTGGTTACGTTATCATTTAGATGAGTACGCCAAGGTTTTGGTTCGTTACTGTGTATGTTGGCAATAAAAGTCACAATATTTTTGGTGTAATGGCTTATGTTCAGTTGTCAGTAATGAGTGCGAGATGTGTTTTGATTAGTATATATGTTAATGCTTCTTTAGCAAAGCTTGCTTGACCTCCATACAATTTATCATAATGCACGAGACTCGGATTCTTACCATTCAAGATTGAGTTTAATGGGTCAAGTGAAACTGTGAAATTATTAGATAAGTATTGTTACAATCTGCAGCTGGCGTCGGAAGATTAAACACCACCACCTGGTGTTTGAGACACCATTTTGAAGCTTATCTTAAAGGTATAAATGTGCTTGTGTACCACTTGAAGTCTTAGATAGTTTAACCCACTGATAACAGTTCTAGTTGGCCATAACTTGAGGCCATAATACACTATTTTGCACCAGCTGGTAGTTACCTTCTGAACTGATGTGTAACTAGAGGTCGTAATACAGGCTCTAAGAGTTTCAAGTACGACTTTTTTTATTTTCGGGACGAACCGACATTAATCTGACTTTCAGCCAGTGGTCCGCAGGGTTTAATGGCCAATTAATCAATCAATTATTAATCAATTTTTTGACATATGTGACTTCATTTTGAGATAATAAAAATAATATTTTTACGAAATCTCCGCTACCAAATAAAATAAAAAATAAGAAAAAAATTGGGTTTTGCTGTATTGGGGACACGGCCGTGTGTTTTGCGTGAATACGTCTACGTTGACGCACTCGGACGCCTTGATTTTTTTTTTTACGTTCCCGGCACCGCTTCACTCGATCATATGGGGTTTTATGGGTATCACTGGATTGCTTTACAGATGCTCGTTTCAACCGCATACGATTTTTGTATTTCGACTTGGCTTTTTGACGAGTATAGTCCGAAATTGTGTTAAGTTTTCTTAATTTTTTTACATTAAACGCATACAATTTCACCATAACCACACCACACAAATGTTTTTATACACGCAATCGATTGACCTTGACGAGAACTGTCTACTGGAACTTAAAACATTGTAGCTTCTCCAAGGCAAAAGTTAAACTACGCGGCAGTTATGAGTCGCGGCGAAACGAACTCAAAATTGCGCAATTCTCACTCAACGTAACATATTCTTTGATCCTTTGGCAATCGAGTGGTGTAATTGAATTTTGAATGTGGGCGATAGATTCAGAGCTGCAATGCCAAACTGTATCCCCCGATTTTGTTAACATCGGATTTTCTGGATTGCCTCCCACTATCGTTGCAAATTTAAAGACGAATTCACGTCAAAAAACTAACCAAGGGAGACAGAAAATAATGGTTTTGCTCCATTTTAAGACGTGATAAACGAAAGGTGTTTTTTTTTTTGTTCAGAAACACGGAAAAGAAAATGGCGTATGGAAGAGAACAATTTATTAGTCCTTTCAGTTAGTGTCCTATATCTGAGACGTCGCACAGGAAGTGTTTTATTGGTCTGCAATGTTTACAGAAGACAGCGTCCGGTGAACAGGTCACTCGAGTGTGGGAGGAATCACTCGTCGTATAGACTACCGGACGTTCCGCTCCGCGACGAAATCTAACAACAAAAAAGTTATATACACGTGTAGGTCATGAAGCTCCCGTCACAGAGTTCAAGTGACGGAAATGCAACAAATGTTTTTTTTTTTTTTCACGAACGGTTTTCAGCGAATACGTGGATTACGTGGCAATCATCTCACTGTACCACATTTCATACAGTACCATCTCATTGCTCAGTACACAATTTCTGGTAACTGACTTACCACGTTCTAAATTCTAATCAGAGGAAAACTACTGATTGTTTCACTGAAAAAATTTCACTGACTGAATTAGTGACGTGAAACAATTTCAATGATTCAATAAGTGACAGTTTACTGCGGTGGCGAATTAAATATTGTTTTCATTGAATGTAGCCAAATAATTACTTGAAATTAACATATTTACAATAGTTTACTTTTTATATTGTGCAATTTACCGTAATTTAAAACAGTAAAAAAAAAAAAACCTCGGTGTTGGCCGGGATTGAACTTGCACACCCTTCCACTATAAAGCCATTGCCTTATCATCAGAGCCAGGTTTAAATAATAAGAGGAAAAAACATGTCTTATAGTTTTGCTGTGACTACGTGTAATTTGAAATTGTATGCTCTTATTTTTCGTGTTTGGTTTGATTGGTACCGTTAGGATTGTTAAAACGAATAGTATATATGAGTGCACTCTTTTCGCCACATTATATGCAGTTTAAACCTTCAAACTGAGCGCTGTGACGATTACATGGAAACGGAAGACGTAAAAACGGAATGAAAGGCTAAGTGTTCATATTACCTCGTAAAATGGTGTTTTGAAAGACGAAACACATTTTATAAAGTATTTTGTATTGGTTTTATTCGTTTAGTCGTTGTTACTTCACTTGATACACGTTAAATAAACGACTGATGAATCAGTGGGAAGTGTCACTAAATCAATCAGTGAAGAAAATATGGCATTTTTTCACTGGTTCATCAGTTATATTCACTGAAGTGACTGTTGTATCAGTCAGATACGTTTGACTGATTGAAACAGTGAAATTCTCACTGATTCAGATTTAGAGTGCACTCTTATTGGAAGATGTGCCATTAGCGGCACGACATGACGTTGTAGCAGCAGGATGGGGAACCTCCACACTAAGGTTTCACCGAGACTAGTACAACCACGATCAAAAATGTCTAGAAATATGAACAGGATGAGTCATCAGCTCTGCAACAAACGGCCCACACATTTTCGGCATCACTCTACCTATAATTCATTATTTTCTGATTGGACGATCCAGTTTTTCCCTCGCATCATAATTTGCAGACAAGTCACAAACGCCCTGCTTCAAAGTATCATAATCCTCATTGGCCTAATGAAATGGTGTAGTGTAATCTATTCAAGGTTTCATCACACTTTTCGAATTAAACGTTTGAAAAATCACACTATGTATGACGTGTTACGTTGTTTCCTGAATATGTTATCAATCACAAGCGTTTTATACTTCTGTTAACATAAAAATATCTTATTATTGTTTATTTTGTTAACTACATACATTTAAATACTTAATTTGTAATTACATAATATGAATAAAATCAGGGAGAAGATAGGCGTGTTGGTAATACCTAGTAAGATATAGTTCTATGGCAAATTGCTATTAAAATTGAGAGCGCACAAATGCGGTGCGCTATCTCTGGTGTGATTTTCTAGTTAAGTCTTGTTTGCACTAGGCGGAGGAACAACCTGAAGGTAGAACTTCAGCAGCACTTCAGAAAATTTGAAGTAACCATTACTCGACTGTAGCTTCATATAGACTATTCACGGTTAAAGTGAGCACTTTCGAAAGCCCTTTCATTTAGAATAACAGTCAATAAATATATAGCTGTTCCGCGACTCCGTCCGCCTCTTGAAATGATATCCATCCTCTCCTTCCCAGAATATAAGTGGATATTGTAAAGCGTCGTATGGTCGAAGTGTGTCTTGTATGGTACGAACTGTTTGTCTATTGTTTGAACGTGGTATTGCTGTTTTTTTCTCTTTAAAATCAACAAACATTTCCTGCAAGTATGAGTAAAATCGGCCCATAAATATAGAAGTTAGACTCCAGCGCCACCTATCGGAGTGAAACAAAACTAAAAACCTTACTCGCCACCTCGATAACACGATTATGGTGTGAATATGGTCTCAATTGATCCAGTGGTTTATCAGCGATGATACGGTTTAGTCACGCACAATGGATTTTACATACAAAGAAGATTGTAGCCTAGACGTTACGTTTCGATTGCGGTGGAATATATACAATGTGTTTATTACTTACATTGCAATATTTATTTGAAAATTTTGTTAAAGGGCAAAAAAAAAAAACCTGAAATAAAAAAGTAACTTGGGCCTCAAAAGTGCTCACTTTACCGTGAACAATCTATGCATGCATGACAAACAGTAACGAAAGAAAACTATTGGGCATGTGTACAGAATGTTGAGTCCTAGCAGTTAACTTTTCCCTCAATAAATCATCATCTCTAAAGATCTATGTATTTGTCACTGTAAGGGTTAGTATGCTTTTCTCTGTTCACAAGGAGACGCCACACAAAACATGCGCATTTTATTCTTTTTTTTTTTTTTGGAGCTTTGCACATCGTTTGGAAGCATTGACAGAATGACTCTCTGACTCTACACACAGGCCAGTAGATGCATCTCATTCTGAAATAAATTTTCTACGCGCTTGGCGAGGCCAGGAACCAGCCTCCCTTTTCCCTCGGTCACTTGCTGCGCGATCGTAAATTTCTTTCCGCTGCCCCGCCGGCGTCTAAACTGTGACCGAAATGTGATGTATTACAGCGGGGCTACGCGGTAATGGTGGTTATTTATCACCGTTTACCGACACCTCGAGATTAATGTCGCGGGCGGGGGAGGGGGGATAAAAATAAAAATCCTTTCGGGACGGCGGTCTGCGCGCCAAATTAACACTGCCAGCACTGCACAAATGTGATGAAAAATGGTCGTTCGAGGTGGGAGACGCGAAGGGACAAGTGCCTCCCATTAGACGCGCGTTTTCGGCGAGGCCATTTTCTTCCTCGATTTGGCTGCACGCGTTTTCACAATGCGCATGCGTGTTCATTACTGCTTATGGGCTGTTCACGATGAACTGAGCATCTCTGAAAGCCCCGCTCAAGATCTGCTTGTATGGTCTATTAGTGGCATCTTCATACTTTCTAATCAAACCTTTGAATGAGCGGTTTTTAATCTGAATTTACCATATTGATGATGTATGCTTGGCTGCCGTGATGTGCGGAAGCAGTTTACCATCTTCATCTTGAGCAAATGTTACAGTAGTTTTTAAGTGCTAGTCTATAACTGCCTCGTGCTTGGAACAACATTCAAATAAAAAATAAAAACATCAGCCTCCACCTTACGATATGTACACGTGTGCAAAGTTTTTGATTCATTAGAGTCCTCAAATTTCAAAAGAGAACAATGCGATGTACTACTACAGAAACAAGCTTTCGAGGAAATATTTCTTAGCTGTCACACGCTCCAGTTTAAAACGACTTCATTTGGCGTCTGTCCAACCCACTTCCGTGCATCTGGTTTTTTTTTTTTTTTTTTACGCTTGCCTTGTAAATATAACCGAGCTGTGTGGAAAATATATTGAAACATTCTAAGCATGAAGCCAACCTTAAGAGCACATTCTTCGTTTCCTGTCAACTTTTAACATGGAATTAGTCCTATTGAACAACACGTGGTTTAGTACATTAATAAATGTAATTTTCCAGTTTCCGTATGGTAATGATCTGCAAGGTGTTTAAATAATTTAATACCAACTGCCTACAAACAACGATTACTTATTTAATTATATCCAATATTATATATTGCTATGCAGAAATACTTTCATTTTTCGCGCCTTTTGTGATCGTCTGCAGTGTTTTACAAACTACATACAAAAAGCTGAGACCCGTTTTTATTTTGAAGCTAAAGAATAGTGTTATACGCGCGGTCTTTAAGGATGCTTCAAAAACTTTGTATTTCCTACAAACGATTCATTTTTTTTTTGTTCATATTATAACTTTCAACAGAAGGTACGAATATATTCTGTTTTTTTAATTAATAAAATGTATATTTTTTTAAATATTATTTTTACATATTAAAAATAATAACTCATAGGACGAACCGTTTAGTTTTAGAAAGTAGTTTATAACATTGTCCTTGTAAAACAAAATCATTGTTTTTTTATTAAATAGTTCACATCCGAGTAACATATAGCACATTAACTGCATCTGAAAGCAATATGAGATGATTGCTTTCACGTGTAATGCGTGTCCTATTATCACTGTTAAGTGAAAAGATAAGATGTTATTAAAAGTTGAAATCAACATGACATAAGTGCGCTTCTCGCAAACCTCTGCCGGCTTCAGCTCGGAGGAAGTCCGGGTTAGGCTGGCGAAGGATCTGAAAAAGTACGTTGATACTCGCCTATTTCTCTAACATTTGCCGGCAATCCTTTAACTATACTGAATAAACGCATACGGTCGGTTTTGTGGTCGAACAACCAAAATCTAGGTTTCAATTTTTAAGTTTCAACCATTACTGATTTCCTTCAGCAATATATTAAATTTTTAAAAATTAACTGATGATATCTAATAAATTACAGGCATTTCGAGTGTTATTTTTTTTGTATCAACGTCTTTTTCGAAAAGCACGTTTTAAAATTTGGGCACCAATTTTTTGCTTCAAAATAAGTAATGAATTTCTTAAGGATACGAGAAGAATAAAAATTGGTTAACTTGAGCACATGTGGCAAGCATATCTCTAATGCAAAGTTAAATTATCTGCACTCATCTTTCCTCTACAATAAATGCCTCAACAATCCCTAATTATCAAGTCCAAAGAAGCAAGGACCCCATACACAATAACACGTACATAAACACACACATACATACATAATCTTTTTTTATAACGGGGAGGAAGTGCTGCAAGCTACAAAAAAATTGTGGTCGTTAGCAAAATTATGTTGTGTTCAGTCACAAAAAAAAATTGGTAGGGTGAATCCTCACACAATTTTTGGTGTGAATATATGTCAAACAGCTCGTAACAACACTTACTTCGTGATTAGTTCATTTGATTCGATTGTAATTTTTTGGAATAATAACTGGAGGGGAAAAGTGCAGGAAACCCGTTGAGCGACTAGATTCTACTATATCTATTATTAAGAATAGAACCACATTATCCATCACAGCAGTTAAAAAGAAAGAGTATCGCGATTCTGATGAGCGAAGCCCATTAATAAAAACACTAAATCAAACATTATAACCGGCCCAGACAACAAAATGTTGATCCGATTCAAACATGGCTATGGTTGATATATGCCGTCACTGACTCGACGATAGTCTAACTTTGGTTTTAATATCATGATAATAAAATTAGCGTGCCACGCTACAACTGTTAAAAAACGTTGGCTTCTTTTGCCGCAGAAAATAATTTGTCTTCACAATACCAAAGCTACTTGTCAACAAACTAACACATACAATTCACTTGGCACCAGATAGCTAAACATCTATGCTGTAACTTGTGTTCATACGCTATTAAAATATGGTGCGGAAATATTACATCCAATAAGTATGGCCGCCCGTTTTTCGCGGGAACGATTTCACGACAGGCTGTGTTTCAAAACACTTTCGTTCAGAATGACTTATGTGGCTACATCATTTGACTTGTTACACGTCTTATGTGTAGAGACATGACAAATTCGCGGATTTATTTCGGAATAAGCTAGAATTCAAAACACGCGAGTTCATAAAACTTCAGGCACTGGTCCACGCGGTGTTTGGCACTTTCTGGAGAAGACTGTCCCAACCGTCACCTTCCACTGTGAGAACAGAAAACCATTGTGCAGTTGGTATCGGCATACCTGTACATAAAACTGTACAGTCTAGTCTGCAGGTCATCGAACTCGCGAATTTTTCAGGTGTCTACTTAGGTGTCTACGCGTGCATCACGAACAGTCAGTATCGGAGAAACGTAATTCTGATTGGTTCACTCATGTGTAGCCTATTCACGGTAAAGTGAGCACTTTTGAAAGCCCTCTCATTTGGAATAATGGTCAATACATACATTTTATTTTATCCTTAGACGTTAACTTTAGAGTGCGGTGGAATATACACACTGTGTTTATTACTTGCATGGCATATTTTAAAAAGGTGGTTAAATAATAAAACATGGTTGGAAGGAAAAGGTAACTGGGGCCTCAAAAGAGCTCACTTAACCGTGAACAGCCTATAGCAGACAATCTTCACACGACAGACGGCCAATAGCTAAGGAAGGCTGCAAGTGTGCATGTAGGGCATTGAAGCCTAGCATGTGCGTAAATCTGTATTTCGACCACTCACAAGCGAGCAGCAAGGGACAAATTACACGCGTCCTGTGGCGTCAGCTGCCAAGCACAAGCTACGTTTTACTGGTGAAGTGTAAACAACAGGGTCAAACACACAGTTAACGCCAGCTTACCTTGCAACAAATCACCACACGCCACTGCTCAGCCCCCCCCCCCTTCACCGCCCAAATAAAGGTACGCAAGAATCGTGCAGAAATATTACACCTAAGTAAGAGATTTGCTCGAGTACTCCAAAAAGGAAAATCGTGTTACGAAACGAACAAATCGAGAACGCCGCAATGCAAGACAGGTTAAACTGGTGTTGCAGCTTTCAGAAGCCATTCCACACTCTGAGACGAAAAAAAGACAGTTAACCGAGACGTGACTGGCCGGCCAGGCGAGTTCTATTCACGGCGAACAAATTACTTCAACTCGAGAAAATAATTACAATCCTTTCACGGTAAACTGACCACTTTAAACGACCTGCTTGAAATCATCTTGTATCCGCAACGTGCATACTTCCGCCAAAGGTAATATTAATATTGCCACGTTGTCAAGCGAAACTGGAAATATATTCGCTTGTATGCATTAAAGAAAAACAAGTGGGGAGTGAACCCAGGGCGGGGCAACGACCTCCGAGTCACGGGCTTTCCAACTGGGACCCGTAGGTGCCCGTCATCCCCTGACATGATATGAAATGAGACCCTAGGATGGAGCGGTGCTGTAATGCGAGGGCGGGGGAAACGGGAGTACCCTGAGAAAACCAGCCGGCAAGCGGCATCGTCCAGCACGATTTCCACGTGCGAAAATCCCGGAGCGAACCCGCCGGGGATCGAACCCGGATCGCCGCGGTGGAAGGCGAGCGCCCTAGCCGCTGCGCCACCGCTGCCCCACTTGTACGCATTAAAAAACGGCAAACAAAAGAAAAGTTTACCTAGGACTTTTTATTCAACATTGAGACACACAACTACTTTCGCTCCGTCGTTGCCAACTTTACTGGTGGGTGGAACACCGTTTTTCAAAGGTTGGTTTCAAAAGTAGTCAATTAACCAATAACTGCCTGTAACTATTACACGTCATATTTTGCACAGGAGAATTAGACGACTTAAAATAATGACGATTCATAGACCATGGGAGCCCAGTTACAAAGTTTCCGTTTAAAAGTGGAAATATTTATGAAAATGTACAGTCAAGTAATACATGGAAACGCTATCTGTAATGACGAAAAACGAAACTCTGCGCTTCCCCATAGTGGTCATAACATTTACTGTGATTGCATGTAAGAAAATCACAGTAATAATCTAGCACATCAACTTTATCATTAATTTTATTTACGTCCGTTTCAGCCGTAAATGTTTGTGACAAATGGACGCACATAAAACAAATTATAAAAATTATTTCCTACATTAATATTAAAATTTTCTTGCAAGAAAATCATAGTAAATATGACGATATTCCACGGCGAAGATTAATATTGCAAATTTTGCTTTCCGGAGCAGCCAAAACGGAAATGCGCTTAAATTTGGTTAAAAATGCGGACTCTATCGATCGATTAGTTTTTTTTTTTACATTAAAAACGTATATTTTAGTAAAATATCTTATGTTGTAATATATATTATACATACATACATATTTATTTATATTCTTTCATAACAGCATAATTCGCATTTTTCTGACAATTTTTATGGCATCGGTACTACTTTTTTACAAGTTCTTTACATTTTACAGTCGAATGCAGTGCTCCATAGGCAGTTGCTATACTTCAACCTTGAGCGGCAAGGCAGCGTCGCTGCGGACCAGAATAGCGTCGAGTGGCGACGAAACTGGCCAATTGGAGCGAAGTCAGCGGACTGCGAGCATAGGTGCAGTGAAGGGAGAGACTAGCAGGCGGGAATATTGAACTGGATTCGCGAGTGCAAGACGTTTCAAATGACGGCAACAGAGCATGAATTAATAATGAGTGTGCATTAATAGATCACAACAGTATAGAGACATTGCGGAGGACTTTAATTAGAATTGAGATAAACACTAAATATTACGTTCCTGAGAATAATAAGAGTAATAGTGGAGACGTATAGCCTAATGTTACACATAATATCAGTGTGAATAATTTAAAATCAAATCCAGATATTTTACTTTCATTAAGACATCCATCTTTGGCGAACTCTGAAATCTTGCAACATCTGCGTATTAATATAACGTTCACATTCCTAAAAAGCTCGTGTTTTCAAAGGCTGTTTACGATAAAGTGAGCACTTTTGAAATTAACCTTAGAAAAGTGTCAATCCTCCTAACTTCGTATATTTTAACGCAGGCGCCGAGTGACATGCTTTCAAAAGTGCTCATTTTACCGTGAACAGCCTATACTTGCTTGGTACACGGCGGCAACGTCAATTTCGCATACGGCGGAAGGATACAAAATATGGAAAGGCAGATCCGAAGCTGGGATTTCAAGCGCGCCATCCGTGCAACTTGCCGCATGAGCAGAACGCCTCAGCCAATGAGGACACCTCGGCTGGAGATACGACGGGGGTCGCGGCGTCTTCTCCGGGTGCTCCCGACGCAGTGAACATAGCCGACTCTCGCCCTTCCGCATGGAACAAACACGAGAGAGTGAGAGAGGAAGGGAGGCGGCTGCATTAATTAAACGGGCGGACGGGCTGGCGGGGACAATGAGCCAGGGCGGATTGCAGCAGACTATCCCCTCCACCCCCACTAGCACACACGTCACGGGCGCGAGCCACTAAAACAACCCCCTCCGCCGCGGTGGCAGGATATTAAACGCGCCGGCCGCATTCCTCGCCCCCAGCCGGCCGCTATCATTATACACCAAATTTACAGCTTATATAAAACGGTTTAGAGGGCGAGTGTCCGGATAAATCTCCTACCCCCCGCCGCTCTTCAACCCCAGCGCGCGACGGGGTGGGAGGCGCACACAATGGCGCCGCCGCTGTCGCCTCTTCGACCCTTCAGACGTGCCAACACTTCTTCCGCCCCCGCCGCCCCCGCCCGGGGGCAGTAACTCACGCGACGCAAATATCGGCGAGGCCTTGGCCAAGTTCCCGCACGGCCAATGAAAAGTTTTCTGGGTTGCCCCCTCCCCCCCCCCCACCCCCCGTGAGCCTGACCACAGAACCTTCATTCGACCACGCCCTTTTCCGGAACAGCTGAGCAACAACCAACAAGCATGCAACTTCCGGTTTGATTACGAGGGGCAACGTTGCCACGAAATATCAAAAACAAAATTTCCCGGACTTCTTCCGGTCTTTATTCCGCACTAAAAAAATATATATCAAATGATAAACGTACTTCCAAGTATCTGAGCTTAAAATAAAAAATAAAAAAAAAACTAAAAGAAAAAAACAACAGCCCATGGAATTTGGGATACATCACAAAAGTCAGATCTCGCCGACAATTAGAAAAAGAAAATCACTGACATAGTACCGAATCAACCAACTTGCGCGTTTTTATATTTAAAAAGTGTAGTGCCCAAAACAAACCAGTACACACAAAATTTCATTCGAAGTTATCAACTAAATTTGTTCTTAACAAGGCACCCACTAAATATGTTCTTCGCAAACCATCCACTTAATTTGTTCGGCAGTTGTTAAACTACGCAGGCAACCAGGCAATAAGCACTTCTGCAGAAGAATTTTTGATAAATTTAAAATTTAAGATGTTCAGAACAATCACAGTGTCGTTCTACGCTTCGTTCGCAAAAAGGCTTCTTCGAATAGCCAGTTTTGTAGAAGTCAGAAAACCAGGCACATTCAGTCGATCAAACTAATGGCAAGAAGTGGCTGTTTTTTTTAAATAATATCCTGTTCAAAAACCAGCACATATCCTTGGTACGTCATCACAGAGTCCGAGCTTCGTGACCTCCCAGGTATTAAAAGGCAGCCCCAAAAATTTCTGGACCCTCAAATTGTTTACGAGTAACTCCGTAATTCATAGTTACACAATCCAGATTTAAACATCTTTTAGACTCCAATAGAGTTTAGTGCCTCACCTAACCTAGTTTAAACTTATACGTAATTCGGCTGCGAAGGTTTATTTTTTTCGTTTTGGGGAAAAAAAAAAAACAACTAAGTTTTAACGCCCTTGGATTCAGGAAAACTCAGCGAAACTAATATGGCAGCTACCAGTGTGCTAACGAGTCCAGCACTTACACAGATTCAGTCCATATAGAACATTCTATACGCTATGGGAAAGTGAGCAGTTTCGAGGCCCTGGTTACTTTTTTCCAATTAGCCATTTTTTTTAATCCTCCCACCACTTGTAAAGTATATAATGGCGTTGCAGCTTATATGTGACAGCAGGAACACCCGGAACATTGTAATATAGTCACCCATTAATATACCAGATGTAACTTCTACAGGCAGGGTTTAACTGATAGACAACTGGAAAATACAGGCTGAAGCTAATTAGAATACAAAACCCACACTGCAATATGATTAAAGAAACAGCCATACACAATCAGATCAGTAGATTACCTGTATGTGACCTGAATATCCAAAGTTTAGTACAGCTCCAACAGAGCTATACATATGTTACCCTTTAATGAAACGTTAGAGGATTCAAGAAATATAACTACGTGTACTTTATTCAAATCAAAAACGCCCACAGGTGAAGTGGAAATTTTAATGCAGAAAATACTTTTACTCAATTTAAATAAGACTTCCGCCCTCATATTGTGATTCAAGAACATACGAAAATCAGCGCGTAGCTGCTGTACAGAAAAATCGTGTTTTCACCTCTTTATGCCTGTTAAAATAACAACTATGCAGACACTGTTGAAAAACACGTGCAGCTACTAACGTAACGAAGTTTTATATCACTTCACCGCTGGACCAACGGTCACTGGGTATGGCGGTGGAAAATACCTTGCACATAATACGCATTATTTACGTTGACATGCTCTCTGGCCACCCCTCTGACGGCGTCAGCTAACAACATTAAACTGAGCATACTTGCTGGGGTCAACTTCACATTAAACATAATAATTACACCATTTTAGGCGGAACCCAGGCCTACTTGGTCGGTTACCTTTAAGACCCACGTAAAACAAAATGGTGACTAGAACATTCGCTCGCCACCCGTCATCGGCGTCGGTTACAATATTCAAATTAGCACGTGTAACAAAACAGGGTGTATTTCTTATGATTATAATTAAAGCAATGTTATCAGACGTCGCCAACAAACAAATTTGTACGTAAACGTTACTCAAAACTTTACAATATAAAATAATTACGTAACATTAAACATATGGTTAATCACACCTCAGCTGCTGCGTGTACCTTAATTAAGATGTAGAATACAATAAAATTACTGAATAACAATCTTACATGTGGGACACGTAAGAACAATTACAATTTTCATAATATAAACATGGGTGTACTCAGATCTCATATTTGCATACTACTTCAAGGTTAAATGTATGTAAATATTATGCGCCATATAACCAGACGTTACACACTTTTTAAACTAAATACTGACATGTAAGCAATGAACACTGCGTATATATTTCACCGAACTCGAAACTTAACCGCCTAAGGCTACAATTCAATATATATTTATTGACGTTCCAAATCAGAAGGGTTCGTAAAGTGCTCACTTTACCATGAATAGCCTATATCGCACAACATTCAAGAACACGGAGGTGAAACCGGAGCTTTTTAAGCAAACTCCAGCCGCACGCGCCAGCAAAATGGTGTCACCGGACAGTAACAATTCGGAACGCCGTCTGCCAATCAGACACAAGGCCCGTTCCCAAAACCTCGCAAAGCCATAATCGGTTAATGAATACGCCCAAACGCCATTTCGCAACTGCGTATTTAAATATTATCTGATTCTAACGTCAATGTCTACGACCGATCGACACTCCCGCATTATTTCTGCAGTAGCGCCTGCCAGCGCTGCAAACTACACTTCCTCTAGAGACAATGGGTTGCCTACTGGCAAGGGAGGGACTGCATATGCAGTTGAGGGCATCTTCACTGACCTGCCCATGCGTTCCCAGATATGGATTTATTATGGTTAGGGAAGCCTGTTTATCGCAAAAAGATTTGCGCGAAGACTAATACTCCGATGTCCTGTGGCATATGAGCAGCACTACTTTGGTTACTGGCCATGTGTCATTATGTTTCAAAAGAACGTTAACTGCAGCAAATTTAAAATAAGCGCCGAGCAAATAAATTTTCAAAAAGAGACACTGTTGCCAGCGCAGTGTATTTAGATTAGTGACAAATGACTAATATAAAATAAGAAACTATGCTTAAAGAAAAATATAAATAGCATACCAGTCATCAGAAGGAATGACTATTGAACCTAGAAGAAAAACACATAATAATATTATTACACATATCTTAAATAACTGCCTTTAGGAGTACTAAACAGAACGGACTCCCAGTTACGCAAATCAGCTGACATTTCAGTGCTTCGACTGCCAAAATACAGCGCTGACAGCGCTGGTGACGTAGCTAGTTCGGGGGAAAAAAACTTACTCATATACGCGCGCACATTCACAGGCAAGGCCGCGCCCCTAGTTTTATTAAACTGTGGACAAAGTATGAAATAAACGGCACTCAAAATGGGCTGTAAAGTGATTGGAATAAACAGCCTTCAGACCTTAAGATCACTGTCAACAAACACTTCATTTTAAGCTAGGGGTCGGGAAAATCCATCGACGAATGTCGCCCATAAATCCAAAAACACTCGTACACCTACCACATCTGCCCATTGTTAATTGCTTCCACTCCCTTCCCCGCGATATTAATTTACTGACACAGGTGCCGCGGTGGTGTAGTTGTTAAGACTACTCCCACCAAGGCGAACCGGGTTCGATTCCCGGCGGTGTCGTCCCCGGATTTTCGCACGTGGGAATCGTGCCGAACGATGCCGCTTGTCGGCGGGTTTTCTCGCGGATCTCCCAGTTTCACCCGCCCTTTCATGCCGGCGCACAGCCTCTCAAGACCCAGATGTTAAGGGTCGTCCAAAATCTCTTCACTATATTTACCAACAGATTCCCCTTATATGAATGTTTTATGCTGTTAAAGTGATCTTATTTCCTTGCGATACCTATAATTAAGTAGGCAGTTGGAGGGCGCCATCTGCCCTCGCTTCCGAAAAGAGCGCACAACTCCAGTTAGTACAGATGGAATTTAAAACTGTTCATTACTTTTGAGTGGTGTCTCCGTACGAATTGTAGTTTCCGATTTCTATATCCGTCCCTAATGCATATTATTTGTTTTTAAAAGGAAAGGGACCAAAACGAGGAATCGCAATAAAATATTTCGTATGAATGAAACCTCCGACAATCTATTTGGCGTGCCAGATGCACGTGCAGCACACTGTCTATATTATTACACCATATAGTTTTGGGTCACCGCTTAAAAAAAAGTTCTACAACGTTAAACATTTCCTTATATTTACGGAAATTTACAGTAAATATACGGAAACGCAATCCGTGGGGGGCACCTGTTTTTCGCGAAAATATTTCAGGACAAGTTACGCTCCAAAACACTTCAGTTCAGAGCCACTTTGGTGACTGGATAATTTGAATTGTTACACGTCTTATCTGCCTGCCCACTAATCACGGACGGTCAGTGTCAGGTGGCCCTAGCAATCCGCAATGAAGAAAATCGGAGTTAAGACAGGAAATACAAAATACGGAAGGTCTCTGCGTTTCCTAAAGCTTCGAGTTCCTGGGAAGAACAACGGCGAGTCTACACGAAGCTTTCTTCGCGACTGTAACCAGAAAATTATCGTTTCTGCCACTAGGACCTATTCTTTCAAACATTAAAAAGTAGCATCAGGCGTCTGTAACATTTAGCAACACTTGAAATAAAACTAACTTTAATATAGCCTATTTGCTGTTTCTTCACACACTTTTCGAATGTAACCTTTGAAAAATCACCCAATGCATGTAAGTGTCTGGTTATTTCCTAAATATGCCATATATCACAAGCGTTTTATACTTCTGTTAACGTAAAAATTCCTTATTTTATCAATAAATTATAATCTTTAATGTATAATCAATATGAATTATCACACAGTGAGAAAACTGGTGTGTTGGCAATGCCCAGTAGGAATAGTTTTTATGCAAAATATTATTAAACTGACTGCGCACGATTACGTGCGCAGTCCCTTCAGTGTCATTTTCCAGGCTGGTTAAGCTTCATTTGCACGAGGCGGAGTAATATCCTGGAAGTAGAACTTTAGCAAGATTTCAGAAAAATTGGAAGTATCCGTGAATGGACTACAGAAACTGAGAAAGTTATTTTATCTCACTCTAGTAGGAATACAAAAGTTATACTATTGGTAAGGCCACGAGTTTTTCGCGAATTCATTCGGATGCGAGGTAGACTCCAAACGCTTGTTCGTTTCTCCTACTGTTGTGATTGGACTACAGTTGTTTGAACACGCTACGTTTAACTGTGAGCCAGTAATAAGCAGTAGTGTGAGTGTGTGTGTGTGTGAGAGAGAGAGACAGTCATGTACAAAGGCCTCACTTGATCATAGCAACCAATAAGCAAACGGTAAGATCTCGAATGTAGGCCTACAGAGGGCTGTCAAGCCTAGCCTGCTGCCAACTCAATCCGCGAAATGCTCGGAGCTCTAACAATTGGTACAATGTGAGGGTTTTAGACGCCCTGCCTCGGGGGCAGGGTGGCCAACTTGTAGTTAAGAGGGTCGGGAGTTCGTGCCCCCGTTCCTCAGCAGGGGGATTTTCAGTTCGCATGTCGCACACATGTGGACTGGGAATTTTGTCAACAGGTCGGTCTAACTTGAGCTCATCACACGTCACTTCCTTACTCTTGCAATAAGACCCTCGCGCTCTGTACACTGGCTCATATATCGGTCCAAAGTCAATAAAGCCAACTTAAATTTAAAAACATTTGGCGAGTGGATAGAGTCGAGGACTTCGAACATTTTGACTCGGGTTCAAATCTTGTTTAAATATAAAATATTTTATCTTTATCTTCAACGACTTTTTCACTATCTCTTTGTAATTTAAACTTGAAGTACAGAAAACTAACTCTGGGATTAACGGAGAAGTTCCATAAAATTTACAAAAAGTTCGTTTTTTTTTTTAAATCAACTTCTCCGTAATTTTAAGAAGAGTTCACAGACACCTTTGCATAAATTTTTACCAGCACACTTCCGTATAATGAAGGAAATTAATTATTTCTAACAGTGTATGATGCGAGTCGACGAGAGAAAGACCGTATGCCAGTTCAGTAACTTGCGCGTAAAGGCGACCAGACATTCGATGATTGTACATGGATCGCCCCCTATCATTCCCACGCCTGTAGGTCTCCTGCATGCAAAGTAACTCCATCTACACGGCGTCCTTAAGGTTCTCGCCTAACTAGCGCTTGAAACCGCGTTGCTCAGTGTTTGAAATACGATTTTCTTTTTTTACGAAACTACATAACGTGCGCCCAATTGGCTGATCTACGAAATGAACACACGCTTCAGATTATGCCTGTGTCGGTTACGCATTAGAAATAACATTTCGAAGCACCCCAACGCTGAAATGCGACTTTTTCAAAGCACTGTATCTCAAAATATTCTAATCAAATCGCTACAAAAGAACTCAAGGGGCCTGTATTAAACGCTTTCCACCAATAAAATGATAAAGAGTCGCCGTTAGAAGTCCCATGGGTACACGCAGAATTACGAGAACATTGCGCGCTGGTCCACAAACCTGCGTGAGGCAGTGTCGCCCTCACCGTCGGCCTCCAACACGGAGAAGGTGGGGCCCCTAACGGTGATTAAATAAGTAGTTCTTTTAATGCCCATGTTTATCCACCTTCAACATCACCGTAAATAAGGGGGAGAGAGAGTGTAGGCGATGAAAGCAGAGGCGGAATGTTTGGTCACCCCTGTTGCCAGCGCCCAGGCAATAACGGGACAATATCGGAGGAGAGTTAACAGAAATAAACAAGCGATGGGGAATATAAAAGGCAGGCGGGCGGGCAGCTGGGAGATAGAAAAGAGGGGTGAGGGGGGTGCGAGGGGCGGAGCGGCAGGCAAGCGGCGACGGTGGCGGAGCGGGCAAGCAAACAAAACTAAATAAAAGTATGAGCTACAAGTTGTGCAACAGCCAACAGGGGCGGGCGAGGGCGCAACAACACCGCAAGCGACAATCACAGCCCTCGCCATCACGTCCTATAGAGCAGCAGTCGCTACTCTACTAGGGATGTTATAAATATATGGATATATCGAAGTTACATTGTTTCAGCGCTATGTTGATATAAAACGTCGATATCAACGATATTTTATCGAAATCAATATTTTCAAAATGCTCTTTTAATTAACACTGTGTTGAAAAAAAGTTGCATTTAAAAAATACTATGTTTACTTTGGCAACATGCGCCAAAAACACGTGCTACAAGTTTGTATAATGCCTCCTATCCTCAATATGTAATATTCCAAGCTGTTTTACATTAAGTACATTAAAAATTTATGTTTATATATATTCCGATATCAACATTCCTACACTCCACGACGGATGATACAGATCGTTCCAACTTCTCTCGTGTTCTATAATGGGAATTATTTCTACGTATTAAGGATTATATTTTACCCTTTCACAACCCTTTATTCTTTCTATTTCGAATAACACCAGATGATGATGATGATGATTATAGTTATTTTATACTAACAGATAGTTTTTAAAGATACTACAACATAACTTCTTTATAAATAGCACACATAGGCCAACCGCTAAAATTGTCAGGAAAGGAAAGTACTGTTTATATTGAAAATTAAATAATTCATATTTCTTGTACCAATCGAAAGCATTTTGTTAAAACTTGCTTATTTACATGTTAAAAATATTTAAGCATACTTACATTCTGGATGCTATAGAAAAAAAACATTTTGTAAGATCTTCAAGTAGTTTATTATAGTAATTACAACGGTTGAACGTAGGACAATACTAGTACCAACCATACAAAATATTTTTAATAACTATTAATTTGTTTTCTGAAGAATCCAAAATTAAATACGCTTAAATATTCATTATCTAAGCTAGACACTATTAATTCTTTGAAAAACATTTAAATACGTACATTCTAGCAAAATATTTTACAGAGTTACAAATTATATGCATTCTTCTTTCATATGCGACAAAAAGTATTTTCCCCGACAGTTTGGGTAGAGCGTATATTAATTTTTAAAGAGTATTGCAAATTGTAAAGTAAATGCAGTGGTTCATTGAAAGTCTCCCTACTACTTTACCACTGCCTATTTTGGCACATAAAAAATTGTTTCCAACTGTTCGTTTGATTTTGTTTCATGCTCACCGTCGTACGAATAGAGGAAAATAATAACATTGTATTTGTGTGACCCCTTCACATTGTCACTAAATCGTTACATGCCAACCTCGCGATAGGTTAAATTTTTACTGCGAAAGTGCAAGGGCGCACAATAAGAAAGCAAGGTTTCAAAAGTAAACACTCAATGTAAACAGCCAATTATGACTGAAATATTCTTGCTGTATCATATAATCAACTCACTTTTTTTTGCCCTTTATTTGACTCCACTGGGGAAAGTACACATTGTATAATTCACGGTTATTTCCCAACTTTTCCGAAGCTCTGCAGAAGGTCTACTTTCGAGCTACCTATTACGTATCCTTCCGCCACACACAAACAAACATAAGAGTCTAGAAAAAACCCGCACTGTATTTGTGCGTTGAACAGAGAAGCAAAATTGACATCATGAAATGTTCTTGTTTAAGAGAGATCAAAACCAGGTACTATACAAGACTTAATGTTTCAATACATTATATATATATATATATATGTATATATGTATATATATATATATATATATATATATATATATATATATATATATATATATATGAGTTTAGTCTAGTGAAATACAACCAGTGCATTAGAAAAGTTGGCATAAAAGGGACAAAAATGTTATAGTTACATTGAGATTAACTGGAGTATTTTAATGGAAACTTAAAGAGTGAGTGAGTGGAATAGAGCGAAGAGATTTAGCGGTTCTTGACATAGCGGTCTTGATAACCGATAAGGGTAAAGGTAGGTGAGTATGGAGCAGCACCGGAAAGCAGGGCGGGGAAAACGGGAGATCCCCGAGAAAACCCGCCGACCAGAGGCATCTTCCGGTACGATTCCCACACGCGAAAATCTGGGAACGACCCCGCCGACAATCGAACCCAGTTCGCCCAGGTAGGAGGCGAACAGTCTAACCACTACACCACCGCGCAACACCCCCACCTTTTTTTCTCTCTCTTTAAGAATCTCGAATAATACCAAAATGTTGACGAGTATTTAAAAAAATATATATTTTTTTGTTTAGGTTTTTCTTGACAAGTCCGAATAATGTTACGCACTAGTTACTTCGCATTCCGCGTGCAAGTGGAAGTGAAGGACACGGTAGTTATATGATAGCGGCGACGGCAAGTCAATGGAATGTTTTGAATGTCAGGCGAGCGAATCGCGTATCTGTTACAAAAAGCGAACCGACACGATAATCCCTTTTGCTGCGCACTCTGCTGACCCTGTTTGTATGGGTATCTACATTTATCTGAGGAATTTTCAAGTGGCTTGCTACCCTATTTTCTCTAAGCGTGATTCGGGGTGCGTCGAAATTTATAGGTCAAGGACAACAGAGTATAAATAATGCGACGGGCCTCCGGGTTGTTGTTGTTGAATGTTGAATGGATGAGAGGCTGAGTTACAGCGATAGACGACGAGCTGCGAGAGAAGTGACAGCAGCGGAAGGGAAATATGCGACTGCGAGTATCAAGCAGTGAAGAGTGCGGCTGGCAGGCTGGACTATTGGACTAGATGCGTGAGTGAAAGACATTACAAATGATGACAACAGGCAGACTGAAAGTGTGTTAATGATAAGTATCAATTAATTGGCTCCAAAAGTCTCCGCACATAGGAAAAACACGTTAGTCTTGTGTTGCAGGTAAAATGCCGTTGCCACGTCAAGACCATAACGAGATAATCCTCCCGAGTGACGCCTGACATCTAGCGAGATGTTCTGCAACACTGAGGCGAACGCGTTAATCTGTGCCTGCGATTTAATTGCCAACATATTGAGATGTTTAGCTTACCAACATCTTGCAATGTCAGGCGTCACTCAGGAGAATTACCTCGATGCGGTCTTGACGTGACAACGGCATTTTACCTAGCACAAAAGACTAACGTGTTTGCCCTGTGTCTGGAGACTTTTGAGACACCGCGTATCGAAACAGCGACACTGAGAAGGGCATTAACTAAAGTTGAAATATAAATTAAATATTGCGCTCACTAAGAAATAAAAGAGTAAGAGTGGAGATGGCTAATTTAATGCTGTAGATAACAGCCGTGTCAATAAATTAGAAATCAAATTTAGTTGTTCTATTTTTATTAAGACCTCCATCCCTCACGAGCTCAGCTACACCCTCCAAGCGTCTTGTAACAGTATTTTAACGTAAAAAGAGGGGGTTGTATTAATATTTATTTATACGATAGTTACTGGGGTAATCTCTAGACGGCAGGCTATATTAAAATTTGTAGAGTTTGTTGATAAATTTGTAGACACTAATACGTTTTTCGTTACTCTACATGTAAAATATTAGGGACAAAATAGTGATTTTCCTCTAGTTAAATTCGCAGTCAGACAACAAAGCATTTAATAAAATATTTTGCATAGTACATTTCGCAGGATGCAATGTCCATTTCCAGAGACTTTCGAAGTCAACAAGAGAATGGGCACGCCTACATCAAAGGCACAACCTTTTTTCTCTGTGTACACAGGCATAATGGGATAACAATGCCAAGGCAATGGACACGGAACATGAAGAATGGACGAACGAATACTAAGGCAAACAATAAGGTGATTAAGACGACGTAGGCCTAGGTAAATAACAAGGAACGTGATTCACTAGACAAGATTCAGGACCAATCTGAATACAAGGCGGGAGGGGTAAGAGATCCAAATGTCCCCCTCACCGCTGGATCTGAGATCCAAGGGAATGGACGAAAACGCATATTATTAATGTAGTCAGCAGACAGCGCCGCTGTATAATGCACAGTAGTAGTTATAAATGTCAGGAAGTGTTGGGAACTGGGGGAATGGCAGGATCAACCGTAAACTGGTTCCACAATAATGCGGTGCGATGCGTTGCGACGAACGGTAGCCAATCCGGATGAAGCAGATTCCGTCACAGCGCGTCGGCGCCGATGCGTTGCGCGAAATTCTTGTGTTGCGATTGTCGGCGTCAGCCGACGGAGAAGAATAAGTGTTTGTTTACAAGGAGAATAAAAACATCCATTTTCAGGGTTGCCACCTTTTTTCCACTGGAAAATTCCCTGACATTTTCCTGATTTCCCGACAAAAAGTAATCTTTTCTCCCTGACTTTTTGCTGACATTTTTTTTCTGCAACGGCTGATGCATTTCCGTTATAATACACATTTCCATTATAATACACATTTACACCAAACTACTACTCTGATTTTACAAAATTGCTCTCTACATAAGCTGCAAAAATGCCTAAAAATGTTATCTACAATCATTAAAACAATTTTATACGAATTTGGTAGTGGTGCATGATAGATTATAAAACTGCCAATTATAGCAAGCATATCACAGAATTCCCTAACATTTAGCTAATTTGTTCGAAATTCCCTGACATTTCCCTGGCAGTTTTAAAATTCCCTGACTTTTCCCCGTTTTCCAGATGAGTGGCAACCACGTATTTTTTTTAGAATTTGAAAACTACGATCGCGTTTACGCCGACGTTTTCGTATTTGCTTTTTTTATTATTATTATTGCTGCGTGTATGTGCAAAATAGAAGACAAGGCTTCTTATAGATACGGACACTGTCATAAAATCCGTTTATTAACATCAAAATAATTATCCTTCGTCACAATGTGTCTCGTTCCCGCTAGTTTTCGTCGCACATCGCGTTCACACTACCCTGGTTTTATATTATACCACTTAAAACATACAGTTTCAACTTTCAACGCGTGTCTTTTGTTACATTCGTGAGGTCTGAAAACGTAATTTCCCACCCTTAAACTAGATAGCAGCGCCATCTCATCGCTTGATTGTGAGACAGCAAGTATAGCTCAACGCATCGCACTATTTTGGAACCAGCTGAGGGCGTGAGACGACGCACCAAGTCGACCACGAGCGCACGAGACGAAATGGAAACATGAGACATACCTTTCATGGCGCAGCTACTCTCCAATATGGATTCCCCGGAGTCAAACGTCGCCACCATGTTCCCGCACTCGTATACTCGACACAACCGCGTATAAAGAGCACGCACTTTCTGTAGGCGTGTGGTGTGCTCCGTCTTCTGTACTCGTGCAACAGAAATTCCCTTCATCGGCGAACGCGATTGTGCGAATATAAAACAACCGTCCATTGTTCGAGAGAGACTGACGCAATAAGACACAAAAAAAATAACAAAACAAAAACTGCCAGTGATATTTTTTACCGCCACTACGCGTGAAAAGCTTTCACTTGTACTCCAAGTGAAAATATAACTTAAAAAGTGACCTTGCTTAGGATATGGGGAGGGGAGGTTATGGCTTTCGCCTTAGGTTCAGCCAACTTTTTTAAATGCAATTTTGTTAGGGCGTTGGGCATACTTACTTCGATCATCTAAGCTTTCATGAATATCGAGAGATCATCAATGTGAGGCTCCTGTTAGTATCTCAAGAAATTCAGTCATTCTAAGAAGGTAATTAATAGCTTTTCTTTCACGCTGTTTACATGTGGTAAATTAATAAAAACGCTACATTAACTAACCCTTCCTCACCCACTATAACTTACGGTTTCGTGTGTTGCAAATATAACATTTTATGACGCATACTGTACAAGTCGACGCAGCACTGGTTTCGTTGTCACAGAAGTTGAGCTGTAGGCTATGTTCGGCTGCAGTTATATGAACCAATTAGGACATAGACTAGAAAGAATGTTTGTGAATATTTTCCCACAGGTAAGATCACAGTAGACCAAAAATTCCCTATACGAGCGTAATGATCATAATTGCGTACACTGGGTCTGAATGGGGTAACTAACTTCAAGCGATCATTTAATATGTCTTGAAAAAGTCAAAAAAAAATTAATGATAAACCTAGAATACATACTACGGCTAAAAATCAAACAATTTCAAAGCTGCTTCACGCACCACCCTTGAACACACATTACAACATTAACACGTGTGCCGAACATTCATCGCGGACATGGTTGTCATATAATGAAAGTTGTGCGGACAAGAGATAACATTTCAAATCTCTAGGTAATTTACTAGAACGGCTAGATTAAAAGACTGTTTCGATCAGCCAACAGTATCTGACTACTTATTGATTCTGAGCCATTTTCCACTCATTCAACAGATTTTTTTTTCTATGGTTTGTTTTTTGACTGACGGCAATACAAAATACTTTCTAAAATGTGTTTCGTCTTTCAAAACACCATTTTACGAGCTAGTATAAACATTCAGTCTTTCATTCCGTTTTCATGTAATCATTACAGCGCTCTGTCTGAAGGTTTAAACTGCACATAAAGTGATGAGAGTGTACTCATATATATTATTCGTTTTAACAACTAAATAAAAAACTAAAAATGAAGGCATAGAATTTAAATATTCCAGATTTCGAAATTAATTATAAAGCCCATATTTTCCTCTCATTTTTCAACTTGACTTCGCAGCTCATATGGTAAGGTATCAGCCTAAAACCGACGGAGTGTGCGAGTTCAATTCTGGCTTCCTCCAAAATAATTTTACTTTTTTTTTTAAATTACGGTAAACTGCGCAATATAAATAGTAAACTGTCGTAAACATGTTTATTTCACGTAATTATTTATCTAAATTCAATAAAAACAATACTTCGCTCACCACTGCAGTAGGCCGCCAATTATTCATCAGCGAAATTTCTTCACGTCACTTAATTCAATCAGTGAAATTTTTTCACTGAAACAATCCGTGGTTATCCATTGATTCGGATTTAGAGTGCAGACGAGGACGGAGTGGCACTATTCAAGGAATCCGTATGCCGTAAATATTATTGACGTGAATCTATAAATTTGCAACGATAGTGGGAGGCAATCGAGAAAATCCGATGTTAACAAAATCGGGGATACAGTTTGGCATTGCAGCTCTGAATCTATCGTCTACATTTAAAATTCAATTACACCACTCAATTGCCACAGGATCAAAGAATATGTTACGTTGAGTGAGGACTGCGCAATTTTGAGTTTCACTTCGCCGCGTCTCATAACTGCCGCGTAGTTTAACTTTTGCCTAGGAGAAGCTACAGCGCTCGTTTAAGTTTCAATCGACAGCTCTCGTCAAGATCAATAGATGGCGTGTATAAAAACATTTGTGTGGCGTGGTCATTGTGAAATTGTAGGAGTTTTATATAAAAAATGTAGATAATTTAACACAATTTCGGCCGATACTCGTCAAAAAGTCAAGCCGAAATAGAGAAATCGCATACGGATAGAAAAAGCATCTCAAAAGCAATCCTGTGATACCCATAAAACCCCATATGATCGAGTGAAGCGGTACCGTGAACGTAAAAAAAAAAAAAAAAAAAAAACACCAAGGCGCCCGAGCGCGTCAATGTAGACGCATTCACTCCAAACAAACAGCCGTGTCCCCAACACAGCCACACCCCATTTTTTTTTTTTTAATTATAGGTTGTTCACGGTAAAGTGAGCACTTGTTAAGGCCATCACAAAAGGCATTAACCCCTAATGAATATTTTTTATTTCAGTCTCAGACGTTAACTATTTAGTGTGATGAAATGTATACACCGTGTTTATTAGTCATATTGCAATGTTTACGTTAAAAAGTGGCGGAAATGTATAAATTAATTGAAAGGGAAAATTTAGCAGGGCCTTAAAAAGTGATAATTTAACCGTGAACAGCCTACATGTATAGCCACGGAGGTTTCCCACGCGTCTTGCTCGAGCACTTGTCCTGGCGAGTAGGTGTCATTGCACAAGAAACCGCGCGCACTGTCATTACAATCCCGAATACGGCATGCGCCTTTCCTGCTGATAATTCCTTTTGTGGATGCTACGACGCATTGCCCGGTAAAAGGGTTTGTTGTACCAAGGGACCATATACAATACCTACCATTACCGCATCGTCGTACCGTTTCTAGTTAAGGCTGTTCACGATAAAGTGAACACTTTTGAAATCAACCTTAGAAAAAAGTCACTGCACCTACCTGCATACATTTTAACGACCGCAATGAGTGACATGTGCCCAATAAAGTTGGTAGCAATGGAGGGGAAAATAGTTCTATATATTAACGTCGAATAAAAGGTGTTAGAATTCTACGTAAGGCGAAAAATACACGACTATAGAAGTAGATTTTAATCACGGCTCTCGAAACTGCTTATTTTACCGTGAATAGACTATAGAAAGGAAAACCGCGCAAAAATACACTTGTCGAGTACGTCATTTCACCGCTTATGCCGTCTAAGGGCCGGGCTAAAATTGGCATATAACTAACACATTTACAATTACAGCGATAAGCATATACATAACACAACACAAGCACAGTGGCCTGGCTACAACTGATATAACCATAATAATATTAATGTGTTATGTTGCTACATTTAGTACCGAAGATATTTAATTCTGTATTTGACAGTGGCTTTTTGTCAAAAACCAAATATTTTCGATTGATCTGAGACGTTTTTTAAATGAGAAATTGTTTTCATTTCAATCTTTATTATTAATGTTACCGAAAAACCGTGGTTGCGATCATCAAGAAATAAACAAAAGAAAATATCTATCCCTAGGAATGAAGTCAACACACACACACTTTCTTGATTCGTAAATAAGTTTTTCATTTGATAACGTAGTACAAGTGTGGGAACTTCTGATTAGCTGAATATTGACGCACGGCGACAGTATCAAGGAAAGTATCAACCAAGCTGAACTCACCTCGTTACTATAAGTGTGCTTAGGTAAGTGCTTATCGCTGTGCGTGATTACATTCACTCTAACTGAAAACCAGCAGTTAAACTTCTATGCATATCACTGTGCTGTGTTAGTGATTGTGCTTATAGCAATTTTAGCCCGGCCTTAAATGCCCTTGCCTATCCTTGTGCTCTAAAAAAGTTAATCAAGGTCAAGGTGAAGGTAAGTTACGCACAGCTGTTCGAATTAACAGAAAGGGCACACATTATATGCACCCTAGAATGTTCCCTTCAACCAAAAGCACAAGCCCTAGTAGATTGTTTCCGTCACTCCACTATTCCAAGTATCCCATTCGCACGTGTCTCGTGGTTTGGCTCTGGAGTGTCAATGACGATGGAGCGATCACCAAAGACCTGTAAGCATCTATTAACCCCATTTTCCAAAAGTTACAATTTTTTTTGCAGCTGTGAACGATTTTGTACTGTACACTAAAGACGAGGTGGGTCGGTTACAGTCGTCTGAGCATGTACCCAACACTGACCTACGGTAAAGCCATCTTCACAATAGTGCGAAGCGATGTGACGCCACACCGAACCAGTCAATCGTAGTTTCATATCGCTCGTGACGAGAGCGCTAGCGACAAGCCTAACTTGTCGCCGGCGAGGTTGGAGAAGACCGCATATT
This sequence comes from Dryococelus australis, assembly GCA_029891345.1. Lineage (NCBI taxonomy): Eukaryota > Metazoa > Arthropoda > Insecta > Phasmatodea > Phasmatidae > Dryococelus > Dryococelus australis. The sequence goes on from CM057008.1 coordinate 35,072,172, forward strand.
AGGAGCAAGAATATACGAAGGCAGAAAAGTAACTAGGCCTACTGTTATATTTGTTAAAAAGGGGAAAGAAACGACAATTTGGATAGTAAAGTATGTACATTTTTTTTTTTTGCAGAGCTTCTTGCATTTGTAAACATTGTTTTTCAAAACTGGTGGGATACTGTTTACTTTAAAATCCGTTTTGAAGAACTTCCGATTCAAGAAGTAGAGAATACGCGGTATTTGTACGATATTTCTGGTCGGGAATACTGCAATTAAACGCAAAAATATAAGGCCTGGATGGAGATAGCTAGTAGTCTGATCCTTCAAGACATGTTTTATGGTACCATACATCTTCTTAGAATACTCACTGCCAAAACTGTGTTTATTTGCGTGTGGTCATTTATCACCCGGAAGATGGCAGCACGCAAAATAAACACCTGCGTGCAAATGCGGTGTGTTGTCCCTTTGGTCTAATTTTCTAGACTAGATTAGGCTTTGTTTGCATGAGGCGGAGGAATATCCTGGAAGTAGAACTTAAGCAGTGCTTCAGAAAGTAACATTGAACTACACGCATACATGAAAGCTTCTGTCGGGTGAAGGGACCGCCTGCATTTTTGGCAGAACCCTCTTCCCCGAGTCCCACTTACATAGTTCCCAACCTCATCACGACTTATCTCGACAGACTTCCACCTTCCCATCCGAGGTCTCTTTCCGGATCCGTTAATCTTCCGGGGGAGGGGTTGACGACTCCTGCGACCCTCGAGACCCCGCCAAGATCATTCTGGACGCCTGCGACTGTCGCTGGAGGGACGTAAACAAGATAACGCCGATATGGCTCTCCTGGGGGAAGGGAGGGCCTGCAATTAAGCGACGAGATTCGGCCGGCCTGGAAGTTCGACGACATCCTAACACACCCGAGCCCAGGCGGGCGGGCCTAGGAGAATAGACGATGAACTCGTCTGACAGCGCAGGTGAGTGGCGCTTTAGAAAGCCGGCCGGCAGGCAATACCCATAGACTTTTTTTTCTATAGGATGTTCACGGTAAAGTGAACATTTTTGAGGCCCTAGTTACTTTTTCCTTTCAGTCATTTTTTATTAAACACCTTTTCAAATAAATATTGCGATGCAAGTAACAAACAGAGTGTATAGATTCCGTCGCACTCTGAAGTTAATGTCTAAGGCTAAACTGAAATATATTTTTTAATATTATTCCGAATGAGGCTTTCAAAAGTGCTCACTTTACCGTGAATATCTTACATACATTCTTTGTTAGCGCGTTTAGGCCTATTTGCACAGAAAAGCACTGCGCGCCGGTTCAGCGCCTTTTGCGTAAGAACATTGCGGCGCTGGGCGGGGGTGTTGTTATCGCTCGTGTCGCTGTCTATCCAACATGAAAGAAAAAAAATAGGGTTCATGTAATTTTAAGGCTCTAATTTCGAATTGATAGTAATTACTGACAGTGTGAGATTATAGAAAATTCCCATTTTGTCATTTGTTTGATATTTTTGTGCGTAATTCTAATTGTATGTCATGTGCTTGTTGTAAAAAGTCTAGGATATTTAATATTTTACCCAGTTTCAATTTTCATTAATCTGTAAGAGCTTATAGTCCAGGAATGTTAGGGGTTTCACCTCGGAATGAGAGATAGTCAGCTATAAACTTGTATAAACCTTTATTTTGACACCCTAAAACTTGTCTCAAAACCTACCTATCGTAGGGTGTCCGCGACCACAGATATTTCAAGGTCAAAGGTCAAAAAATCGATTTTTTACACATTTATTGCAAACATCTCGTTTCCTATGGGTTTTATGCTATTTGTATTTATTATAAATATTGTAGAGGATTAAATTCTCTACAACTTTTGTTTAAACATTTTTTTTTATATCTTGAACCATTTTCGAGATAGAGGGCAGAGCGCGCGCAGTGTTTAACTATTTAGAGTATCATTCGAGGTCAATCTGTAGTCCCGATTAAAAACACGCCGTATAAAGTTTATAAATTATCGATAAATATATAATTCTAAATAATTTGCATTTTTTATTAACTATTACGTTATAATTAATATTTTTTTCAATAATTCAGTATCTATTCATTTAATAAAACTTACCTACTCGTGTACTTATAAAGTTATTAAGGGAAATACTTTAATTATTTTTTAATTCTAATCTTATTTATACTAATTACTTCCTAACTAAATAAAAAGAAAAGAATTAAATTTTTAATTAATGTTTTTATTGAAAAATACCATTTCATACATTTATGAACGTTGAAATTAAAAAAATTGAATAATAATAAGAACTACAAGTTCTAATTTCAATTTTCTTCTTCTTCATCATCGTCTTCCAGTCGCTGTAAAATTTCAAATTCCTCCGTGTTCTCTTCTACAGTTCTTAGTCTTTCTGCTTGAGGATTTAAGTTTTTATTATCGTACCAAGCTTTTGATAAAATATTAGCGTGTGAATCACGAAAAGAAATAATCGTAAAAGCTCCTACTTTTTTCGTAATTATTATATTGGTTAAGTACTTTTGTTGTAGCCTTGAAATAATAGTTTTATCATCTGGTACATACCCTGTCAAGACATTTTTAAGCTCTTTTAGAGTAAATTGTGAATCGTTATTATTTTATATGTAATTGAAAATCTCTATCACAGCTTCTGAAATTTGATTATCTTGACGAAGTTTCGGATGAGACGATGGTACTTTAATTGTGAAGAAATTCGTATAACAAACAGCATGGTATTTAGCTTCAGCAGCAACTAAATCATATTGAAAAAATATACGATTTTTCACCAATTCTCCGAAAGTATCACCACGTTCTTCTGCTTTTTTCATAACATTTGTCTTTAACTCAAGAGTACTCACTGCACTTATCTTGCGTCTATACTTTTCTTTTTTCTTTGTCTCTGCGGCCTCGTCAGCTATTTCACCACAAAATAAACACTGCTTCTTGAAATCGAACACTTCACTTAGTCTTTTATGCGGTACAGTTGGAGAAGCTGTAGTTTCATCTTGTTCTAGTCGCCGTTTTGCTGCTAATATACAATTTTTGCTAATGTAAACAGTTCGGCACTTTTCATGCACTTGTACAGAGGTTACGGTTTTTAAATAATCAATAAGACCGTCGTTTCGTTCGATACTTGCAGTTCTCAGCGTTTTTATACCACGCACTAGATTCACTAATGATTCACCTTCCGAATCGGACTTTTTACATACAAAACACAAATTATCCATCACTCTTAAAATTGTACGTCCGTAGTTACCAAGATACGATTCAAAACTAACGAATAACAGTGGTTCCTTGAAAAAGAAACCGGTCGTGAGTAAGCAATTGAACATCTGTCCTTTCTGGCTATAAATAGAAAGGTTCGTACTATACAATAGAGGTCTGTTGTCCCAGGTATAATTTTTAACGTTTATAGCTTACGTACAAGTTTATAGCTTACTATCTCTCATTCCGAGATTCTTGCCCTCATTTGACTAATATTCCTGGACTATTAATACATATCTGTTTATTTAGTTTAATAAGTCGAGATTTTATTGTTTCCCTCTCGGGTACTTTGTAGGTTCTGCAAATTTATATTTATGATTGGTAATGCGGATTATGATACAGATTATTGTGCTACTGTAATTTTATTTCTTCGGAGATTCCCTTGTCTAGTCCTGTTCAGGAAAAGAACATAACTGGAAACCATAGATCGTTTTTGGAGTTTAATATATTTGAGCAATCATATTTCTGTGTCGCCTCTTGTTAATTTAAGTATTTAAGTATGTTTTCTTGCTCTTTATGTTTACGTATGTGTGCGTTATGTTATACCTGGTTAAGTGTAAGAGAAGGCATTGAAGCCTTTAACTTCGCCAGTATAAATAAAGAAAATTAAATACAGATGAATTAAACGACTAGTAACTTGTAAATTCTCTATAATCAAACACTTCCAATAAAACCTCTGAAATCGAAATTGTGACACGAAAACGACGGAAACTGTGCAGAAGGGGCGAGGCCGAGGCCTTCAGGCGCTCAACTACCTGCGTCTATTAGGCGTTCAGGGCACAAAATAACCCCGGGAAATATGTGGAATACACGCAAAACCCACCCAAGGTGGCGCACCCATGCTAAACCTCATACGAGAACATCCCGCGCAAGGCAGATCTCGTGCTTTCGCACGAGATATCACGAGAGTTTAGCACGAAACGAGTGATTTTATATGTCGTTCTCTGCCAGCCATGTGGCAACCTATACAACCAGAGAGGTACGCAAAATAGCAGAGGATACAGAAATTATAAACTTTTAACACAAAAACAATTTTGTTTAGTGTGAACCACTTGTCCCTCAAAAGGAAATGAGAGAATATGTAATGTTTGAGCTACGCGAGCCAAAAGTGGTTCACACTTTAAATTCAATGTAAATATGTAATAACTTGGATCTCTAAGTTCGTACTTTCAAGTTATATTGTTTTTAAAACACTTTTTGTAGCTGTCATGTTCTGGCCGCGGGTAACAAAGTCATACCAGACAATGGCCACAGAAAATAAATAATAAATAAGGCTGTGGCACTCAGCGTGTTGAGTTTTTGCGACGAAAAATTGTAAGTTTTAGAAACACCTAATGAAATGTAACCTTAGGTGGAAGAAATATAATGCAGTAAAAGTGTTTCTGAAGTTAGTCTGGCTAACGTGCGTAGACAGAATCAACAGTTTAGCTATTTTTGTATCAAGCCAACTAACTGAAGATTGTCAGGATTTTATGTCACGTGGAGCTAGTAACGTAACGAGTTTATTCTGAACTGTTTCCTTTGATTTTCTTGTTGAAATGCGGCATGTGTATTTCCGAGACCGATACCTCGGTAAAGCAACCCAGTAGACAGCCTCGTGGCTCGTGTTTTAGACACTATACTTCCTTCTCCGTGGCTGTCGTACTAATTCAGGAACCACCAAGTGACAAATGTGGGCACCAGACTGGGGGAAAGATACGATATACCAGAGCTGGTGCGTTGGAACTTTAGCGCCTACGCTATGCGACTACTTAGTTGCTCGACACACGAGCTCCAATTATAGCCATGCCACCTGTATACTTCCCTATTAAGGTGGCCGCCTGGTTGAAGGATTTTTGCACGTTTGAGGCATAAAAGCGTGGGAGCGCTAGGGGCGAACGAGACATGCGCATCACCTCTCTTCATCGCCTCTACGCGCGAAGAACTGGACTGGCGTGCAATCTTGCCATTGATAGCGCATCTCTATGAGATTTTCAGCGGAGACCCTACAATTTTACGACATTTTAACCATAAAATAAAGGTTTTGCTGCATGTCCCTATCCCCTTTTTTTTAATGTTTTGTACCGGAATGTTCATCCTAAAAATGACCGTGAAAAAGTATACAGACGCGTAGCATTTCTTTAAATATTATTCGTATACAGATCTCACTCAATACATGTAGGACGGTTTTTTAATAAAATTGTTCTGCTGGAGCTCTGCACAAGATAGGCCTTACGCAAGATATGTGCTTACTACGATTACGCAAACGAGGTATATGTTCTATATTGCACCAAACTTTTATAAAATAAATATAAATTTATATAAAAATATAAATTTGCAGTAAAGTTTATTGCGGCTGTTCGACCACGTTTTACAAATTCTGTAACTACCCCTATAATTATGTATACACTTTTCGTTCTTTTATCAATAAAAGCTTGGTTCTAAAAGGATTTTCAGTTAATTTATTCCCGCTGAACGCGTCCACAGAAAAAAGGATGCGACGCACTGAACTAGCGTAAATGCTTTACGTCCTGCAGCATTTACTGGAAAGCTTTAACCGGTGACATTATTTTACTGATGGAAAGTGCGTAACAAAATGTCATGCAGGGCCTTAAACAAGTTGCGCAGATAACTATACGTACAACAGCCCGAAAAGGCTGTTTTTTTTTCTTTTAAAAAATCGCAGGGCTTCAAAATATTTGCATCGCAGGACTTCTTTAATTCGTATTCCGGACTAGTCTGAAACGTGTTTTCTACGAACAAGTACAGTACATGGTTCTCACTTTTTTTTTTTTTTAGCTAAAAGGTTTGAAGCACTTCCCAAGGCTTATTTTTTTTTAACACCTTTCAAGATCTAAGAATTTTATGTGCTACAGTAAATTCAGACACTGCAAAGACAAACTTTTAAAACAAATGACGGCAACCTACCATTAATACGTTATTTCAAACAGTTTATCCCATGCAACCTATTTCCAAGTGTGTAAAACAAAGTCAGCGCCTTGGTTTCAATTGATCACCATCGGGCACTTTTGGAAACCACGATGAATTAATATCGCGAGAGCCGCACACACAACTGGAAACACCCTTTCCTCGCGGCATTTTCTTTGCATCCACTTGACAAAACAGACTGCAGCTCAAAACAAAGCCAATAACGAAGTAGATTAGGTGTGGTGCCATAACTGCCGATAATAGTTGTACACGGAACAAACTCTTATCATGGTATGATCTCAGAAATGGCACAAAGCTACCATTAAAACAATTTGTAGGCACCATAAATTTCCTCGTACATATAACAGACGCGCACCACTTTAATTTACCATGAATAAATACCACGTAAATGAACAGCAATAACAATCACTTTCAATCACCTGAAAAGCACTTTTAAGGACCCTTGTTTTTAGATACATTTCAAGGACTACCAAGGAGCGTGGGAACTTTGTTGTGTTTACTGCTGGAAAAAGTGTATTTGAAACAATGTACAGGGCAATTTCTGCGTCTTCCTTATGGATGACAAGGAGATAAAAAAAAAAAAAGGGGGGGGGGGCCTTAAACCTTACCCCAAGAAGTACTCTTTAGTGTATTACTTTGATGACTTAAAGCTATGCAAGTAACTTCTAGTAACCTTAAGAGTTACAGTCAAGTTAATCAAATCTGAAATAGCTTGGACAAAACAGTGTTACAGCGATGCATGCCATATTTTTATGTTAAAAATTATAACAAAGCAGAGCACATTGCATTTCACATAGTACGATAAGTCTTAATAGTTATTATTTTGAATAGTTCCCCAGTCCATTACAGTTACGAAACTGTAGAAAATAAATTATAATTTCTTCACGATAATTACAGGTCTAAGTGCTAGGAATGGTTTAAACTGCATGAAACCTAATTTTGAAATACTTTTGTTGAATTGAGTACAAAATATATTTTTTCTTACAATTGTGCCCCCTCAAAAATGTGCTGATTATAAATACTGTTAGACAAAAACGTTAAAGTCCATAAAAAATATGTCAATCTAAAAAGTTATACATTCTCAGGATTTCCGCATAGTTACGCGAAGCGACATAAAACACGCGTCCTGTAATGGACGTTATTACAGTACACTGAAGTTCACAAGGAATGTATTATGAATTTACGTAGGATTGAGCTTCTGACATCCCTACGTGATCACGTCATTTGATGTAACATGATTCCGAGCTGTGATCACTTCCACCGAGAGTCAATGGTCTTAAATGAATGAGAGTGAGGATCTGTTGAAATGCGAACGCATTTGTCCCATCTAGCACATCTGTATCCTCACGCCACGGTAACTTTAAGAACGTATAAAAATGCGTCTTGCATCACGATCACTTCCAACCAATAGCGCATTTCGCTCTTCGGCGTCTTTTCCGAACGCGTGAGTACATCAGCAGCACAAATTCTCGCCATTCGAAACGTTGCCGTAGTTCAGACATTAGTTAATTTATATCAAGGCCTTTAGATCGTCTTGGCAGAGGAGGCGGGCTATGAAATCACGTGTGAAAATTTTACATGAATGTATAAATCGCTATTACGACCTGAGAAACAATATCGAAAGTAGTAGTGATTGCGAAATAATAACACAAATGAGTACATCCAGCTGCTAAGCATCGTATTACACACTGCGTAGTTAGAAAGTGGGATTTTTTCCACACATTTGCCGTTTCATGGGAAATCTGCAATAGCTGCGATTGAGGACATGATATATATATATATATATATATATATATATATATATATATATATATATACACACACACACACACACACACACTTTTTTAAAATTGAAGTGAAAATAATTACAATAACGAGAGATAAAATACCAATTGGACTGATCTGAAAGTTAACAGAAAACATGCCATAGCCGACTGTGAAAAGAAGGTACACTTCACTCGTATGAAACAGTAGCATTCTCAATGACAGGTGCATGCTAGGAAATCACCATCCCTACGTGGCAAGCGCCTTTCCAGGCCACGACCGAAATCAATACAAGAGCGTCACGTGACAACACTAACAGGACTGTGGATCGCGTCACCACAATAAACAGCAACGCCAGCACGACAGGAAGACCTCGAGCACGAGTGAGATCACCAGCAGCAGGAGGTAGCAGAATTCTGGCTGCTCACTCAACTGAACGAAAGCGACTGCACGGTCGCCGTGACACGGTCACTTTTTGATCGATATTTCCAGCAATATTCCATCGTCTAGTCGCTTTCTCCCAGTTAAAGATATTCTCCATCATTTCTAAAAGTCTTCAATTTCTAACGCTCGGAATAACACAAACCCAACTGAAGGTCTTCGATAATAAATAATTTCTGCATTTTTACAAACAATGTTTGTAAACTAGATGTCAAGAGGTTCGCGATACAAAAAAAAATTACAGTGGTGTCAAAATGTAACAAGCATGTTCTCCAGACTCCTTGTTTACTATAAACAACGAGATACATAAACGCCACGGCGCGTGCTGTAAAGGTACAATATTTTACTTGTAATGATACAAGAGAAAATTTGGCATCTAGACTCCAAAATAACAGTTCGTAAAACGTACAAAAAATGTTAACTGTGTTCGACGTAATGCGACGTTACAGAAAATGTCTCTATAAAACAAAATAAATAAACAAGCTGAAGACCTAACCTCCACAACTACTCGGAATGCAAGTGGTAAAGAAACTTCCGAGCTCCCTGAGTATGTAGCCACTTCTTCTTCTTTAGTCTTTCTAAGCTTACCTATGCGACCTAAACAGCTTTATCCAGAAACGTCGAAAAACGTTGGTTGTCATTTAAAGAAGGATCGTGTGTACACGAGTGTGCACGCCATCTCAAGTACCAATTCCACTACGGTACGGAAAATAAGCCTCTCCTTCAAACTCAAAGCGTTAAATTAAAAAAAAAAAAAAAATTATTCGAGGCTTTTTTTTTGTTAACATGTCTTTCAAAGAGGCCCCAAGTCTTTTACGTACCTACATACTTGTCAAGTCAGTGAGAAACATAGACATGGTAAAAATTTAATACTACCAATAGGTTAAATTTTACGAATTCGTTCGAGGCCAAGCTACTCGCGAAACACATATAACGTTAAGTTATTTTTTTTTGCGGACATACACTACTAAATTTGACATGTCCAGGATTACTTTAAACAAGTAGGCTAACATAAATAATATAAAAAAATAAAGCAATCACGCTGGCTGCGCAAAACCAGTTTCCGTGTTGCAACATTGAACTTGCTTTGTTGCCAACACGATTATCATAAACGACGAGGATAAGATTTAAGGTTAAATACTGCTTATGTAAACAAGTGCTTTGAGAGTTTTTATTATTTTTCTAGCCAATTTTTAATGCATTTCTATTAGCATCAAATTGGCCAAAGTATTTTATTCGTATAAGCGTGATTGTCTTTTGAAAAATAATGGGGTAAAACGGCAACTCAAAGACGTTACAACTAGTATAGGCTGTTCACGGTAAAGTGAGCCCTTTTCAAGGTTCTTCTACATTTTTCCTTTCATCCAATTTCCATCTTCCTGCTGCTTTTTAATATAATAATTGCAATGTGACCAATAAACACAGTGTATACATTTCCCCGCCCTGTGCATGCAATGCCTGAGGCTGCAATAATATATATTTATTATTGGTTTATGCTGGTTTGGGGGGGGGGGGCCTTAAAAGGTGCTCACTTTACCGTGAACATCCTATACCTATAACAAATAGCCGTGGCATACCGCGTATTCTAAAATACATCAATGACTCCATCGGTGTAGGCCGGTTGAGGCATTGTTCAAGCATCAGGTTGGTTTTCGCGGTGTTTTCGCCCGCTTTCAGACACACAACATTAATACCATTTCACTTAAATTTTAAAGTTTTCATCGCCCATTTGTAAAACTCGACGTCCGAATTATATTGGTATATTTGGAATGCTTTAAAATTAGAGTTGTGGGTGTTTTTAAGTTTTATTTTTCAGAGAACTTGATCGAAAATTCATCAGTTGATATTTTGGTGCATATCCACAAGATCCACCAGATTTTCAGGTCAGTGGAACCGATGGATAAACCGGTCCAACCGTACTCCCCAAACGATTTATTTTCGAACACGTCCGATGTACATCGGCGGATCCACCGGCGAATTTTCGAATACGCGGATAGAGGAATTCGGAATACAGAAACGAATTGGTGGCGCGGTCTCTTATCTCAGTGTACTCGACAGTTGACAGTTGAAACGCACGCAATCATATTCGTGGCGTGTGTGTCCGTAGTAAACAAATGGTTTCCGCAGTGTGTTTGTAACGCCAAGTGGCCAGTATTCTAACTCTCTCACTTGTGTTTCCAAACGCAAATGAACTACAGCATCTCGGTACACTACCAAGGGAATGTAACGGAATAATACTGGTCAGTAGGATGGCAAAGGAGTCCGCATAAATTCGGCTCATTTCATCTCTCATATTTACATCATCTATGGTTGCGGACTGAATATAAAGCCGGCAGTGGAGTCCGAACTAAAGACAGGCCTAGACACTTAACAATAGAAAGTTGACGCCCTAGATTACTAATATAGATTATACGCTGTTCACAGGTAAAGTGAGCACATTTAAGGCCCTAATTACTATTTTATTTCAACAATTTTTTTATTTTTTTTAAATCTTTTAAAATAAATACTGCAACGTAAGTAATACACACAACGTGTAGATCCCACGGTACTCGATGGTTCACATGTAAGGCTACAATAAAATATATTTATAGACTATTATTCCAAATAAGAAGGCTTTCAAAAGTGCTCACTTGACCGTGAATAGCCAATATCCAACAGAACAAAACCGAACGCTTATTTTGCCACTGGTTGAAAATAAGAGACGGAGACGGCACAGTGCGTACTTCGCGCACTTAAATAAAAAAAAAAAAAAAAAAAGGGCGGGGGGAGGTTTATAAGAAGTTATAAAGTACGTAAGAGAAAAAGAAGAGAAAACCTTAATTTTAATTGATTGTAATTATGTTGGGGAAGATTAGAGTATTAAAGACATCAACACTGATAGCTGCAGTGATAGAATGAAGCAGTTGTATAGCAAGTATTCCAGGGAAATATTTAAGAGAACAATTGCACAACATAAAACATGAAAGTAAGCCATAGGATACCTACACAGACAATATACCTGCAAGACCCTTAATATCCTTGATATAAATACCCAGGACACAACAGGACGCTGTCAAATAACACACAGACCAAAATTTTCTCACTCAAAGTAACAATACGGCAATTGGTAGGCTTACCATAATTTCTGGACTCCAATCTCGGACATTTTTGGAAAGGGTTTTTTTTTTTAAATACATAAAAAATGTTTTTTTGTTTAGTTATTACTCATTTTTTCCACTTAGTTAAATTACATTGGTTTACAAGTAACGTAATTACTGTCTACATTATTATTTTTAGAATAAAAATATCAACTAAAAGTAGGCACAAAAACTTCCAAACATTTACTTAGAACTGGGTCCAGCGATTACAACATCCTTACCACGTAATAGGCACAACTGAAATTTTAATCTTAAAACGAACGAAGTAAACAACGGCTTATCAACGAGCGCTTGCCAATGTCGACTGTCTGAATGTCTTCTACTTAGTTTTGACGGTCTAGCTGAGCATAGCTGCATGCAATGTTGCCAACCGCTAAATCAAAACAGAGCGAAATTTCCTGGCCGCCCGGTCTTTCACTCAGATATCGGAAACTCCCGGACATTCGTTAATCCGAACACATGGCAAGCCTAACAATTGGGGTACTTACTATAAGCACTTCCAGTGACGAATCTTCCTCAATCACAATCATCTTCTCTTATATAAAATTTTAAAAAAATTGACAACTCAAGACACATTTATAAGTGGTGAACCAAGTGTTAGCAATGGTAGGAGTACTGAGGAGTAAAGACTATCATGTGAAATAACTCTTAAGAGCGGGATAGACTCCCGCATTTTCTGTGAAATAGTTGTTTGCGAAAATACGCGTATCTCGGTAAATAAATGTTCTGAAGATATAACTTTTTGCCAGAAAATATATCAATCAATTATCTATTCCCATGTTTTTTTTTTCATACGAGACAACACAATGCATTCGTGCGCAGTCAGTTCAAGAATATTTTGAACGAGAGTTCTTTCTTACTATGCATTACCAACAGACCTATTTAATTTGCAATTTTTATTAATATTATTTATAAATGAAATATTATAATACATAGATTAAATATGAGTAAAAGTTTATAATATACTTTCACGTTAACAGGATGTGATAGGAAATAACCTCACATGGGGTGATTTTTCAAAGATTCGATTCTAAAAGCGTGTAGATACCACGATTAGACTATATAATACGTCGACAATACTCTGATAGTTCTGGAAGAGGTAGCATGTGCATGTATCTTTTCACTACATACACATATGTCAACATCGGTAGATGTTGCAAGTAATTGCCTCACAATGGCTTCTATGAGCGATAAAGAGCAACAAAAAAAAAGTATCCGAACACAAAAAGCACACGCTAACTCCCAACTTTCACATTTGCCAGGACTAAAGACTAATGGTCGGTAGTAAAAATATTAGGAAGAGTTCCATTAGTTCTGCAAAACAAATCAAAAGACAAAATACGCGATATTTTTAAACATTACAAAATTCTGTAAACGAAACGAAATTACAGGACAAGTAAACAACGGCCAACCGCATAAATAACCGTAAATAGTAAAAAGTATACAAAAAAGTATTTGATAGGTTCGGCGAAACGCCCGGGTCTCTCTTTTGGTAATTTATCGTGCACGTCATTGATATTAAAATGATTGGCGAATACAAAAACGTCGACATAATTTTATAAAATCACACCGACACAATTCGAAATATTCCTCTCTACAAAATCTATATACTTTTATTTTCCACTTTTTAACGTCGTTTGTATAGATGCCAATTTTCGTATGGAATCGTTTAGTGTTTATTAAAGTTTAGCGTCGAATCGATTGTAACGAGGTTTTGGATACGCCGAAGCGTAAGATGTACCATTTCGTCAGGCGCTTGAACAAATATGTTTGTCCGGAACGAAATACAATAAGTAAGGCGCAATGTCCGTGATTTTATATATATATATATATATATATATATATATATATATATAGCATTCCTTTGTGTAACGATACAAGTAATCAGCTATTACTTCATGAGGTGCTGCCTTGTTTACTTCATGAGGTGCTGCCTTGTTTACATCCCAATACTTTTTTTTTGTCCAATCCTGTGCCGATGAAAAGCGATTCCAGCGCTTGCAGAAAGACAGTCAGTTCACAAATATATGCCTTCCTACGGAGTGATGATTGTATTACTGAACAATCAGGTATAGGTAGAGATCTGCAAAATTCGCATTATTAATTAGTGGAATGCTGGGCTTCACAATCCTGTACACACTTAAACAAAATATCGATATTTCCCTGGCTACTGGTTTTTAAACTACGTTATTAACCCACGTGACTGCGCTACACGACATTGTACACTCAACTGGCGACGTTTAATATTGGCTATAAAAAAAAAAGGCGCATCTTGGAAGCGCACAATACAAATTGTCCAATGGCAGAAGCCACGCGAACGAAACTAAATGCTTGCGTATTTGAATGGCGAAAGAACAGCTGTTCAAACTTGACGTTTTCCAGTAGGTTCCACGTAATTTTTAAGCCACTGGATTATTACAATTGTTGAGTTCGGCGAGTGTAACTGGAGAACGTCACATCAATGCGCATGCGCATGGCTCTCGGAGGGTCCGTGCAGGTTTGCAGAGCACATAACGTCGAGTAGGTCACAAGGACGTGCTAACTGCCAACATTTACAGTGATGCTGGCATCCTACGTAGAGAGAGAATACTTACATCTACTCCTGGTAGCCACGATTCCTTTTTAACGCCGGTTCACGATGAAGTGAGCACTTTTGAAATGCACCTTAAAAAAAAAATCACTTCCCCTGCCCGCATACATTTCCCCTGCCCGCGAGTGTCACTAGGTGCTAGTGACACTCGCCCAATAAATTCGGTAACGATGGATGGAAAGTAGTTCCAGATTTTAATGTCGTATAATAAGTGTTAGGTAACCATTTGTGATAACTTAAATCATTTCTTTCTCTTACTCTTTTTTTATGCATATTTTTTTATGCAAAAATGAGCAGATTTGTACAATATTTACTTTGTAATAATTTCAGTTTCACTTGACCAACGTATGAATAGTATGATGAGGCCCATGGCAATGCTAATTTTATATAAGGCGAAAGAGTAAACAATGTGCGTACAAGTAGATCTTAAGCAGGACTTTCAAAAGTGCTCATTTTACTGTGAACAGCCTATAATGAAAAGTAACGTTTATAAACACATGTATTTCATCCAAACTCGACCCCATTCCCCTCCTCCCACACAAAAAAAAAAAAAAAAGAAAGAAATATGACCATAACAGCTTAAAAATATATTTCTGTTACACAGCTTGAAATAAAGAAATATTGTTCTTAATAAGGATTTTAAAATGTTCTCCAATAAACAGCCCAAAGATATCGCCCAGGACTTAAAACGAATGATAATTTAATGACCTATAGTAAACACGATCGTTTCAGAGCGAACCTCTAGTGTTGGAAATTTTATCTTTCGGAATTCTACCGCAAATACTTACACGATTACAAAACATATACGCGTGCAGGCTGCTAATCAGCCTCGTGTAACGTGTTTCGCACACAGCGAGCTGCATCAAATCGGCCGAACATAATGCATGATGATGTTGAGAAGCACACTTAGTGACCTCGTTCGCTCGTATACAAGTACGACCAGTGCACCACTGGAAAACATTTTGAAATGTAAAAAGGGCGAAACTTAAATACGACCGTTTGCACTGGCATCGCGGGAACCCTGCGCGTAAACAACGCACTAGAATTTTACCCCTTCCTTTTAACAGCAAATTTATAATTTCAGTTTCTGCAGCTACATAATTTTAACGCGTAGAACTGTATTTTAACCGATATAATATTCGCTTGGACATCGGACTATGTTTTGTTATATATTATTGGCAGTAGCTATCTGTGAACCCAGCTCAAGAAAAGCAACAAATAACTCACATTTAAATAACCACTGTTCACGATAAAGTGAGCACATTGGAAACAAACCTTAGAAAAATGGACTACCGCTACCTGCATATATTTTAACGGGCGCAATGAGTGACGTGCCCAGTCAAGTTGGTAACGATGGAGGGGAAGTAGTTCCATATATTGACGCCGAACAAAAAGTGTTAGGTAACCATTTGTGATAACTTAAATTATTTCTCTCGCTTTCTGTAAAATGCATCGAAATGTAAAAATGAGCAGATTTGTACAACATTTGCTTTTCTAATAATCTCACAGTTTCACTTGACAGGTGCATGAATAAAGTGATGAGGCCCATGGAAATGTTAATTTTACATTAGTACGAAGAACACACAACGCTTATACAAGTAGATCTTAAGCAGCCTGTAGGCCTAAATATGCTTTACTGGGCGCTGTTTTTTTTCCCCCGCGCAAATTCGAAACATACAAACGCGCTTTGCGCAACGTATTCTCTATTCTGAACACTGACACGATGAAGAGTGGAGTGGTGGAGGTTTGGAGAGACGAAGAGGGTGAAACGAGGTGGAAAATGGGGCTGCGCCGGGATGCAAAAACGCGGAGATCCCCGAGAAAAACCCGAAGGCCAGCGGCATCGTCCGGCACGATTCCCACGTGCGAAAATATTGTAGTGACCCCGGCGGGAATCGAACCCGGTTAGCCTTGGTGGGAGACGAGCGCTCTAGCCGCTACACTACCGCGGCCTCCTAAACACAGACAAAATAAACAAAGGGACATATTTGAAAAAATACATAAACAAAATAAGCATTAAATACTTAACATTCTGATTTAGAACTCTTTCCGACAAACACGTGTATACGCTGTTCACGGTAAACTGAGCACTTTTGAGGCCCTAGTTACTTTTTCCTTTCAGCCATTTGTTATCCTTTAACCACCTTTTGAGATAAATATTGCCACGTAAGTTATAAACACAGTGTGTATATTCCACCGTACTCTGAAGTTAACGTCTAAGGCTGAAATAAAACATATCTATTGACTATTGTTCCAAATGAGAGGGTTTTCAAAAGTGCTCACTTTACCGTGAACGGCCTATATCAATACAGGCTGGAGCGAAAATAAGAGAAAGGAATGTAAGCTGGAAATATTATAGGAATCAAAGGAAGAAGTGTTCGTGCTAGGTGTAAATGCAGGTTCTCGATCCCCTTAACACTGTCATTGCCAAATGAAGCGTTGTGGAGTACAGCACCGCTCTGTTTCATTGCAACACGACGCACTTTGTTACGGAGCTCGCTCGCTGCACGCAGCCAGCGGACGGCGATAGGGATGACGGCCAATTAAATGCGCCTAAGCACGGCAACATCCACAAATGGATCACTGGATCACGGGAAAAAGGACAGAGTCGTACAAGCAACTTATCTCTTCCTGGATGCTGCCGTCACGATAAACCGAGCACTTTTGAAAGCCCTGCTTAAGATCTACTTGCATGCACATTGTGTATTCTTCCGACATATGTAAAATCAACGTTGCCATGGGCCTCATCACTGTATTCATGCGTCGATCTTGTGAAACTATGAATTGATTAGATAAGTATTTATTTTGAAAATCTGTTCATTTTTATATTTCGATGCATTAAAAAAACCGAAACAAATAATTTAAGCTACCAGAAATGGTTACATTTTTT
The DNA here is from genome assembly GCA_029891345.1 of Dryococelus australis. Taxonomy (NCBI): domain Eukaryota; kingdom Metazoa; phylum Arthropoda; class Insecta; order Phasmatodea; family Phasmatidae; genus Dryococelus; species Dryococelus australis. The sequence goes on from CM057008.1 coordinate 35,089,172, forward strand.
ATTCGGCGTTGAGATATGGAACTACCTTCCCTCGATATCCACCGTTACCAACTTTACTGGATGCATATCAATCAATGCTCACGTTAAAATATATGCAAGTAGGTGTGAGTGAAGAGATTTGGGAGGCTCTTAACAACTAGGTCTTAAGAGCCGATGAGGGTAAAATGAGGTGAGTATGAAGCAGCGCCGGAATGAGAGATCCCAGAGGAAAAACCCGGCGACCAACGGCATCGTCCGGCACGATTCCCACATGCGAAAATCCGGAGTGATCCGACTAGAAATTGAACCCGGTTCGCCTTGCGTGCTAATCGCTCAGCCACCGTAACCCCCGAGAGGGATAGCCTTAAAAAAAAATCAAATGGCCTACGCCTCTGCGGAGTTCTAACTTTTAAAAAAATGCGCACGAACGAGATGTACTGCAGGCACGGTGGCAGGGCAGGTTTGGCGGGGGTCAGCGCCCAAGGCGACGCCCCGAGAAGGTGCCGGAGGAAACGCAGGCGTACAAAATGTCCGTGGGAACGATCTCTCGCAGACCGGACTGCTTGCGGGCCGGCTCTGGCCACGCCCAACAACCACCCCCCCCCCCCCACTCTTCCCACCACCTCCCGGAGATTTAAAAACAATGCAGCACGGCACTGGACACAGTATGAATATTCCGCCGAGGAGAGACGACCGCGCCTACACGGAGCATACGAGAAAGATCTGCAACAACACAGCAAGTCAAGTAGAGCCCACACTTCAATGTATTAACGTCGAAATGTACACACGTCACAGTTATATAGCCAACATAAGAACATTCGTCAATGCACATATTTTTTTAACTACCCTATTACTAAGTGTTAAGTGGACGCCCGGTGGGTAGGGAGTGATCTTATTGCGTCTCAGGGCTAACCCCTTACGCCTACAAGGAAAGGAAATCATGCAAGGAGACATGCATCGTGGCAGAGAGGGATTGGGCAGCCATGGCCTGCGATTGGGGTCATGACTACCACCCTGAGTGTACCTATATTTAAGACTAACTAAGAAGAGACTGTGATAAACCGTCAAAGACAACGTAAAAAATCCAGTCGACTGGACACAATTCAAAATTATTCATGCATTAAACAGAAATGCTACAGGAGACAGAGGTTGGAACTCGTGCTTTATTATTAGAGATGAAAAACTAGTAGAGAGGAGGGCGCTGTATTTGGAAGTCTGCAATTGGTGGGCTTCGGTATGGGTGATGCACGCAACACTCTGGTGAGGGCAGTGGCGTTATGGGACCATATTCCCTCCCGTCAATGTGCATCAACACAAATGAAAAGCTATGATGAGACAATCTAGGGAACCCATCTTCGCCTAGGTAAACACTGTTTAAGTAAGCCTTTTTTTTATACTGTTCAAAGGGACAAAAGTTACATTACTTCGAGAAGGGGGGGGGGGGGTTACTTACAATTATTTTTAACATTAGGCTTTGAAGACTAAAGACTCATTTCTTCAAGCACCTTAATATTCTAAACGCCCTTCTAACAAAGCAAATAGAATATCAACGATCTCATATTTGTAAACATAACCCCGTGCAAATCACAAAGCACCAAATGGGACAGAGCAGCAACAGTGCAACTACCGAGTGAAGTTACAAAATTACAAAATTGTGGTCGTGTAATTTTCTACGTATTAAAAATGAAATTATATTTCCAATTATCTCGTAGTTACAAACTGCGGACATATATGTTGGTTGTTTCTAATCTTGTTTATATTTTTTACAACACGAATAAATTTCCATCGTATTTTTAGTGTTGGCGGCATGAGGCGACCAGAGAAAATAGTGGATCGGAAGGGCCTAATTTAGGCCGTGTCTCAATTTAAAGAGTACTTTTACGAGAGAGCATTATTTCCCGCAACCTGGCGAGAGCACTGGTTCACGCTCCAACTGTGCGAAATCACGTTCCAACTGTGCGAAATTTAGACAAGCGCTCTCTCGTGACGTCACGTGGACAGCTGGTGCCAAAAAGGCACGAAATCATGGTAAGAGTGGGATGGACCCCCGCGTCCAAGGTCAAGAACCGAGGGAGCGATACGGGCGACACTAACACGCACGCCTAGTGCCTCATCGCTCCTACGCGCAAGGCGTGCAGTGTTTACGCCGTAATGCTGTACTGTGCAAATCAGATCTGTAACAGTGGTGTTGTATTACACGCGATGAAAGACCACAGACCTAACTACGTCTGTATCGTATTTTTCTCTTGCCGCTTAAGGAAACTGCATAGGCAAGCTTTAAAATGCGATATTTGACCGTTTTCACGAATTTTTTTCTCCAAGAATACACTTACTGTGACAAAAGTAAACATACAATTCCATAGATAATTGTTTTTTTTATCTTTTCTGACAAAAAGTATTAATTTAGGTAAGTAAATTCTAGCAATTATGTTTACAATGTTACAAAATATGTGCATAACTATTTTATATTCTGACCATTTCGGTACAGTGCTTACTACATTTTAGCTAACACTGCATGCTGTACAATCAGGTGCAGTTCTCCATTAAGGTTGTTCAAATGAAAAAATGAATTTTAGATATTTATTTATTGGATATTTAATAATTCTGTTATTACATCCAAATGGTACATTGATAAAAGTACCGAATATCATGGAACGTTAATTTACAAAAACTAATGACGGGAAATTAAAGGAAATTATAATTTATATGTATTGGCTACAGTTCAAATTAATTGTTAATATAATTTGTATAAGATGAAGAAATGTCATGGAATTTCTTCCAGTGGTTCGGTCATAATATTATTTTAAGTTGTAGAGTAGAATTGAAATCCAAAATAACCTGAAGTTTAACCTAATAGTAAGCGAACAAAATGTGAACTTCGTGGTGTTCCTAAATCTTGAAGGGGAAAAAAACCCTTTAGATGAAATCAAACACTGTGCTCGTATAACGTATTGAGATTTGTTTGGGATTAAGGTTAAAATACCGACAATTAAAAAAAATGCGATTCTTTTTTACTGATTTGGCATTTGTATCAATCAAACAGTTATTGATACTGTAACGCAAAAACCGCAAAATATATTTAAAATGTAGAACAAAAATTTAGGCAGAACAGCCTTAACTATACGCAATTACAGGCAGGGAATTTTGGTTCAAAGGTTGATTTCAAAAGCGCGAAATTATTCGCGAACGAACTACAGCTACTCTCTTGTAAGTCTTAGGGCACACGCAGCGGGCGTGAGGCGAACATTAAGCAGCGCTCCGTGTTCTAATTCCGCTGCACGAGTGGCTGAACGGCGGCATCTGTGATGCAAGACATAAGTTTTTCCAGCCCGATCGCGCAACAGATGAAAACGGCACGTATTGGGCGCGCCACTCTTAACAGTGGGAATTTTCCACTGTTCTCCCATACATTTTTAACTTTTAGTTTCGACTTGCTTCTAAGGTATTTCTCGTTATATGCTGTTCACGTTTAACTGAGCAATTTTGAAATCAACATTTGAAAAATGACACTTCCCCCCCCCCCCCTAACAGCGTATATTAAAAACCAGGCAAACTGATTTGCGATCGCCCAGTTAAGTTGGCAACGGCCGAGAGAAAGTAGTTCTATATCTTGACGTTGAATTAAAACTGTTAGGTAAAGACTTGTGAATAATGAAAATATTTCTTACACTTGGTTTTTTTAACGCAAATAAGTGCAAGGATTATGAAATGTATAATGTACTTACTTTTATAATAATTTTACACTTTTGTTTGACAAACGCACGAATGAAATGATCAGGCCGATATCGACGTTACTAATTATTTTACATACAGCAGAATAATACGCCATTTGTATACAGTAGATCTTTAGCAGGGCTTTCGAAAGTGCTCACTTTACCGTGAACAGCGTACAGCCTATACTGTTCACGTTTATTTGAGCACTTTTGAAACCAACCTTTGAAAAGTATGCCACTGTCCCTTCACTGTAAAAATATTCCGGTAAACTTCCAAAACTGTAATGAACGTTTGAACCTATACACTGTATGGTAATAATACCACACATCAAGCTCAAGCTACAGATATAAGAATGTTTAGCAACGCTACTATACAAAGTTGGGAACTTCCCTATGAATTTGACTGTTTCCTGAGCAAATGTACGAACGCTACAATGAACGTATAGGGGAAAACATTACCATTCCCGCTATCTCACTAAGCGTATACACTGGTATGGTAAATTTCCGAATAATTCCTTAGTGTGTACCTGCATATATCGTAACGGGTGCCCTGACTACCAAGCGTCCAGTACAGTTGGTAACGACGAAGAGAAATGACGTTGAATTAAAGTGTTAGGTAAACATTTGCGATTACTGAAATAATTTCTATTGTTTTTTGCCCTTATAAGTGTAAGAATTAGCACATCTGTAAAATAAACATTATTTGTATAATAATTTTATAGTCTCGCTTGACCGACGCATGAATAGGCCTGAAGTGATCAGTCCCACGGTAATGTTATTTTTACGTATGGCGGGAGAACACACACTGTGCATGCAAGTAATGCTTACGCAAAGCTTTCACAAGTGCTCAGTTTACCGTGAACGGCCTATACCTAGTAAACGCGCAACTGCCCAATACGGGGTCGACATTTAATTTAATATTATTAGAAAATTGCTGTAAACCGAGACAATCAAATACAAAAATAAAATTTAAACTCATTCATTCAGAGTGCTTATTTTCGTGGCCTTGTGAAAATTAGTAAACTAGCAGTGGGGCGCAAATCACCAGTAGGTCAAAACGTGGAAATTCTTTGCCGACAATAGTAGTCCTCCACTGTTCACATCTTGGAAACGCGCCGGATGAATGAAAAACGGCGGTTTTCTTTCTAAAGAAAAATTCCCTTTACTGTCTATTAACGGTCGGTTCCAACTTTTCTGAAGCCCTGCTAAAGATCTACTTCCAGAATATCCCTCCGCCGCAAGCAAACTACCTCATGCGAACAACGCCTAAACCGAGTATAATACACCAAAGGGGCAACGCACAACATTCGTGCGCACTCAGTGTAATATTTTGCATAAGAACTATTTCTTGCTAGGCATTACCACACACCCATTTTCTCATAGTTTTTATTCATATTAATTATCGATGAAATATTGTAATTTATAAATCAAATATAAATAATAGTTCACTCTGACAAAAAACAAGGTACTTCTACGTTCTTTTATGTTAACAGAAGTATAAAACGCTTGTGAGACACGACATATTATAGAAAACAACCTAACGCGTAATAAATGGGGCGATTTTTCAAAGTTTTGATTCAAAAAGTGTGAAGAACCCGCGAACAGACTATACGATAGTAAACACTCACTAAACAAAATACAATTCGTTAGGAGCACCAATTAAAGGTGCAATAACAACAGTATTCTCTTTTATTACTGTGCGTCCAGAATTTCAAGGATTTTTGTCCCACAGATTATGCACGACACTGATTTATCTTATGCACGCAACTCCTACATCAGGAAGGGGAAAAAAAAAAGTATTTTTTTTTAATCTCGAAGAATCACTCAAATTGTGGAAAAATTTAATTTTGGAATTTTACTCTATTTTAATGGTTCTGCTTTAGCGGAAAGGGCCACTGGAGAACTGATTTTTTTTTGTGGTGTGAAGGAGAGAGTGCTTGCTCGGGATTCGAACACAAAGCTCATTGTACTGGAGCATGGCACACCAGCAAATTTGAGCGACGATCGGCGAGATTGTCAACACTACGGGACAAAATGCACTGCGTCACGTTAGAAACGAGGTACTGAACACTGAAATAGGTTACACAGCAGTGGCGTGTGGTGAAGTGTTGCAAGGTGAGCTGGTGCTTGCTCACTACTGTACATTCTCGGTGCAGGCAGCAGGAGCCAGTAACCACCGTGGAGCCTAGGGAAACTGAATGTATTCCGACCACTCACAAACGAGCAGCAAGGGACACATTACTAAGAGATTATGGGAATTAGCAAACATTTTTGTGCCGACCTATTCTACGACACTCTTACCTATGCCGTGTTTACACGATTACTGTTAAACTAAACACATTCTGCCAAATACATTCGATAGCCATGTCTGAACAAGTTTAAAAACAGAACGTGTTTTCGCAGTTACACACCTAAAACAGAATGAAATCTATGGGAATTCTAACCTCAACAAACATGGAATTTAAAATGTATGATATTTAATTATAATAGCCTCCAACAGTTACCACTATTGACATTCTTAATTGTTATGAAACCTACACTTTTACTGTAATGGCATAATCGGTGGGTATTAGTACATTCAACCTTAAACGTTAATTCAAGTGCAGGAATTCCCGCCAAATACAGCAATATTTTTTTCCACTGCTTGTTTACATCCAAGCAGCCAATAGGAACACAGCAGGGAAGAGAAGTCGTTCGAAACTACTTCTGAAAATTAATCCACTTTGAACGAGAAACTACTGCGATCAGAACCCGTTCGATAGATGAACTTGTTTAAAGTGAAGTAGTTCTACATCCCGAGTAATCGCGGCCCTAGTTTATTCTTTCATGATTGTATGAACGAAGTTTTGAATCGGCTAAATTGTTTGCAAGCCGCATCACGAACGTTCTGCCTTACAGTTAAGAGCCCCGAGTATTTTGCGAATTGGTTCAGTGGCCAGGTAGACATCAAACACTTGTTCTTTCCTCCTGCTACTGTGATTGGACGGCAGTTGTTAAAGACACGCCGTGTTTAACTGGGAGCCAGTAGTAAGCAGGAAGAAGTAGCGCGAGTTGAACAGTGCTGTATAAAGGCCTTACTTGATCGCAGCACCCAATAAGCAAACGATAGTGTCTCGAGTTTATGTAGGTCTGTGCAGTCCAGCCGGCTGACAAATCAATCCGCGAAATGGGGCAGTAGCTTCATACGTACACGACAGCCAAATAAGGAAGGATGGGAACATTTCACGAGTTCGTTTCAGGACAAGGTAGACGTCAAACACGTGTACACTGAAGTTGAGTTTGCAATTGGATCGTAGTTTATTAGACACGCCCTGGACGACTCCGAGCCAATAGCAGATTTGCAAGGAAACAAGTAGCGAGTGTCGTACTGCCAGGAGTGGAGTACCACTGGCAACTCTCTGGGGAAGCAGCCAATTAGCAAGCATCTGAGGCTCGATAGTACAGAGCCAACAGGTCATTGAACTCGCGAAATTTTCCTATCCCTACAAACAAGGGAGGAAAACCGTCGGAAATGTGTGCAATACGTTAAATCCTAGCAAACAGTCAAGTTTTCCCGCGATAAACCATCATCTCTACCTATTTCACACGTCCTGTGGCGTCAGCCGCCGAGCTACATTTTAGTGGTGGGAGTGTAAACAAGCAAGAAACACGGTACAGCACGGAGGTAACGCCACTAGTTCACCACGCGCCACTGTTTCACAGATACACGTGCAACGACATAAAGATCGCGCATTATTCTGATAATAAATGGCCTGCGAGCGCACGCCACCTACACGAGATGGCGTCGCCTCAAAATGGCGACGGAAACACAGGTTACGACAATCAACGTGGTTAACAGACCCACAAATATGGCGAGTTTTTTTTTTTTTTGCGCGAGTCTTCTCTACGCACGTTAATGCTGAAATCACAATGGCGTGACGGACGCGACGCGAATAAAATAATTTTCCAGTCAATCAAGATAGAGACTTCTGTGACGTTAACGCGACGAAAATCGCCCGCGCGACAAGATTTCCGAATAGAAAATATGTCTAATTTATTCCCTTCGCGGGCGCGACAGGTCTAGCCCGCCATATTTTTGGTGCTAAAGTTTTACGTGCGCTATTATTTACCGTATTAATAAGCAAAGCAGCGCATTTTAATGCCTAGATGTAATTACAGCCATATTTTTACGCTCAAAGTACCAGCGGACATGGAAAGAATTTTCTGAAAGGATTGCAAAATAAGGAAATAATGGAAACATTGATGGCCATCGTAAAAGAGGTTAGTATGTAGTGGCAAGAAACCATTTATAAATAATATTTTAAAATGTAGATCGCGAGGCGGTAAAATCTAGCGTCCACATTAGAGAGAATTTTTGTTGTCGCGTCGCATCTGTAGCGCTGTCGTGATTCCAGCATAATGCTGGATTTACATTGGCGCGACGCGACGGAAGTAATGCTTCACCCAATCGCAGACTAGTATTCTGTGACGTCAACGCGACAGAAATCTCGGGCGCGACGGATTTTCTTAACAGAAATAATTTCTAATTTTGTCGCGTCGCGGACGCGACAAGCATCAATAAAAGCGTGTAATTTCTTGTTACAAGAGTGGTGGCAATGTTAAGTTGCTCACATTTGTAATAACATGCGAAGATATTATTTTGTTGATGGTGTCGGAATATTTTATCTATAGCTGATTATTTTTAATTTGGTTTCTTGATTTAAATGTAATATTAACTGGTACATGTTTAACGCTTCTTAAAACGGTGGTTTCAGGAAACGTGCGCAGTGTTGATTTTACTGAACGATTCTGTAAATAAATTATTTAATGCTAGGGACGAACAAACGTGATTTTAGTGAAGTTAACTTTTGAGGATCATCATAGTAAAACGTGTGTTCAAAGTGTTACGAATTTTACAAACAGTGCCTGAAAAAGTTGCACTTTCAACACGCGTAGTGTGTAAATATTTCTTTGTTTACCTGTATCGTGAATTCAACGAGTGTAAGGTTAACTTCGGACAAAGTGTGTGTCTATTGCTGCGTCTGTACGAATTCGAACAGCGACGAATGTATGGAGTTTTTTTTTATTGAAGTTGAAATTTTCTACTGCTCCATAAAAAAACATGCAAACTCAAAATGCAGCTGTCGTCTCACGAAAGACGTAAAACCAAAGGCATCATCCCCTCACCGTTTCCTTTTTTCCCCTCGAAATAAAATAAACAGAACCCATGCAAACATAACTCTTCAACAGTAAAACAGGTTGGAATATGCCAACCTATCTATAATATCCTACACTGATATGGTTAGACCCCGTACTATTTTTTTCCAAATGGAAAATTATAAAACATAAAACATTCATGTGGTTGTTTGCACAAAAGTTGTTTGTGTTTATACTTTCTAGTGAAGTTATTCTTCTTCATTACTTCTCGTAAATACACAGGTGGCCTTCTGGGACATTTTCGTATTTTTCAGCCATGAGTAGTCGAAATAGTGTTTTTGGTGACGTGTCGCGTCACAGTGTTTTCATTACAACCACAAAATTCAGTGACGTCGCATCTGTGGCGCTGTTGTGATTCCAGCATAATGCGGGTAAGTGTAGAACGGGAAAACGGGGAGGTGGGAAGAGAGAGAGAGACAGCAGCAGCATCTCGAGAACGGGCGACTAGCTGGGTGTGACGAGATTCTTCATTACTGCAAACTGCGGCTAGTGCAGTCGTCGCTAGGCTCCAGGGAAAGGCGCACGCGTAATGATTCGCGAAGGATAGCAGTGATGAGGAGGGAGTCGAAACAAACGCGACGCAAAAACAAGACGAGCGCCGAGCGCCGCCATGCGTTTATGACAACTCCCGTCAGCGTCGGTCCTCGAGGGAGACTGATCGCCGCCATTTTGGAATTCTGCGTTCTCGCCTGCGACCCGACGGTACAGACCACAGACTAGAGACTAGAGATGAGGTAGACCGATCTCGCTGGCTGCGCACAACAAGTCTACGTGCCCAAACACTGAGCTGCTTTTCTGCCAACACGTCTAGCGAAAAAGGCGTGGGTTTGAGTTGAGCTTAAAGGCTGTTCACGATAAAGTGAGCACTTTCGAAATCAACGTTAGAAAAAAGTCACTGCTCCTACCTGCGTATATTTTAACGGGTGTCCTGAGTGACATGCTGGTAACGATGGATGGGAAAGTAGTTCCGTATCTTAACGTCGAATTAAAAAGTGTTAGGCAACCATTGCTGCTAACTTAAATTATTTATTTCGGTTTCTGTTTATTTTAATGCATCGAAGTGTAAAAATGAGCAGATGTGTAAGATATTTACTTTTCTAATAATTTTAATGTTTCACTCGACCGACGCACGAGTAAAGTGGTGAGGGCCATGACAATGTTAATCTTACATAAGGCGAAATAATACACAACATGCACACAAGTAGATCTCAAGCAGGGCTTTCAAAAGTGCTCATTTTACAGTGAACAACCTATAGCAGACTGTAAGTGTAAACAAGTACTTTGAGATGTTGGTATACTTCCTCCAACAAATTTTTAATGTAGTTTGATTAAATTCAAATTGGTGAAAGTGTTTTATTTTTATAATAATCCTCGTCATTTAAAAATCAGCATAAACAAGTTCATCACTGTTGATCATGTGACTTTGGCTGTTGTGTTCCTTTGGGGTAGGTCAATGTTGGGTACATGCGCAGAAGACGAATAAGCGATCTACCCCATCTTTAGTCTGTGGTGCAAACCGCGCGCAGGGAACTGCTTGGTCGCTACTACAGGTCATTCGCTGTTACTTCCAACTTTTCTGAAGCCCTTCTTAATTTATGCTTTCAGGATATTCATCCGCCTCGTGTAGAGAATTACACCAAAGGGGGAATGCACCGTGTTTGTACGTACGCGCTCAGTTTGATAACATTTTGCATGAGAACTATTTCTTACTAGGCATTACCAACATAGGGGAGACGGGAAATTTGGCAGTACGGGCAATTTGGCACTATATTGTATTTATTCTATTTCCAACTTACACCGATGTTTCCGACGTAGTTTCTGGTACTGCCAAAAGAGTGGAGCACCTGGCGGAGAATATCTGACTGTTTCGCCAGCTACAACTACGATACTCTGTGTATCATTTGTGAACTAACACAAGCACGTCGTATATTTTTCTCAGTTACACTCACGTAGTGAAACATGTTGTGAAAGAAGTCATATCTTTTTTGTTTTTAGAAACACGGAGTTTAATCAGTGTGTTTCGAAGCAGAGAATCTAGGATTTCCGGTAGGTTTTTGATCGTTATAATATGCATTGTTTGACACGTCTGAGAGATTAGCTCACAACATAATTTTCTTAACATTTAAAAGTAAGGCCTATTGTGGAATTGGGCGGTTTTGCTGTGAACGCGAAGTTTGAGAGTCGTACGATCTGTTACATTTTTTCTTACATCTGCTTTGCAATTAGACAGCGTGTTCCATTTATCGGGGAGTTGTGTTACTATTCGAGGCGTTTGTGTTTTGCAGGCATGCCAGGGGTACGCGGGAAATGCAATACGCGCCTGATGACGTGCGCTTTGCTGTAGGACGAGTTCTACGAGATGGTTGGTCAGTTTATAAACCCTCGCAAGAGTATAATGTGCCTTTCAACACATTAAAGCGTTATTTGACTTCATCATCTGGACCAGACGATGTTGCTATTACGAAGAAAGGAAGGCCTCTTTTGCTTACAGCTGCCGAGGAACAAACATTGGTAGTCTATGTAATAAAGATGCAATAAATTGGATTTGGTTTTTGCGCTACGGATGTTAGGCGGAAGGCGTTTGACACAATGAAAAAAGAGTGGTAGAAAAAATCCTTTTAATGCGGAAGAAGAAGTAGCTGGCTGGGATTGGTGGATTTCTTTTAAGGAACGGTATGGTCTAGTGATGAGGCTGCCAGAGAACTTGTCCGTTAACAGAGCTTCTTCAGTTTCAAAAGAAGCCATTAATGAATTTTACGGTATTCTGGGTGCCAAGTTGGAAAAACATGACCTGAAGGATGAACCAAAGCGTATTTGGAACCTGGATGAAAGTGGTTTTACTTCTACGCACAAACCAGGCAAAATAGTTTCCCCGAAAGGACGGAAACGTGTCTACCAACAGACGGCAGCAGAGCACGGCGAGACTACCACAGTGCTTCTTACTGAGAACACCGCAGGACAGACTGGTCCATGTTTAACCATATTCAAGGTACAGAGATTGTCCGATGATTTGAAGCACAAAGCGCCTGAAAATTCAATGGCGTGTGTTTCTCCAAACGGTTGGATAAATTCAGAGATATTTCTTCAGTTCGTGAATCATTTTGAGGAAAATATTCCTCCAGCCAGACCTGTCATCATAATCCTTGATTTACATTGCAGCCACATGTCTGTAGAGGTTATAAAGTTCAGAGAAGAGAAGAATTTGATCTTTCAGAATTTTCCATCACACGCTACACACATCCTACAACCACTTGATGTGTCCATCTTCAGTCCGATGAAGACTAAGTGGAAACAATCAGTTACGGAGTTTAACCAGTGGGTTTAAACACACTGGAATATTTCCTTTCGACAGGAATGCACTTCACGAAGATGTTTTCTGTTCCTCAGAACTTCACAGTGCGACAAGTTTGCAAGAAATACGAGCACAAATTCCACTTCTCCAACAATTCCACCGGGTGCAGCAAAAAAAAGTGCGCGTTTTCGATACACGACAAGATAGCCCTTTGGAGCAGCATTGCGTTAATGCATTCCCTGAAGTTTCTACAATCGGAAGTGGATAGCCCTTCATTTCAGGCAACTAGAAGCCAAAAAAGAGCAGGTTTAAGAGAAGTGATTCATCCAAAAGCATCTACTAGTGGAATTCAGTCAAAGGAAAAGAACAACCGTGATACTTGCAATAGCTGCCAGGGATTATTTGCGAATGACAAAAATGGTGAATCATGGATTCAGTGAGTGAAATGCCGTATGTGGTATCATGAGGTTTGTCAAGGCCTTAGGCGGTATCGTCACAATTTTGAATGCCTCGGTTGCATTGGTGATTCAGACTGAAAAATGTAAGGAAACTGTCAGAGTTCATTTTTATTAGCTGTATTTCGTTATGACTTTTGTACAAATTTGGTCACACTACTGCTACTACTGCCAAATCACCTTGTTTTAAATCATTATATGCTTATAACATTACTTTACAAATATGTAAATTATTAAGAGAGATTTAATCTTAATATGATATTATTACGAAAACGTGCTAAACTAATTACGTTTATCATATTCCTTGAATTAACACTTCGAGGAAAAAAAAACAAAAATTAGAAGAAAACGCTACAAAAAAAATATATCGCCAAATTATCCGAGCTTCCCCTACAGCTTATCTCTCTGTTTTATTCACATTAATATACGTCTAGGTATAATATGCCTGAGGCTGCAATAAGATATATTTATTAGTGGTTAGTGCCCATTGGGAGGGCCTTAAAAAGTGCTCACTTTACCGTGAATAGCCTATACTCATGGTTACTCCCAACATTTCTGAAGCCCTGCCACACAGAGAGCAGAGAAGTACGCAGAGGCGAAACTGCGCGGTGGATCCTTTGATTTGTGCAAACCCGTTCTGGGATTGGCTGACCTCGGTTCTGGGAACGGACCTTGGTGTCCCGAATGGCCAACGCGTTCTGCGAAAAAGATTCCCTATTGGCTGGGCCGCCGACTGGCGAGCAGGTTAGCAGGTAGCTGATCGACGAACGTACTTTCAACATTTTGCTGACCAGTGCGTTGCAGTCTTGCTGGCGTGTGCTGGAGTTCGCAGTGTAAGCGTACGTTTCACCTCTGCACGCTTAACTACTCTGTAGTCCCGCTCGAGGCTGTTCGCGGCAAACTGAATACTCTTGAGACCCTAGTTACTTATTCCTTTCAGCAATTTTGTATCCTTTATTCACCTTTAAAAAAAAATTTTTGAAATGTAAGTACTAAATATAGTGTATATAATCCACTGCATTCGGAAGTTGCAGTTTTAGACCAAAATAAAATATATTTACTGACTATTATTCCAAATGAGAGGGCTTTCGAAAGTGGTCACTTTACCGTGAATAGCCTATAGTCAAATTTTCGGGTTACCCAACACATGTTCTTCCGATGCATGTATCCATCATACGCAAGTCAGAAAAAAAATTAAAGGAAAAAATACGCATTGTATTTGTGCATCGGAAAAGCAATACAAAAATTAATATTTTTTATGCATAACAAAAATGTATTTGATAGAGTTTTAAAATTCAGGTAACTAATACTTGGGGAAAGGAAAATTTCGCGAATTCATTTCGGGACGAGATAGACGTCAAACGCATATACAGTGAATTCACCTTTGCAATTGGATCAGAGGTTGTTTATACACGCCCTGGACGACTGAGCCAGTAGCAGACTTGCAAGGAAACTATAGGCTGTTCACGATAAAGTGAGCACTTTTTAAGGCCCTTTCAACAGGCATTCGCCAATAATAAATGTATTATATTGCAGCTCTAAACGTTAACTTTTGGGAGAGGTGAAATGTAATACACTGTATTTATTAGTCACACGGCAATGTTTATATTAAAAGTGACCGGAAGATAGAAATCTGATGTAAAGAAAAATTCAGCAGAGCCTTAAAAAGTGCTCACTTTACCGTGAATCCCGTACAGCCAGGTGTGAGGTAACACTAGGGCAGCAGCCAATGAACAACCATCTGAGGCCCTAGTGTACACAGGACTGTGGAGTCTAGTTTACAGGTCATTGAACTCGCGAAATTTTCCTATCCCTACAAATACTATTAGTAAGAACTATTTCTTACCAGCCATTACCAACGCACGCGTTTACTCGCTGCTGGAATTAATGTTGCCAAAGTTAAAGGTATTACAATTTATTGACAAAATGTACGTGAAAGTATAAAACGTATGTGAAATAATTTACTTCGGAAACAGCCCAGTATAGTATACCTGTATATAGAATCTTTTTCAAAGATTTGATTTTTATAAAGTGAAGATACTGAGAATAGACTACATGACTACCCGCACAAAATAATCAATCAGAAAATAAGCGCAGTCGACGTAAAACATGATTATTTTAGATTTTTAGGAAGGCATTATTAATAATGCGCCAAAGTAAAAATGTCGATATGCCTTCCAAAATAGAGTGCGTTCGTACTTGAAGGATTCCTAAACATGAAACGTGTTAACGTAAAATTACCTTATTTTTTAATGACCTTTTACTTGGATTTTATAATTTAATATGTGCCAGTTAATTACAACAACATGAATAAAAACAGGGTGGGGAGGGGAAATATGTGGGTGGTAATACCTAGTAAGAAGTAGTTATGCAGAAGTGACCGCGCACGAATGCGGTATGCTGTCCTTTTGGTGTAAATTATAGACTAGGTTAAGCTTTGCTTGCACGAGGCGGAGGAGAATCCTGGGAAGAGGTTAGGGTTTTTTTTTTGCGGGAGTTTACAACAGTAAAACTAGTCATGGTAGTCGATCAATACAAACTTCAGAAAATGTTCAAAGAAATGTTGTGTCCTGTCGTCCTGTAAAGAACAATATAAAATCTTCAATGCAAGTTTTTGAAAAATTCTACAAAACCAATATGGCGGGGACTGATTATGATTATCCTTACGAGCCCGTATCACCCTCGATATTGTATTTTTATTTATTTATTTCCGATTCAAATTTAGGAGGATTTATTGACGAATGTGACAACAGAAGCTTAGATAATTACTTTACCCATCATTACGGATATAATATATGAACTACAAACGCACGCATATTTATGCAACCATTAACTGAATACTAAATTTTATATATTAATTAGTTTTAACTATGACGCGTCATATTGCAAAAACCATGCCGTCTAATAACACATACTTCCGTGGCCAAGGCCCGTCGGGCGATATTACACGATACCAGATTCCGTAAAATCTTGTGCAAGGTCCGCCATAGCGATCGGTATACGAGTTAGTATGGCATCCGACATGGCATTTCCCGCCTTGTACGGCCAGATTTCATGCCAGGTTCAGTAATTGGACGCGTCGTGAGTTCAAAACTCCGTCGGACCCAAATATTTTATCATTAAATTTTACATGCTGCTAATATCCCGGTACGTAAAGAAAAAACTATATTTTGCAACCGGTCAGTAATTTTCGTCAAAATTAAAAATAACACACTCATACTCTAGTTACTTCAACTCATTTTCAAGAAAATTAATGAAACTGAACTAGTAAGCAATCAATTTATGTAAAAAGCGAAAAGTAATATAGCAATATTAAGATGTGTTAGCTAGTTTTTTTTACATAGGCCTATGCAAGTTACTAACTGGTAGCAGTTCTACGAATGGGGTTTATATTTACATATTTCCGAGAAACAGACTATGTTAAAAAAAAGCTTCGATAGCTAAGAAGCGCGTAATTTTCTCCTCAAAAAAAAGTGTCTGTTGGTATATATCCACCTTTAACAGTAACCAAAAAAAAACGAATTTCATTAACATGTATTTCCATATACCAGATTCTCAACCAGGCCACCGCCGTAAGCTACAGATGCCTCGTAATTTCCTTTGCCCTAAATAAACTACGCAGAAAATACAGGAAAAGGGACTTTTAATTACTTTTACTACATTCTGTTGATGTTTAATAAGACACGAGCAAAAATTGACGGCTGCAGACAGTTGTTTTTAAAACATCTCCCGGGGAAAACTTATTCCTAGAATAAATGTTTACCGAGATACACGTGTCCGCGTACAAACTCAGTGGCGTGCGGTGAACTGTTGCAAGATGGGCCGACGTTAGCTCCGTGTTGCTTGCTAGTTTGTATTTCCCACCATTAAAACGTAGTTCGGTAGGTGACGCCACTGGATGTGCGTAATGGGTCGCTTGCGAGTGGTCTGAACACATTCGGTTTACCTGGGCTGCGCAGTGGTTATTGGTTCCTGCTACATGCGCCGAGAACCGTACAGTGAGCAAGCCCCGGCTTACCTTGCAACAGTTCACCACACGCCACTGCACAATTTTATTTTGCAGACATATTTTTAATAGGGTGGTCAAACGCCAAAATGAATTTCGGCATTTTTAGGATATTTTTTAATTATGTTTTATTACATCGTTGATAAAAGTAACTGATCAAAAACCATGGAGATTTAATCTACAAATTTTAAAACGGAAAGTACAGGAATTTCTAATTTATATATATTGGCATAAAAAGTTTAACGATTTTGCAATATCATCACGTTTGGCTACAGTTCAAATTAATTGTTAATGTCATTAGACTAAAATGAAGATATTTCATGGAATTTCTTCCAGTGTTTCGACCATAATTTTAAGTTTTATAGTAAAATTGAAATGCAAAAAAAGATAGAAGTTAAACCTTAATCGCAGGCGAATAAAATCAACAGCCACACTTCAAAGAAATTTCTTTGTGGCGTTCCTAAATATTCAAAAGACACTCTAGCTAAAAATAAAACATTGTGCTCGTATAACTTTTTAAATTTTGTTTGGCACAAATTTTTTGATCAAAATGCTCATAATTATACTAAGAAAGTTCGCGAGAGTTATTTTAAAACTGATTCGGCATTTTTATCAAATAGTTATTGCTACTGTATCTAAAAAACGCAAAATATCTTACAAATGGAGAAAAAAATTATAGAAACTTGATTGAATAGCTTTATCACGTTCAGTTGCCCACGTTCATGGACACGTTGTGCATGAAAGATATTAATGTCCAGTGCTGTACACAGTGAGGAATCAGTACCCAATGCCTTGAGCGTCTTCCCTATAATATAGGTACAGGCTGTTCACTGTAAAATGAGCACTTGAAAGCCCAGCCCTACTGTGCTATTATTTCAAAAATATTATTCAATATAATTTTTAATAACATCGAGTAACTAACCGTAACTTTATAGAATCAAATGAAACGTAAAGCATAAATGTTAAAAAATATATATAACCTAAAAGCTTGATATATAATGTAAATAATATTAAAGTTAATTCGTATAGCGAGTGAAACATCACAAACGCGACCAAAAAAAAAAAAAAAAAAGCAATGAAATGCCATAAATCATCTTCAAACTGCTTCCATCACAGTATCACATTTTCGGGTTTTCCTTATCATAACCAGTAACTACGCGCCTGTTTCAAGGTCTCAAGTTGCCCCGCGGTAATCGTTACTTCCAAGACCATCACGTAAACAAGCTATTTCTTTATACAAAAAAATTGGTCCTGAATAATTAATGGGTGCGCAATTAAGCAGCATCAATCACTCCGGCCCAAGACATGGACTTTTAAGAGAACCTGAAGTTCTCGATGCAAGCAGAACAGTTTCACTGTTACGAGTAGTTATCAGGCCTTAGCTAAGCGGCCTGCCTGATAACTTCATATATTTATCCAGGACACGGGCCGTGATTGCTGAAATTGGTTATGAACTCGCAAACCACAGAAATTCCCTCCACCAGCCAGTAAACGGGGCCAACGCAGCCGACATAGGGCGGTGTCTTTTGTCGTCGGGCCGCTGGAATGAGGACACTGAAGATGGGTATGTCCGGCCGTCGACTTCCGCCATCTTAATCAGCCTCCGAAATCATGAACAAGGTGAGAATTCTCCAATTAGACTTTACTCAGAATGTGGCTCGGTAAATCTTTATAATGTAATATAAATTAATATACGCATACTTATATTTAAACTATATTGTACAATCTTAACGTTAAATAAACCCATTTTAAATAGTGTTCATTACATAACTCTTATAGGTAATTTGCATTTCCCCCTATATCCCCGTTAAGGTATGATGATAAATCGTACAATAGCATGAATACTTCTTCCCGAAACCACGGCAATTTCAGTTTTTATGGTTTAATATTTTCTTGAGAGTAAATTACCTCTAATACAAAATTTTAGCATACGACTAGCTGATTCAGCTATAAATACACTTACTTGACAACATGTGAAATTTTTTGCCATTTTTGAGAAACTGGTACGTCAGAATCTTGAGGAAAACCTTAAAACCTTTCACGCACGTTGGATGCAATATATTTCAAAAGACAATTTTAATTTGTATATCCTCCACGAATTATCCCGAATAAGCAGCCATCATCCTTAAAATGCAAAAATTAACACACCAAAATATTACAGCACTGTCCCTATGTCTTTTCTAGCACTGTGGAATTGTTTGAAATACAGAATTCTTACTCTGTGCACAAAAGAAAACAGCCAGTTTCAGTTAATTACAACTAATTTGAACATAACTTTTTAGTAAAACAACAAAGACAGAGATACTTACTGAATGCATTTCCTATATGTTAAGTACACATAAGTGTTTTCGTTAAAATGTATGCTGCTGGGAGATGGGAATTGGACTTTTTTACAACCTTAGTTTCAAAGTGAATGTGAGCTAAAGACTGTTCACGATAAAGTAAGAAGTTTTGAAATCAAGCTTAGAAAAAAAACACTGCCCCTATCTGCATATGTTTTAACGGGTGCACTGAGTGACACGAGTCCAGTAAAGTTGGCCACGGTGGAGGGGAAAGTAGTTCCATATATTGATGTCGAACAAAAAGTGTCCGGTGACCATTTGTGATAATTTAAATTATTTGTCTCGCTTGCTGTATTTTGTAATGCATCGAAGTGTAAAAATGAGCGGATTTACACGATATTTACTTTTCTAATAATTTCACTGTTTCACTTGACCGACACGTGGATAAAGTGACGAGGACCATGGCAATGTTAATTTTACATAAGGCGGAAGAACACACAACGTGTAAAAAAGTCTATCTTACGCAGGGTTTTCAAGAGTGCTCATTTTATCGTGAACAGCCTATATCAGGTTGCAATATAGGTATTTAAAGCGGTGTGTGTATGGTCCACTCCGAGGCGGGAAGGAAATTTCTTCAACCTTCCAAAAGGTTGTTAGCATTGGCTTCACGTAAGATTAGTTCCCACACAATATTGTGCGTCTTTGGTTCCTCGTTATTTCGATGTTTAAAGTATGGCAATGTTTCAATAGCTCTACATATATTTATATTACCCTGCAGTAAATACATAACATCTCAACAGTCAGAGCGTATATACCTAATTATGTTTACAATCGAAAAAAATACCATATTAAAACTAATTTTATACTACTAAAGTGTAACACAATAATACGTTAACATTTAAGAAAGACGTAGTGTCTGTACCGCAAGGAAAGGTAAACAAACAAGATCTATAGTGACATTTCTTTTCTTCATAAATACTTAAAATTCATAACTGCGAACGAGACCGAATCGTTACATGCTCATATCGTGCAAGTGGTCAAATATCGCATTTCTAAAGCTTGCCTATAGAGTTTCCTTAGCGGTAAGAGAAAAGTACGATTATACGCACGTAGTTTAATCTGTGTACGTTCATCGCGTGTAATAAAACCCGTATGTTACAGATTTAATTTGCACAGTACAGCGTTAGGACGGAAACACTGCAAGCCTTGCGCGTAGGAGCGATGAGGCGCTAGGCGTGCGTGTAACTGTCGCCCGTATTGCTTCCTCGCTACTTGACCTTGGACGCGCAGCTACATAGTCTCCTTGACATATTATCCCGAGTATACTCGCTCGCGTCTTACACGTCGCAGAATACGATAATTCATGGCCGGCGCTGCGCAAGCCCAAACGCCAGCACCAATCCGGAAACCGCCTTCTTTGTGGGAAGTTCTATTGGCCGCCGCGAACTATTTTATACGTGGCTGTTCCTTGTTCCGTTGATCTACAGAAACCCTTTCCATAGGTGCCAAAGTGCCGGCTGTTATAAGAAACTAGTAAGTACTCTTCACACCAAACATTTCTTCTTTTGCAACACGTGAAAAGAAAATTCAATGTATACGTTGAGGGCAGTGTTGCCAGCCCGTACCATAATTATCGTTTGGCACCATATTTTTGCTCTCGTACCATAAACGATACCACTTGCCGACAGTAGCCAAATATACCATAATTTCATTGCGAACATAAAAATTCCTTCTGAGGCAAAATGCTATACGTGCAACTGTGATTGCCAGTCTTTGGGATACTTTTTTATAGCAGTGGTATAAAATAATACTGTTTGGCGATTGGCAGTATGTTAGGCCTCTATTGTGTGTGACGTGTATACGTGTTCGTACATCCAGGAATGAAATAGTGAACATGTTTACCAGAAACTGCAGTTTTTCACCCAATAGGTGAGTTATATAATTAAATGCCTATTTATAAACATTTTGTACAGTTTAGTTTCGTTTTGTTAAATTTGTATGTTTATTTATTTATTATTATTATTATTGAGTATCCAGGTCGTTACATAATACACAGTTTGTGAACATGTGAGTGCTTTTCAAACGAACTGGTATGATAGTAAACAATGTACCATAATTTTCTCCAGGAAACGATTTTTTTCGCCCCGAAATCGACCATTCCTCCCAAAAAGACCTGGCAACACTGGTTGGAGGCTTAAGTTTCTTACACAATAGAACACTTTAGCATTTGACTTTACGTTTCCTGTCCTCTAACGAAACCACCAATACCTACACAATACACGTGTAAAGTCAAAGTTTAGACAATTGAACACAGGTTCTGCGAGTTACGTAAAAATGTGTTTCTTGCTATGTAAATAATTTTGATATTATCCCGGAATTTATTTTCTGTACCTTTTTTTTTTTTTTTTTAAATACGCGTACAATTTAAATTAAAAGTTTATTTCAAAATAAAATAAAATAAAAACTCATTTGTTTACTTTATTAAAATAATGCCAATTCATTTATTTCCTCTTCGCATTATATTTGTTTGCAATTTATTTAATTTAAGACAGACTTTGTTTAATATACCGAGATTAAAATCCTACTACAATTAAATAACGCACTTTCCACTCAATTATGTTAGATTATCGGCTAAATGTCTACTTGACTTTGACTAAAAATTTCAACTTTTCGAAATCGTAAAGTCAAGAGTGCTTGACTTTACCTTTGACAGTTCCAATGTGTCAAGCTGCATAAGAAACAACATGTCGGAAAGCAAACGTAAAGTCAGATGGTAAAGTCAAAAGTGTTCAATAGTGTAAGGGCCTTTAACCAGAAGCCACGTGCGTGTATGCGTAGCTAGGCAACCCGCCGCCCACAGGACATTCATCCACGATGTCTTCCGCCCTTCGCCGCCCACAATTACGCAAACACACATGCACACATCCCCACGCGCGCGCGCGCGCGTGCTCCAGCACAGCGACTGTGATTACGTCAGCCGCGCCGAGCGAAACGAAGCCAGCGAGCATCTCCGTCTGAGGCGCCTTAGAGCGTGTCCAACTCCCTCAGCGTTTCCAGTTGCAGTGCACTTGTGCTGCCTACTCGCCGCTTTGAATAAGGCGGAACTCAGCCGGTCACGCGCGCACACACGCCCGCACGGGCGCGCGTTTCATATAACAGTTAGCACATTATTATGCTAAGCTACTATAGAAACATATACAATTTATTTTAACAAAAAAAATTTGACTTATTCACTCTATTGAGAGGAAAAGTGCTTATGTAGGATGTTCACTATAAACTCAGCACTTCTCACATCAACCTTAGAAAAAAAAAGACACTGTCCCTGCCTGCATATATTTTAACGGGCGCAATGAGTGACGTGCCAGTAAAGTTGGTAACGATGGATGGAAAGTAGATCCGTATCTTAACGACGCATAAAAAGTGTTAGGTGTCCATTTGTGATAAATTTAATTATTTCTTTCGCTTTGTTTTTTTTTTTAATGAATCGAAGTGTAAAAATTACCAGATTTATAAATTATTTACTTTGCTAATAATTTCACAGTTTTACTTGTTCGACGCATGGATAAAGTGATGAGGTCCATGCCAACGTTAATTTCACATAAGGCGGAAGAATACATAACATGCATACAAGTAGATCCTAAGCAGGGCTTCCAAAAGTGCTAATTTTACCCTGAACAGCCAGCTGTTACTTGTGTGGTACTAAGGATTTACCTGGCATGATTAAAATGAACGCCCAAGTCACGTCCATGACTCGAACCTAGTCCCCAGACGCAGTTAAGTCGGTGTCAAGAAGGGTGAACGCCTTTTAAAAAAAACTACAAAAAAGTTAGGGGGAAAAAAAAAACAAGTTCAAAGTTATGGATAGGGACCTGCACAATTCGCGTCATTGTTTAGCATCGCACCAGACCTCACCGTACTATGTATACGCCAGACGTCGCTTGTTTTTTATCGGCCACTTTATCAGTAGGATAGGAAAATTTCGAGAGTTCCGTTTCAGGACAAGCTAGACGTCCAACATGTGTACACTGAAGTCAGCTTTGCAATTGGATCGCAAGGAAAGGAAGTAACGAGTGCCATACTGCCAGGTGTGAAGTAACATTGGCTACTCTCTGGGGCAGCAGACAATGAACAAACATCTCAGGCTCGAGTGTATAAAGGACTGTGGAGTCTAGCCTACAGGTCATTGAACTCGCGACATTTTCCTATCCCTATGTATCAGTAAGAAGTCATTTTTCGGTGACACGCACGTTCAGTGGCACAGAGTTAACTAGAACATATTATACAGGATGTATCTAAATCCGACCGACAAACTTCGGGTGTAAGTTAATCACGAAAAAAAGAAGTTGAACACATATATAAGACATATGGTTGATACACGTACACTAATAACTGCGCGTACAGTGTCTCTCCACCTCGGCCCATTTCTTTACGCAAGAACACCTTCAACCGTCCGCCATGGAGTATTATTGATCGTTCGACGTGTTGAAAACAAATTACAGGAAATATGGACAAAATTGCTACAGAACTTGTTTTGAGACTTCGGAACACTTACATTTTTGATAAAGGATGTCCACGTTGTTCGAGTTTCGGCTCGTAGTAACATAATTACCGCACAAATAAAAATGCTTTGTCGTACATGCACCAAATCGCGTCCATGTCCCCGTATAAACTGTCGCAGCGCTGGGTGCTGCGGTAGTTGACGCAGGCGCCACCAGATGTCAGCAGCGTTCCTTCGTAGTGTGGCGGAAGCCACGTGCCTGACCCGCGCTAGTTTGAATGGCTGATTTCAAGCATGCGGAATTGACGTCTCAGATTAATGCTCTGGACTGTTCTTTACTATTAGTGATTTCAGGGCACCCCGCTACGGGGTAATTGTGAGGATATTTCTTTCGACACTGGCTCGCTATTGGTGGATGATTGTACATACCCCCATTGTGAGGCAATGCTCGAAATTTGTATATAAGCGTTACTAAAACATGGTATCGGGGTCAGACGCTTGGTTTCGAGGTAAGTCTCCCCACATAACAAGTCAGATATTTCAGTTCATGTAAAGCCTTAAGGATATTAAGGAACGTCACTTTGATGCTCTTTTCAATTTTTCAGTCAGAATCAATTTTGATTAATATGAGCAGGATAAGTCTTGCTGCGCAACATAATACGAATCGCTTCCATCTTTTTTAATAAAATCAATTAGTAAATATGCGAGGAACCTTTTCTCGTCGAAAATAATTTAGATTCTCCCAAAAAAACTGATACTTTGTATGTCGATAGTTCTCCGCCATTTTTCGAACGGCATCCTACTTAGGCTTGTTTTGCCCACTGTTTTGGAAACGGGCGGTTTGGGAAAATTAATTGGAATCTGCCAAGGGCTTGTATGGCCAGATAATTTTTATTCTGTTTTAATTTTGAAATAGTGGTAGCTTTACATTTGAAATACTGAATTGTGTCGTAAAAGAAACAAACCTTAGAACTACATGTTAATGGCTATGGAAAAACTTAGGTGGCCAGGTTTTGTTGATATTAAATGTTGGCGTTTGCTGTACTAAGCCAAAGAGAAAATTTAAGTGTGGGAAGTCATGGATGGAATTACATATTTTACTTTTTAATAATTTTATGGGAATTTAGAGTTTGAAATACTTTTGGCTCAACACATTGGTTATAATATTGGGTAAACTTCGTAAATGTTCTTAATTGATTATGGTGAGAAAGGCTGAAACTATCTTTATATATTTAAAGAGTCCATGTGGAACAAGGAGGGTAATGAGAAAACACACATTTAAAGAGTCCGTGTGTGACAGAATATTTTTATACATATATTTGAAAATATTATTGTAAAATATTAATTTGCTTAAAGATTTGAAAAAATGAAATATTGTTGAGACCATGTTGAGACCTGTATAATGTTTGTCCAAAGAAAAGAGAGAAAAAAAAATCTAAATATTAAAAATCACTATGACAATTTCCATCTTTCAATGGCAGTGTAGTTTTGATCCTCATACATATTACTGCAGTTTTGACAGTATACATACTACTTTAGTGAGCATGTTTTTACAACTCTATGCTCTTCCCTATATTCATATTGTTATTAAATGTGCTTAGTTTTAAGTATGGTTGGAAAATGAGTTATTTGAGGTGTCCTAGGGTTTGGGGCCTCATGGTCTAAAATTAATTCTAATGGAGGTACACATTTTTGAAGTTGTAGAACAAGGACACGTTTATTACACGACCACTGTGGTGTACATCTCCCTAGAATCTTCCCCTCCATTTAATAGCAACACAAGTGTGTTATTGGGTACTGTGCGTGCCCCACCTGCCAGGTACTGGTAAATATTTTTTTGAAAGTAAAACACGATTTACTCGAATTTAGGGGTATTTACACACGGGGGCATTTTTTGTTAAGTGCGAAATGAGGCTTAATAAATCCATCTTTACAATCCCGAATATGCTACCGCGACATGGATGCCAGTTCTAAATAACTGCAATGACAGTGATTATTTACATGAAATAATCTGACGACAGCGACCAGTGTCGTGGTGTTTGAAGCCCTTCGTTCAGTCAACCATTATCCAGAAAATCGGTGTTCCATTTTAAATATTATCTTCAATACTTGCAATAAACAAGTGTTCCAGATCCAACTTCAAAGATGTGTATCACAGTTAGTATTCACTTTAGACATAGGTTGTGTATATGTTTTCAACTTATTTTTTCGTGATTAACCTACAGCCAAAGGTTGTCTGTCGGTCGAGTTTAGATACATGCTGCATATTAAGTGGAGCAACGAAAAACTTGCGTGTTTAAAGTGTAACTTAAATTTAAAAAAAAACGCAATTTTTCGCAGGTATCTAGTTACGGATCTTCACACTTTTAAAAGATCTGCGAAAGTCGTGGTTTGAAAACTTTTTCTTGCGAATGGTGGCTCTCTGCGATCGTCCTGGGCCTCCGCCTATTTTACAGCCTAGCAATTTCGTCACGCTGCGAGAAACTTGCCGATAGCCGTCGGGCGAGGGAAGCTCGCGCGAGGAAATTTTCTCTGGAAGTCACGCGTTCGTGGGTCGTGTGAGATTACGTGAACGAAGCGTCGACACACTCCGAATATACCAAGCCCAGCTCTTGTGGCACGTGGTCATACAGGCTGTTCCCTGTAAAATGAGCACTTTTGAGTCCCCACTTACTTTTTCCCTTCATCCATTTTTTTTTATCCTTTCGCCGACTTACTAAATATATATTGCCATGTAAGTAATAATTACAGTGTGTGTATTTCACGACACACGGAGGTTAACGTCTACGGCTATAATGAAATATATTTACTGACTATTATTCCAAATGAGAGGGCTTTTAACAGTGCTCACTTTACCGTGAACAGCCTATACACACAGGCAGTGAAAATATACGATTGTAGAAAATGTACATTTTGCGAGTTGTTTCAATATTTTGTGCGTAATTTTAATTTTGTGTAACCTGCTTCATATGTTGTCGACTTCAAAAACAGGCAGATAACGAAAAATTAAAATCACGCACTGTTCTATATGTTCGTGTTTACTATGAATCCGGAAATTATGACGCGCAAACGAATAACTTCTGAAATAGAGGTGAAGCCTAGCCTTAAGGGTACATACAGGTCACCAAGAAAATTAATTTACTATATTTTATTGGCATGAAATACAGTTTAACCTGTAGACATTAGTTGTGAATAATATTTTATGAGTAAATTAATTTTATTATTTTCAATTTAGTGTTTTTGGGATGGAAAAAAAAAAAACATTAGATTTTGTGTATATGTTTTCAAGGGTGACTAAAATGTCAACTTAATTCATTAAAAAAATGCTTAGCAAAATTTATTTTAGAAAAACCCTAGACTGCTACAAATCAAAATATGCAAAAAATATCATTTTTTCTGCATTTTTTTTATTGCGGAAACATTACATATCGTCATTTTAAATATTCCGTGCCTTAAATCATGGTATCTTGTTTTAATGTGAATTGTCTCACTTCGGAAAGTGAGTTAGTTTTATTATTCGTACATAAAAACACATTGTGATTTTGACATGGCATTACACACAAATTATGCAATCTATTTTTTTATATAGGCTGTTCACGGTAAAGTGAGCACTTTTGAGACCCTGGTTACTCTTTTCTTTCAGTCATTTTTTATCCTTCGACCAGCATTTTAAATAAATATTGTCATGTAAATAATAAACACAGTGTGTAATTCCACCGCACTCGGAAGTTAACATCTTAGACTAAAATGAAATATATGTATTGACCGTTATTCCAAATGAGAACGTTTTCAAAAGTGCTCACTTTACCGTGAATAGCTTATACGAGGAGGTAGTAGGTACTGTCTACATGTAAAAATTTTCGCATAAGAATAAAAATTGGCCAGCACCTTCTAAACTTAAGTCAAGGCGTGGGTGGGTACTCACCCAACATACACCTGAGCTGCCTGCCGACACTTACCTGTGAACAAAAGAAAAACGCTCTTAGCACAATTACAGTTGCACTGATTTAAACAGAACGCGTAACATAACATACACTCGTAAGAAATTATACGGAAATTTACCATACCAGTGTAAACGCTTAGCCAGAAAGCGGGAATGGTAATGTCTTCCCCTGAACATTCATTGTAGCGTTCCTACATTTGCTCTCAGGAAAGTCAAATGCGTAGGGAAATTGCCAATCTCGTATAGTAATAATGGTAAAAATCCCTATTTCTGCAGCATGTGGTTTGGTATTATTACCACACAATGAATACGTTGTAAAAAGTCCATTACAGTTTTGGAAGTTGACCAGAATTTTTATTTACTGTGTACAGATAGCCAACCATATAGCGGAATTTAATTTCGGAAAAACTAGCGCTCCCGATTTACGATCAGAAAATATCCAGGGCTGGCTTAGACACTAAATTAACTTACCGACAGCACACACATTGATGGTTTTACTCGGGACTCGACCCCAGAACCTTGCATCGTCGGCAGCATCATGCGAGGCTTTGCGTTGTCTTCCCCTGAACTTAATTTTCACAGTGTAACAAGTGCAAAATTAGCACTGCAATGGAGGCGAATGATGGACGGGTGCTTTACAGAAGATGTCGTCTACTAATGCTCGGTTGCACCGTCGTGGTTCGAAACTCGATTCGAGATCGAGATGAATTTAATTTCGAGCCGCCGAAATTGGCGGTTCCAAAACTCTATCCGAGATCATCAGCCATCGTCGACAAATGTAGTTTGAAAATACGCCAACGTTCGATTGTTTTCTTGGGAAATTAAAACAACATTATACGCGCTTGAATATTATTCAGAAAAATTCATAAAACAATAATTTACTTAAAACAGATAAAAAATCGCACGTCTAGTTCTATCTACAGTGAAAAATACGCCTAATTACATGACGTCATATATTACGAACCAATAGCAAAACTTGTCTCATACTTAATCTCGATATCACACTTTGCAACCAAGATCGAAGAATCATGAAATTTCACTGGTACAACACTTTTCATTGGAACCAAGATCAAACTGGACCCTAGTTCGGAACTAGGTTCATTCGATCTCGGATCGGGGAAGATGTTGGTGCAACCGGGCTAAGACTGCAAAACCGCAAAGGATGGAGCTTCCAGCGTTCCTATAATTAACTTGAACCATCGTAATGTCAATATCTACTGTGTCCCGCACCATAATACATCGATTACGGGGGGGAAAAAAAGGGGGCTGGCAAGAGAAGCTGTCGTCCAACCCGCCCCTTTTTTTTCTCACTCACTCACTCACTCACTCTCTCTCTCTCTCTCTCTCTCTCTCTCTCTCTCTCTCTCTCTCTCTCTCCCACGCCAAACCATAAACAAATATTTTTTCATTCTGCCAGTAGGGGACATAGCCCCGTCGATAAGACAGTGTTTGGTCACTGTATAAGTTAGTTACAATGATTTAGAACACACGGCAAACTGCTTCCCTCATTCTTTTTAAATATATTTAATTCATACATATTTACTTAACATAAATAATGTTGTAATAGAAACGGTTTTATTTTATTCAAACTATTTTTAGGCAAAATTACATTTCCTAAAACAAAAAGTAATTAAAATCGGCAGGGGAACCATGGCTGAGACGAGATGTATAGATGTTTTCAGTTTCTACACAGCTGTAATTTGTAATAAAGTGTGATGTATTTTTCTTATTAAATGATAGTATTCAAATTAAAGTGTTTAGTTTTAAGGACATGTTCATAAACTGCACCCAATGTTTTTGCAATTAAAACTTTAGTACCGTTGTAAGTATTGTTCAAAACCTTGCTGTACATGAAAGTCTACAGTTGTGAATAACCACACGCACAATCGCACAAAACGTGGTATGAGGAAAAAATGATAGGGTCGAAATGAAGGCGTGTGTGTGTTGACAGGCAGTATTCGACTTGCCTCTCCAATCCCCCCTTTTCTTGAATCAAAGTCGGCAGAGTCCTATTGTCCTTGCCGATGACGTGTGAACATTTCCTATCATTTAGAAAGTTGAGTTAACGTGTAATGGAATCCAGCATTTTTTATGCACCTGGAAAATCGCGGCCTTTTTTTTTTTGCAAGGGAAATGGTATTTTGATCCCGAACTGCACGCTTTGAAGAAGTGACTTTTTTTTTCCTACCATACGTGCTTGCCCCGGCCGAACGGAACAATGAGAGTGTGTTGTCAAGTCCGAGGTCGTACTACCAGAGAACTCATTCGCCGTTCGCTGACGAATGGGAGTGTGTTGCCGCATAACTAGGGACATATCCGATTTGCACGAAAATCAGTTGTCATCACCCCCCACCCCTCCGCTATTATCCACCCCCCAAGTAGCAGAGGTCCACTTCTGCGATCGGATGCTGTTAATTGCTGCCCGTCCCAGGTGTCTGTCTGCATACGAACTATTTATGACTAGGCATTACCAACACACACATTTTCTCCATGTTTCTACTAGTACTAATTAAAAATAAAATAATATAATTAGTAAATAAAATATAAGTAAAATATCAATTTAATCCAAAACTAGGTACTTTTTATATTAACGAAAGTATAAGACGCTTGCGATGCAAGACACATTTAGGAACCATCCGAACATGTCTTACACGGGGTGATTTTTCAAAGGTGTGATTCAAAAAGTGTGGAGAAACCGCAAATAGACTATATGAATGGTTACTGCTTATTGCAGAAGATTCTCTATTGGCTGGGCGTGCCTGGGCCTGTCCAAGTGGGTTAGCAGCCGCTGGAAGATGTTCCGACATGTACAGGCCGTTCACAACGAAGTGAGCACGTTTGAAATCAACCTCAGGAAAAAGTCACTGCTCGTGCCTACATACATTTTAACGGGCGTACTGAGTGACATGCGCCCAGTAAAGTTGGTAACGAAGAAGGGAAAATTGCTCAAGGTATAATTAAACGTTTAGGAAAACATTTTTGTGTTAACTTAAATTATTTATTTCGTTTTCTGTTCTATAGAATGCATCATATGTGGGAGAATTAGCATATTTGTAAAGGAATTAATTTCCTAATAACTTCATAGTTTTACATGACTGACGCATGCATAAAGTGAAGAGGCTCATGACAGAGTTAATTTTACATATGGGGAAGAACATACAACGTGTATACAAGTAGATGTTAAGGGGGCAGCCTACTAGGAGCTTGGAACGTGTTGCAGTGTGTTGGGAGATCCTGACGAAACCATTCCACGTGCGTCCAATGTGCTAATTTAAGAAAAGAAAACAAACTTCATGCGACGACGGAATGTTGCTTTCAAGGCACCACGTACGTTAGAACCACTATTTACAAGCCCTCCAACATAGCTACAAACAGCATTTTCAGACCGCCTATGTCAAAATGTGCTGAATGGATCTACGTGAAACTCAGATACAATCCTCAATTGAACTTTGGATCAGACTTTCCATAAGTGAAATTATATGGTCACCTCTTAAAGTCGCATAGAAAAAAAAAACGGTTCGACAAGCTTGCGCGCTAGTTTAGTGCTTCACGCATAGTGACGATGCAGCACTTGATATGCGTGCCAGTGTCGCCCTTAGCGTTCGCTCGCTCCTGTGCCATGTCGCGTCAGGTAGGCGGCCCCCTTAAGCAAGGCTTTCAAAAGCGTTCAGCTCACCGTGAACAGCCTGTAGCTGAGTAGGCGGAATAAGCGGCAGTTCCAGTTCTGTATTGCCAAGGCCAAAGAGCTGAGCCAGGAGTGAGTGAGTCAGCTCGCCGAAGCCTGGCTGCGAAGGAACACGAGGCCGCCACACGACACGGGCGGTGAAATGTCGGCACTGAACGTGCACTATTCTGGGTGCTGGCCGGGCGCCACGTGGCACCCGCAGATACACTGCTACACTGTCACTATTTGTCCACACTGGACATTCAGCGACGAGGCGCGTACAACGCGGCTTCGCCCGGCGCTTCTGCGACGGCGCCGGACAATCAATCAACTCCAAATACGTTGATTGAAGTTCACGGCTGTTCGGAAGCCAGCGTCGGAAACTAAGGAAGCAGTAACCTAGATAAGGACTTTTGTCGACTCTAAGCAATTATTTTCCCACACATGTGCATTTATTTTGCGTTATCGCCTTGCGCAGCACACATTGTTATAGATTTCTCGAAGTCAGTGGGGTTAGCCAGATTCTTTAAGGGGCGTGGGGCAAAAATTAACACCAAATACGTAAATTGACGTTTACTGCTTTTTGAAAGCCAACATAGAAAAAAGTAAAAATGACAATCTTAGATAATGGGTTTTGCCAACTTAACGAACAAGTATTTTGCAGTATTACCGTATAGATTTCGTATAATGTCTTGCGCCACGAAAAAACACAAAAATTGACGGCGTCAGAAATATCTCGCAAGAATAATGTCACTCAGGCAAAATATTTGCTCTCGTAGTTAGTAAAAACTATTCTGTATGGTTGCCCTTTATTTGTTTTCTCTATCGGCTTCCATAATATTTGTCCCGTGCCCTCTTAAGGGCTAAATGTCTTAATTAAACAAGAGAGTTAGAGGCTGTTCACGATAAAGAGAGCATTTTTGAAATGAACCTTACTGTCCCTGCCTGAATGTATTTTAACGGGCGCATTGAGCGACATGCGTCCAGTAGAGTTGGTAACGTGGTATGGAAAGTAGTTTCCTATCTTAAATTCCCATCACTTACAATTTACAATTAATTTAGTCAGTACGACATACAATCAGCTCAAAGAAATTCATGCAATCAAATAACTAAAATCTGTCCCTATATACAGTACAATAAAAACCCCTTGAATTGTTTTACAAATAACAAGTCCGTGTTTGAAAGTTCCGGTATTTACTATAATCCTGTATCACGCACTCATACTGTCCAACCTGTCCACATTCCACCGGTCCGGAATGTTCTAGAGTTGTCCGAGCGCTCTCGTGCACAGTAACCCGTCGTCAAGTACCACCCCCTCTTGTCCATCCACACCGTACAAAATATGTCTGCCGTTGTCTCGCACTGTCCACTGTCGTCCGTCCTCTCCGTTGATGTCCTACGCTGCACCAGACTTCGCCCGATCGCCGCACTCCAGCCAGATGGCTGACACAAAACTGCCAACCCTCTAGCAGCGGAGGTATTTAAAGTGTCGTCGGCCACAACCCAGAAACTTCTCCAAATGCCGCGTTGCGCAGAGGGACAGTTACCAGAACATCCTGGCTTCATCCATCCACATCGTTGACTCCCCCGGCAGGGAGGGAGGAGAGGCTGTGACGCCAGCCAGGTCAGCTGTCAATCATTCTCCCGGCCACCCGGCGACGGGGCGGCGAGTGGGTCTGCCTGGGGGAGGGGAGGATCCAGGTGGGCCAAATAACGAAGGACTGCACATAACCAGGTAACACAGAGTCTGCGCCCAGTGCGGAAATACGCGCACCGTAACACTATAAATATTTTTGTTGCATCAGATATATCTGGACAGAAACACAGCACTCTGGTAAACTGTATGTTCCCAAAGTTACAGTAATGGAGGATTGCCCTTTCTTGGTTTAATCCACAGATTTCCATATACTTGTACAGCGTTGCCACCTGTTTTACATTGGAAAATTCCCTGGCATTTCCCCGATTTCCAGAAAAAAAAAATTTTTCTCCCTGGCCTTTTCCTGTCTTTTTTTTTTCTGTAAGGATTGACTCCTATGCATTATAACACACATTTACACCAAAATACTTCTCAGATCTTACAAAATTGCTCACCACATAGATTGCAAAGGAAAATGCCTAAGCATTTAGTCCACAATCATTGAAACAATATTACATGATTCTGGCAGAGGTGCAAGATTGATGACAGAACTGCGAAATGTATAATACATATCACAGAATTCCTTAGTATTTAGCTAACTTGTTTGAATCCCCCTGACATCTGCCTGTTTTCCAGACATGTGGCAACCCTGTTGTAGCATACGAGTAACGTTTACAGCGGTAATTTACGTCCCACACACTCCTGAGACAAAAGAGAAACATTTAATGAAGAACTGCACCGAGTAGAACTTGCAGAATATGCAAAACTCATATTTAAAATATAGCACACAAGCAATCAAAATATTCAGAAAAGCACGATTTACGTTGCATATAAAGAAGGCCTGTATTTTCTAACGTAAAAAAGTTATTAACATTTGAAATAAATAAATACTTAATCTACTTTTAATCAAAAATTAAATGTATTCCATTATTGTGTGCTTTGAAAATCACATTTTGCAAGGATACCTTCATCATTTTAACAGCATATTTGAAGAACAGCTGTTTTGGTCGTGCTAATACAATAGAGAAATTCCGAAAAATAACTCGTAGAGACAACCCTCAACCTCTTGAAATGGGGTTCAAGTTAGAACGACTGGAAAATACAGCACTACGGGGGTAGATTTCCTAGGTGGTTTTCCACAGCCATTATGGGCAATAGTGACGCATCTCTTGATATGAAACGTACTAGCTCAAACCTTGCATTATACACCATAGTTATAGGTATACGGTTCGTAGTTAACTGTTCTTTTTTTTTTTTTTTTTTTAAATCAGCCTTTGAAGAAATACTTGACCGGAACAAACATGCTCTTAGTAAAGTTGGCAACGATGTAGGAAAAGTAGTTCCACTTTATACGTCACCAAAAAATTCATTGTTCTATACTAGTGCGAAACACCGTTCAACATTGTCGACATTATTTATAAATACTTCTTCCTGCATAAAAAAAATTAGAGGGAGAATTTGGAATGTTCCTAGCCAGTGACATCTGGCCTCCTCCGGCAGAAATTTTTTTTTAAAATCTGTATTCCTGGGGTACAAGTCGCATGTGAAGGTTTTTCACATGTGCGTGCGGAGCAGAAAGACACCAGCAGAGTTTTTCCTCTTTTTAATTCTTCCCGTCTCTCCAGATCCTAATGCGAGGTGCCCGTCAAGACTAGCTTTCGATCACAGAGTAGATGAGAATACAGAGATCACGTCGCCGCATATTCCGCGCCATCCAGCCGCACACGCCATCAAAATGGCGTCGCTAGTAAGCAACACGTCGGAACACCGTTGGCCAAGCCAGTAGCTCAGCCAATAGGGTACATTCTGTTGGTGGTAATTCTATTTCGCCGTACATCATGCAGTCATTACGCTCTCAATGGGAACCTAAACGTGAGACTCGCGAAGAACACATTGCATAAGCTCCTCTTTCAACGTGTACGACAGGCAATGGCACTACACTGTTGTGTTTTTTGACGCGAATACGTCTTTAAATTTGCGACCATAGTGGGAGGCAATCCAGAAAATCCGATGATGACAAAATCGGGGGGATACAGTTTCGCATTGCAGCTCCGAATCTATAGTCTACATTCAAAATTCAATTACACCATTCGAATGCCAAATGATCAAAGAGTATGTTACGTTGAGTGAGGACTGCGAAGCATCACCTGGAGTGGGTATTTTAAGTTCGTTTTGCCGCGTCTCATAACTCCCACGTAGTATAACTTTTGACTAGGAGAAGCTACGTCGCTCGTTTTAAGTTTCAATCGACAGCTCTCGTCAAGAGAACTCGATTGCGTGTATAAAAACGTTTGTGTGGCGTGGTGATGGTGAAAAACTACGTAACAGTAGCTGTCAAACTGTATAGCAGTGTATAACTATAAAAGTGTTTGTTTAACTACCCACTGCAAGTCTGGCGAAATATAAACACTGAGCTTATTACTTGCATGGCAATATTTATTTTAAAAGTGGGTGAAGGATAAAAAAAAATGACATAGGAAAAAGTAACAAGGGCCACAAAAAGTGCTCTCTTTACCATGAACAGCCTATATAATCAATTCATGGTTACTTTAGACTTTTCTGAAGCCCTGCCAAAGATCTACTTCCAGGATATTCCTCCGCCTCGTGCAAACTAAGATTAACTAAGCCCCAGTGGCGGCTGCTGAGGTAGGGCTGCGGAGCGCAGCCCTCCTAATAAAATCTCAGAACGCATACCACTACTTCTACTACTCAGTAAATAATACTGTGTGCGAATACGGAGATTATTTCGCAGCAAATGTTTTTAAGATGGACGAGAGAAATGTTTTTGAAAATGTCGAGTGTTGGGGCGATAGATTCTTCGCCTTGAAGTGGGTAGAACTAGTAGAGAGAGATGACCGTAACATAGGGCTTGGGGTGCTACAGTAGAGAGGGAGGGAGGGAGGGAAGACTTTAGGGGCTTGACACTTTTCAGCAAATCGCATGGTATAAATCGGAGAGAGCTGGGCGAGCCCCTGCTCAAACAAAACAATGGTTTCCTGGAACCTGACAAAGCTACCAAAACTACATGTTTTGTAAGCACACTTCCGCGCTCCACACTCTTGCAGTTGTTAAAACACATTTCTTAACAATGCTTGTATTTATTTCGAATATTTTTTTATTTATAGATATCGTTCAAACTCACGTGAGCTTCAATATAGTGTCTCATACTCTGAATAAGTTTGTTGTTGATTAATGACAAGCTATGAGCATCGGTCAGAAGCAGGGTTGAATTGTTGTTAATGTCGTGTTGTGTAAACTTGTAAATAATTGTTAATTCGGCGAGTAACATTTTAAACCTTATTACGACAAAGATTTTCAGTTACGAAAATAAACTAGAGCTACAGAATCTGGGACCAGCAAGGCCACAGTTAAATATAATTCAACAACAAAGCCAAGGCAGTAAATGGTTCGTATACGAGAAAATCCGACGTAAGTACATACAATTTCGCGGACTGGCTATGCGGGTGTTAAGTTGGAAATGTATTGTTTTGTTTAATTTTTTTTTTACTAATGAAACCTAATGATCTTGCGTGAACTGTCAATGGGGTAAAATATTTAAAACATTTGGGAGACAAAGTTAAAAGACATAAATCATGTCCGCAACATATAAAAAATGCCGTAAAATTTTCATTGTTCGGTAATTTAACAGAAAAAAAAGTAACTTTAATGAACACAAGTATAAAACGCTAGTAATATATGGCATATGTTGAAAATAAATAAACACGTCATACAGGGGGAGATATTTCCAAAGGTTTGATTAAAAAAGGGTGAAGAAACAGCGAATAGACTATACCTTGAAAACCTACAAGAAAACCTTCCCGTAAATTTTGGTAGTGACATTTTTCTCAGAGTGGAATCTGTAAGAAATCAAGACAGCCCGAAGTAGAGTGCGAGGCCCAAAGCCCCAGAGCTCTGTTAGAAAAACCAGCCCACAACGTCGAAGAATTTGAATTTGGAGTGATTGTCCGGGTGAGGGGGGCAGAGAAAATAAATGGTAGGCGTGTGTGCATGTACGACTGACTTGCGAGCGAGCAGGCATGCCCCGGAGGCGACGGTCCTACAAGGCAGTTCCCACGGTCCGTCCGGTCCGGTATGACGGCGAGTGCCCTGAGGCTATCACCGCTCCTAACACTCGCCCGCTGCTGCACGCCATTGCGGTACACGCATCTCCACAGATCCGCTGCTGTACGCAGCTACTGTCTATCTCATGTGTAAGATCAGTGGCGCAACTAGAACACTGGTGAAGGGTGGGGCACACACACTACATACTTTACAAAGACAATAAAATACTAGCTACACACATTTGTAACATTATATAACCTATTTATTAAAATATTATATTTCTTTATATACCAGGATGAATTTATACATTCAGTGTCGTATTATTAACTCCACTACCTTTTTTTTAAAATCTTTCTATCATATTACTAAACTCCTGTTGCTTTTTCTTTCCGTATAAGTACAAACATTGTAATGAACCAATAAATGAGCCTATAAATCGCATCGCTTCATCTACTGGCAGGCTTGTACACTGAGAGCCATCTAGCGCCACAATTTTGAACTCTATGCTGCAGAAGAGAGGCAGAAATCTTACTTGCGGATGGAATTCAACAGCAGCCATGTTTTGTCTACATTCTTAATGTGCTTATGAAATATTTTTAATTAAGAGCAAGGTTTTTACACATGCAGGCAGAATTAATTTGAAAATGCTATTTGCTGCATATAATACTATTTTATTATTTTCTATTCATTTTCGTAGAAATTCTTGGTTGTGGGGGGGGGGGGGGGGAGGGACTGTGCCCTAGTGGCCCCCCCCCCCTCTTAGTTAGGCCTATGTGTAAGATGGCAAGATTTTTACTGTCAATGAGTGGAAACTTGACGTATACGAAACAAACTGCCGTTTACAAAATCGCGTATCAGCTGATGCACGAACAAACAAAAGTTAAAATTAAGTTGGCTATTCTGAGTGCACTGGCGACGCACATCAGACAAGTGTAAAATACGCGATAATGAGTACCTAAATTAATTAATATATCTTATTTTACGTGGTCACAAAAAAAGAGGTTGTGAGTGTAAAACTAATCTTCGTGTTAAAGTAGTAACGTATAGGAGTTCAAAATGAAATGCACAATAAGACGATTCAGAGGCGGATGAAACGCCACTTCAAACCTTACATCTGTTCATGTCGTATTCCCATTGTCCATCCATGCTTTCTATATGCGCTTGATATTGATTCCAAAAGCCTACAAAAATATTGCATAATAATCACGAATTATTTTTTCAAATAATTTGACGAAATATATTTCAAATTCGTGTCGTTTCGAGACAGTAATAGGAGAAAAGTCCAGTTTTAAAAAGCAGGATCTAGAGGCGGCGAACCTGCTGCTATCTGTCGGTATCGCACGAGGCTCACACGCTTTACCATGTGTGCGCCATCTGTGTGTTCTTTCTCGAATCTAATCAACTATATAGTCCATTCCAGCTTTCTTCGGCCTTTTGGAATCGAACCTTTGAAAAACCACCCTAGGCGTAATATGTCAACCCATTTTTTCCAATAACTTGTATTCCACCAATATTTAACACTGCGATTAACTTAAGAGTACTGTATTATTGAATAAATGAAACTTTACCTTAGTATCTTATATAACTTGTAATATTTATTTCGTATTAAACATGAATTAACAACAGCGAGAGCAGCGACGTGTTGGCAATGGGCGGTAAGAAATAGTTCACAGTTACAATATTTTTTAATAGCACTGACGGAAACATTTCATTGCTGCAGTTAAAAATATCCGTGCGAATTCCCATGTGTAGGCTGGTGTTTTTTTCCCGTCCGGAATAAAAGTTCAATAAGCGAAGCAGAGCGTGTCACTCTCTCTCGTTATCTCCATCTCGCTCCTCTCTCACGGGAAGATCGTACCACCTGTGTAGGAAAGTTATACATTTTGTTATTTCTAATTTTAGCACATTTCATACTAATTACAGCAACAATAATGATGTTTCAGATTGTAATTTACAACTGAAACGAGATTTTATTCTTTAAATACATATTATATGGTATTTAGATACGACATATTTGAGATGCGATGGTGTAACATAGCTCGTTGCGCGACACTTACAAATCCAGTAGGTTGGCAGATGTGGCCTAGCCACGCGCTTGTCCCAATATGGCGGATGGGCCGTTTACATAGTGCCTTACGATTGCTAGTGGCGTGTGGCGACATGACAATGACACGGCGTGTTTCTGAACGAAACGTCAAGTTCATACTCGTGTTTTTGAAACATCCTAGGGAAGTTATAATGCTGTGATAAATATGTGTTTCCAGGACAGGGATAATTAATGTACTGTAACGAGTGTTGTGATCGCCGCGCGTGTAAGGGCGTAGCCACCATTTCCGTCTATGGTGGCTGTGTTGTATTCGTTGTGCACAGGCCAGATGTGTGTGGATTTCAAATATCTGTAAAGTTTATACGTTTTAACCATGAACTGATGTTATGACGAAGTTACTTATTGAAATTCACGTCTGTTTATCACAACGTTGTACCTTTGCACTAGGTGTTTGAAACATAGTTGTGTAATAAGCTTACGTTTCTATGATTTGAATGTCTGCCACCGTCCCAAAAATAATACTAAGCCCAACCAAATAAATTAAAATAAATAATAAAATAAACCTACAAACCAGTAAGTACCAATGCAGGTCAATATTAGCGGAATAAATGTTACGATTGGCCTATGTGTTTGCATGTTCACCACTGTCTTTTACATTTGTCGATGCTACGTACAATAAATAAGCGACACGAGTTGCGTGCTTGAATTTACTGAGTCGTTTCGTTGGACTGGTTGTCCCTTAGTTTTAATTTTTATTCCAAACTCATATTAATAACAGGGTAAATACTAGTGTTATTTCCGCCACAGTTGTAACAAACACCGTCGTGGCTAAATATTAATGTGTATTATGTGTAACGTGCTATATCGTGTGTAACAAATAGTTATAAAGCCGACCTAAACATTGTTATAGGCCTAAATTGTGAACATTCGTAGGAAATATGACAGCTTTCTTTGAACAGCTGTAAACAGCAATCAATGCACGTGACCGTTAAAAGTAGAAGTCACGTGACAGTGTTTATGTTTACGTGTAGCGGAAGGATACGTAATCAGTAACCAAAAGTAGATAGTGAGCAGGGCTTCAGAAAAGGCCGAAGTTATCGTGAATCAACTATAACACTCGAATATGTTTCGTATGTAAAATAGCAAATTTACGAACAGATACCAACAGTATTATTTTTCTGCGAGCTCTGCATAATTTTTAAAGTAACATATATTTCGTGTACAGCGATTCTGAATACTAGTAATTTCTATTGGGCCAGTAATTGTCCATCTATGTCCTAAACACGTCATGCTTTTTTCCAGAAACCCATTTCCTTGTTTTCGTGTAGCATCCAACTGACGCACCAGCTGATGGCGAAAGGATATATAAACTAAAAGTAAGCATTCGTTGAACTGTCGAAATCTTGCCATCTTATAACATGAGAAGACAGTACGCCACACCTACCAATGAGGCGTTAAAGGTGGGTTGCGATTAAAGACTGAAGAGTTAAGACTTGTACTTAATGACTCAATAAACACACGAAAAAGGCAATAAGAAGATTTGCAGTTTATGATTGAATTAGCAACTGTCTAGCGAATCAAAATCGTAGGAGATGTAAGCAACCGAAATAACCTGGAAAAAAATGGACAGTTTACATATGGTTAATTATCTGTGGTTACTGCCTATGTAATCGTTAAAAAAAAAACCTCGTGAAATCTTATAGAAAGGGAAGCCGATGCCAACATTACGCATTTACATCAATAAATCTGAAAAGGATAATTAAAGCGAATTGAATAACCTCTTCCACGAAAGAAAACATGACCATGGACTATTCTTTAAATCAAGAGGATACTGTCTTTCAATTAAAGTAATAACTTTTACGCGATTTCACAATACGACATAACTTAAATACAAGCTGTAAATAGAGTTTCCCGCCAACAACTGTCGCTGTGTTCTGATTGGCTGCTTCGTCTTGACTTGTCCTTAAGATATAAAATATAACGATCTCTCAAGTCACGCCAAGAACGCACACGACCCGCCAAGACCCGCACACGACAGTCATAAACTAATACCCGTGAATACACCGAGTCATATCTTAAGCACACGGCGCACTTATTCTGTTAATTCAGTGTTAAACCCACCTAAAGGAGAATCAGTCCCCACCATCTTGGATTTAAGGAATTTTCTCCGTAACATGCATCAAAGATTATATGTTTTATTTTGGGCGCCGACAAGTCATACGGCAGGATTTAAAGTGCTCATTTACACTCATGAGCAGTTTAATTAAAGATACTTGCTTAGAATAGCTGTATAGTAGGGACTTCACAAGCCACACTGATCTACGATAGCTGCACAACCTCGCACAATGCACGGAGATCGTCGGAGCCGGATCCAAGGCACGCGCATCTCCCTAGACAGCACTCCCCAGACGTTTCCGATACGACTGCGGTCAGGTGACCTCGGGGGCCAGGCAAGCAAAGCTCAATTCCGCAAAGTGTCCATCACAATCCGGGAGCGGCGGGCCAGGTGCATTGACTTGCTGTGGGTGCACATCTCCTGCCAGCAGGTCCCTGTATAGTTCGCCCGTAAGAAACTACAGCGCGTGTTCCAGGGAACCCTTTTCATCTCACACGAACAGTGGATATTACCACCACCGGCCTGAACCCTACCTTGCTGACGAGGGATCCATCGCTTCATGTCCTTGACGACACACTCATACACTGCCATTGGCAGGTGGCAACGTGCACCTCGACTCATCCGTCGAGGCGACTTTTTACCATGCGTCGAGCATCCCATGGCGGTGAGCAGAGGTATACCCCAGTGGGGTGGCAGCTTTCATTTCCCACAGCGAGGACATGGTTCTGGATTGTATGGCTGCCTTCAGGTCTTGTGGTCCAGCACCGGCGAGTGATCTGCTGCACCGTGGTCTGTCTATTCGCTCGCGACCTGTCAGCAATATGTTGCACGTCACGGCAGTTCCCCGCCGGCGGTGATTTAACCCGGTTCCATGAACTCACGATACACTCTTTACACGGCGGCGCGTGGAAATACCATAGCCTGCACAACTTCGGATATGGAGTGCCCATCCCCATACGTCAAGCCTCGACTATCTGACAACGATCAAACACTCGACCATTACTCAGACGGTCAGTATGTCTGACATCTCAGTCATGCGTGGTTAGGCACTTCACCACTCGATGGGGCGAAATGTGTCTCCAATTCAAATGCACATGAGTGTATCGTGAACAGGCAACAAAAAGTACGGAAATGTCATGTCCATGCACATGGGTGTATCGTGAACAGGCAACAAAAAGTACGGAAATGTCATGTCCTTGACCAGACCGTGCCACCGGGCGGCCGGAGACAAGCTCCTGGAGATGTGAGGTGGAGGTGGAAAGACAGAAGTACGGGGGAGAGACAGGAACGACGATGTTTGCCCGGCGACGAGCGACGGAGCTCCGGCCAGACCACAGGCATACCACCCGCGGGGCCCGCCAACAACTCTGCGCAGAGACCGACCGCAGAAGCCAACTACTACCGAGGCCGCAGAACAGCCATGTGCGCAGAACTCAAACTGGTACCCGCAACCCCTAACTCCAAGCCGCTCGTGTGGCGACGACCTACGGCGGCGAGACACCGGCATCTCTCCGATTTCTCAGCATCCAAGTCGACAACAGTGTGCCTTGTGTATGGTCTATTCCAACTTTTCTGGAGCCCTGCTAAAGGTCTACTTTCAGGCCATTAATCTACCTCAAGCAAAAAAAGCGTAACTAAGTCTCGTAAATTACACCACAGGGACAGCGCACCGTATTCGTGGGCACTCAGTGTAGTAACA
The DNA here is from genome assembly GCA_029891345.1 of Dryococelus australis. Taxonomy (NCBI): domain Eukaryota; kingdom Metazoa; phylum Arthropoda; class Insecta; order Phasmatodea; family Phasmatidae; genus Dryococelus; species Dryococelus australis. The sequence continues at coordinate 35,131,760 of CM057008.1, forward strand.
TTGTTTCATAAGAACTATTTCTTATTTGGCATTACCAACATACTTATTTTCTTATTGTTTTAATTCGCATCAATTATAAATGAAATATAGATAAAATACAAGCAAGAGTTCAATCCAACCAAAAATGAGATAAGTGTATGTTGACACAAGTATGTGACACATTAGATATTTAGGATACTGCCATGCTCGTCATAGGCGTGATTTTTTAAAGGTTTGATTTAAAAAGTGTGAAGAAACTGAGATCAGACTATACTTAGGTACGGTTTATTCCATGTAGATTCTGAAGTTCAATGGCAAAGGTGTGGTGTAACTAGATTCGAATTTGTATAAGATCTCCATTGCCTACAATGACTACAAAAAGTAACCAAAAAAAAAAAAACAGAACACACTATATATGAATGAGAAACACAAATGCTATTAAAATGTGATTGTATAAATAAGCAGATATATGTAACTACAGACAACTATCCAGTTAAACGAGCGACTCGGAAACAAGGCCAGCGCAACTATGACAAAACGAAGGCAGTAAAAACCACAAGCGAAACACACACTGCAGTAAATCAAAATCAATAGACGTAACAAATTTAATGATCCAGTCGGACAAAAACAGCACAAAACACAAAGGACAACACTGGTTTAAAAGAATGCAGACAGCCAAACATACAATAAGAATATGAAAACAGTAAAAAAAGTCACGACGGTTCGGAATATGCGATTTGCTCCTGCCCTCATGATATTTGAACATTTTTATTGCATTTGTGTTTCTCATCCATATATTTCCTTGGGTTGTTTTTGTTCGTACTCAATGTAGGCAATGGAGATGCTAACCAAATTCGAATTCTAGGTTTATTCTCCTCAGGTAAAGAAAAAAACGATTTCTTGTGGAGAGCTTGATATAGGGAACATTTGCGCCGATAAGTGCGTAGTGTTCCGAAAGTTAACTTTTAATGAAAATTTTAAGTTGCGTGAATAATGAAAAAGAAAGATTTTACTTGGTTGAGAAGTTACTTTATATTTGATTTATGATTATTACAATCATCCTGTTCTTTTAAAGTACAAAATAGAAAAAAAAATCCGATGCATTGCCGACACTAGCGCTTACCTGGTGCCGGAAATTTCTGATTGCCAAACTTACTGATCATCCCAATCTTGTATTGATTACACTGTAAGAAATAATTTGTAAATTTACCATATCTGCGTATACATACAGTGACAAAGCATGAATAGTAAAATATTTCCCCGTACATCCATGGTAACATTCCTACAGTTGCTCAGGGAAAAGTCGAAAGCATCGGGAAGTTCCCAAAATTGTATAGTAGTGATGCTAAACATTCTCATATTTTCAGCCTGATACATGGTACTATTTCGATACACTGTATTCGTTAAAAACTTCCATTGCGGTTTAGGAAGTTTACCAGAAATTTTTTTCAGTGTAGAGGCAACATTAACTTAGGTTACATTCCCTTTGCTGCTTAAAGAGCCTAGGTTATTGGTCAGCAGGAAACCTTTTAGTAACGCCAACAGCCAATCAGCCGTCTCGGTAGCAGAAAACTAGTCAGCAATTCCAGCGGTAGAAATAAATGGCGTCTGCTATGCCCGACGAGATTGTTGTGTCAATATTAGACACCTGGAAACTTCGCCGATTCATTTTGGGACAAGCTAGAATTCAAAACATGTGTGTTTATGTAACTTCAGCCATTGGTTCCACACGGTGTTTGACACCTCCTGGAGAACGCCGGCCCAATCGTCGCCTTCCACTGTGACAACAGATAAACAATGTGCAGTTAATATCGGCGAATTGTTCAGGTCTCTAGTCATTAGTAATGGGCTTGTTTTACGAAGAGAAGATCAATTTGTGAAAATTATGTATTTATATTCGGGTCAAAATAACAGAATGCCAGCCTATCATAGATTTCTTCACGTCCTTGTCAGAATACAGTTTCGTGGTTAGAATTATAGTTTACCACAGGCACTCTACTGCTGAGACCGCATGTCCTCCACGCCAGTGGACTCGGCAGGAAGTTTGACCAGACGCTAAAACCCTTCCCGTCAGAAACCCATCAGTAAATAGTGTGGTGAAACTGAATTCGGATTTCGATTGGATCTCCGTCGCCTGCAATTACTACGAAAAAAGTAACCAAAAAAAAAAAAAACGAAGAACGCAATACGTGGATGAGGAACACAAATGCACTAAAAATAACAAACACACACATGCAACAAGAGACAACGATCCGGTTAAACAAACGCCGAAACAAACAGAAGAAGACAGCACAATTATAAATATAATTATAAATTACAAGACAGCGTAATTATAAATTAAAATTATAATTAAATTGTCTTCTTTTGTTTAACCGGATCGTTCTCTTGTTCCATTTGTGTGTTTCTTTATATTCTCATTTTTATTGCATTTGTGTTCCTCATCCATATATTGTGTTCGTTCTTTTTTGTTACTCTTTTCGTAGTCATTGTAGGAAATTGACATCCAATCAAAATCCGAATCACAAGTCAGTAATCTCGGCTGCTGGCAGTAACAAAAAGAACGTTACGCCCTATCTCAAATAATGAAGCGGTGAAAAAGTATTTGCAGACCTGTGGAGATGCGTCCTACGCAAAACCAACTGCCTGCGATTTGGGGCTTTTACGTAAACACGGATGATGATGATGATGATGATGATGAAGATAAGGATTAAGCAAGAGACATTTTAATTAACACGGCTTCACAGTGGGAATAATTTAATTTACTGTGTTTTAATGATGAAATGGAATTAATTATTGGAAACGGTACTGATAGTGTCATAATTTGGCAAGTGTAGTAGTATTTACATTATATATAAGTGATTCCAATATTTTACTATAAAAAACGGTAGTTATGATTTTTATTTAGTCCCGTAAATAAAATCGAAAATTATACTTAAGGTATTAAATTTATAGAAAAAAATTTTCCATCCTATACTAAGACCTACGACACTAGAGATTTATATCTTCAGTCGACATCTTAACAGAGTATCAGGTATAATAGATTTATGGTTACTTCTACTTTCAGGGTATTCCTCCGCGACATGCAACCAAAGCTTAACTCCGTCTAGAAAATTACACCAAAAGGGCAAAGCACTGCTTTCGTGCGCACTCGACTTAATAACACTGCGCATGAGAATTATTTCTTACTAGGCATTACCAACGCACCTGTTTTCGCCCCGTTTTCATTCATAGTAGATATAAATTAAATGTTCAATGTAACTAAAAAATAAACCAATTTTATATATGTTAAAGAGAGTATTTTCGAAAGCCATCTCATTTGGAATAATAGTCCATAAATATATTTTATTGTAGCCTTAGACGATAACTTTCCAGTGCAGTGGAATCTACACACTGTTCATCACTCACATGGCAATACTTAATTTTACAAAGTGGTTGAAGGATATAAAATGGCTGAAAGGAAGAAGTAACTAAGGCCTCAAAACTGCTCACTTTACCGTGAACAGCCTATAACTAAAAATATCCCGATAACGCAAACAAGCACACCATACATACGGTAATTTATCAAATATTTCAATAAATTAATCAATTTATTTATCCAAAAGGACCATACATAAATGGTATAGGACACGTCAAAAACAATATTTACTAAACTGTGAAACTTATTAATAATTTACATGTTGGAAGCTACATATAAACTTAGACAAGCTGAACAAAAAGCAATAAAATACTTGACTAGGAAACTATGAACAGTTAAAGAACGATTTTTATATATAAAGGTAGTTAGTTGACAGTGAAACATAAATCGAAATAAAAATATAAAAAAATATAAATGACTTAGAAACACTAATATTATAGGCTGTTCACTGTAAAATGAGTATTTTTGAAAGCCCTGCTTAATATCTGCTTGTTTGCATGTTGTGTATTCTTCCACCTTATGTAAAATTAACATTGCCATGGGCCTCATAACTTCATTCATGCATCGGTCAAGTGAAACCGAAATTATCAGAAAAGTCGACATTTTATAAATCAGCTAATTTTTACACACTTTTAGCATTAAAAAAAAAACAGAAAGCGAAATAAATAATTTAAATTATCACAAAAGGTTACCCAACAATTTTAATTTGATGTTGAGATATGGAACTACTTTCCATGTATCGTTACCAACTTTACTGGGCGTATTTCACTGAGTGCACCCGTTAAAATACATGCAGGCAGGAGCAGTGATTTTTTTCTAAGGTTGATTTCAAAAGTCCTCACTTTATCGTTCTTTAAATACAAAAAAAAATTATATAATAAGTTTGAATAGGCTCTATTGTCCAGATATGATGTTCTAAGATTGTAATATTATTCATTAAGATAGGTTATGATGGGTCTGATCCAACACCGCAGTTTGCAAGCGGCAAGCGCGGTGCTCTGCCAGTCGACAGCGCGGTAATGCAATTTGTCGACGACGTCACGTAGCAACACAGCGGGCTGTAACGAGATTACCGCCCCACACGGCAGGCAAGCAACAACACATCGCGAGTGAGCGCGCGTCCGACGGAAGCTCAGCTCAGCTCCACTCTCGCCGCTTTCACGCACGCACGGTCAAATTATGAAGAAAATATGTGATGCGTAGTCTGTGCGCGCGTGTGTGTGTTTACTATGTCCAGTGCATAAACTTTGTATACTGTAATCTGATTTGTCCAATATCTTTGTACAGCTATGTGTTGAAAAAAAGATCTTACGGATGCAATAAAACAAAACAAAAACGCGCGCTACCCAAGTGTTCGCAGCGCCGCCGGATAACCTCGAGCAACTGAAAGCACGGAGGACCGTAGAGGGGGACCCACAACCATAAAATTAAATACGTATTATAAATTTATTTCGGGGTTTCTGCATATTTTTTTAATTAAATCTTTTTTGTAAAATTACATTATATATGACATGTTTCGTTTTTAGGTCCTATGTACAGAAACGTTTTCTGTGAAATCGATGTTTGCGCGTAAACTCATATCTCGGCAAATAAAAGTTTTGGAAATATGACTGTCAGAAAAGGCAAAAACAATTTATCTTTGGCCTTTTTTTTTCCTTCATACTAGTGTACTCTTGGAGAAAAAAATTCGTAAAAATGGTCAAATATCAGCATTTTTAAAACTTACCTGTGCAGTTTCCTTAAGCGGTAGGAGAAAAGTACAAAAATATGGACGTAGTTTAATCTGTGGACTTTCACTGCATGTAATAAAACCCCTATGTTACATATCAAATTTGTACAGTACAGTGTTACGACGGAAATACTGCACGCCCTGCGCGTAGGACGCGCAGCTACATAGCCCCATTAAGGCTGTTCACGATAAAGTGAGCACTTTTCAAATCAATCTTGGAAAGTATAGTGTCACTACTACTAAAGGCTGTTCACGGTAAAATTAGCACTTTTGAAAGCCCTGCTTAAGATCTAGATGTATGCACCTTGTGTGTTCTTCCGCCTTCTGTAAATCTAACATAGCCATGGGCTTCCATCACTTTATTCATGCGTCGGTCAGATGAAACTGTGAAATTATTAGAAAAGTAAATACTTTACAAATCTGCCTGTCAGTCTGTGCGCCCGTTAAAATATATGACGTTAGCAGCAGTGGATTTTTTCTTAGGTTGATTTCAAAAGTACTCACTTTATCGTGGACAGCCTTCATTAATTTATCTTTGGCGGTAAATTCAAGAATTTAAAATGTAAACAATAATTCAGTATAAATTCTTATCACGTGAAAAAATGATCACAAAATATACCTCCAACTAAAGAAACATCGCGATAAGTTGTCACGCTGAAATTTTGCCGTACTGAAGGATTGAAGGTCGACGGATTGAAGGACGACGGATTGAAGGACGACGGATTGTTGAGAATCGCTTTCAACTGACGGACGAAAAACCAGACGGATGACTTAAATGACTGACGGGTGCGACGAAATTGTAACTGGTGAGTGAAGATATTTGGACGGCTCCTAACATCGAGGCCTTGAGAGCTGATTTGGGTGAAGTGGGACGAGTATGGAGCAGTGCCGGAATGAAATGGCAGGGAAAAAAATGATATCCCCGAGAAAACCCCGGCGACCAGAGACATGGTCAAGCGAAAATCCTGGAGCGACCCCGCCGGGAATCGAGCCCGGTTTTTCCCAGGTGGGATACGAGTAGTCTAACCACTACACCACCGCGGCCCCCAGAATTACAGCGGATGAACCCTAATACGTTGAACAATGCACAAAGGTGTACAGATTCAATAAAAACGAGAATTTTTCGCAATCATTCGCATGTTTCTAGGGCATGGATGCAAAACATTTTTCCACGGGACATTTTTAATTTTTAGGTAATTTGCTGCAGCTCCTCTAGCGCCAAAAACATTCACCGCCAAAATGGATACCGGGCAACGGGCTTTCGTATTTAAATTCGCCCCCCCCCCGCCCCCCCCCCTCCCCCCGGAATTCCAACTCTCCGACATTCCTGGTAAAATCGGCGAGGTAAAACAAGCCGTCGGATTTGTGGGGCGATCCAATGCGATATCGGTAGGATGTGTTCAGAGTAAAAAAAAAAATATGGGCGCCACCCGCGGAGGGGGCGGGGTAAAAACTGGCATGCAACAGACCAACCAGTGTACGGGGGGATGGGAGGGGGATCGTCACACCTACACGGCCACGGGCTTGCGTGGCTGACTGGGTCTTGTATCGGATATCGGGAATGTACGGGATATCGAGTGGAGAGCAGCGCGTAGACACACATGTACACGCGCTCGGCGCACATATACACGAGAAGCCAACAACAGGTATTCGTCGCTGCGGCCACGTATATGCATATATCTCGGCCGTTCGCGTTCGAGTGGGTAGAGGGCGTTTCAGAGCTGCACCCCACGCGACGTCAAGAGCGCGAGATGAAGGCTGCGGAATCCACGTGCCCGACAGACGACGAATACGGCGTGTGATACGACGCTTCGTTGCACCTCGCGGTGAACTGAGCACTTTTGAAAGCCCCGCTTAGCATTTAATTGTATGCCCGTTGTGTATTCTTCCACCTGATGTAAAATTAACTCTGCCATGGGCCTCATCACTTTATTCAGGCGTCGGTCAAGTGAAACTGTGAAATTATTAGAAAAGTGAACACTTCGATGCACAGAAAAAAAAAAAAAAACAGAAATGGGAAGTAGTAACTTAAGTTAACGCAAATGGTTACATAGCACTTTTAATTCGACATTAAGATATGGAACTATTTTCCCTCCACCGATACCAAGTTTACTGGGCGCATGTTATTCAGTGCGCCCATTAAAATAATATGCAGGTAGGAGTACTGACTTGTATCTAAGGTTGATTTCAAAAATGCTCACCGAGCCACGTTCTGTCATGCGACAGCTTGTGTATATATCATTCGCGGTTTTGTTCACACTTTTTGAATTAAACCTGTGAAAAATCTCTCTATGTATGACGTGTTTGGTCGTTTCCTAAATATGTCGCTTATTACAAACGTTTTATACTTGTATGGATAAAACCGGGAGAAAATAGGTGTGTTGGTAAAGTTTGCTAAGAAACAGTATTTATAGAAAATATTACACTGAATGCTCACGAATCCGGTGCGCTGTCCTTTTGGTGCAATTTTCCATACCTGATAAAGCTTTGTTTGCATGATGCGGATAAATATCCTGAAAGTAGAACTTTAGCAGGGTTTCAGAAAAGTTGGAAGTAACCTTGCACAGTTTATAACTCAAATTCGGGGAAAGTTTCTTACAGTCGTATTTAGATCTCTACAAGCTGCGTGTCGGAAATACATCATGTATAAATTCTTTCTAGCGCACAAATATTATTTCTTCCAGACATGTTTACGTATCATTCACATGTGGCGGAAGGATATGTAATGAGTTGCCCCGAAAGTATAACATCAATACGACAAACTATTTTCAGATCTCACATAACAAGTTCACTTGAATGGAAAGACAATCTACCACCAACAGGACATACCTATCGTGAATTACCGATTTTAATTAAATTCTAATATGGCAGATTAGTGCAATAGATTTAAGATCTACGTATAAAGATTAAACCACGAGGATACAGCCGTTTAACGTTGGGACTGGATACGCCGAAATGCGCAGCTGACACGAGGACTTTAGTCTGAATTTCCTCTTCGCCTCGTATCGAGATGCTGACCTCGCCTGAAGAGTAAATATGGAGGTTAAGCGAACACGCTAGCTGCGCATAACCACTCACCGTGTTCCAGCATTAGACTGATTTTCTGGCACTACGACTATCAAAAATTACGTTCATAGGATTGGAGCCAGTGTTTACGTAAACAAATGCGTTTGAATACTTTCTCTCGCAAAATTTGATAAAATTTTTATTTAAATCGAATTGGCGGGGTGGAGAGATTTTGGTGGCTCTTAACATCGAGGTCTTTAAAGCCGATGAGAGTGAAGTAAGATGAGTATGGAGCGGCGTCCGAAATGCAAGGGCGGGAGAAACGGGAGATCCCCGAGAAAACCCTCCGACCAGCGGCATTGTCCGGCAAGATCCCAACATGCGAAGATCCGGGAACAACCCCCGCCGGGAAACGAACCCGGTTCACCTTGGTGGAGGCGAGCAGTTGAACACTTCACCCCCGCTGTCCCTTTCAAATTGGCAGAAATATTTTCTTAATATAAAAGGGCTTGTCTTTTGAAAATTGAGATACAAACAAACACGTACAAACGCTGTTGACCACGTGACTGACAGTTGTATGGGCGTAGGACAGGTCAATTTTTGGTATCCGCGCAGAAGACAAGAAATCGGCCTACCTCATATGTAGTCTATGAGCTCGCCTACGTTCATAAACGACAATACGACAACACTTTTTCGTAAAAACCGAATAACTCGAAAAACTTAACACATAACATACGAGGGTGTTATAACCTAGCTTATAAATAGATGCGGGCCATCCCAGCCGGCTTCGGTAATATTAAGCGCCACCCGGCCGGTGCTGCGCGGTAGCCATGACACTTTGAGGTTATGTCGCCCACCTCACAACTTAAAAAATTCATGACTCTGTGAAGCTAATGGAGAAATGAAAAATTCACACGCAACTATGTAACAAATTAATGGTAGAATCCAACTATAACAAAAAGTAACACTTAAATCACACATTTATTATAACTACGAGGTGAAGAAAACGAGGATGTCTGTGGCGTGGGCTGTCGTGTTTGCAAGGCGACGGCCAGGAAGAGTTAGCGGGCGCACAGCACCTTTCTCCGGCGAGGGAACAGCGTGCAGACGGAGACGGGTCCCGCAGACTTCCTTGGGCTCTTTCACGTGACGATACGTTCACACCGCCTCGACGCCTCCCTCTTCCCAGCCGCCCACGTGCCTGATTCAGTGGCTTTGCACCACTCCGCAGCGCAGTTGCACGATACGAACGAATCCTACAAGAACCCACGGCATGAAAATACATCACATGTCTGCCAAATCAGTGATGCAGTCTGCGAGGACTCGGCGGATTATGCAGGCATTACTACACGTAGATCATTTCCGATCATACAGTAAAGGAGGTAAAATGTTAATGAAGGGTCCTAGTGTTCAACATTGTTGGAAAATTAATTGATAATTCTATTAACAACCTGCATTAAAAATGCCGTTTCCGACCATTTTTGGTGAAGCAATGGACACATCGCCGTATTCAAGTGTGGAAGCATCTGTGAACGTTGAGAACAAAAGAAGGAAAAACTTTTATCAATACATGATTTGTTAGCTAAAATAGCCTGGAGGAAAATATCCCGCATCAAGCATTTAACTAGCATTTTAGAAGTCATTTACAAGCTCTGAAGGCATTCCATAAAAGCAAAACACAGTCATACTTCTTTGTTTTGATGGAATTGCCCCCACCCCCAACCCAATCCTCCGCAAATAAAATACTCTCCTATTCATTTTTTTTTCTAAATTATTTTTAAAATAATTTGGGTGATAACATGTCATATGCTTAAAATTTCCCTATATTTGTGGCTCCCCCCTTTTTTTACCGACTGCATAGTATAGTTCCTTCAAAAATTCCCTACCCCAACGGTACCACGGTATTTCTTTGTCAACGTGGCAACACTGCGCACAGCAGGCGAGATGAAAGGAGGGCGCGGCTTGTTGGCAGCTCTGCGAGCACGCACTCGCAGCTCACGTGAAGGCGAGCGACGTACACGAACAGCTGACGGTGGCAGTAGTCTGCTGCTGGCTGGATCACCCGGTGTGCAGCGCCGAGCATCTCAGCTTCGCCGGCCCCGCCGCCGGGCAGCTAGGAGGAGAAGGGATGGGTGCAAAGAGAGGAGAGAATTTTTACTAGGGGGGGGGGGGGGGGGACGGCTGATCGGACACTTCCTCCGCCAGGGGTGTCCAACCCGCGGCGCTCTCTCGTACGTTCACCCACGTGGACAGCTGACCGTACTCCATTCATTGTTACTTTACACTTTTCTGCTAAGTTCTACTTCCCGGATACTCTTCCGCCTCGCGCAAACGAACCTTAGGCCGTGTCCCAATTCGCCGAGAGAGTACTCTCTCGCTCACTCTCGATGTCACAGAGAGTCCTCTCTGCTGTCCCGACTCCGAGGAGAGAGCGCGAGAAGAGTGAACGACGATGTACACTCGGGGCTCACTCTCGCACCCTCTCTGGCAGCCGGGTTTTTTTTCAAGTCTAACCTCAAATATTGACTTATATTTTATTTCTAAAGCAATGTTAGAAATATTTTATCGACTTTAGTTAACATTGCGATTGTGAAATTTGTAATAAAAACAATATTCAATTTGATATGGAACATAAATTATGTTGTTGTGTACACATATCGTTTACGTTAATTTAGTGCATATTATAAAATACTCTGATTTGAACATAATTATATTTTTGATCATGCAAAAATGTAACACATTAAAATAAGTTACTATTTCATAAAATATAGTACATTTATCCGAGGAAAATGAAAGGCCAGCAATATTTTATTTTACACTATTTATTACATTTACTGCCAGAGATATAATCAGGGGCGTAACCTAACATTTTTGGCAAGGCATGAAAAACGAAACTTTTGGCACTTCACTTTGTGCAGAGGAAATAAATAATTATACCAAAACGAAAATTTAAAGTTGCTGGAAATGTCATTAAGTGCTTTGGTACCCTTTTCCTCTCACTCTTAATGCAGTTGTCAAATAGCAAGATTCACTGGTCAAATAAAATAACTTTCAATTAAAAGTTGAAAAGTTTAAATTTCATTTAAACATCCAAAAGTCACAAAACACTTAAATTCGCTAGTAATATGTCCCTTGGATTAGGGCAAAGGCAACGTTACGCGCTTGTCAAAAAGAATAATTTTAAATCTGTTAAAAATGTAATTAATAAATATAATCACTTCTGAACGTTTACAAAACAAAATTCATTTTTAAATTGTATCTTTTCACGGTTTATTTCAATTGTAACATGTATCATTTGTTTTATAAGTAATCATTCAACCAACAGACATGGCGAACAGAAGTGTTTACACAATGTTTCTTTACCGCACAACAAAAAGCAGTTTTTTTTAAAGGTCAGTATCAAATGTTTGTACAAAGTTTTTGACTTTGCTCTGTCTTAAAGATTTTTGAAAGCGGGCATAGGGTCCCCATTATAAACAAGTCCTAACTTCTCACTAAACACACACAACTGGAAAGATTTATTAAACACACTTATTAAAATGTCACTTTTACAGGTATCATTCATCTTGTGAAACTACTGTTTAAAATACGAACTCAAATGTAACAGTAGAACTCGCAACCCATCAGTCACTGAAAATAGAATAAAGATACAGGCCGTTCACGGTAACGTGAGCACTTTTGAAGACCTAGTTACTTTTCTCTTTCAACCAATTTATATCCTTCCGCCACTTGTTAATGTAAACCCTGCCATGTGAGTAATTAACACATTCATCATACCCAAAACCAAAAGTCCGAGGCCGCAATGAAATGTATATATATTGGTTATTATGTCTGATGAAACAGCTTCAAAAAGTGCTCACTTTACCGTGAACGGACTATACATAAACTCATTCGCTAGCACGCTGAATGCAATGCCTCCTGGGCATGCATTCGCCCACCTTTCATTTCACGCGAGCTTGCTGTGACGTCACACCCAGCTGAACGAGTGTTGAGAATACCACAGCGCTATGCCTCGACGTTTGAGGGAACTATTACGATCGACCCCTCAGCGCTTTGCCGCAACGTTACGAGTAACTATTAGGAAAAAAGAGGCGTGCACCAATCCCAGTCCCACGTGCCAACGAAAATTTATTTTTATTTCAAAGAATTTTGGGTAGTATATGGTTAGGAAATATGTTCGCGTTTTAATTTTATTAAAGCATGCATTGCATTCATGGAGAATACGCCCCTGGATATAATGCCGAAGGCTTAGAGAGGGCACAAGTCTCAACTCGCTAGAGTGAGCCGGAGTGTGCCAGATTGAGAGTGGCGAGTGAGAGTGGCGAGTGAGAGTGAGCACACTTTCGAGTTGAGAGACGGCCTTAGGCAAGTCTATAAAATTACACCAAAAGGACAACGCACCTAATTCGTGCGCACTCAGTGTAATATTATTTTGCATAGGAACTATTTCTTACATGGCATTACCAACACACCTATTTTCTCTCTGGTTTTATTCGTGTTAACTATAAATTAAACATTTAATTTATAGATAACATAAATTAAAGTTCAATTTAACAAAAAATAAGATAATTTTTATATTAAAACAAGTATGAGACGATTGTGATAAATTACGTATTTAATAAACAACCAAGCAAGTCCTACATGAGATGATTTTTCAAAGGTTTGATTGAAAAAGTATCAAAAAATTGCCGAATAGACTACACTACAAATTTATTTACATAACACTCTCAACACGTCAGGCCTTCGAACTATTTTTTTAGCAATTCGCTGGCAACTGAACCGAGTCCTACATGTAAATGTGTAGCTTTAGTCTGCGTGTAGTTCAGAGCACTGATTTTTCAAGTGGCTGATGTCAAAAGTGTTTACTTTACCGTGAACAACCGCGTGGGTAGGATTTGAGATTAGAACACTGTCTATGTAATTATAGGCTTTGCACGGTAAAATGAGCACTTTTGAAAGCCCTACTTAAGATCTACTTATATGCACATTGTGTAGTCTCTCGCCTTACGTAACATTAACTTTTTCATGGGCCTCACCACTTCATTCATGCGTTGATCAAGTGAGACTTTAAAATTACTAAAAAAGTAAATATCTTACAAATTGTGGACATTTTTACATTCCGGTGCATTAAAACAGAAAGCGAAATAAATTATTTAAGTCGTCACAAATGGCTACCTAACACATTTTATTCGACATTAAGATATGGAACTACTTTCTATATATATTTACCAACTTTGCTAGGCGCATGTCACTCAGTGCGCCCGTTAATGCAGGTCGGAGGAGTGATTTTTCTCCAAGGTTGATTTCCAAACTGCTCACTTTATTGTGAACAGCCTTTAGTGAGATGTTTGTACACTCGCCCTAGCCCAGGTTTAGTGGAACTCGAACGTATTCGAGTACGTCAAACTATTTCGTTCATATAAAAAGATGGGCCTGTTGAAAATTAAAATGTTATAAACAATTTTTAATGACTTTTCACGGCAAACTGAGCACTTTTGCGCAATGAGTAACCTTCGGCCACACGTGAAATAACGTCGCCGTTAGCCTCGGCACTATATTCATGCGTCCGTCAAGTGAAACACTGAAATCATCAGGAAAGTAAATATTATACGTATTTGCAAATTCTTACACTTAAACGAATTAAAAGAAGGAAGCGGAAGATGATATAAGTATTCACAAATGTTTACCTTGCACTTTCAATTCGACGTTAAGACATGGGGGTACTTGACCTCCGTGGTTATAGGTTGTTCACTGTCAAATGGGCACTTTCGAAAGCCCCGCTTAAGATATACAGACTGTTCACGGAAAAGTAGGCAATTTTTATGGCCCTTCTAAATTTTTCCTTTCGCCCTATGTCAATCTTCTTGCTGCCTTTCAATATAAACATTGCTTTGTGACGAATAAACACAGTGTATACATTTCACCACCCTTAGTGGCTAAAGCCTCACTTTACCGTGAACAGCCTATACTTGTGCGCACATTGTGTAGTGTTCCGCTTTATATACAATTAACGTAGCACTGAGCCTGTTAGCTTTGTTCATGCGTTGGTCACGCGAAACTGTAAAATCAATAGAAAAGTAAATACCGCTTCACTCGATCATATGGGGTTTTATAGGTATAGACTGTTCACGGTAAAATGAGCACTTATAAATTTTTCCTTTCATATAATTTCCATCTTCCTGCTGCTTTTCAATATAAACATTGCAATGTGACCAATAAACACAGTGAATACATTTCACCATCAAAATTTCAAGTCTGAGGCTGCAATAAGATATAATTAATAGCGGTTCATGCCTGTTGGGAGGGCCTTAAAAAGTGCTCACTTTATTGTGAACAGCCTATACCACTGGATTGCTTTTGAGATGCTCTTTCCAACCGTATACGATTTCTGTATTTCAACTTGGCCTTTTGACGAGTATAGGCCGACATTGTGTTTAATCTTTTACGTTAAACTCACGATTTCACCATAACCACGCCATACAAATTTTTTTATGAACGCAATCGATTGATCTTGACGAAACTGTCGATTGAAACAAACGACCGTTGTAGCTTTTAGTCGAAAGTTGTACTACGCGGAAGTTATGTGACGCGGCAAAGCGAACTGGGTTTTTTTTTTTGTAAAGAATCTGATATAACTTGAAATGTGGAACAAGTCATTACGAATAACATGTCAATTAGTCTAACAATGCTAGTAACACTACAAAAGGGCCACATTCTCGACATTACAAGCATAGAATTTACAATTATTCGTAAATAGAAAAGAGCATTATTTGACCTGCAATTTCAGTTAAACCAAAAGGTATTTGACTAATAAATTAGGGCTATAAGCGTTTATAAGGTTTCATGAGTAAAATTACCCTTGCCCGAGTAACATTGCTAACAATTCCTCAAGACGAAGGTTAATTCACGAATCAAGCTGGGATCCTTTTTCACAGCAGATCTAACCTTGCTCGAGAGCTCATCAACTGACGCAAGCGAAACGCGAAAGTAATTTAAAAATGTTCACTCTCTTCTAGTGTAGAATACTCCTGTTTCTAGCCGCACGCTGCCAATGGCGCGAACTGACCACCTTCTTCTACGTTGTGTTCAAGCACCAAGTAAACTACGACAGGATCCATGATCTACCTGCTACCGATGTGTGTTTAAAAACGCACGAACAAATTGACCAAAATGTCACACGTACGTTCGGGAATGCTTCCGCTTCCAAACGCATTGACAACGGATGACAAACGCATTAAGGTCGAAGTAAAGCAACTGCCTATGGTGCACTGCACCCAAAAAAAAAAAAAAACATAAAAATTGTCAAGTGCGATTTATGCTGAACATGAAAGAAGAATATATACATTTTGCAGCATTATAAAATATATTACTAAAATATAATTTTTAAATGTGAAAAATTAACAGATTAAGAGTCGGTATTATTAGCGAAATTTGAGAGCATTTCTGTTTTGGATTCTTCGGAAAGCAGAATTCGCAAAAAAAAAAAAAAAAAAAAAAAAAAAAAAAACTTCAAGGAAGATCGTCATAATATTTATGATCGTATGTAATAAAATCATAGTAAACATGTATTATATCAATTTTATAATTAACTTTATCTAATGTCAGTTTCAGCCACAAATGTTTGTGACAAATGGACGCACATAAAATCAATTGTAAAAATTATTCCTACATTATTATTACAATTTTCTTACACACAATCATAATAAACATTATGGCGAAATTCTGTGCCGAAAATTGTATTGCAGATACTACTTTCTGAAGCATCCAGAATGGAAATATGCTTAAATTGCGTTAAAAAATACAGTCTTTTTAATAGAATATTATTTTATATTTAAAAATTATATTTTAGTCAAATATGTTATAATGTTGCAAATACATTCTTCTTTCATATACAGTACAAATTGCACTTTTCTGACGATTTTCATATTGTTTGTACAAATTTTTTTACGAGTTCTTCACATTGTACAGTCGGGTGCTGTGCTACATAGGCAGTTGCTTGACTTCAAACTTAAAACAAAGGCGTACGTTTTGAGACGTAAAGGCTGTTCACGATATAGTGAGCACTATTGAAATCAACCTTAGAAAAAAGCCACCGCCCACACCTGCATCTATTTTAACGGACCCCCTGAGTGACATGCGCCCAGTAAAGTTGGTAACGATGGATGAAAAGTAGTTCCGTATCTTCCGATAACTTAAATTACTTCTTTCGCTTTCTGTTTTTTTTTAATGCATCGAATTGTAAAAAATGTGCAGATTTGTAAAATATTTACTTCCCTAATCATTTCGCAGTTTCACTTGGCCGACGCGTGAATAAAGTGATGAGACCCATGTCAATGTTAATCTCACATAAGGCGGAATAATACACAACGTGCATACAAGTAGATCTTGAGCAGGGCTTTCAAAAGTGCTCATTTCACCGCGAATAGCCTATACTCACCAAAACACTGTGCATCAGCCAGCCTTAAGCAGTGCTTTGAAAAGTACTCTGTTTACCGTGTACAAACTATACTGAATATTTCCTGGCGATGGCCGCGTCAAAGAGTACGTTTCGAACGCCAGTGCTGAAATAAAACCATTTTGGAGATCACGCCGCTCGCCGAAACGCAGTGCACACGATTGTTAAAATACCAGAAAGGTTGCGAAAACCATAACAGAAAGGCGCGACTCGGGGGGGAAAGCGTGTCGAATTACCGCGAAAAGATGAATGTGTTGTGTGGGCTTTGTTTGGACGTGCGCTTTCCGCCACACGTCCACGTTGATGCAACTAGCTACGTGTTGCGTCTCATACGACCTCCGCATTCCTCATCTAATTATGAATTTCTATTTAATATAAAAACACTCCCTGCATGAAGAAGCTAAGAATACTCGTACGTGGATCTTAAGTTCCCAACTCTATCCTGAAACAAAATCACATACATCAACAATAATGTTATATTTGCCTTCAACAACCATGAGGAAATTTAGTTTCAGCCTCTGCTGGTATTTTTACACGGTTTCAACAAAGATGCTGAACTCAAAAAAAAAAAAATATCACTTCTTCACTAGCCACTGCCTCCTCGCAAACTTAAAACGTATAATTATGGAATGATGACACTAACCACAGTAAAAAAGAATATTAAATTGCCTCAAATGACTGTAAAGCAGATTATAGACGGGGGGGGGGGGGATGAGCCACAAAATCATCAAGTCTGAGTTACCACGGCTGATATTCAGATTACGCATACCGCCCGAGTGTATTTCCGCGTTCGAGACCGGGGAGCGATAAGGGCGACACTGCCACGTGCATCAAGCGCGCCATCGCAGCTAAGCGCAATGCTCTCAACTGTCGTGAAGTGTTCTAGTCGCACTGCGTGTTTCTGTAGGACTTTCAGCGGTGACCGTATTATTATATCGGTGGAGAGTATGTATGTCAATCTCATATAAGATGGCAAGATTTTGACAGTTCTACGAATGTTTACCTTTAGTTTATGTATCCTTTCGCCATCGGCTGGTGCGTCGGTTGGATGCTACACGGAAAACAAGGAAATTGTTTCCGGGGGAAAAAAATGACGTGTTTAGGACATAGACGAACAATTTCTGGCCCAATGGAAATTACTAGTAATCAAAATCGCTGTACACGAAATGTGTGTTACTTTAAAAATCACGCAGAGCTCAAGGAAAAATAAAACTATCGATATCTGTTCGTAAATTTGTTATTTTGCATACGAAACATATTCATTTCAGATTTATAGCTGGTTAGGTTCGTGAAAGATCACACAGATGGCGCGCACGACATGGCGCCCCTTCCCCATAGATAGCAGCAGGCTCGCTGCATCTTTCCTGCTTTTTTAAAACGTGACTTTTCGTCTATTACTCTCTCGAAACGACACGAATTTGAAATATATTTCGTCATTTTGAACACCTATACATTACTACTTTAGCACGAAGATTAGTTTTTACACCACAGCCGCTGTTTTGTGACCACGTAAAATAACATATATTAATTAATCTAGGAACTCTTTGTTATCTCGTATATTGTACTTGTCTGATGTGCGTCGCCAGTGCATTCAGAATAGCAAACTTAATATTAATTTTGTTCGTTCGTTCATCAGCTGATATAGGCTGTTCACGGTAAAGTGAGCACTTTTGAGCCCCTAGTTACTTTTTACTTTCAGCCATTTCTTTGCCTATAACGAATTTTTAAAATAAATATTACATTTTAAGTAATAAACACAGTGTGTATATTCCACCACACTCGGAGGTTTACGTCTAAGGTTTCAATAAAATATATTTACCGACTATTATTCCAAATGAGGCGTCTTTCAAAAGTGCTCACTTTACCGTGAACAACGTATACACGATTTTGTAAACGGCACTTTGTTTGTTTCGTATACGTCAAGTTGCCACTCACGGACTGTCAAAATCTTGCCATCTAATATGAGATAGACAGTAGGAAGGTTCAATGCTAGGCCCTTGAGCAGCTTTGCATGTATCTGACGCGTATATTTTGGAACACCGCCCTCGGAAAAAGCAGTTTTTAGCCATTTTGTAGTGCTCCGAAATTGTTTTTCTAAAGCGCGTCTTGAAAGCTCGTCTACAGTGTGTGTTCTTTCCTTCAGTCAGTACAATGGACGTAAGTAGTTTCGTGGGAAAACGTGCATTTCAAGTACTCTACAACGCAATTCAAGCGCGCGTGTGTGTGTGTGTCAATGCACGGTTACTTCCAACTTTTCTGAAGCCCTGCTATGGTTCTATTTTCCAAGATATTCCTCCACCTCATGCAAACAAAGCTGAAAGTATAGAAAATTACACCAAAGTGACAAAGAACCGCAATCGTGCGCACTCAAATGTAACAAAATTTTGCATAAGAGCTATTTCTTACTCGTCGTTGCCAACACACCTATTTTCTCTCTGCTATTTACCCATATTATTTATAACTGTAGGTACTATCATAACAAGTAAACGAAATATCAGTCAAGTTCAACTTAACACTAAAATAGGATAGTTAAATGTAAATAGAAGTATGGAACGCTCGTAATACGGACATGTTTAGGAACCAACTGAACGCGTATCGTATACAGGATGAGTTTCCCAATGGTTGATTCAAAGAGTGTGAAGAAATCGCGAATACTATAGTTACAAATGATGGAAAATCTTCTATAACACAGAAACTAATTTATTCTTTCGTGGTTGGATGAACAAGGTCTTGACTCGGCTAATGCCCGGTTGCACGAACATCTTCCCCGATCCGAGATCTAATGACCCTAGTTCCGAACTAGGATCCGGTTTGATCTTGGTTCCAATGTAAAAGTGTTGCACCAACGAAATTTCATGATTCTGGATCTCCGATTCGTCAATCTTGGTTGCAAAGTGAGAGATCGAGATTAAGTATGAGACAAATTTTGCTATTAGTTCGTAATATGACGTCATGGAAGTAGGCGTATTTTTCACTATACATAGAACTAGATATGCGATGATGTATATGTTTTAAGTGAATTAGTGTTGTACGAATTTTACTGAATAATATTCAAATGCGTATAATGGCGTTTAAATTTCCCAAGAAAACAATTGAACGTAGTTCTATCCACAAACGTATTTTAAAACTACATTTGTCGACGATAGCTGCTGATCTCTGATCGCGATTTCGAACCGCCAATTTCGGCGGTTCGAAATGAACTCCATCTCATTCTCCAGTCCAGCTCTGAACTCGAATGGTGCAACAGTTTTCTGTGTCGATCTTAGATCCGATCTCGGATCGAGTTTCTAGCCACGATGGTGCAACCGGGCATAAGTTGCTCGCAGACCAGTCACGAACGTTCTGCCTTGTAGTATCAGAATCCTCATTGGCCCAGTGAAATGGGGTGGTAGCTTCATACATGCATGACAGCCAGTACGGTAAGAAAAATTGCCGGATACGTGTACAGTGCTTCACAACTCATAGCAAACAGTCAACTTTTCGCGTGATAAGCCATCATATCTAAGTATAGCGCCGCAAAGAGCAAAGTCAGCGCAGTGTGGAAAGACTCCAGTAGGTTGGCGGCCGAGCCTTCCAGAAACCAGTTTGTCCGCTCCGGGACGTCACTTAACGAGTAGCTAGCGGCGAGAAGGGAGAAAGGGAAGCACATGGTGCAACGAGGAGTGGGTTGGGTCCACACGAAGGCCTTGTAAACAGCTTCAACATGGCGAGACCCTTCACGGCGCTGCTACTGCGCCCTTGTGGCAACCCGTCAGAACGCCGGCCGCTTCGGGGCGGGTATAGCGACCAGCCTACAGCACAGACATTTGCCGGATCTTAAGGCCATTGGTGCATGAAAGCAGTATATTTATATAATTTATGTCATAACTTGTTTCACAGCGAATTTTTCCAAATTTCTGGCATCTCAAGACGTAAATAACAAATTTTAGCACTTTCTTGCGTTGTTAGATATTCGCTGCCGTTATTATTCTCAGAGCACTGACTGCAGTTAAGAAAACAAAAATTATTTATTTTCTTCCATTAGTGCCCCGAGAATAATAATGGCAGTGAATATCTAACAACGTAAGAAGGTGTTAAAGGTTGTTATTTACGTCTTGAGATGCCAGAAATTTTGAAAAATCCCCTGTGAAACAAGTTATGACACAAGTTATATAAATATACTGCTTTCATGCACCAATGGCCTTAAGGCTAGGCTTCATCATACATGGGCGTATTGGGAATCAAAAGCTAAATTCGGACAAAGATCTCTGTCACTTTTTTGTGATAGTATTTTCAACTAAAGTGTTTTTGTTTAAGATTGAACGTATCTATAGTTGTAAACAATTCAAATTATAATTTTTGCATTTTAAATGCACTTTTTATAAATAATTAAAAGGTACATTTGAGATTAAAAAATTAAAATTTTAAAGGTTTATAAATCTAGATAGTTAAATCTCTAACAAATAGTTTAAAATACTACCACAAAAAACGACTGAGAGATCTTTGACCGAATTTAGCCTTTGATTCCTTATACGTCCATGCATGGTGAAGCCTGGCCTTAAGGTGACCGCCTTGTTAGAAGGAATTGTGCACGCTTGGTGCCTCAAAACGCGGGAGCACTAGGGGCGAACGAGACATGCCCATCAGCTCTCTCGTTGCTTCTACGCGCAAAGAACTGAACTGGCGTGCAGTATTGCCGTCGATGACCCGCCTCTATGCGACTTTCAGCGGAGATATTGCCATTTTATGACGTAATAATAAAAATTAAGGTTTGATGCACCTTCCTATTTCCTTTTTAATGTTTTGTGCCGGAATGTTCATACCTAAAAAATGACCGCGAAAACACCCGTTTGAGCCATTTTCACTATCACAAAAACGCGCTTTAGAGAGAAATGGAGGAACTGGAAAACGTATACAGACGCGTAACGTTTCTTCAATGATACTCGTAAGCAGACCTCAGTCCGAAACATTGGACGGTTTTTAAATAAATCGTTTTCTGCTGGAGCTCTGCACACCGTTCGGCGGCCACCTTACCATTGGAGACGTGAAAGCCGATGAAGCAGGAGATCCCCGAGAAAACCCGCCCACCAGCGGCATCGTCCGCCACGATTACCACGTTCGAAAATCCGGGAGCGACCCGCCGGAAATAGAACCAGGTTGTCTTTGGAGGAAGGCGAGCGCTCTAGCCGCTGCGCCACCGCGGCTCCTCTGCGGCACAAAGTAAATAATCACGGCGAGGGCGGGAACGACTCGCCCCCTTTGGAAACGATTTTTTTTAATGAAATCTGAGAGATCCATTACAAAAGTCCTTCACAAATGATCAGTTTTCGTAATCAATCTCGTGATTACGCGAAATACGTTTTGTAAAAAAAAATATTGCGTATTAATGATTTCCCCAAAATGCAAGTGTGTGCTTGGACGAGTATCTATAGTCCATTCCCCACTGGAAGTAACTTTATCGGAGCCCTGCTAAATATCTACTTGCAGGCCCGTTTCGTATCCTTCCGCCAAATGTAAACAGACATTGCCATGTGAATGCCATGTAGCATCTGTCAAAATCAATGTTTACGTGCCATTGTGTGTGTACATGTGTTCGTATACTTTCGCTACATCTAAACATAAACATTGGACTGTGACTTCTACTTTTATACCTGTCAAATGTGTTGTTTACTGTTTACAGCTTTTCAAAGAATTCTGTCATATTCCAAAAACCATTCCGCGCGAATATTCACAGTTTAGGCCTCTAATATTATTTAGGTCAGCTTTATGACGTTATAAAAATGCCTGAATTGAAGACAGTTCTTACGGTTATTTTACATTAACATATTTGTTTCCCACGACGTAGCTCAATACATGTAATGCACGTTAGTATTTTGCCACGACTGTGTTTAACACTGTTACAACTACGGGGTAAAGGGCTGTACTATTGGTAATTGTCCTTTTGTTATTGATATGTGTTGGGTCATTTCCTTAAAAGGACGGCCTCAGTTGGAATAAATATTAAAACGAAGGAACAACCAGTGAAAAAGGCACATTAAATTCAAGCACACAACTCGTGTTGCTCATTTTTGACATACAAACTTTAAAACATAGGGTGAACATGCACACAAATAGGCCTACAGTAACTTTTATTCCGCTCATATTTACTTACTGTTTATTAGGTTTATTGAACTTTATCGGGCTGGGCCTAGTATTTTTCCTTCTGGGATTGTGGCAAATTACTATACACGACTGTGTTTCAAACCCCTTAGGGCAAATGTACAACGTTGTGATACATAAACAGACGTGGATGTAAATAATTAACTTCGTCATAAAAAAAAGTCAACAGTTAAAACGTATTAATATTGCTAATCAAATATTTGAACTCACGCACACACACAGGGCCAGCGTATCGACCACGATGCACACGTCACAATATGTTTATTACTGCCGTGGAAACACAGATTTATCACAACATCGTAACTTGCCTAGGTCGGTTTAAAAACACGTCTACAAACGTGATTTGGTGTTTTGAAGTATTATTGGGAGTAATAATAATTTATGCTTCGTTTGGCAAAAAGCAACACGCCTTGTCATGGCTCGCCACGTCTGCCAACTTCACTTGATAACTGCCCCGCCATCGTATCTAAGTATTCAAACAATAAAATATTTTTTCAGTTGTAAATTACAAATTCAAGAATCATTATTTTGCTGTAATAAGTATGAAATATAATACAATTGAAAACATGTATAACTGCTCAATAGCGAAGTGAAACTTCCCGAGTGTGAAGGAGATAAAGAAAGAAAGAAAAAAAGAAAGAAAGAGAGAGAAGCCTCGCCTGGCAGACAGTTGGTTTCGGTTGCCATCTCGTTCGATAAAACAACACCGTACCATTACGGCCTACTCACGATATTTTCCGCTGTTATTTTGAACTGTAAAAATGAGATATGTTGCCATTGGGGCTACCTAAATATTTAAATAGGCACAGTTTAATTTACAAATGGTATACTAAAAAAATAGGTTAAAATAATATTTTAACTGTGAACTATTTCTTACCGGCCGTTGCCAACACGCCACTGCTCTCGCTGTTGTTAATTCATATTTAAAAAGAAATAAATATTACACGTTATAGGAGATATTAAGGCAAAGTTTCATTTCTTTTCTAATACAGCGCTCTAAAGCTAACCACATTGTTATATATTTGTGGAATACAGGTTATTGAAAAAACAGATTGACATGTTATGCCTAGAGTGTTTTTTTCAAAGGTTGATTTTCATAAGTCGCTTACAATCGGGAATGGACTATAGGCTCTTCCTGTTTTTCCATAATTTTAGTTTGGTATTATTTTGTGCTTTTGTATTTAATGTTAAAGATAAACTAATTTATTCATAAGTCACATCATTTATTTTGCACAAAACACATTGATAAATCTCACACTTGTGTGACGGAAACATATCCTGATCCAACGAAGGGCAATATAGGATGGGAGGGGGGATGGTTGGACGATGTAACCCTTATCCTGCCCCCTTTTACACCATATATTTTCAATTTTAGTAAAATATATCATTACTGTAAACAATGATGCAAATTATTATATTGTGTAGTAATTTTTCTCCTAGTATTTGTTCTAAATAACACGTGTTAAGGCTGTTCACGTTCCAGTAATGAACCTTAGAGAAAAAATCACTGCCACTGCATGGATATATTTTAACGGACGCACTGAATTACATTCGCCCAGTAATATTGATCACGATGGATGGAAATTAGTTCCATATCTTAACGTCGAATAAAAAGTGTTAGGTAACCATCTGCGATAACTTAAAATTATTTCTTTCGCTTTTTTTTTTCAATAGTGTAAAAAATGAGCAGATGTGTAAATTATGTACTTTTTAAATAATTTCACAGTTTCATTTGACCGACGCATGAATAAAGTGATGAGTCCCATGGCAATGTTAATTTTACAAATGGCGGAAGAATACACATGTATACAAGTAGATCTTAGGCAGGGCTTTCAAAAGTGCTCATTTTACCATGAACAGCCTATATCAGCACAGCTCGTCCTAGTGTAATCTCCCTCCCTTCACGTCAGTCAGTGTAACACTCACCCTCCCCCGAAATTTCTTGCCACGCCACTGTTTGATTCGTATGCCCCCCGGGGCCGCGGGTGTGTATTGGTTAGGCTACTCGCCTCCCACTGAGGCGAGCCTGGTTTTATTACCCGGATCTTTGCACGTGGGAATCGTGCCGGACGATGCCTTTGGTCGGCAATTTTTCTCAGGTATCTCCCGCTTCACCCCCCCCCCCCCACCCCCCACGAGCAACCGGTGGAATGACTGACAGCGGGGATGTAGCTGGCGTCACAGCCCCTCCTTCTTGTCGGAGAAACCAACAAGTGTAGAAGGTGCGCAATAATATTCTATGAATTAGGACCGTCGGCGCAACGCGACATTTAGAGAAATTTCTGGGCGATGGCCTACGACCCTATAAATATTGCAGTGATCTAAGGGTCCTTTGCGGAGGCCATCTGGGTGAGTGCGGTGGGCGAAGTTGAGTGCTCACGGCGACGGTAGACTGCGAGAAGACCGCGGACGAGGTGTTTGTGGTGTGAACGGACGAGAGAGCGTGAAACCCGACGAGTGAAGGCTACTGTATGTGAGGGCGCTCTGAGAACTATAGAACATTGCTGACTGGTGGGACCTGGACTAAACTGAGGTGGACTGTATAACATGTGATACGGACTTTATTGTAAATATTGGAACTGCCAGTTATGGAGGTATAATTTGTAAAATAACCAAATAGGTTTTCATACACTGTCTATTGAAACTGATTTTTAACTACGTTAATTTCCTTGAGGTATTTGTAAATTGTATTGAAGTCATTAATTGAAAACAGCAAGTGATATCAATTTATTGTGAGATGTTGAATCGAGAGTGTTTTGTTTGTAGTTATTGTGAATAAAATTAGGAAATTATAATTAACTCTTTTAGTTAATAAAGACCTCCATCCTTTAACAAACTTGGTTTGCTCCTGACATTGAGAGAAAATTGTAACACTACCACGAATTTTATAAAGTGTTTACAGCTTCCTTGCTTTAATAATTTTTTAGCTGGTGATGGCCGAGAAGAAACACGTAATTATTTCTTGCAGGCGATTATATAAATGATACTAAGAACAGCAGCCGAGCAATAACTGCTTTAAAAAAATTTAATATGCATTGATTCTTGCTTTGACGAGCCATAAAACCCAAAACAAAATCTGAACTGCAGACTGCGGCGAAAATTGCATACATCCAAGATGGCGGGCACTGTTCTTCCTTGACGTAGGGGAGTGGCTTTCAATGGGGCACTTCACCTGACTGTACAACATGTAAAACTCGTTTAAAAAAAAAATGTAGCACGCACACTTCCGAAAATGTCAGAAAAGTACGTTTATGTTGAATATGACGGTATAATACGTATATGTTGTAATACTGTTAAATATGTTGCTAAAATGCCCTCAATTAAATGATTAAATACGTAAGTTAATAGGATTATATTTATAATCAATATATAAGTTTTTTTTTCCATTTCGGGTGATTCGGGAAAAGTTTTCCAAAAAAAAACCAAATTCATCAAGCAAGATTATCGCAATTATTTATGATGAAAATTAGTAATAATATTTACAATTAAAAAAACCGATAGTAATTATGACTGCCCTACTTGAGAGTATTCTTGCAAAATGCGCTTTCTAAAAATTCAAATTAAAAATACACTTAAAATTTTGTTTAAAAATACTTTCATTGACATATTACGTCACATAAATGCATGGAAGTTGCACTGATATGGTGTTAGCAAAAAAATATATATTTAAATTTAATTCGACGCAGTTGGAACAATCCGCAGTTAGAAGAAGAGTAGTTGAGTAAATCCTGTTCGCTATAAATAATTATTCCATTTCGCTGAATTAACAAGCACAGTAGTAAATATCTAATTAGAAGTTTGACCATTAGTAAGCCGCCGCCTTTATTGAAACCAGCAGAGAGTTACCTGGGGATGGCTGAGTACATACTAAGCCACTTGTGAACAAGCCTGTACTTGCTTCTAATGCGCTACATTTATTATCGGCTAATCACAGCAAGCAGTTAATGAGAAACTGCTAAAGCAGCCTTACAACGTCATTTATTTTAGACACACATGCATACTCTCAGAATTCTGTTATAAAAATATTGGACACCGATGTTAGTCGGCATAATAATTTAACTATGGATGTAGTAAGACCAGCGAATAATCGGGGCTGAAAACAAAGATGGTTATCTGACAGTATCCTTGTAGAAAATTCCCTCACATTTCCAGGTATCCTGTTACATATATTTGACCAACTTACACGGCAAATATTAAAAGTATTTTAATGCTTTACCCAAAATAAATTTTTTTTTTTTTACAGGGAACAGTAACATAGCCTTCATTTATGGATGGTTTCCTATGCAAAAAAAAACCCTTTAGGTACAAAGATGACACATGGAAAAATATGACATGTCAAATACTAGCGTTCTCAAAACCAGAAAAAAGTCACGATACAAATCAAGAGACAATACAACGTATAAATTCAATGAGAACCGCTGAAAGGGTTTGAATTATTTTTTGAAATTTCGAAATACTTACTTGCAAAATCTTACACTTACACCTATAAACATTTTCCACAATACCAATGCATGCTGCGTCAACAAACGAAAATTAATTAGGCAAGAAAATGTGTGTAATAATAGCTGCAATTGGAAATATGACAACAAAATTGTCCCGAGGCTCATATATCTTCCTATGAAGGTGGAATAAACTAAAGTAACATAATTTCTAATATGGCAAGTGCTGGAATCCACTATTTATTTTCTTGTTAAATACATTTTTGACTGACTTCGCACAAATTTCGCTGACTTTTCCACGTTTTCGCCGTTTGCCATGACGCTAGCCACCCTGCCTGAAACTATGGTGGAAACAAGTAGATAGCTCTGACCTTTATTTTTAAACCTAAGAACACCGCGAAATGGCGTCGCAATGCCAGTCTAAGGTCAAGGGCAGAGCTCGGGTTTGATGCCGCACCACACAGTGAACATTATAACCACGTCTTCCACTAGAGCCTTCTGCGATCATGCCCGCTAAAGCGGCCTCCGTCCGCGTTGTGAACTTGTGAACGACACGACTCAAGTTGTGAGCACCCCAGGAGGTAATCAAGGCTTGCAATCACATAGGCCCTTTTGTCTTCAGCCTGCCTTAGGAGGACCGTGTAGATGCGCGTCCCAGGTCAAGAAGCTCGGGAGCCATACGGGCGACACTAACGCGCACTCTTAGCACCTCATCGCTCCTACGCGCAAGTCGTGCAGTGTTTCCGTCGCATAACGCTGTACTGTGCAAATCAGATCTGCAACAGTGGGACTTTATTACATGCGATAAAAGTATACAGATCAAACTGCATGCTTATAACCGTACTTTTATCTTACCGCTTAAGGAAACTGCATAGACAAGCTTTAAAAATGCGATATTTGACCACTTTCACGATTATTTCTTCTCCATTAATGCACTTAATATGATAAAAAAAAAATATAGGGATATGGACAATAGCTTTCTTATCCTTTCTGGCAAAAAGTGGAATTTCCAAAACTTTTATTCGTCGAGATACGCGTTTACGCGCAAACGACGATTTCACAGAAAACGTTTAAGTACATAGTCCTCTTCAGAACAACGCAGATTCAAACTTTGATATTGCCTTTCGGTTTGCACTCTCCACCTCGAAATTGAAGATACACAGAAATCCATGCGATAGAATATTTATGGACCTAACCACTGTCGCAGTACATTTTTCGGCTATCACGGCCACACACTATTCCAGCAACGATAAATCCGAGAATATTCCGCCCACTTGATTACAGATCGACTGATTAAAGGTGTCCGGTTTTAAGATTTCCAGGTCATCCATCCTTCCCTGGGTCCGGATGGTAAACATTCGCTTTCTGTCATCTTGCCAGAGAGATGCGGAGCTATTGTACTTCCCTTCTCTGGGCAGAACTGTTGAGTACATCGGATGTTTGGAGGAAACTCTTCCTAGACTTCGACCTTTGTTTATGATACTTATGCACATGCAGTAGAAGGACATAACCCTGCTAGACTCGGGACAGTTTTCTGTCAGCAAATACTTCACTACGAGTAAAATAAGTGTATTTACAGCAAGACAGTACGCTATTATTCCGAAATGAGTCCAAAGTTTCGTTGAATGCACTGTCCACATTTTTAGAATGGAACAGAATTTTTAAACATTTAAACTCTACAAGAATATTACGAATCAGAATTATCTTGAACTATTCTTTCTTATTTTATTTTGTTCGTTATGTTTAGATATAATTGTGAAATTTGATATTTGAGATGTGTTGTATTGACTATATCAGAAATTATAGAGTCTTTACAACTTTATGCACAGCTATTTGTAAAATGTACTTTTGCAAACTATGTTTAACATATATATAACTAGTTCTATATCCAGAGGCAACTGGCTTAGTATTGAATATATGGAATGTAAATAAAAAGATGGTTAAAGGGTAAAAAAAAAATGGATGAAACAAAAAAGTAACAAGGGCCTCAAAAGTGCTCACTTCATGGTGAACAGCACGCGTGCTACAGTAAGTAGCCAGGGATGGAAGGTTGGTTCCACGAGATCTTGGCCCGCTGCAGCTGGCGCTCGGCTTGTCCACCGCTGGGAAGGGGGGAGGCGCCAGTCGCTGTCTTCTCCTTGGCCGGTGTTGCCATGGGGACCAACTGGAGCAGGCGGGGCAGGACGGGAGAAAGCAATAAAGTGACCACTGTGACGGGGCAAGTTGGGCCCCCTCGCCGGCTCCTCCGGATATTGATTATACGTGCTCTCTCCTCGCGAGCCGGATACGTCGCCCGCCACCTAGAGATACTGCACGTGTCGTGTCTTCTCACACGGGGCACTGACTCTCCTCCCACATTGGCAGCGTCCGAAATGTTATTTTGTAGAGAGTGGAGAGATTTGGATGGCTCTTAACATCGAGGTCTTGAGAACCGGTGAGGGTGATTGAGGTATGGAGCAGCGCCGGAACGAACGAAAGGGAGGGAGGGGGGGTGGGAGATATCCAAGAAAACCCGCCGATCAACGGCATCGTCCGGCAAGATTCGCACATGCGAAAATCCGGAGTGACCCGGCCGGGAATTGAACACGGATCGCCTTGGTGGGAGGTGTGAGCAGGCTAACCGCTCAGCCACAGTAGCCCCCGTTATTATGTAATTTGTCATTTCGTAAGTTTCAAACAGAACGTTGTCGACAGTCACTTGTTTAGCACTCGCGGGAAACATTTTTACATCAACAGTGAAAATTATTATCATCTAAATTGAATGCTTAAAACGGACGTAATATTTCTACAATCAGCAGAATGCTACGAATACGTTAATAAGTAAGAAAATAATAAATTACGCAATAACGACAAAAAAATTTGTTGCGAAATATATTAAAGCACAACACAAGCTTGCTTGTTAAAACATGCCTAGTGTATTTCACGAACAACTATCTGTTTAAAAAAAAAAAAAATTTAAAGACGCATTCACATATGTGTTGTGAATGTCAAATCCAACGTGACGTTGATTTTGCCACTTTGTATTTTCGCTAACATCCGCAAAATACAAAATCGGGTCACGTGACCATTTAGTCAAAAAAAATCTGTCCTTTCGGACACGGCCATTATTCGCTACCGCCGACCGCAGCAATTCATTATAGGCTGTTCACGGTAAAGTGAGTACTTTTGAAGTTCTAGTTACTTTTTCCTTTCAGCCATTTTTTTCATCCTTGCACCACTTTTTAAAATAAATATTACCATGTAAGTAATAAAGTGTGTATATTTCACCGTACTCTGAAGTTAACGTCTATGGCAAATAAAAACGTTAATTACAATTTCATAATTTTATTTACAACTACCAACAAAATTCTCTCATCTCAACATCTCACAATAAATTGATATTACTTACTGTTTACAATTAATGACTTAAATTAATAGAATTTATGATTACCTCAAAGAAATTAATTAAATTAAATAATTAAAAATCAGTCCCAATAGACAGTGTAGCAAAACGTGTTCAATTATTTTATAAATTATGTATTGATATTTTACAGTGCCAATATTTACAATAAAATCCGTATTAAATGTCCATTCAGTCCACCTCAGTTTAGACCAGGTCCCGCCAGTCCTCAATGTTCTAGAGTTCTCCGAGGCATTCACACACAGTAGGCCTCGCTCGTCGGGTTTCAAGTTCTTTCGCCCATTCACACCACACACACCTATTCCGCAGTAGCACCACACTAAACTTCGCGCCCGCACTCAGCTAGATGACCTACGCAAGACTGTTGGCCGCTGGACCGCGGCGGTATTTATACAGTCGTAGCCCGTCATGCAGAAATTTCGTTAACTCCCGAGTTGCGCCGAGTGTCCCTAGTTCCCAGAATATTCTCGCGCCTTCACTACAATTGTCGGCATTTCCAGCTAGGGGGGGAGGAGGAGGAGGGACTGTGACGCCAGCCAGGAGTCGAGCGGCGCAACAGCTTGACCGCCACTGCCAACCACCCACGGGCTTCCCATAAGAAGGGAAGAAACAAGGCAACGAACGTGTCGGACCTGGGGTGGGGGGGAGCGGGTTGAGGTGGGTCACCCCACCCAGCACCGGACAGCAGCCCGGTGCCAGCTGCAGCATTGCGAGTATTAGACTACCTCGTCTGAAGTGTTTTTTCTTCTCGTACATTGGTATCATAGAGACACGTTTGAAGGTTTCGTAAAAAAAAAAAAAAAAAAAAAAACGCCGATTTCCCACACTCGGCAACGCAGTTCCTATAGCCTATTCACAGTTTCTTCGGCCTTTCTGATTCAAACCTTTGAAAAATCGCCCCACGTATGAAGTGTTTACTTATTTCCTAAATACGCCCTGTATCACAAACGTTTCATACTTGTTTGTGTCCATAAAAGTTACTTTTTTTTTTCTGTTGAATTGAAATGTTACTCACATTTCATCTACAAATTATAATGCTTCATTTATAAATAATTTGAATAAAAAACAAGGAGGAAATTGTTATGTTGGTAGCACCTGCTGAAAAATAGTCCTTGTACAAAACACTGTTGCACTTAATGCGCACGAATGCGGTGCGTTGTCCTCTGGTGTAATTCTCGAGGCTTAGTTACGCTTAGTTTGCACGAGGCGAAGGAATATTCTGGAAGTAGAACTTTAGCAGGGCTTCAGAAAAGGTTGAAGTAACCGTGAATGGATTATAGGCGCCGCCCTTAAGGCTCTCGCCTACCGGCGCTTGAACTCGTTGCATTGTGTTTGAAATGCACGTTTTCCCAGATAACATTAAACGTGCGTCCAATCTTCTGTTCTACGAAAAGAACACACAATTCGGATTTATGAAGCCAATTTTGAATCTTTACTACTATATAAATGGGTAAGTGTGTTTGTGTGTGTTTGTCCTCCTTTCACGTCAAAACAGAGCAACGGATATACTTGATTTTTGCACAGATATAGTTGGAGGGCTGGAGAGTGACTTAGGCTACTTTTTATCTCAGGAAAAATCTTATTCCCTCAAAAAAAAAATTTTTATTGTAATTGTATCTCATTCCTTCATGCAAATTCTTATTGTAATTTTACTGCACAAAAAAAGCATTGTTAAAATAAAAAGTTCCGTCGTTTCTCCTTTCTTTTTTGTCCATGGGCTGTCTTTCATTCCTTCCCAAGAGCCGCAGCAGCTCAGTGGGTAGAGAACACAATAGTGAGGCCGCAGTGGCTCAGTGGGTAGAGAACCCAATAGTTGAGCCGCAGTAGCTCAGTGGGTAGAAGAGAACCCAATAGTGGGGCCGCAGTGGATAGATATACAGACATGGACGTAAGTATTCGTACAATAAAACATGTTACAGTAAGCGACGTATAACTCGAGTAGTATTTTGTGTGCACACACTATTCCCTTTGGGAAACATGTATGAAATATCCCGTAATACCACAGATCAGCCACGCGTGCAAGACCGTGTTTGTGTGTGAAAACGAGAAATGTTTACGTCGTAACGTCCAATTCTTTCCCCACAGAAGTATTCGTACACTAGGCTGTGAACAGGGAAACAACGGACAAACGAGGTGTCTACCACACCTAGTCTCTCTCAGGTGTTGACTGCATGTTAAACAAGCTGTATTGAGTGATGGGTGGGATACAAGTGGTTCAGATGGGTTGCAAAGGAAAGGAAACTACAGTGGAATAGTGGCGGCTGATTGTCTCATTAACTCGTGAAGGGAAATCGTATTCCGAAACTGCAAACATCGTTGGGATAACTCGTTCGACTGTGCAGAGTATAAATAAGCGATTCGAAGAAACGAAGTTGTTAGTAAACAAAGAAAGAGTTGGTCGTCCACATCTAGTGCGATAACTGCTTATGTTAGAGAACAGTTCGGAAAGCAAGTGACTTCCCGAGGAATAAGGCGTCTCGTCTCATCAATCGTACAGGATAGACAGGTAGGGTGCCCAGAAAGAAGTCCTACATAAGCAAGAAAAATTAGAATTCACAAACGCTTGTGTAGGAAAGGACCGCGATTTCTGGAACAGCGTATTTTCTCGGACGCAAGTAAACTACACCTGTTTCATAACGATGATCGTGTTTTGGTTTGGAGGAGGCCCAATACTGAACTTGACATCACAAATCTTCAAGCCACCGTGAAGCATGGTGGAAATGGTGTTATGGTCTGGGGGGTGTATGGCCGCGTCTGGCGTCGGGAAACTGGTTTTCACCGAGGGAACTATGGACAGGGTTGATTATTTATGTATTCTGAAGGAAATTTTGAAGACGAGTGTAGAGAAACTGGGTTTGGGAAACAATACTTCCAGCACGACTGCGACCCTAAGCATACAGCCGACATTGTTCGACTATGGGTGCTTTATAATACACCCCACGCCCTAAAAACCCCAACACAGTCCCCCAATCTCAATCCTATCGAGCACCTCTCTGGTGTGAACTGGAAAGAAGAGTCTGAAAACACCACATCTCTAGTTAATCACAATTAAAAGAGTTCCTTCCGAAAGAATGGCATAATATTGGAGCAGAGACAAATGGGGATATGGTGTACAGTATGAGCAAGAGACTAAGGGAAGAGATAAGCAGGCGAGGTAGCCACACCAAGTACTGAGGGACTGAATTCACCATTGGTTTTCGTTCGAGAAGATTACTGTTACGTGAGTGTACGCATACTTTTGTCCGGCGTAAAACTCGCATTGAGAGAAGAGATATTAATTTTGTGTATGAAGAACGTAACAATTGTATCATTATTGTGTCCGTACGTTCAAGTGATTCGTTATCTTTATGTATATCATAAGTAATTATGTTTGTATTACGGGTTCTATAAATAAATGCTTAAGTTGTTTCCTAGTGACGGTAAGAGTACTTACGTTCATGTCTGAATATCAAGT
Organism: Dryococelus australis; assembly: GCA_029891345.1. NCBI lineage: Eukaryota > Metazoa > Arthropoda > Insecta > Phasmatodea > Phasmatidae > Dryococelus > Dryococelus australis. The sequence goes on from CM057008.1 coordinate 35,165,775, forward strand.
GGAGCCACGTGCCTAAATGTCATGCGAACGAAGTCGCACGGGTCATGTGGTATATTATAAACTTGGAACAAAAACCTAAGTGTGAGAAATAATACTGTCAACCTCTGTATCGATGCAAATATCACAATTTAATTCTCAATAATTTCTTATTTAATTATTAAGTTTTCAGATCTTTCCAGGAAACAATTTATACGTTAGTGTTACAAAAAGCTTTGATAGCAAAGAAGCGCGTATTTTTTCTCCTTAAAAGAGTCCCGGGGTTTATAAAGGATGATTCGCAATTAGACCGACAAACTTCGGGAGGCGATTCTTCATAAAAAAAAGTAAAAGGAAATCATATGTGAATATGAAGGAGGCATGAGTCCTTTAAAAAACGAGGTTTTAAACCGTATTTTTGCAAACTAAGTAAAATACGATTACAACTCCAACATTATTGTTTGTTATCGGGACCTTCAACGTAAGTGCCAATATTTTGCAAAATAATACACGGTTTAAAATATCGTTTTTTAAGGGCCCATGCCTCCCTTAATATTCGGTTTAGGTATAAAGTGTCTTTCCTTTTACTTGAATAATCACCTCCCAAAGTTTGTCGGTCTAATTGAGAATCATCCTGTATATCGGTCTAATTGAGAATCATCCTGTATATCTGTCTAATTGAGAATCATCCTGTATATCTGTCTAATTGAGAATCATCCTGTATATCTGTCTAATTGAGAATCATCCTGTATATCTGTCTAATTGAGAATCATCCTGTATATCTGTCTAATTGAGAATCATCCTGTATATCTGTCTAATTGAGAATCATCCTGTATATCTGTCTGTAAGAGGAACGCAGAAAAGAAATTAACATGCACGCACTGCCCTTCACCAAATCCCCACTGCTTTCGAACCAGGCAACAGTTGTAAGTAGGGTAGCTGAGCCGTCCACGTGACGACGACGAATGCGAATTGCACGCCAAGTGGAGCGCCTGCGAGGGCACAAAGACTTAACGGAACTCTGCGCACGTGTGCCAGGAAGCAGTCAAGGACGTTGGGATATATACTTTCACTTCGTTCCCGTGTAAAAACGACCGACACACGAGCTGCAGGATCCACGTTGCACTACTGCCACCGGCAGGCTGTTCGCGGTAAAGTGAGCACTTTCGAACGCCCTCTCATTTGGAATAACAGTCAGTAAATATATTTTATTTTAGCTTTACACGTCAATTTCCGAGTGCGGTAGAATATACACACTGTGTTTATTACATACATTGGAATATTAATTTATATAAACGTTTAAAGGATACAAAAGGACTAAAAGAAAAAAGTAACTAGGACCCAAAAGGGCTCAGTTTACCGTGAACAGCCTGCTTTCCACGGTAAACTCAGCACTTCTAAGAGCCCTGCTTAAGGTCCTTACACAATTGAAAACTTTAACATTTGGCTTTACGTTTGCTTTCCGACATGTTGTTTCTTATGGAGCTTGACACAACGGAACTGTCAAAAGTAAGGTAAAGTCAACAAGCACTCCTGACTTTACGATCTCGATAAATTGAAATTTGAAGTCGAAGTCAAGCAGCCATTTTGCCGAGGATCTAACAGAGGTTATGTGGAAAGTGTGTTTTTATTGTAAGACGATTTTTAATCTCGGTATATTAAACAGAGCTCGTCTTAAATTAAATATATGGCGAACGAATATAATGTGAAGAGGAAATATATTAATTTACATTTTTGAATAAAGTAAACAAGTGAGGTTTCTTTTTTAAATAAAGTTTTAACACGATTTTTAAGCCTATTTTTAAATAAAGTACGTAATATACAGTCCTGGATAATATGATAATGATTTACATAACAAGATACACATTTTTACAAAACTCGCAAAACCGATGTTTGTTTTGAACTCTGACTTTACAATTTTATTGTGTATTGGTGGTTTCGTCAAAGTGAAGGAAATGTAAAGTCAAATGTTAAAGTTTTCTGTTGTGTAAGAAGCTTTAAGATCTGCTTGTAGGCCTATATGCTGTTCACGGTAAAGTGAACACTTTTGAAAGCCCTCTCATTTGGAATAATAGTCAAATATATTTTCCGAGTGTGGTGGAATATACACACGATGTATATTACTTTCATGGCAATATTTATTTAAAAAGGTGGTTAAGGGACAAAAAATGGGCCACAAAAAAGTGGCCATTTTACCGTGAAACGCCTATATGCACAGTTTGTATCCTTCCGCAATATGCAAATCATTGCACTCAGACATATCACTTTATTCATGCGCCGGTCAAGCGAAAGTGTGAAATTACTACAGAAGTACATATTTTTAAATTTAGGAAATTCTTGCACTTGCATGCAACAAAAAAAACCGTACAGCAATAGGAATAAGCTCGCTGTACACAAATGTTAATCTAACACTTTTAATTCTACGTTAAGTCATGGAACTACTTTCCCTGCATTGTTACCAACTTTACTGGACGCATGGCACTCGCGCCCCATTAAAATATAAGCAGGTAAAGGCCGTTCACGTTAAAGTGAGTACTCTAGAAATCAAACTTTGAAAAAAAAAACCACCGCTCGCAACTGCGTATGTATAACCATAAGTGTCACCACACAGGCTGGGGATGAACACAGCCAGTTATGTTGGCAGTGAAATGTGAAAAGTAGTTCTACGAAATAACGCGGTATTGCAAGTGTAATGTTTAAATTGATGGCTACTTAAGCTGCTTGAAGTTTATTTTATACACTTTAAAGTAATTACCGGCGTAAAGATAATGTATTTACAGTAACTCGTAATTATATTGTGTCACGTGATAGGCGCAACGGTCAAAACCAACGGCCCGTTGTTGTGGTTCCTTTATGCTTGTTGCTTGGCTTTGCTTGTGTGGTTGCGAGGCAAACTACAAATTTGGAAACTGGAAGTTGTTGTGTTTTAATATTTCTCACTTATTCTTCAGCTTATCTGCAATCAGCGTTGTTTTATTATAGGTCGTATAGTGTTTAATTGTGTTGGTGTGATTTTGTGTAAAGTCATGAATTCCAGTAAAGTACGTACAAATATTCAGCGTCAGGAGGACATTATAAATCTCGCCGAAAGTATTTATTCGTTAATTCGTTGAGGCGAGATGAAGCCGTACAAGGTCATCGAACGAGTTGCAGAAATGATGAAAATTTCAACTGCAACTGTCCGGAGGTAAATGTAAATGTGTTTTTACGGCGAGTTTTCGCCGCTTATCCCCAGTAAAAAAAAGTGAAAATGAACAATTATAAATCGACAGTTAGAAACGTGATATTATAAACGGAAAGTTAAATAATTATAAAGTAAATGAACAACAGCAGAAACGCAACATTAATATATCCGTGTGAGTTTGCGAAGTACATGTTATATCAAAGTTTGACACATAATATTAAAAGTTATCTGTACCTATCTACCTACGCTCATCTGTTTCACCTTTCTTTCTAATCTGTCATTATAACAAGTGCAAATTTGGCAGTCAATAATTATACGTTAATTTTACACGTTTTTATATCATTGTGTAGTTTTGTAATGTAGGCCTAACCTCAAATACATCTGTACGTATCTATTTACGCCCAGCCACGTAACCTTTCATAAATCTGCCTTGATAAAGAGTGCAAATGTGCCTGTCAATAATTATACATTAATCTGACACGTTTTGAAATCACTGTGGTATTTTGTAATGTAGGCCTAACCTCACACTTGTGTTCATGTGGTTATTCATTCCAAGTTACAGTGTTATGTTTTACTATTCTTAACGTCACATAAACGTCGTAGTTTGATGCTACACCAAAGGTGTTCCAACATATAAACTATAAAATCTTGAAGCTGGTTTTGTTAGCTATAGACCTATAGCTGTGCTTGTTGCAGACATTCTTTCGTGATACAAGTGTATGCCTAATTGTTTTATTTTGGAATGCTTGCCGTAATAAGAATTAGATAGTAATTACGAATAATTGTCAACAGTTAGGCCTCTAGAACAAGTCCATGTTTAGATTTCGAAATGGATGTTCGACAAGACAACTTACTACCTTTTGAGAAATATCAACAAAGATAGTATGCGTTGTCGAGTAGACATAATTGTTTGTAATATCTGCCACTTTGGCCGCAAAAATATTGCAGTTATTGAAATTTAATGTAACTGTAAATTACACGTCATAGTCAACACCCCAGACTCCCAGAGCTCCTGTTTACTTGCGAATGCATGTTTAGTGAAGGTTAGATTACATTACGCAATGTATGTATTAAATTAAGTATTTCTAAAGAAGCTATATGAGCTAGCTTTCAATAGGGGCCGGGCTACAATTGACATACCAAACACATTCACAGTTATAGCGATAAGCACATACAAAACACAACATCACAGTGGCCTGACTACAATTGATATAACGATAATAATATTAGTTTGTTTATGTTGCTACATTTGTACCGAAGAAATTAAGGTCTGTACAGATAGTTGGTAGTGGATTTTTTTCAAAAATAAATATTTTCAGTTGATCTGAGACATTTTTTAAATGGTAAATCATTTACATTTCAATTTTTGCTTAAAACATTACCAAAAGCGTAACAAAACTTCCGTGGTTGTGATTATCCATAAATAAACAAAAGAAAATATCTTCCCGATGAATGAAGTCAAAATACATACTTTCTTGATTTGTAAATAAGTGTTTCAATTGATAACATAGTATAAATGTCGGGGCTTCTGATTGGCTGTTTATTGACGCACAGCTATAGTAACAAGGAAAGTTAAACCAAGTGCTTATCGCTATGCACAGTAACTTGCCTGTAAGTATTATTTTTATAATTTGTCCTTTACATTATCATTTTGCTGTCATTTGTGGATATGTATTAGTTTTACATTAATAATAAGACATTTATTTCAGCTTTGTGTGTGCACGCATGAACCATTTTTGTAAGTATAGTAATTTTCTGTAAATACTTTTCTCATTTAAGATTTTAGTTTTGCTGCAGTCATTGCAATGAAGGAACCACAACAATGACGAGAGTCCATGCACTTTACCTGTAAAATTGGTTTCTTTAGGTCTGTGTGGGTTTGACAAAAAGGAAATGTCGCACCCATTTGGGCCATCACAGGATTGGCATTTCACTAAGCTATAAATAATATACATTATTTTTGGAATTATTTTGTATCACTTCAATTCACAGTATAAATGTTCAGTTATTTTTTGGAGGGTCTCCGTAGGGTACGAACACAGAGTAACGGTGTCAAAAAAAATTATATGTACATATACACAATTGCATTTGTTGATATGTTTATATTTTTGATGTAAATTAGTTTGATTTTATCTATACGTTATAGGCCTATGTTGAAATATATTTATCTCCATTTATATAGGTGCATATAAAACTATCCTTAAAAAGTATATATACATGTAAATATTTTATATATTTTTCTTTTATTTATATTACATATTTTTATATACTGCCACGTTTGCGCCGTCACGTTAAGTTTATTAGCACTATCTACTTCTGTGCAGTGGTGTACTCTTTGCTTGGTTCAGATCCCCTGGTCTTTCCTTGCCTCCCTGCCTTCCCCTTTCCCCTTCGTGCGTCATTATTTCTTGATTTGTCATATTTTATTTAAGTCTTTGCATGACCTCGCTCTGTCTACCTTATCAGACATCTGATACGGTACGCCGCTACCTTATGCCTGCAGGATGTATGTTTTTTCCTGATGGCTTAATTGCACCTAACTTCAGTCAGCTGAGACCAAACACAGCTACCATGTTTTAGAGCTGACGTTTTACTTGTCACGCTACAGAGCGATGGAGCACTTAGAAAACGGTGAGTCATGGGAAACATTAAGATTGCGGTACAGTTTTTAAATTTTGGTAATTTGTGTGACAAGTGGTGTTGTACCTTGGATGTGCAGTAGTGCTAGTCTATTTCAAAATCTGGGTTTGGCTGACCTTCCAAATTATTTTTCGGCTTAACTAATGTGTGTTCTCTTTTAACGTGTCGTGTTGGTCCTTGTTCACCACCAAAGTTTAATGTTTGCTTTTTCACAGTTTCCATGACTTCATCGCTAGGGCGTTCATTTTTCGATTGTTTGTTGTGTAAAGTTTTTATCTATCGGATATGTGAGATGACCCAAACAAGTATATGTTACGTATTTTATATATACTGTATATTTTACATGATATATATGCATACATATATAGGCATATATATATATACATTATATATCATGTGTTATATACATCACATGTTACATGTTTTATATATAATATACGTAATACATTTAGTAGTCCAAAAATGTAAACATTGAGTTCATTCACGTGGCAATCACATGGCAATGTTTGTTTACATGCGGTGGAAGGATACATAATGGGCAAGAAAGTAGAATTTTAGCAGGGCTTTCAAAAGTGCTCATTTGATCGTGAACGGCCTATAGGAACAGTGGCTTTTTTTTCTGGGGTTTATTTCAAAAGTGTTCACTTTATCGTGGTCAGTCTTTACTTCAATTGCCATAGGAAATAACATGCACTATTCCTGGAGAATTTATGCCCGCAGATAAGTCTCGTTCCTGGACTAGGTTCACTGAACTCTGAGAGGGGAGAGTGATAGAAAGGGGGGTGGGGGAGGCTGCGGAACACAGTGAACTGTGGGTAGTAAGTAACCCGTGGCGAAACGTAAGCAACTTAGGTGGTTGAATACCTTTTGGCACCCCTCTTAAGACGTTTCAGCTTCTCAATAAATTTCTATTCGGGTGCGATCAGAACCTAAATTACAAACCCCATTAAGGATGAAGAAAAATCTGTAACGCAGAAGCGAAGATGTATATAAGTATCGGAAATACATTATAATAATTCATTAGAGATTGCATAGTTTATTCGCGGTTTCTTCACACTGTCTGAATATTAGAAAATCACCTCATGTATGACGTGTTTGGTTCTTTCCTAAATATGTATTCCATCACAAGCGTTTTATACGAATTTTTACTTAGCAGTATCTTATTTTTGATCAAACTGACCTCTCACTCATATCAAATTTATAAATAAAAATACAATCATTAATTGATAATTACTAGCAATGAAACCAGAGAGAAAACATGTGTGTTGGTAATGCCTAGTGAGAAATATTTCTTACGCAAAATTTATCAAACTAATAACCAGGAATGGACTATAATTATAACCGTGAGTAATGGTTATCTCCAGCAATCGTTACGACCCGCTCTACAATGACACGGATACGGACAGGGGCGTCGGGACATTCCTCGTTTAAGGAAGGGGAAGGTCGTGGATAATTTGGCACTCCTGGCGGTGCGAGAAGTTCTCCTTCCCGAAATTTAATTTTGAAAACAGAAAACTATTCAAATTCACACATTTTAACATAAAATAATTACACAGTCCGTTCACGGTTTCTTCCAACTTTATTGAAGACCTGATAAGCTTCTACTTTAAGGCCTCTGTCTCATGCAAACAAAGCCTAACAAAATCTAAACAAATTACACCAAAGGAACAACACGCCACATTTGTGCACACTCAGTTTAATAATAATTTTCTCAAAAAACTAGTTCTTACTAGGTAATACCAACACGCATATTTTCTCCCTGTTTTTATACATATTAATTACAAGTTAAATAAACACTATAATTTATAGATAAAATATAAGAAAAAGCTCAATTTAACGGCAAATAAGCTGCTTTATGCTAACAGAAGTATGAAGCTCTTGTGATACATAGGGGCCCCGGTGGCTGAGCTGTTAGCCTGCTCGCCTCCCACCAAGGCGATCCGGGTTCAATCCCCGGCCGGGCTACTCCGGATTCTCGCATGTGGGAATCGTGCCGGACAATGTCGTTGGTCAGCGGGTTTTCTCGGAGATCTCCCGTTTCCCCTCGCCCCTTCATTCCGGCGCTGCTCCATACTCACCTTGCTTCACCCTCATCGGCTCTTAAGACGCCGATGTTAAGAGCCGTCCAAATCTCTTCACTCAATTTTGTGATACACGGCATTAAAAAAACAAGCAAACACGTCATACTATACCACTATAAACATTACAATTCAACAGTACTAACCTTCCTTTTTAATAATAAATTTTTTTTTTCACATTTATTCCAGACACCGTTTACTTGTGCGGGAATATTATACAATCTAACATTCTCATCTTCTGGGTTAAAATGACGTAGGCCTATTTTTTCTCCCTGGAGCGTGTCTGCTTGAAATGAGCTCAATAATTTTGCCATTCGCATTCCATTATCGTTCATAAAGACACCTTGTTCGCCTGTCTTTATAAAAAGACAGACAAGAGGCATTCGAAAGACTGTCATGACGAAATCTTGGGTTACACAACACCATCTTGTATCGTAAAGATAATACGCGGTAAAAGACTACGTAAGGACAGTAAAAAGATACCGAATATAGCCACAGATATGCAAAACAAAAAAAAAAAACTCGTTTCGCTATTCTCAGTGGTAGGAAAAAAACTTCAGCACTATCAGCGACAAAAATAAAACACGCGTAAGCGTCGTACTTTCAAACGATAGTTCCTCTATTAGTGTCTACGCGGACGTTATTGAGCTACCGCTATTTTTGCGGTCGAAATGGCAGCACATTCCGCAATCTCTAGTGGTTCGACGCTTGTGGCTGTGGTGCTGTCTAGTCGCTGCATTGAAAACAGCTTGCGATATGTCTGCCATTTCCTGCTATCGTATGCTTGAGTGTGGCCACGGAGTTTGTTTGCCGGAAGTTGTACACACACGCGCGCGCGTTCTTGAGACGGTTGGCGGTTCAATCCCACCACAACATTAGTTCACATTTATTTCTTCTCGCTCCGTTATTTGAAGTAAATAATAAAAGCATTTCTTCACACCCGTGGAATAAGCGTAGAAGTAAATGTCATCGAATAGATAAATTATTAGGATTCAGTCATAAAAATCCTTTCTACTGGTGGAATAATAGTAGCAACGAATGTTTATTTCCATACATAAGCAGGACTAAGTGCTTATTATTATTCAATTTCTGTACAACAGTACCACGTTTATGAAACTCTCACAGAAAGTCACGTTTTGTTTGTTCCACGTGGATTTTGGCGTATCTTGCTAACGCAGGCGTTACGCTGCAAACACTTGTGTATAGTAATCTACTGCATCATGTACCAACTTTGCTTCATATTTTTCTAACCTAATCACATGGAAAACAAAGAGAACTATTCTTACAGGCTGTTTGCGGTGAGCACTTTCAAAATTAGCTTCGCTATGGAATCTTATCACATTAGGCCTACCCATGCCTCAAACTGCAAATGCGAAATCGTTAGAACGTAAATATAATACTAATGTGCCGACTCTCACTCTTAACGTGCAAAATAAATTCTGCGTCTTTAATTTTCGAAATTACACTGGATGTGTCCAGATTCACCAGCCAACCCAGGGAAAGTACACATCATGGTCGAGATGTCATTGTCCAAATTCACCAGCCAACCCTGGGAAAGTACACATCATGGTCGAGATGTCAATGTCCAAATTCACCAGCCAACCCTGGGAAAGTACACATCATGGTCGAGATGTCATTGTCCAAATTCACCAGCCAACCCTGGGAAAGTACACATCATGGTCGAGATGTCATTGTCCAAATTCACCAGCCAACCCCGGGATAGTACACATCATGGTCGAGATGTCATTGTCCAAATTCACAGCTACGGTACGAATGCGCCCTACAATGTCACACTGAACCAAAGGGTTGGTTTTCGGTGCTCTTCTGTTTGAAGTATTTCGTTTAAAACTTTGGACGACCGCGGGAAACAGTACTACTGCCACAAAGACAAAAGAGAGATGAAATTAGGATAGAGTAAGATTCGACAGAGAAAAAATTGAGGTGGAAACAAACAAAAGATTGTCCAAATTCATAACGACTGTCGGGAAGCGAACAAAGGATCATTACACACTAAGGGATCGAGGGGATGTGAAAGAAGGCATTCTGCTTTGCAAGTATCAGTTAAGTGTGGTCGTTTAACTGTGTGCAGTCACAGGGTATTTTTTCCAATGGTTAACTTTAAAAAGTGCTCCACCAAACGCGGACCAGATACAGCTATCATTATGTTACTGTTCTGGCCAAAGATTAAATTAAATTAAATTCTATGGCGAATTAAATTTTAAAAATTGAGTTTCTAACATACCTCGAATTTATACCGGTAAACTAATTTTTTTTGGGGGGGGGAGGGGAGAGGAGCAGCTTAAAAACTATTCAACAAAAAAAAAACACCGAGATTTACGTTGCTTACAGTCGAAGAGAAAGTATGGGATGGAATTCACACTGTACGTAACACACGCCAGATTGGCGAATGTACCGAGCGAGGAGGCGCAGTGGTAACTCACTGGACTCGCATTCGGGAGGACCCGGGTTCGATTACCGGTCCGGACATCCTGATTTCTGTTTTCCAAAATCACTCCAGGCGAATGGTGGGATGGGCCCCTAACGAAGTTCATGGCCGATGTCTTCCCATTCCCTCCTCCCTGTGCAACATGCATCGTCTCTAATGACCTCGCTGTCGACGAGACGTTAAGCCCAATTACCTATCTACCTAGACAAATGTCTATTCACAGTGTCCCAGCAAACTTAATTTACAGGCGATGCACAACTTTTTGAGGTATGAAAATTAATTTTTAAAAAGATACAAATTCCGGACTAGAGTTCTGAAACCTCGTGGTTCCAAGGTCACGGTTACTCTAAGGTCCCCGTAACGGATAATCCAAGAGGGCGGGAGAAACTGTCACACCACGACCTACGAAAAGGTAATGAAAGAAACGGAAGACCACAACAAACAAGCGATGAGCAGTGAAAACATCTCTCACGGCTCATTTGCGAAACGAATTGAATAAGGGGAGGAGGGGATGGAGATGATGATAAAGTTTTTTCCTACCCTTCCGGTGGTAGCGACACGCTGGCCACGGCGATTGTTTTTAATCAGCGGGGAGGAGGATAGGCCGCGAGGGCGGGCGTTCCTGCGGTGCCGGTGGGAGGAGGGGTTGGGTTTGAATTCTGCCGCTCGCGGATGGCTGGAATGCTCGCCTGCGCCCCGCGACCTGCCCTCAAACCCCGGCGGTGGGCTACGCAGACAAGCCATTCCCGGAATACCCGCGGCCGAGCAGCATCCAGAGAGCTGGAGCACACGATGGTAGGGGGAAGGGGGGATGGGTTATGTGTGGGGCGAGCGGTTCATTAGGGTTGCACAGTGTCGGCGCACCGACATTTATAAATACCGCGCGGGGCCGCGGCGGGGCGGAAAGGGCCGACCGCAGCGCCCAGACCAGGGCCGGCCGCTTCTCTTTAATTAAAACTGCGTCGTTGGGCGGCTGCCGCGCGCAATACCTCTCTCGCGGTGTATTGGGCGCCTCACCCTATAACCACCCCCCCCCCCCTTTGTCATACCCAGCACACACCATCGCACCGCTAAAACCATACGCTAAAACATCACGGACACTTCCCACTTTTCTGAAGCCCTGGTTGAAGGAATTTTGCACGTCCGATGCCTTAGGGGCGACCGACACATGCGCATCGACTCTCTCGTCGCCTCTAAGGAGCGCGGCGCTGGAACTGGCGTGCGTGCAGCCTTGCCTCTGCGAGACTTTCAGCGGAAACACGAGTGGTGCGCGCGCTTTTATAGCCTTGTCCATTCCAAGGTGGCAGCTTGTACTATCCGCCTGTTAGCGCGCACTGAAGGCACTGGTTGTGTAAACAGTCACCTACGCGTCCACCACCTTGCACAACTCGGGTAACTTGGTGCGTTTTTGCCCACAACGAATCCATCAATTAAAATATTTCCTGCACGCTCATATAGTATTGTAAAGGCCGTTCACTATATAGTGAGCACTTTTGAAGGAAAAAAACCCTAGACAGTTATTGCCCCTGCCTGCATATATTTAAACGGGCGCACTGAGTAACACACGCTCCGTAAAGTTGGTAAAGATGGATACAAAGTAGTTCCATATCTTAACGTCGAATAAAAAGGTTAGGTAACCATTTGTGGCAACTTAAATTAATTCATTTGCTTTCTGGTTTTTTTTTTTTTTTTTTTTTTTTTTTCATTCATCTAAGTGTAAAAATGAGCAGATTTGTAAAATATTTACTTTTCACAAACTTCGCAGTTTTACTTGACTGGCGCATGAATAGAGTTATCACACCCATGGCAATGTTGATTTTACATAAGGTGGAAGAATACACAACGTGCACGCAAGTAGATTTTAGGCATGGCTTTCAAAAGTGCTCATTTTATCGTGAACAGCCTATAACATTATATAGCATTAACGAAAGCAAGGAATACTTTTAATTGATGCGGTTGACCTTTGCTGAAATTGCACAATATCGTCGGAACTACTTTCTACCGTAATCGTAATGTGCGCTGGCTAGCTGGCCGATGGCTTCGAGTTGACCACTGACCATGTTTATCTCTGCTGCCAGCTTGGAATGGATACATGTTAGTCGAACCGCAAATGATGTGGTGTATGTTCTTAGGTCGGGTGCTACAAAGCCGGAGCTGCGCTTCCTTCGCGCATTTGCTTCACCTCTGTGCATGTGGGTGTCTTCGAAATTCGATATTTAGAATGGTTTTTATTCAACCACAATAAAACCTACTTGAGATTAAAGAACGATTACCGTAAATTCTGTTGTCTTGAATCGAGACCTGAAATCTGAGAACGGTTGTTGGGGAATTATCATCCCCATTCATCGAGAAGATCGGGCACGCCATGTTGTTAGATAGCCAATAAATATGTCTAACCACAGAGTGTGTATCACTGTTAGTGACGTCATATTGACGTGTACATTAATGTCGAAAAAAAAATACATATCGATGTTATTCTCTTAAGCCTCTGTCACACTGACAAATTTCTACCTTCAACTAAATTTGACAATAAAATGTGAACACAAAATACGGCCATCAAAATTTTCCTTCGAACAAATGTCATCAAAAAATCTTCTATGTGTTTGAAAATGTGTCATACTGTCAAATTTTTCACTGGGAGAATCTAATTTTAATTATCGTTTAAAAATTAATTTCATAGTGAGATATTAATAATACTTTTTGTTTTTCCATGCAGTCCATTACACGAAGAATGCAAGGAATGTTGTAATTTATTTTCGCTTCTTTACAATTTTATTTATCTGAGATGTTTCCTGCACAATGGAATTTAATGCCTCCGTTCGTAATACTATGTTCAATATTCACTTGTAATAGCATTCATGCTCGGACAGCTTCTACATAAATAATTATCGCCAGTGCATATTTCGTTTCCAGAAATTGTTCGTTATTTTAAAATTTCTTGACGTTCAGTTTTGTCGTGCACGATTGTGATTGGCTGTGACCGTCAAAACATCAAATAAATTTTAGAAACCGGCCCAATCTCAAAATGCTTGAGAAAGTTGAATGACGTCAATTTTCATCAGACAAATATGGCGGCGTTTATGGCGTTTCAACGACTTCATAACTGTCCTACTTTATTTGACGCAACTTACTGGAAGCTATTTGACGGGAAGATTTGACGGTGTGATTCGTCGCTCCTGAGCCAACGTGGCGACTGCCCACACTCCCGGCTCTTCGTACAGATGGTTCCATCTGGCGCGTTCTTGTGTCAAACAGGAAGTTACGTTAGCGGAACTACTTCCTTCCCCATGCTGTAAGCTACACAGACCACACTATTCTCATAAAAGAGCCGCTATTGCAGCACGAAGGCATAGTCGGTCGCGTTTTGAAAGACATGTCTGCCTGCCTGGTCTTTTCTTTTCGCCCGCTCTATAACCTTTTGTACACAACATCCCTGCATCGACGAAGTGGCCCTAAGCAACTGCCTGAAGCATACTCAGTTTCCTAATTCTCAAGATGCGCCCATTGCAGAAATAGATATGCATTCAATAAAGTGACGATATCAGACTTACTTTACCGATTGCACAGCCTATTTTCATCTTCTAATATTACACTCTTTAAGTGGTGCTTTTCATGCGTGTTTTATCTTTCGTGTATCATAAGAACTGTAATGTAAACCAAATTCACTGAAAAGTGGAATTTTAGTTTATTTTATAACGGGAAATGCTTAACTAAATTACTATGGCCTAGTATTAATATGCAAAATAATGTTTGCATACAATATATGAAAAAAAAAATTTCCGTCTCTCTTTTATTCTAGAGGAAAACAAAGAAATAAAAGAATGCAGGCCAATTCACACAGCGGCCCTACTGTCAAAAAGGCAGTTTAAGGAAATAACAATGTTACAATTTTTTTAAACAAACAACTGATACCTTTAGTGTTTTGGAAGAATAAATATTCTTCAATTTACGGTTGCAGCTACTACACTGTTCAGTTTGAAAATGCAACAGCAAGTAAAGTACTTCTTCTGGCTCCACTTTGTAATTTTTTGCATAGTTCCCTAATAAAAATCTTAATTCGAATTATTTTGCTGTGGATGAATTTTAAAAGTTAGAGTAACTAACCAAAATAAATACTTATTGCATTTGGTTAAAGGTCTTGGTTAAGTGATACATCCAAAACAAATGAAACCCGCACAATAGAAATTCAAAGATATAAAATTTTAAGAATTGCAGTGTCAGTGCGTACACGTGCCTTTATGTTAAGGTAGTCCACCACATTTCTACTCCCCCACCCACTTTTTTTTCTTCCCCACACACACGCATAGTAAACTACTGATTTTGTTAACCACCAGTTGAAAAGTGTATTAATTCTAGTTCCAAGAACATGAACCGTATATGACATACATATATTACTAACCCAGAGCTCTTGCATCAAACGACGGCAAGTGTGGACGACGTAAGGGGTAGTATCCACTCCATCTTCGAATTTTCTTACAAATCTTCGTAATGAAAATGTATGACCAGAAATAAAAAAAAAATCACAGCTAGACATGACATGGACGACTACTTAACGAATTTTTTTTTAATTTGTACGGTTTCAAATATACCTGTATTTTCTCATGTGGGACTGAAATTATTAAATGATTTGATAATGTTTGATAACTGTTACAGATGTGACACTAATCACGTAAGAAAAATAAGTGGGATTTAGAAATAACTGTTAAGATGTTCCCTATGCCATGACTAGCTTGGTTTTTAAATATTGGCCCCGAAAATGAAGTTAATGAGGAAAATACGTAAATCCAAGATAGCAAGGATACTTCCCTCCTTAAACAGAGAAATGAAGTGGAACTTTCCTGGAAAGAGGACAAACAAGTACATCGAGAACACCACATCTTTATGGCTAACCCGACAGCAGAACACACGATTCTCTAAATACAAGTCGAGCATGCTGATGTATGGCCGGACATACTTCAACACAACAAATACACGACACAGATGGCCCATAAACTGCCGTGTTTTAGACTAAACACAAATAATTTAAAAAAAAAAACGAACATACATGACGTGAAGTCATAACGAGTGTCTTTGTGCAAAGCCATTCGGGCATCACTCGACGAATCCGGGGATCAAATTCGGTTAAGTACGCTTTTGATGTTACCCTAGCTACTGTGCAGTGAGGCACTCTCAAAATACAGAGCTTTCCATCTCGGCGGTTGTAAAGCGTACTTTCCGCCACGAAAGATGTGTGGCGGGAACTGTGAGCAGTAAGCGGACTTCCTGTAGCACACGTTAGTCGCCGCACTAAAGCTTTCTACACACGGCCTCTCAGAGCAACACCGGACACACGGCATGCTAATACCTCGCTTCCATGGAAGAGAAAATCTTTATTATGTGGCGTGTCCCAAAACTCGGGCCCACGGCCTACGCAACCTGAATCATGAACGAAATTGGAAAAGAAAATCTTAGTAACAGATCCATTTTACGAAATTTTGCTCTCAGAACGTGGCAACACCGTCTGACGGAATGTATCATATTAATTTACATTCCCTGGACAGTTTCTAACATGGTACCATTGCTCAGGCTTTTTAAGAAGTAAAAAATACTGAATACATAATTTTAAATAAATAACTGTAAATGTCAAAAAAAAAAAAAGTCTTAAAGGGCCCCATTTACCTGGAGCAATTTTTCGCGTCTGGGGCACAGAAGCGATACGGTGCCCCATCGCCTCTACGAGCAAGTCATTCTTTGAACTGGTGTGCAGTGTTTTAGTGTAGAGTGTACCTATAGAACTTTAAGCGGCGAACCTGTTATTTTACTGGTGGAAAGTGTGTAGCAAGGTACAAACTGCTATACAAGTAATAGCTGTTTAATTTATATTCTATCCACTTTACAGTGTTGCCAGACTTTGCGTGTAAACATGTCCAACGGAATTCTGTTCTCGACCAGGATTAATGTGAATTTTGCCGGACACGCGGTATACCGCCGCATGAGGAACCGAGTAACCCACAGTAACTTAAGGAGCAACAAACAGTCCGCAGAGGGCGTTCCTTCATGCTGTGACAGACGATTGTCGACTGTTGCGTTACTGGAGATTAAGAAAGTGATACTCCGAAAGACCACAAGCCGGCATTATCACCCGTCTTGAAGCCGGCATTATCACCCGTCTTGAAGCCGGCATTATCACCCGTCTTGAAGGCGCTTGCGTCCATGGCTATGGTGCTACCCGTTCAGCACCGCGAAAAAAAAGTGTCTTCAACGTAACAGTTTGCCAAGGTTGGCCAACGGCGTCAAGTGCTTCCGTTATAAATAAAATCAAACAAGTTTAATTCACACACTGACTCATATTTGCATATTTATTTAAATATTATCACCCGCCAAAAGTTCACAGATGACAAATATGAGTTCTGATTAACACTATCCGCGAATTATTTGTTTCACGTAGTTTCCGACATTTTGTAAATAACTGAATTTAATTCCCAATTTTCTAATGCCACCCCCCCCCCCCTTTTCTCTACAAACCCTTTTAAGTATATTTGTCCACTGTAGTAGACAATTTCATTCCCTTAATTTAAATTTTATATTTTATTATATTTCTATCACATTTTATTACATTTATATTATTGTAATATTATATAATGTTAGTAACATTGTATCTATATCTTTGTATTACGTAATACATTTTCAAACAGACAGTTCAATTAAAATAAATAAAATTTTAGTTTAAGGAATGAAAACGTGTAACTGAAGTGTCGTAAGCCTTAGTATATTATATTTTCAACCTCATTTTCCATACCAAATCATCTCACATAGTTTGTACGTGTAGTTCAGGAAAATACATATTGAATATTTACCACAGAAAGAGGATTGCAATGCATGATCAAAATAATCCGTAAATAGTAGAGCAGTACAACGTCAGTACATCAAACTACTACTTAATGCTTGTTAAACTTAGCCGCACACTTCTTGTCTCAACATATCAAAAACATATTGAAAGTTATTTTCCCATACGAACATGCCAGTACGATAGGTTGGGTGCCACATGGCACACATGCTTCGCAGCTTAGCACGTGTTGGTATGCCGGTACACAAGTACAACTCAAGCTTCCCCCCCACCCCTTTTTTTTAACCTCACAAATCATACACAAGGTACGAAATTGAAGGCCGATTCATATTTAAGTTAATATGAAGCCTCGTTGCGTTAACTTTGTGTAGTCGCTACGTTCAGTCATAGAACCATGCATACACAAAGAATTAAAGTTAAAATTTCCACGCGAGAAGTTAACCCCAACCCCAACTTCAATGTGAAGTAAAGGTATAGGCTGTTCACGGTTAAGTGAGCAATTTTGAGGCCCTAGTTACTTTTTTCTTTCAGTCATTCTTTTATCCTGTAACCACCATTTAAAAACAAATATTGCAATGCAAGTAATAAATACAGTGTGTAGATTCCACCGAACTCGGAAGTTATCGTATAAGGCCAAAATAAAATATAATTATTGACTATGATTCCAAATGGGAGGGTTTTCAAAAGTGCTCACTTTACCTTGAATAGCCTATAACATTGTGTTAACCAATCAGATTCAAGGGATAATTTTTTTGCTTTGGTTTTCTGTATTCATTCTTATTCCTACCAACTTCCGTCTGGATTGTATATTGCGGTTTAACACGAATTCAACAGACGAAGTTACAATCTCGTTTCTGTTAGTCGTATGATAAATTAACGATCTGAAAAAAGAAAAAAAAAACATGGAATTAAAGAAAATCTGCGTATGCAAATTGGCGTCATTTTGATGAGATATGGGTTATTATTGACATATAGATGAAATATTTTAAATATTACAACAGCTTAGTATACGTTGAATGGCGCGCACGCACGCGCACACACACAAGCGTGTTTCCAGATTTCAGATACAGCATATTTGGTAGCACTTATCAGAGACGAACCTACTTAATACAAATATGAATACAGCTACGACTTTATAAAAAAAAACCTTTGAAGCAGAATTTTGTTGGGAGCACGTGACGCGAGAAACAAAACTTCGCGTTAATGGCAACATTAGTTTTACAGCTTCGCGACCAACACAAAAAAAACTGTAGGTAAATAGTTTTTTGCCACTACATACTAACCTCTTATACATTATTTTTCTTATTTTTTATGCCCATTCAACAATTTCTTTCGACGCCGATTGATACACCACCGTGAAAATAGCCTAAAGGCTGTTCACGATAAAGTGAGCACTTTGGAAATCAACCTTAGAGAAAAGTCGCTATCTCTTCTTGAAGAGATTTTAACGGGCTCACTGAGTGGCATGCGCCCAGTAAAGTTGGTAACGATGGGGGAGATATAGTTCCATATATTAATGTCGAATAAAATGTGTAAGGTAACCTTTCGTGACAAATTAAATTATTCCTTTCGCTTTCGGTTTTTTTTAATGCAACGAAGTGTAAAAATGAGCATATTTGCAAAACATTTTTTTTTTGTAACAATTTCATAGTTTTGCTAGACCAGCCTATGACTTAAGTGATGAGACCTATGACAATGTTAATTTTACATAAGGCAGATGAATACACAATGTGCATGCAAGTACATCTTAAGCAGGGCTTTCAAAAGTGCTCACTCTACCGTGAACAGCCAATAGGCGTAAAGAAAGGCGGAGGATAATTGCGCAGCTCTTCGACAACACCAAGAAGTTGGCGGGTTTGATATATTCAAGAACTTATCGCGCCCACAGTGCGAATAAATATTATAAATATCTTCTGTTCGCGAGCCTTGTCGCGGTGGCGATTTTTATCGCACTGGCGTCACAGAAGTCTCGATGCTGATTGGCTGTGAAATTGTTTTATTCGCGTCACGTCTGTCGCACGTTTGTGATCCCAGCATTAAAGCAAAGTTAACATAACGAGCCCGACGTAAACTTCAAAGTGAATATAAATTATGATTATTTGTTTTAGTTTGAACAGAAGAGCTATAGAGTCATTACTGAAAATGTCACATTACAGAAGCATAACATTTCATAGTTCTGTGCAAGTTTTGGATCCTCATTGTTAATAGGTATTCCCGGGTTGTTTCTACAATGTGAAAATTAACTAATTTAATGAAATCTTATAATAGGTTAATTGTCGCATAAATACGCGTTTGTAGTTTGTGTATTATATCCGTAATGATGGTTAGGACAACTAAGGTTGTACTGTAACATTCTTCAATGATTGTAATTATAAAGGGCTTTTTAAACGTCCCTCGGGGTTTATACTGGAAAGCGTAGCAAGGGACGGCCTACAGACGAACTTATGAACTAACTTAAATTAACACCCATACCTTATCCGGGATTCGAACCCAGATCCTCCCGAACTCGAGATCGGTGGCGCACCAACCGACTTCACCACGGGAGGCCGGCCAATTTTTCAATAAATCATCCCAAATTTGAATCAGGATGAAACAAATAAAAAATTCAATATGGTGTACGACGCAGGCTCTTAACGCCAATCGGCGAGCTTTGCCACTGCGGAACGACGTAAAAAAAAAAAAAAAAAAAAAAAGTGGTCCATGCTACGCCATTCGTTATCTGTTGATATCGGCGCAAGTTAACATTCCGCCCGTGTGGAATTCGCGTTGCCTTTGGATTGCCGGCCTCTTCGCTATTTACCCAGTAAATATTTATTTTGGGTACAGAGCGGATTAAGATGATCGGCTAGCAAATCCCTTCAAGCCTTACAAACTTGTGGATGAGACAGGAGAGAAAGAGATATGGTGTTAATACTACTGATAACCCAAACGACAAACTTAACTCGGTATTAAAGTGCATTTCATACACCGCATTTTATTTCCGACATCGCGAAACTTAGCAGTGGCAAATTGAGGACATATATTACATCTAGTTCATTCACGGATACTTCCAACTCCTCTGAAGCCCTGCTAAAGTTCTACTTCCAGGATATTCCTCCGCCTCATACTAACAAAGCCCAACAGAGTTTACAAAATTACACCAAAGGGGCATTGCACTTCATTCGTGCGCGCTCAGGGTAACAATATTTTGCATAAGAACTATTTCTTACTTGGCAGTACCAAAACACCCACTTTCACCCTGTTTTCATTCATATTAATTGTATATGCAATATTATAATTTATAAATAAAACTCAAGTAAAAGTTCAACTTAACCAAGAGTTAGGTATACGCTGTTCACGGTAACACAGAACTTTTGAAAACTCTGCGTAAGATCTACTTGTGTACACGTTGTGTATTCCTCCGCCTTATGTAAAATTAACATTGTTATGGGCCTCATCACTTTGTTCATGCGTCGATAAAAAAAAAACAAAGTAAAAGGAATAATCTCAAGTTTTCACGAATGGTTACCTCACACTTTTTATTCGACATTAAGATATGGAACTACTTTCCATCCATCGTTACCAACTTTACTGGGCGAATGTCACTCAGAGCAATCATTAAATATATGCATGCAGGGGCAGTGACTTTTTTCTAAGGTTCATTTCTAAAGTGCTCGCTTAATCGTGGAGAGCCTCTATCTTCATGTTAACATAAGAGTAAACAGTTTGTGAAGCATCGCATATTTAGGATACAATCACACACGTTATACGTGGAGCGGTTTGGCAAAAGTTCGATTTAAAAAAGTATGAAGAAACCGCGAAAAGAATACAGCCATCTTGTTGACGTTTTCATCAAGTGGATGTTTCAAATCCTCCGCAATGACATATTTCGTACGACGGCCTAAATACCGTCAGTATTCACAATCTACTTGGAAACGATTAACTTCTTTTTCGATTCAGGTACCCTACCATAAAACTGAGCAATATTTCTTCTCTATACTCGGGTATAGATCCAATCGTACTCTTTAAACCACAAATCCATCTCGGTATCATAGTAGTTAGAAATTGAGTTTAAAAGATTACATCTATTTTCGCTCTTGCACTTGGTTCACATCGTTCCATAATGAGAAATACATCTTGGAAAACCGTCTCTCGCCAAACCTTGGCAAAAGCCACGCGCAAACAACAGTCCCTGTAAACACACAACTGCGGAATCAGTCATAATATTACATTTGGGTTTTGTTTAGCGGGTATGATTACGTACGGCAGACAGCACAATTAAAGAGCGACATGTTTTACTATTTCATTTATTTACATCTGTACATCTGATCACAGATGAAAAAGCAGAATAAACACCAAAGTTATTTCAGTCACTGCGATTGCAAGGAAAGTCTTGTTTCCCCGACTTTAATGATGAGAAAGGGATACACGTGAACAACGAAAGGAAAGTTTATGTCCGAAATGAAAAACACTCCATAATTGAAATCCACTTAGTTCTTTCATCCCCTTTTGGTGTCCTCGACACACACGAATCCTTTCCCTTCGCAAAACGTCAAGCGGTGAGGTTTTTTTGGTAGCCTCTCTGGCGAAAGGGCGAATCCCCCCCCCCCCCTAGCAGCAAGCAACGCAGCACCACCAAAACAAGCGAGCGATAAAGGGGGAAACACGGCGAGCTGAAACAGCCCGACAAAGCAGAATGTAAATACCCTGCGCCGGTATCCTTCCTCTCGGTCCACACTCGCGCGCGCGCGCACTCTAGCGTCGACCCTCGATATCACCGCATCAAAGGCGAAATAAAACACGGGACGCCCATTGCCGTCCCCCCCCCCCTTCCCTCTTACCCTCTCTCCCACAGAGCGGCATACCGGAGCCAAATTGAATTTTCATTTCACGCTGACACCAAAAGAACGTTTTGCCACGCTCCATGAATAACAACATTCCGCGCTTGCTCAAGCTTTTGCCGGCCTAATGAAGTGCACTCGGCCGCTATGCGCCCTCGCTCGCCCGACTGTCAACCCCGAGGACGCCAGAGGGCAGCCCGCGGTCCCGGGCACAGTTCCCGCTTTCGCTTTCCACCCCGCCACGCCCCTTCGGACAAAACCGGCCCCGCCCAACACCCTTGTCACTGTCGACCATCGCCGACACAATGATGTCACAAAACGAAACTACTGCCCATTTCTAAATTAATTTCGTGCGTGAATCTGCGCTGTTCCTGTCACACTCTCGACACTCAGGTCCGGCCTGTCACGCACATCGCAAAGATCTCCTCGCTCAAACATCAACAACCACAGACATGAAAATCATCAAACGCAACACAGACCCTCATAAAAAAACTTTGAGCAATCCCCAACCTAAAACCTCCCATCGTCTCTTACTGTCCAACTCGAAGATCGCCACCACCGACTAAAACAGCCTGAGGAGCAAGAATACTGAAGAATCCAGCAGCACCGATCACTCCTCCAGTGAAGACTCCAGACAGAGCTCTAGTGACGAGAGCAATCACTCATCCAGCAGAGAATGGAGTGGAGGAGAGAGATTTGGGCGGCTCTTACCACCGGTGTCTTGAGAGCCGATGAGGGTGAAATGAGGTGAATATGGAGCAGCGCAGGAATAAAAGGGCACGGGAAACGGGAGACGAGAGATCTCCGAGAAAATCCGCCAGCCAGCGGCATCGTCATGCACGATTGCCACTTGCGAAAATCCGGGAGCGACCCCGCTGGTAATCGAACTCCGTTCGCGTAGATGCTGACTAACTATTCAACAACTTCAGATGCCTAAATATCTGATTCTTTTTCAACCCAGACGACATCGACAATGCAATAAGCCCAAACAAAGAAAATCAAAATAGAGGTAAAATTAAACCTACCTCAAATCATTCCTCACAAACAACGCATTAATTTCCCAAATGAATACCAACAGCAGGAACATCGAGCTTCAGACACCGCAGCACCCGTACAATAAGACCCTCGGCTGTTCACGGTAAAGTAAGCACTTTTTGATGCAGTCTCCTCGATATAACAATCAATACATACATTACATTGTGACCTTGGACTTTTGGTTTTGGTGGAATGTATACACTGTGTTAATGACTCACGTAGCAGTGTTTACATTAACAAGTGGCGGAAGGATATAAATTGGCTGAAAGAAAAAAGTAATATGAGCTTTAAAAGTGCTCACTTTACCGTGAATGGTCTATAAGCATCAACAGTCAACAAACGGTACAGTTCACACGACAAGCTCCTGTTGTATTTTGTGGTGATTTTCTGTCACGTTCCATGCACACCACAAATTTACTGACAATACAATACCTACGTCTGTGTATACCACTAGCAGTGGCGTGTTGAGTAGCGAGTTTTTTTACAGGGCAAGTAATATAATGGCCCCACATACTTCAGTGTTTTAGATAACATTTCCTAGTGCCGGGCTAGGGTTCCATTTTCAATTTCTACTAACAAACGCAACTTCCAACTTTGCTTACCCCACATATATTTACCATTTTATAATACCTAACATTAGTTATAAAAACGGAAACGAAATGAATGTAAACTGAATATTATTTAGAGAGAACATTACAAATTATACGAAATATCATGTGCTCTCGAACACTTTCATCCACTTTCCAAGGAAAAATGTAGGATTGGAGGACGCAAACAGAACGACTGATTACCCTGCAGAAGGAACGCAGTCGAAAGTGTGGCGTGTTGTAGCTTGCGAGTTCGATTCATCGCTAGTCGCTCCCGTTTGTGGAAATAAATACTAGATAGCAGCACTATAAGTGTGCAGTACGGGAGTTACGAAAACTCTCGTTTCTCTAATCGGAAACGGGTAACTCAGAATTAAATGCGTTTAAATTTAAAGTTATAGCGAAAACTATCAAGAGTTAAACATTTTAAATATGTACAGTATTAGCATTGCTTACCTTGCGTCTATGGAATAGACGCCACTGACCACAAGTAGAATTAGGGGAAGAAGTACTCGAAAGCATAACGTTCGTGCAAGAACTAAGCCGAATCAAAACTTATACCATCCAATCATAAAAGGACCAAGCAGTTGAGCGTGTCTGCGCAATCGTGGCTTTTCTCATATGCACATGGGACTATGTCGTTAAGGCTAATGGAGCACGAAAAGACGTAAATATTAATTTTTAACAACTTCTTGGATTGATAAATATTCACTACTGTTATTATTCTGTGAGCACTGATGGAGGATGAGAAATAAGATATTCTTTCTTATCTTCCATCGTTGTTCCGATGGTAGTAATGGTAGTGAATATATATATCAACGTGAGGTGTTCGAAATTATTCTTTATGCCTTGTCGTGACAAAAAATCCTCTGAAAAAAAAACTTTTCAACAAAATTAACGCAAACACACGGCTTTCGTGCACCATTGGCCTTAAAGACATTCTCCTTTCGCGGATTCACTTGCCGGAAGTTGTTTTTTGCTTCTTTGCCATCATTACACAACGGACATATTTCTCTGATCATCTAATAGCATAATATTCGCGCTTTTGTATACTGATATTCTCGCCAACGGGAAGATGCACGTGCCCACGTGGCATAGAAAGACAAGCGATCTCTCGGCCCGATGTAGCCTACTAGGTGGGGGTGTTCGGAAATTAAATACACCCGCCGTTGGATGCGAACATGCTAAATTAAATACGAAGAAATTCAAGGCAAGTGCCGTAGAAATTTATGCAGGATCAACTGACGATCTACTGGCCATACCAGTGGTTCTCTCTTCTCTGGTGATCACCTATCACATGATTTCCTCGCAAGGTCGACTCACTGCGTGGATGTGCACAGTACGAATTCAGTAGACGAGTGGCTGAGATTGTCCCAGGTTTACTCTAAGGCTGTGAGCACTTTTTAAGGCTCTTCCAATAGGCACTAACCGCTAACAAATAAATTTTGTGGCAGCTTCAGACGTTAACTTTTGGAAGTTGTAGAATGTATACACCGTGTTTATTGGTCGCATTGTAATGTTTATATTAAAAAGTGCTTGCTTTACCGCGAATAGACTATAAACGAGTGCGACTCAGCAGCACATGTATTTAAAGGGAAAGGTGACGGACGGAAGAAATAACATATCCTGTTTTATCTTCCATCAGTGCTCCGAAAATAATAAAGGCAGTCAATATGTAACATTATTAGAGGTTTTTATTTGTATCTTGCAATGACAAAAATTTCAAAAAATCCTCTGAAAAACAACTTGCCAGAAAATGAGGGAAATGTACAGCTTTCGTGCATCATTTAAGCGGGAATTATCTCTGTTATTTTGGATTTATAGTTTTTTTTTCCCAGAAACCAGGAAGTAGAGAATTGCGATTTTGGAATAGTTTCTCTTCGTGTTATCGCTTCTGTAGTCGTTGGCGTAAAACAATCAATATTTTCTTTAGAAAATAATGCAGGCAATGAAACCAACAAATACACAACGAAAACTATTATCTGCGCTCTGTCTTAAAGCTTGGTTCACAATTGAAAGCGTAACAGTAACCATATAACGCAGGTCGTGTGCACTACAATTTACCACCACGTTCCCCAACCCATTGATTTACAATGCTCATAACATGGTCGTGTGTGCTCGACATTGTGCACAAACGAAATAGTTATATTTCATATCTTGTACAGGTCCGTGGAGCCTTGGAGCAATAGCCAATCAGAGCAGAGTATAAAATTCCCAACGAAGTTGTTTATTTAAAATGGAATAACAGGCGACCGTTTACTATAGGCTGTACACGAAAAAGTGAGCACTTTTGAAAGCCCTCTCATTTGGAATAATAGTCAAGAAACATATTTTACTTAAGACTTAGACGTTAACTATCGAGTACGGTGGGATATACACAATGTGTTTATTACTTACAGGGCAATGTTTATTTAAAAACGTGGTTAAAGGAATAAATATGGTTGAAAGGAAAAGTAACTAGGGCTTCGAAAGTGCTCACTTTACCGTGAACAGCCTATAGCAGAAATTTTCACAGGTTATCGACATGTTTGGTTTACCATCTTTTTTTTTTAAGAAAAGCAAAAATTCAAAATGTTTGAAATAGTTTTTTTATAGACTATTCACGGTAAAGTGAGCAATTTTTAAGACCCTGCAAAATTTTTACGTTCAGCCAATTTCTATCTTTCCAGCAATTTACGATATAAACATTGCCTTGTGACTAATCAACACAGTGTGTACACTTTACCACTATCAAAAGTAAACGCCTGAGGTTGCAATCAAGTACATGTGTTAGTGGTTAATGTATGTTGAGAGGACCTCAAAAATTGCTCGCTTTATAGTATAGTCTCTACCCTGCACTTAAGTATTTTGATCTTGGCGTTGCGAGATCACGGGCAGGGAGTTTACGGACCCCTGCAGGACGAAGTAATAAGGGAGGGGGTGGGGGGCAGATCCTGGAAGCAGCGGGGCAGCTGCCATAAGCTCTTGGAAGAGCGGAGTGACGTCAGCAGAGTGTATTTCTCGGTCGGGCCGCCAGCCAGCCAGCCTCTCCGGGGACCAGTTGACACCGGGCAATTACACAGACTCGAAAATAACTTACAAGGCGAGCGGTCTACGTCGCTGGTCCAGGAGGAAGGTAGGGGGGTGGGGTGTTGGGAGGAGCAGATCCTCTCCTCTCTCCGCCTTGACAGGCGTCCAACATCTTCCGCCGCAAGTTGGTCCAGACGCCACGGGGACGCACAGACTCCCAGACGAACAGGAGGAGAGAGGATAACAGTAGGATTCACAAATGACGAGATGGCTGTGGAAGAAAGGTCTTATTCTGAGATAACGGCAGACAAATGTTTTGGGAAGAAATTTATTTTAATATTGATTCCCCATTTAAACTGGTATAGGTTGTTCACGGTAAAGTGAACACTTTTGAAAGCACAACTTAATATCTACTTGTATACACGTTTCGTATTCCTCCGCCTTATGTAAAATCAACATTGACACGGGCCTCGTCACTTTATTCAAGCTTTGGTCAAATGAAACTATGCAATCATTAAGAAAGTAAATACTTATACAAATATACTAATTTTTACACTTCAATGCATTAAAAAAAAACAGAAAGTGAAAGAATTATTTTTAAGTTAACACAAATGGTTACCTAACATATTTTATTCGACGTTAAGTTATGTACTTTCCATCAATCATTACCAACTTTACTGGGCGAATATCACTCAGTGCACCCATCAAAATATTCGCAAGCAGGGGTAGTGAATTTTTTCTAAGGTTAATTTCTAAAGTGCTCACTTTATCGTGAACAGCCTTTAAGCAGAGAGAGCCCTTAAAGACGCTGACTGCGAAAAAATGTGATATATTCTATTCGCGGTTTCTTCGCAATTTATGAATTAAACCTGGGAAAAATCACCCCATTTGTCACGTATTTAGTTATTTTCTAAATATGGAATGTATCACAAGCGTTTTAAACCCCTGTTGCGTGAAAATAGGCCTATCTTATTTTTCGTCAGATTGAAGTTTTAGCTATAGTTTACTTATAAATAATACTTCATTTACAATAATTATGAATAAACACAGTGAGAAAACACGTGTGTTGGTAGCGCCTAGTAAGAAATAGTTTTCATGCAAAATATCATTACAACAGAGTACGCACTAATTCTTAGCATAGTCGTCCTTTGGTGTAGTTTTCTAGGCTTAGTTAAGCTTAGATTACACGAGGCGGAGGAATATCTCAGAAGTATAACTTAAGCAGGACTTTAGAAAAGTGTGAAGTAACCGTGAATGGACTATAGTTTATTCGCGGTTCCTACACACTTTATAAAACAAGCCGTTGATATATCACCCCATTTATGACGTTTTTGTTTCCTAAATTTGCTGTGTATCACAGGCGTTTTATACATGTGTTTATTTTATCTATAAGTTATAATCTCATTTATTATAAATATGAATAAAAACGGAGAGAAAACAGGCTTGTTGATGACGCCTAGTACGAAATAGTTCTTATGCAAAATATGATTACACTGAGTGCGCACTAAGGCGGTGCGTTGTCCCTTTCGTATACTTTTCTAGACTCGGTTAAGCTTTGTTTGCATGAGGCGGAGGAATACCCTGGAAGTATAACTTTGGCAGGGCTTCAGAAAAGTTGGAAATATCCGTGTATGGACTATACAGAATGATTCGCAATTAGACCTACAGACTTCGGGAGGCCATTCTTCATGAAAAAGTAAAAGGAAAACATATGTGACACGTCATACCTAAACCGAATATTAAGGGAGGTATTAAACCGTATTTGTGCAAAATATAGGTAACGAAGTAAAATACAATGGCAACTCTCGGAACATTATTGTATGTTATCGGGACCTTCAACGTAAGAGCCGATATTTTCCACAAGTACAGCTTATTTTTTTTCTTCTTTTTTTTTTAAAGGGCTCATACCTCCCTTAATATTCGATTTACGTATAAAGTGTCACATATGTTTTCCTTTTACTTTTTCATAAAGAATTGCCTCCCGAAGTTTGTCGGTCTAATTGCGAATCATGCTGTATACTGATTTAGAGTCTTTCTCTGGAAATAGTCGGCAACTCACGAGGACGGCTGTGGCACACAACACGAACACCCAGTTCTCCAGGGACAGAAAGACGGTTCAAAAGCAAGAGCGATAACCGTTTATTCGTCCCCCAGAGTTTTGCCGTCGCGTTGTTCGGTCGCCAACTGGCAACGCGGCAGGCTTAATCTCGCCGGATATCGAGATACAAATTTAGACTCAGTGCTGTACTTAATTTGCTGCAGTTGGTAGTGACACACAGCTTCTTCATAGGCTGTTCACGGTAAAGTGAGCACTTTTTAAGGCCCAAACAAAAGGAATTAACCCCTAAGAAATACATTTTATTGCATTCTCAGGCGTTAAGTTTCAAGAGAGAGGAAATGTATGCAATGTGTTTATTAGTCATATTGCAATATTTACATTAAACAGTGGCGGAAAAGTAGAAATTGAAAACAAAAAATTAGTAGGGCCTTGAAAAGTGCTCACTGTATCGTGAACAGCCTATACCTGGCCTAAGTACCTACGTATCCTTCACATAAAACAGGACGAGTCAAAGATTGACGAATCGCGTAGTCTTTTCGCGGTTTCTTCGCACTTTTTGAAACAAACCTTTGAAAAATCACATCATGTTCCGTTGTTTTGTAAATATGATGTAATGTATCACAAGCATGTTACACCTAACATAGCGAAATTTTAGTTTAACCAAACATAATAACCTTATAATATTTTATCAATAAATAATTAAATTTAATTTTTTATTAACGTGAATAAAACCAGGGAGAAATAAGGTGTTTTGGTAATGCCTAGTAAGAAATAGTTTTTTTAAATGTAAATTATTATTAAACTCAATGCGCACGAATGCGGTGCGTTGTCCCTTTGATGTAACTTTCTAGACTCGGTTAAGCTTTGTTTGCACGAGGCGGAGGACTATCTTGGAAGTAGAACTTTAGCAGGGATTCGGAAAATGTTGAAGTAACCGTGAATGGACTATAGCAAGAAGTTTGGTCAAATTTCTCCACAAGACACTACGGTTTTTTTTTTTTTTTCATTAAGCGTAAACATCACTTTCCATATTAAAGTGTAAATACTGTTGTAGTTACAGTATTCCCTAAAGAATAATCCTAACTATAGCTGGCTCACAGTTACTCGAGAACTTTCTGAAGTCTTAGCTTAGGCTGTGTTCTTCAATAAGCGCTCCCACTCTTTCGATCTGCGACTATGCTCACCATTTTCGGGTAAATAAACGAAGCGCACCATGAAGGAAAGTGTGGATTTTTAACTGCTCTACGTGCGAACATGTGCATGGGAAAAAAAAAAAAAATTTACGGACTACCTTGTTATAGGCTGTTCACGATAAACTGGGCACTTATGAAAGCCCGGCTTACGGTAGACTTGTATGCACGTTGTGTATTCTTCCGCCTTATGGGTAAGCTTCACCCGCCATCTTGGTTTCTTGATTTTTCTTGCTTATTTACATTTTTAATGCGAAAATATCGAGAGTACGTCTATAGCGCACTAGCTGTTGATATTCTGCTGCAGTACAGATATAAAAACTAAACTACTAAAAAACTAAACTACCATAAATATGTCACAATATCGATTCTACCAAAATTCGGTAGAATCGATATTGTGACAGTTATCAGTTCGTAGTTCAGTTTTTATGTGTATACTGCAGTGTAAGGTCGATAGTTAGTGCGCTGTAGACGTACTTTTGAAATTTTCATGTTTAAAAAATATAAATAAGCAAGAAAAACAAAAAATTCAAAATGGCGGTTGATGCTTCCCTTGTGTAAAATTAAGATTGTGATGTGCATAACCACTTGTTTCATGCGTCAATCAAATGAAACTGTGGAATTGTTAGAATAGTAAATATTTTACAAATCTGTTCACGTTTACACATCTAATGCATAAAAATAAATCCTTACCTAAAACTTCTTACTGGACGTTAATATATGGAATTTCTTTCCCTCCATCGTTACAGGGTATTCACGGTAAAATGAGCACTTTTTAAGGCCCTCAAGGCAGGCATTAACTACTAATAAATGTATCTTATTGCAGCCTTAAGCATTAACTTTTGAGAGTGGTGAAATGTATACACTGTGCTTATTGGATAAATTGCAATGTTTATATTAACAAGCAGCAGGAAGATAGAAATTGGGTAAAAGAAAAAATCCATAAGGGCCTTAAAAAGTGCTCACTTTACCGTGAACAGCCTATACTAACTTTACTGGGCGCATGTCATGCCACTCAATGTGCCTGTTAAAATATATGCAAGTAGGAGCAGTGACTCTTTTTACAGGTTGATTTTCAAAAGTGGTCACTTTACCGTGAACAGCCTTTGCAAATTTTTAGCACATTTTTATAGGAGAGATTAAAATACCACAAAAAGCTCTTAGTAGATCCAACAGAAACATTATGGCCATGGCACTATCCCAAATTAAAATAAAAGTACAGCTTAAATAAATACTTCCATTGAAATGTCTTTACAAAATGTAATGTATCCGCCGTCTGAAACAACCAAAACTTGCCGTTGTAAATGGCGGAAGCAAGATGGCACAGATATAGCAGTCAGCACAGAACCTCATGCTCCCGCTCGTTCGCTATCGCCGACAAACTGAGACCGTGTCTCAATTTAAAGAATACTCTTCCGAGAGAGCACTCTTTCGCACAACTTGACGAGAGCACCAATGACGTGGCCGCGAGAGCACGAGAGAGCGCTCTCTGGGCAAGCATATATATGGAGATCATCATTAGAAACCTAAATAACTTACTAGTTGCAAGAGTTGTAACTCTGATGTCTACAGGACAAATGTAAACATGGCAGTAGCCTCGAATTTAAACATGCTGTTAAGTATAATATACTCATCGAAGTAATGTATCATTTAACACTAGGCAATTCTCCATAAAGCTGTAAAATTAGCGTGCTTTCAATCTAGATGGATACAATCAAATTATTACTTAATTGATTATGGTCAGTGCACACCAATTCGCTGCATCGCTGCAGAAATGCTATTCAGATTCTAAACAAAAATACACGTACGTATAAACTATTTTTATAACAACTGATACAAAGAGTTTTTAATCAATCTTGGCACATCAATAACACAACTGCAATGAGACAGCAAACGGGCGTAACTTTGATCACAGACGGTAAACACGCCGATGAAAAAATACGTATTTGTAAAACCAAATGTTTGTGGCTATAACCTGTCTATACTGTTACTACAGTAGCGTTGATTTAGGCCGAAAAGTAACAGAATATGATATTTCTCATGTTTAGGGCATTTAAGAACGTTTTCTCTTCTGTAAAACATACCTTGTTGACCGGTCTTTATGTAAGTACAGTCACAAGGAATTCGAAATAACATCATGGAGACACATTGAGTTACAGAATACCATTTCGCCTCGCGAAGATAGTTAGCGGTGATTGTCGTTATATAAAGACAGTAAAAAGTCAGAGAATAGAGTCCATGGAAGTGTTTCTGGAGGCTTTCGACGATTTTTCCAGGCATGCTCAATGCGTTAGTGCGTGCTCTGTGGATCACAAAAACACTGCATAATGCCGGAATCACATAGCGCCGACCAACACAGCACGACGCGACACGACCAAAAACGCAACGACGACAAATTTCAATGTGACTACTTGAATTTACAGCACGACCTACAGCACGCTCTCGGAATTTAACCTAACTATTTAGAAGGCGCTGATAGGCTATATTAATTTCAAAGGCGGTGAACAAGAGGGAAATTTGTAATACATAATGGTGACAAATTGGTATGGCTAATGCATTCAGTAATTCTCAATTTATTTCTCTTTTAAGCGGCGTATTTACCATTGTAAGGAAAGCTTGCAATACAAATTAATTTGGAAGGTTGTACATTCTCTGCGTCGTGCCGCATGACCCGACGAAGAATAGAAATAATTTCTAATCCAAAATTGCTGGTCGGACGACAGAATCGGTCGGGCTAACGACGATCTATCTTGTATTTCATTGGCTGTTGGCCGTCGTGTCGTGCGTGTCGGGGCTATGTGATTCCTGCATAACTCCTACCACCCGAACTGCCTTATCGCAGGATATTCCAAACTTGTTGTGAGGTGTCTATGGCTACATACCACTTGGCACTGAAAGCACTGGCCAGTATTATGCCAAAAGGAACGCCATCAGTAAGAATTCGCACTCCAGTAGAGCTCAGTACTGGAACCAGGAGGAACACTCGCCAGCAGTTTTCAGCAGGAACAATGGCGTCTGCTATCCATGATGAAGCAATGATAGGCTTAACCGTGTTGTAAACAGGGATGGGTATTGTTTCTTTTCAGTTTCGTCTGATTCAGACTCAATTGATGATGAGCTCGAATTATGTGAAAATTTACTTTCCATCTGCATATTCTTCATATAGCAACAACGCAGCTCCCTCGTTATCCATCGCCGCCACGTCAGTAGTTTCAGCCGGAAGTATAGTCTCCAACCCAGACGCCACTATACCAATCCTCCCTTACTGATCAGCAGAATCAGTACCTAAAGGAACGCTCGTCAGTACTGGTCAGCTATTTCAGTGCCAAGTGGAATGCAGCCTATGTCGGGTCGAGAACTTCTCCGCGACTTGCCAGCGTCTCTGACGGAAGGGCCCCGAAGTGACGAATGTGGCGACGAACGCGGGCGATCGAGCGCCGACGGCCCGATGTTTTGCGTCGCGGTGGCGCCGGCCAACTCCGGAGCCCCCTGCTATTTCTGGCCCGGCCCCCGTTACCAACGGGAATAACCACGACTTTATCAACACTAATGTCCTCCTCCCTGTCGCGCAGCGAAGCCAGGCGTCTACATCGGCGGACCATCCTGCACCGGCTTCCGCCCCGATGTAGCTTCATGCCGGGATCACAATAGCGCGACAGACGCGACGCGACCAGAAAAATTCGCGTTATTGTGAACGCTACTTTTATCGCCTCTCGACAAAAAATACGTACATATTATACGTAAATCGTTTCTTACCACTAGCTGCTACAGGCTGCTCACGGTAAAATTAATACTTTTGGAAACCCTGCTTAAGATCTACTTGTATGCACGTTGTTATTCTCCCGCCTACGTAAGATTAACATTGTCATGGGCATCACTTTATTCAAGGGTCGGTCAAGTGGAACTGTGAAATTGTTAGAAAAATAAATAGTTTAAAATATGCTCATTTTTACACTTAGATGCTTTTATAAAAAAAAAAAAAAAAAAAAAAACCCGCGCACACAGAAAAAGCGAAAGAAATAATTCTATTTACCACAAATTATATGGAGCTACTTTCCGTCCAACGTTACCAACTTCACTGGGCGCATGTCACTCAGTGCGCCCGTTAAAATATATGCACTGCGTGCAGTGACTTTTTTCAAAGGTTTATTTCAAAAGTGCTCACTTTATCGTGAACAGCCTTTAATGTTTACATTTGTTTAAAAGGTGGCATTGGCCAACACTATTTTCATGCTTACTGATTTTGCATAAAATATAAAAATATGGTCGTATTAACGTGAACTACACATAATAAATACTTGTGCCCAAAAATGAAACAGTAGTCGGAATGTTATTTACGTTTTAATGAAATAAATAAACACAACAGTGGTGCTACCAAATCACCAGTACCACCATCATTCGAGCACCAAATTCTTACATGGTTTTCCAGTTTGTCGCGCCCGCGACACGACGAAATTAGAAATATTTTCTATTCTGAAAACTTGTCGTGTCCGCCATTTTTGTTCCTGTTACCGTCACAAATGTCTCAATGCTGGAGATTTACTTTATTCGTGTGGCGCCCGTCGCGTTGTTGTGATTCCAGCATTAACAAGCACTGCCCCATTTAGTCTACTTGCGGTTTCTCCACACTTTTTTAATAAGATCTTCGAAAAATCACCCCATGAATGAGGTACTTGCTGGTTTCCTAAACAGCAGAAAACTGCGTTCAAAGGGGGAAGTTCTTCGCGTGTGGGATGCATCATTCGCTGCTTGGATTGTATCCCGTTGTCACTAAACAGCAGCTTCCAGTAATATGACGCACAAATCCATTTTAATTGTCTCAATGAGTGACACAGTTCAATACTGACAGCAATCATGACAGTTCTGAATAAAATATTTGTTTACTGCCACGCCTAGACTTATTTATCTGGAACTTAACATTATCACAGAGTAGGCAAGTACACACAGGCGAAATGGCGCGGCATTGCTTACGCGAGGCTCTGAAAACTGGCATGTCTGATTGGCTACCGAGTGCTGCGGAAGATTCCCTATTGGCTGGGCTGCCAGCTGACGCCATTTTGCTGGCGTGCGCGGTTGGAGTTCGCGGCATAAGGCATAAACGGGCTGTTTAACCTCTGTATACTTGGAGTACTCTGCAGCACGGAGCATACAAGTAGAGAGTTCTGACTCAGGGGTATAACGAGAGATCTTTTGCCGATTCATTTGTTTGCCGAAGCAAACCGAAGTATGTTTTACGGTGCTACCAACACCCGAACACAGAGTAAAAGACACACTCTCACTTTGTTATGTTGGTGGTATTGTAGAGACC
Source organism: Dryococelus australis (assembly GCA_029891345.1). Taxonomy (NCBI): domain Eukaryota; kingdom Metazoa; phylum Arthropoda; class Insecta; order Phasmatodea; family Phasmatidae; genus Dryococelus; species Dryococelus australis. The sequence continues at coordinate 35,200,933 of CM057008.1, forward strand.
TCACCAGCTGTTAATGTTGTGATTGGCCAATGTTTTCTGGGCAATATTATTGACGCTGCTATTATTCTCTGTTATTTTAGATTTAGCGAATATAAACTATAGCCGTGAACGTGAAACACTACATTACAACCCGTTGTATCGGTATACTCATGAAAATATACGCGACACGAATACACAGACGTAAATGGCCCTTACACAAAGCATTCGGGGCCGCGGTGGCGATTAGCCTGCTCGCCTCCCACCAAGGCGCTGGACGATGCCGCTGGTCGGCGGGTTTTCTCAGGGATCTCCCGTTTACCTCACCCTTTACTTTCGGCGCTGCTCCATACTCAGCTCAATCACCGTCATCGGCTCTGAAGACCTTACTTTCTCTTCACTCACTCACAAAGCAGTCTGTGCTACCACGATCAAAATTAAAATAGTAAATCAATAACGAGCTTGTATAATACCTGAAGAGAGAAACTACATAACCGTTTATTGTATATTTATGCTGTATGAATATAGTAAATATCTAATTTATTATATATGTAATAATATTTTTACTTCGACTTCGGGCAGACTTCGGTAAGATTTCGTTTTCCCTATGCGAGCTACGAGGGCTTGATCTGCAGACGGGCGGTAATGAGGTGCCAGTCTGGGTGTGGGGCTGGCTGGCGGTTCACGCCGCAGACAGACGCGGAGCTCATTAGGAGGCTGGTGAATCACGGCGGAAACCCCCCCCCCCCCCCAAAACCCTGTCTCGCTGCTCCTCCCGGACATTTATAGCAGCCGCACCGCCGACGAAGGTCCTTCTCGGCCCCCCCTTTGGCATCCGGTCAAGTCGCCGCGTCTTCCTTCACGTGCGCCGACCGGCGTTCAACAGCCTTCCCTCCTCGACGATCACATCGGGCAGGGGTACATCCTCTAAAGGCCCTGGCACTATATTGTGTTGGTGGTTGGTGGGTAGTGTTGTTGATTGGTGGTGGTGGTTTGTGGGTAGTGTTGTTGGTTGGCGTTGGTGGTTGGTGGATAGTGTTGTTGGTTGGCGTTGGTGGTTGGTGGATAGTGTTGGTGGTTGGTGGGTAGTGTTGTTGGTTTGTAGTGGTAGTTTGTGGGTAGTGTTGTTGGTTGGTGGTGGTTTGTGGGTAGTGTTGTTGGTTGGTGGTGGTTTGTGGGTAGTGTTGGTGGTTGGCGTTGGTGGTTGGTGTTTAGTGTTGGTGGTTAGTGTTGATGGTTGGTGGGTAGTGTTGATGGTGGTGGTAGTTGGTCTTGGTGATGGTAGTTGGTCTTGGTGATGGTAGTTTGTGTTGGTGGTGGTAGTTGGTGTTGGTGGTGGTAGTTGGTGTTGGCGGGTGTTCAAGGATAGTGCAGTATATATGGAGATAACACAATTTCCGGTTGGTGGTTGATGTTGATGGTTGGCGGTTGGCCGTAAAATAATTTCAACTCGCAGTTGGTGGTTGGAAAGACAGACTGAAAAAAAGACCGGTGTGTAAATAAACGCCTATAAATATTTTCTTACAAAAATATAATTTAACAATGTCATAGTGTTTTTTTTTCTGAGCAAGACCACTCGGCTGTCATTTTAAAGTGAACACGCTACGGGCTGTGAACACACAGTGTGTGGGCGTGTGTATGTGTGTGTGGAGATTACAGCAGACCTTCTTCGGAAACAATTTTCATGGCCGTTGACACTCCTATTGACACGATAAGGCAAACAAGCATTTAACAGATAACGACAGTTATCCGTTTCCCTGCCTGCACTACTATGGAATAGTTCGAGGCAGAGTACTGCGTCCTGACAGGACAATAACACCAGCCACGTGCACAATGTCTCAGGTTCTGTCCGTGGTACTACAAAATCCACCAAATAAGTACGCATAGCTTGATTCACTATGCACACTTTAGAAATCAACTTTCAAAATATATGTATTTTTAATCGCTTATCTCTTGATTTAAACACCAACGGCTGCACTATAAATAATTTAGGCGAGGTGTACTACTAAAACTGCAAATAAAAATACTGAATTCTCGCAAAAGATATGTTGAAAAATAGATTGTTGCAAACTGCTGATCGCTTTTGTAATTTTCCTCCGTCGCGCACGAAACGGGCTGTAATGTAACATAAACGCGTGCTGCGATAATGCTATCGGGACTCATACCACTTCTGTCCTTGAGAGATTGGACGTCTTGGGTAGTAGTGACGCGAATGTTCTCGTCTTCGCCCCTCCCTCCCCGCAACTAGAAAAAAAGGAGTGCGAAGAACCTTCTGGGTCATGTCAACTGAGCTATATAAGCCTCGGCTTGCTTCTATGTCGAGAGGGTCTGGAGTCTCGTACGACAATTAGCGACAGGTGTTTAACATCGGAGCGACGAGCGACGGCAGTGATCACTAACCAGGGTTGCCACCTTTTATCCATTGAAAAATTCCCTGCCTGACATTTATCTGATTTCCAGACAAAAGGAATTTTCTTTCCCTGACCTTTCTCTATATTTATTCTCTGTAAGTATTGGCGCCTTTGCATTATAACACCTTTCTACACCAAAATACTTCTCTGGTCTTACAAAAATGCTCACCACATAGATTGCAAAGAAAAATCTCAAAGCATTTAGTCCACAATCATTAAAACAATTTTATATGTTTCTGGCAGCGGTGAACGATTAATGACAGAACTGCCATATACAGCATGCATGTCATAGAATTCCAGCTACCATGTTTTAAATTCCCTGACATTTCCCTGGCAGTTTTCAAATTCCCTGACTTTTCCATGTTTTACAAACTTGTGGCAACCCTGACAATAACTTACTTTCACACGAGTCAATATCTCCCGATCAATTAGTACTAAGAATCCCGAGCTGTTTTCTCAGGTAACCTGCTTCTCCTCCATACCTTCCTCCAAGAAATAGTGGCACATTTTAAGGCCACACTAGCAAGTATAATAACCAAACAATTATATTAAATTGTGGCATCAGAAGAACTTTTGAGAGCTACTAAACGTATGTACTGTGTTTATTAGTCACACGACAATTTTTATATGAAAGATCGCCAAAAAGGAAACGAATAAGCTGAAAAGAACTTTTGAGCATGGCCTGCAAAAGTGCTCGCTTTACAATGAACAGCCTATAGAAGGCCGTATGTCACAAATCTGCGTTGCGCAGTATACTCTACGCATTAGAGAGTAGTGGAGAGATTTGGGCGACTCTTAAGAGGACTATGTACTGAAACGTTTTCTGTGAAATCGTCGGTTGTGCGTAAACGCGTATCCCATTAAATGAAAGTTCTGGAAATACGAATTTTTGCCAGAAAGGATTTAAAAACTACTGTCTATTTCCCAATCTTTTTATTTTGATCATATTAAGTGTATTAATAAAGAAACAAATTCGTGAAAGTGGTAAAATGTCGCATTCTAAAGCTTGCCTATGCAGTTTCCTTAAGCGGTAAGAGAAAATTACGATTATACGCATACAGCTTGATCTGTGTACATTTATCACGTGTAATAAAGTCCCACTGATACAGATCAAATTTGCACGGTACAACGTTACGCCGGAAACACTTCACGACCTGCGCGTAGGAGCGATGAGGCGCTAGGAGTGCGTGTTAGTGTCACCCGTACAACTCCCTCGCTTCTTGACCTTGAACACGCAGCTACATAGTCTTGTTAACCGACGAGGATGAAGAGAGGTGAGTATGGAGCAGCGCCGGTAAGCCAGGGAGGGGGAAACGGGAGATCCCCGAGACAACCCGCCGACTAGCGGCATCGTCAGGAATGATTAACACAGGGGAAAATCTGGACACGATCCCACCGGGAACGGAACCTGGTTCGCCTAGAAGGGAGGCAAGTAGTCTATCCACTAACCAACTGCGGCCCCGCTACACATTAGAAACTTCCTTATTCGCAACACCTGGGGTCGTGAATTGGGACTGAAAGGAAACGCATGAGAAGGAAGCAGCTACCGCCCGCTCTCTACTAGTCTTACCAAATCTACTATAGGCTGTTCATGGTAAAGTGAGCACTTTCTAAGGCCCTCACAACAGGCATAAATATATTTTATTGCAGTCTCAGACGTTAACTTTTGAGAGTGATGAAATGTATACAATGTATACTGCAATGTTTACATAAAAACGTGACGGAAAGGTAGAAATTTGAAAGGAAAAGTTTAGCAGGGCCTTAAAAAGTGCTCACTTCACCGTGAACAGCCTATAACTAAGAGCATGTTTTCCAAACACACTGTCTCCCGTAGCATTCTATTTAATTTAATTGAATTAAATGCATGCAATATTTTTTTTTGTAATTTTTACTTCTCTGTCGTAAGGGTTTTTACGTCTCTATTGACGGTTTTTCCCTCGCTCTTCATAGTTAAGACTAGCTCTAAGTCCACTTAGGGAGGTATTCATGGCCTCAAAGTGCAGGCTATGGCTGCTCGATCTCTCTTTGCCGCCATGCATGTCTCCTTGCATGAATTTCCTTCATAGTAGGCGTAAGGGGTTAGCCGTGAGACGCAATAAAATACCGCCCTAACTTGGGGCCACAACTCCACACAACACTTAGAATAAGGTAGTTTAGAAAAAAAAGAGGAAGTGGTGAACGGGACACGCTCGCTTGGATTGGCGCGGCGGTGACGTAGGAGCGAGGCGCAGAGATAACTGTGATTATCGCGGCGGATGCGCCATTACGTAGCGTGACAGTGAGGGGGGGGGGGGGCAGGCTGGCTGCCTTATCGGCAGTCACGTGTCGCGGTCACGCAACGGAGCAGAGGGATCCAGTAGGCGGTGACTGAGTCACCGCTGGTATGCGCTTCCACGCTTCCAATGAAATAGCACGTGTTCAAGGTTCTTCGATAACGACACAGCGAAAAAATATAAACAATACGACCTGGTTCAACTTCTGGGGAAGGGCAACGCGTTCTTTTTCAGGACACATAACCTTCTAAGAATACAAGCGATTGACAAAAACACCACAATTAAGCCAAAGACAAACCTTACTCATCATTTAAATGTTAATAGTGCTAATAATTTTTGGCAATTAACGGATTTCAGCAGTGCATTTGCATTGTATAGTTCTGACCTCAAAGTAAATAATAAATGCGTTTTTTAAAACACTTGTTTATCTGTGAGTAGGATTTACGTCGCTTGGTTCATTGCAAGCCGAATATTCACACACACGAAAAAGAACATTTGAAATCTTCGCTCTTGCCTAGTTCCTAGAATATTCACTGATAAACTTACTAAAGGTTGTTCACAGTAAAATGAGCAATTCTGATAGCCCCGCTTAATATTTACTTGTATGCAAGGATATTTGACGATACGTACTCGAGTAGTGGAATCCTGAATCTCTGTTAAAATATTTACATCTTGATGTTTTTGCGAACACATTTTTATTCGTCCGACAGTAAAATAATAAATATTAACATTATTCTCGCTCAGAAGAATAAAAATGTGTTGGCGAAAACTCCAACACGTATTTCAAAATAGATTCAAGATGCCAGTACCCGGGTAGCGATTGTTAAATATCCTTGATACGTAAATAGATATACGATATAGATCAAATGACATGTGATTTATTTAGCCAAGTTAATTAGGAGCATAGATATTTGGGCTCCCATGTTCCGAAATTTTCCACTTTTCGGGTGGAACATTTTGAGAAACTATAGTTTGTCATCTGACTACAAACATTTATTTACATTTATGTGGTCCTTATATTATAAATCTCTTACAGAGATGAAATAAAAGAAAATATGGTGACATGGCCTTAATTAGCTACTAACCGCCTATTTCGAATCCAGAAACTTACCCCACCACACTTCCCTGACGCAGTTCACAGATCAAACTCCCACAAAAATATAAATCAGGAAGTGACTATGTCAAGAATAAGGCCGCGAGTTATACGTGACTACTTCTCCGTTAGCAAGTATTAATTCATTTGTGATATGGGAATGAAATTCAAATATAGGCTGTTCACGGTAAAGTGAGCACTTGAGGTCTTAGTAACTTTTTGCCATTAGCCATTTTTTATCCTCCCACCACATTTTTTTTAAAATTAAATATCAACATGTAAGTAATAAACACAGTTTATATATAAAATAAAACAGATTTGTTGACTATATTCCAAATGAGAGGGCTTCAAAAGTGCTCACTTTACCGCAAGTAGCCTATACCGCATACAATCCTACAAACATAGGAACAACTATCGCCGCTGCTATAGTCCATTAAGGGTCAAGTCCGACATTTTCGAAGCCCTGTTAAAATTCTACGTACAGTATATTCTTCCGCATCGTGCAAACAAAGCTTAACTAAGTATAGAAAAGTACACCACTCAATGTAATAGTACTTTGCATAAGAACCATTTATTACTAAGATTACCCACACACCTGTTTTCTCCCCGTTTTCATAACTATAAATGAAATATATATTATAGACTAGATACAATATATGCAAAAGGTCAACTTAACTCAACTTCTACGTTAACACATGTGTGGAATACGTGACAATTTAGAAGGAAAAAAAACCGGGCTGATTTTTCAAAGGTGTAATTCAAAAAGTGTGGGGGAAACGACGGATCGTCTAAAAGCAAAATTGGGAACTTGGTACGCATTCGAAGCTTTCCTAAGCAAGACCACGAACGCTCTCGTGGATGTATGGCGGGGAAATGTTACTACAGTATTCACACTTTCATGCTGTCCGTACACGAGTGCTTGGAAAGGAAAGCGCGTAGGTATAGCGCACGAGACGATAATCAAGTCGCAGACTATTCTCAAGAGGAAGACCTCTAAAAGTGGGTTGCTAGTGTTACGAGCCATCAGAGCCCGTGGTATTAATAGGAACACGTTTGATGGGGTGTTACTGGCAGGACGGACCACGCTGTGTTGGGTACACGCCAACAGAAATGTTCACCCCGCGTGATGTTGCGCTTACGGAAGTTACGACTAAGTGGGGCGACATTAGAACGTTTGCCGAATTCTGCGCCAAAGTCGTCAAAAATAAGGCTTTGTTTAACACGTGAAATCATTTTCGTTAGAACACAAAGCTGCAATAACTCATAACGACTGCTGGAACATGTCCAAATGACAAAAACAAAAAACTAAAGGCTTTTCGTAGACACTGGAATAACACCAAAATCTTTTAGGCAGCAGTGTTTTTCTAAAACACTTTAGACGGGGAATAATGTTCGCAGCCGGCTACCAGAATTTTCACTTGGCCAATCAAATAGGAAAATGAAGTCACATACAGACAATGCTCAGAAACTAAAGAAAAACGTCAGACATGCATACGCTACACTGGAAGCTATCTGCCAGTGGGGGGAAATTTTCACAATTCTCACGCAAACATCCAAATCATCGTCATTTGTTTCTTCGATTCGGGCACGAGTTTCCATTTTTTAATAGACCGGAAAAACTCCTGGATCATTTGGACAAATAGCTATTTCAAACATTTGTGTAACTTCTGCAGTTTGCCCATGTATTATGACTTAGGTACGTGAATTTCGCTCATTTACTTGGTAGCAGCCTTGAATTTCCAGGGTCACAATTGAGTACCCACTAGCTGTATCCAGGGGCCGCGGTGCTGTAATGGTTAGACTACTAGCCTCCAACCTAGGCGAACCAAGTTCGATTCCTGGCAGGATTGCTCCCGGATTTTCGCATGTGGGAATCGTGCCGGACGACGCCGCTGGTCGACGGGTTTTCTCGAGGATCTCCCGTTTTCCCCGCCCTTCCAGTTTCTTGCGCTGCTCAATACTCACCTCACGTAACCCTCTTTCGATGTAAAACCATGAAGGGGCTGAAGCTCCACCACTTTTTACTGTGATAAGAATTCGTTCCTATGGTACCCTATCCTCGAGGTGAACGTAAAACCCTAATTTAGATTATAACCTACAACAAGTGGATGATGTCAGCCATTTTTCATACATACTGCAAGCAAATTACACAGATTTCGAGGTTTACGCAACTAGCCGTAACTTTTTTAATGAGTTACCTATTGTAGAGCTTTTAGTGCCATTTAAAAACCTGCATAGTATACTATTAAACTGTATATTTATTATTATAAAATAAATTTCGTCTTTTCAAGATAACGGCCATTTCCTTTTAGCATTCAGATCTACCCTTTTACCCCACATTATACCCCACCCTGCTTCACCAAAGTGGCATTTAGAGATCTGATCTTTTGTGCCTAGTGTATACATGTAGAATAGTGTGCAAGTTATCTGGGTTGACGATTTCCTTCCCAGAAAATAATAGTTTCCAACAAGGGACAAAATAAAAATTTGTTTTTTTTTTTTCTAAGAGAAAAGAAAAGGTACGTGCGGGGCGAAATAAGAATTTTTTTTAAATGAAAGATACTCTTGATGAATAGCTATAGGGCACAAGCTGTCCCATTCTGTTATTTTCCCACGGCTGCCATCAATCACTTGATGTAGGTAAAAATCTAAAATAATGTTTTTCTTTCGCCTTGAGGACGGGGGTAAAAAATTTTTTTTTTATCAAAATTAAAAATTGTGAAAACTCCGCCACTGCCGGTCCCAAGCCCGGGGCCTCATCTTGCAAGTGATGAAGTTGCTGGAGGGGGGTGGGGGACTAACAACACCTCGTAAAAAACCTGGGTCCATCTGGCTCCGGATGGAAGCACCATGTAATGGCCGCTGCCAAGGGTTACAGGCGAAACCCGGTCAACGGCCTCAAAGAAGGAAGAGGAATGTCGGATTCCCAACGAGAGCGGAAGAGCCTAGTGGAGTAAACCACGAATAAAAAGCAAAATTTCGGACTAACAATCCGATCTTATCTTGGAATTTATTTCCCACCCTGTACAATGTACAGTTTCAATTGCAGGATGGAAAGTCCGCTGAAAGGAAGCACTAGCACAGGTGGTAACTCGGAAGATGAATCCACCATTGCATTATGCAATGCTACGGGACTTAGGGTTCTGGGGAGTCCCAACATCTGCAATAAGGATGAGTCGGAGCATCCTTGGTATCCTTCCAAACTCAAGTTCCAGAAGAAATTCTTTGCAAGCACTTTGAATGTAAATTCCTTACTACGAACTGATAAACACAAAGAACTTGAAATTCTCTTAGATAAACTTGAACTACAAATCCTAGCAGTACAAGAAACAAGTTTTTGGACGAAAATGTTATAGACAACAAGACAACAAAAACCATAGAATATTTAAGAGCAATCAAAATTATGAAAGGAATGCCACTACTTGGTACTGCCTTCTATGTTCAAAAAAATTTAGTAGATAATGTAATAGAATTCAAATCTAGTTCAGAAAGAATATCTCTCCTCACAATTAAAGGCAAAAATAAACATAATACCTTTGTTCATTGCAATGCATCAATAAACGAAGACAACAAGAAAAATCCGAGTAAAATAGAAGAATTCTGGGAACTTCTGGAAGAGGAAATATCCAAAATCACATAATTAAACGTTGTGATACTACTGGGTAATTTTTATGCACAAAAAGGGAGAGAAAAATCTTTTCGGAAAACAATAGGTGACTATCCAGCACATAAAAGAACAAACAAAAATGGCATGGCATCTGTAAAATATTTCAATTGAAATTAATGTCGACTTTCTTCAGGAAATTACCAAGAAGAGCTAAAACATGGGATATCTCTTAATCCAATGTTAGGGGTATTCCAGTTGATCATGTGGCTGTTTCTCAAACGAATATTAAAGAAATTATGAATGTAAAAGTAATAAAAAATAGATCATTTGACTCTGATCACTACCTCTCTAAATTTATGATCAAATTTCTCTCATAGAAATAAAAAAAGACAACAAAATTAAATACAATATTGACAGACTCAACATCACACAAGAAACAATAAGATATTTTCAGCAGGAAATTCAAATAACTAAATCAGATAAATAGCAGGAATTATCCAAGGAAATAAACAGTGCAGCAAATAAGTTATTCGGGTCTGCGGAAATGATCAAGAAAGTCTGGTGGAATGAGTGAAGAAGCGCTAGCAGAAAGAACAAAACTATGGGAAAAAAAAATGGAAATGCTCTGTAAAGAATGAACACTTTGATCAATTTAAGCAACAAAGAAAAGAAACAGGAAGAATAATAAAGACTGTTAAACGATCCTTTGAAAAGTCACGACTTCTTGACATACAAGATAACTTTGTTAAAAATAACTCCCGGAATTTCTATCAGTTGTTTATCCAACACCTACTGCTGAAGAGATTGGAAAAGCAATTAAAACCCTAAAAAACAACAAAGCCAGTGGAGAAGACTTCATTACAGCTGAACTTATAAAATGGTCTCAACTAAAAATCATAGATAAACTTCAAATCATCTTGGAAGAAATCTGGAAAACGGAAAAGATCCCGGAAGAATGGAAAGTGGCTCTTATACATCCTTTGCATAAGTAAGGTAACAAGCAAGATGTCAATAACTATATAGGCATATCCTTTTGTCAGTGGTTTATAAGATATTCTCAAAAATATTACTAAACAGGGTAGAAGCAACACTTGACAGTCATATGGGTGAATATCTGAGTGGATTTAGAAAGGGCAGATCTGGCTCAGAACAGGTTTTCAACCTGAAGTCCATAGTCCGTCACAGAACCACGAACTCCAAAAAGGTAGTAGTAGCAACATTTATAGACTTTAAAAAGGCTTTTGATTCCGTTGATTTTTTGATTCCGTTGATAGAGAAACTCTAGATAAAGTAATCCGAGAATTTGGAGTTAAATCGAAATTAGCAAATCTAATCCGTGAAACCCTCACAGACACCATATCAAAAGTAAAACATCAGGGCGAAATATCTCAACCATTCAAAATAAATACAGGTGTAAGGCAAGGCGATGGTTTGTCTCCACTACTCTTCAACTGCATCTTGGAGAAAATAGTAAGAATTTGGAATGAAAAACTAAAAGAACACAAGCTATCACCAATAACACTGGGGAGAAAGAACAAGGGTGTTGAAATAAACTGTCTAGCATTTGCAGACGATTCTGCCATACTTTCTGAAAACTTGGCAAATGCAGCAATACAAGTCAATCTCTTAGAAGAGACAGCCAACAAAATAGGTTTAAGAATTTCTGTAGAAAAAACAAAATTTATGACAAATATAAAAAATGCTCCAGAAATCCTAGCAACAGATATTGGTCAACGAGAGTAAATAAGTTCAAATATTTGGGGGGAAATAATTCAGGAAAATGGTTTGGAAAAATTCGCGGTAGATGAAAGGATACGCAAGATGGAAACAGCATATGGCATAACTAGGAATATCTACAGCAAAAATTGTTTATCAAAAAATCTTATAATACAGCACTACATCACAGTAGTCAAACCAGAATGTCTTTACGCAAGTGAATGTCTAATACTGAATTACAAGTTGCATAAATTATAAGTACTAGAAAGAATAATTATACATAAAATACTTGGTCCACTAAAAACTACAGAATTATGGAAATTAAGAAGTAATGATGAAATATATCGCAACTTAACAGAAACAATGCGGACGAGACGATTGCTATTTTTCGGATATTTATATAGAATGGATGGTACCAGGTTAACCAAACGGATACTCAAATATCTTTGGAACAAGAAATCAACAACAACCTGGATTCAGGAAATTAAGAAAGATTTGGAAAGAAACAATATAAGTGAAGAAGAAGCAACAGAGAGAGACATTTTTAAGAAAAAAGTGTTTTAAAAAAGGAAGGATTCCAAGGCAGGAAGGAAAAGAAAACAGGCTCGAAATGGTCCGAGGAGAGGAAAAAGATACATGTTGAGAAGATGAAGGCGTGCTGGAGAAAGAAGAAGAAACAACAAAGGACGAAGCATTGAAATTGGTTCGTGGTCCACAGACGACCCTACCGGAAAAAGAAGAAAAATAGTGAAGATTATATATATATTTTTTAATTTCTATGATTTCACATGAAATGACCCCAAATCACTCCGCTCCACAGTGGCTGCTGCGATGGTGCAAATTTTATTTGTATTATTCGACTTTGTTTTACGTGATACGGTCACATTATTTCTTAGTTTTTTTTTTTACTGGCTAGAGGATTGCTTAGTGTGTGTGTGTGTGTGTGTGTGTGTGTGTGTGTGTGTCAGAGCTACTGTGGTCCAATCATAAAAGGAACACTACGAATATGCGCGCTTGCACGGGAAGAATTTGCTGAATTCACGATCCTATAGGCTATTCACGGTACAATTTGCACTTTTGAGAGCCCTGAAGATCTACTTGAATGCACGTTGTGTATTTCTCCGCCTTATGTTGAATTAACATTGTCATGGGCCTCACTTTATTAGTGCGTCGGTCAAGAGAAACAGTCAAATTATTAGAAAAGGAAATACTTTTACAATTCTTCTCATTTTTACACTTCTGTACACAAAAAGAAACATAACAAGAAATAAATAATTTTAAGTTATCACAGATGGTTACCTAACTCTCTTTATTCAACGTTAAGATATGGTACTACTTTCCATCCATTATTACCAACTTTACTGGACGAATGTCACTCAGTGCGCCTATCAAAATATATGAATGCAGGGGCAGTGACTTTTTTTTAAGGCTCATTCCAAAAGTGTTCACTTTATCGTGAACAGCCTTTACCCTGTAAGTCACTTAAGTAGCGAATTTTTCCGGTCTCTACCAATTTTATGTACTGGTTTTATTGCACGTGATTGCATCATCCTGCCTTTTAACAGTTTCTTGCTAGCATAAGATTCATGCAGATAGCACAAAAATTGAAGAAAGGCCAATGGGACGACCGGACAAGTGCATGAAGCCTGTGCCATCTTCCAACTACAGCGCGAATTTTCAAAGTCCGTATTCAACCATCATTCGTAAACCAAATCAAAATGCATGGAGTTCGTCGTGAGGGTCTAGTGTCCCGACCACGAGCAAAACTTTGTTTGACGACTGCACTCGAGAACCAGACTATTTACTTTCGACACACACATGAAGGTTGAACACCATCTCTTTCGAGGAAAAGACGCGAGCAAACTATGCAGAGCTCATTCTAAAAGTCATCCTACAATATATCTATTTTCTGCCTTCTTCTCTCACATCCATCCGCATAGAAGTGGGAGTGGCCATTTTACAAAACACGAAAAGACAACATACGGATCGCAAGATACTGCAACTGAAAACAAAATATGTTTAAAGAAACTGCCATGCCATAGCACGAAGATACACAGAAACTGGTAAATGCAGAGTTGCAGTTCAATAGTTACCTCTTTTATACATCCGAAAAGATCCCACGTATAATTCATTCACGGTTAATACAGCATTTTGTGAAGCCCTGCTAAAGTTCTACTTCCAGGATATTCCTCCGCCTCGTACAAGCTACTCTTAACTAAGCTTGGAGAATTACACCAAAGGACAACACACCGAATTCATGCGTACTATGCGTAACAGTATTTTGTGTAAGAACTATTTCTCACTAGGCATTACCAACATACCTATTTTCCCCCTTTTTTTATAATTATTTATAAATGAAGCATTATAATTTAGAGATAAAATATGAATAACATGTCAATTTAACAGAAAAAAAATGAAATTTTCATGAACACAAATATAAAACGCTTGTGATACAGGGCGTATTTAGGAAATAACTAAACACGTCATACATGGGGATATTTTTCAAATGTTTGATTCAAAAAGGCCGAAGAAACCGTGAATGGACTATATTATTATCTATGTCCGTCAATGTATGTACGAATATTTCAATTGACAATAATTGTTAACGTATTTAAAAACTATATCTAAACGACGCGTCCATATGTCCTGGACAATAGAAGAGATGCAGTGAAACACAGTATTGCACTCCTTATAAACCCTCACGTAATCAGCCCTACAATAAAAAGATGACTGCAAAATGTCAAGTAAGCTATGTATTGCAAATATGGATTTTATTTTTTTAGACAAAATTAATTTTCATTTAAATAATGAAATTCTAGTTTGATCTATGGGGAAAAGAACTATTAAACAAACAAAACAATTTCCCCGAGTCATGTGACCGATTTACAATGTCTATTTCAAATATAATCTTGCAGTAGTATAATTTATAGAGAATAAATCGCAATTGGCGGCGGTGAATTTTCGTTAGATAGCACACAGTTACCTACGTAGACATTTGAGTTGTTTGAGATTTGGGCGGCCGAGATCTTCGAAGATAATGTGGGTGAAATTAGGTGAGAATGGAGCAACGCTGAAATGCAAGGGTAGGGGTAACGGGAGATCCTCGAGAAAACCCGCCGAGCAACGGTATCGTCCGGTACGAATATCACGGGAGTGACCCGGCCAGGGGTTGAACCCAGTTCGCTTTCGTGGGAAGCGAGCAGGCTAACCGCTCAACCACCACGGCTATTCGCGGTAAGGTGAGCACTTTTTGAAGCTTTCTTATTCGGAATAATAAATATATATATATAATATTTTATTGAAGCCTTAGAGGTTAATCCGGTAAAATATATACACGGTGTGTATTACTTACATGGCAACAACTATTTATTTCAAAATAGTGGTGGAAGGATAAAACGTTGGATAGGGAAAAATTAACTAGGACCTCAAAAGTGCTCACTTTTCCGTGAACAGTCTATATGTGGCGAGAGATATTCATGTCGACACCAACGCGTTAAGCAAAATTACCGCAGTGAAAGGGGGCGAAACAGTGAATGGGAAGGGGGGGTGTTCTCCGGGTGCTGCCGCTGGCCCGATGACCCCGGGCTAAGAGGAGGGGGAGGGGCACTCGGGACCGCAGTGCATTACGGGGGCGCCATAATGCCGGTGCCGCCATTGTCCGCGCGGCTAATCCACAGCCGATAAGATTAATGGCAGCGGTTATTACCCGCGCGAGCACAATGTTCCCTCACTCCTAGGCATGGGGTGGTTGGGGAGGGGCGCGTCATGCGACGCGCGCACAATAATAATAATTAATTAGTAACGAGTACAATGTGGCGGGGTTGCTGGCGCGGAGGACCGGACATTTGTTACAGCGCGCTCTCTGAGGATGTGCATTCCTGGCGTCGGCGTCGCCGTCGAAACTGCCCCGCGGTCCTAACGACCCGCGAAATCACAGCCGGCTCGCTGCAAAGTCCACACACAGTAGTCCATCCATTCGCTGGCACGTCCAACCTTTTTGAATCAAACGTCTGAAAAATCACCCCGCGTACGAAGTGTTCAGTGATTCCCTAAATCGCCCGGGCCATGCAGTTGCGGATTCAGGCCGGTACGGCAGGCGACGACGCACAGAGCGTCGAAATGTGTGCAACTATCATTTTAATGAACATAACACATGTAGCTGTGCCGGAGGACAAATGTGTAGCAAATCTAATGGTGGTAAAGAGCTTCCGTTCATGGTTTGACACATCTGTAAATATTGATTTTGTAACTAGAGTTTATGTCACTACATAATTTACAAAAAAAATTGCTGGATAGTAGGTTTCTGTTTATTCGTTACACGAAATGAATGGAACTTTGGAAAAGTTTTCTTTGTTTTAATACGAGGAAGAAATCCTAGGTTACCAAAAATAAATAATATGAAAACCAATATTCGAAAGTTGAAAACTAATACTAGAAAAAATATATAATCAGTAAATTTCACATATTTTCCATTTCACTCATTTCGCCAGTTATATCCAGGAGTAAAATATGATCTTAAAATTTAATGAATTAACATTTTATAAAATAGCCTGAATAGTGTCCTTTACTTGGTAATATTTGACATCACCTTCACCCACCTTTTACACTTTTAAGAAGAATGGATTAAAAAGGGGGGGGGGGGGGGTCTTCCATAGCCAGACTTGCACAGGGCGCCACTTCACCTAAAACCCGCCCTGATGCCATGAACCGCAAGCTTTTTATCTTTGTTGCAATGAAAGTATCTTACTTTCGTTAAATTAAAGGTTTACCTGTAATATATTTATAGCTTCTAATATTTAACTTATAACAAATATGAATAAATACTGTGAGAAAACACGTGTGTTGGTAGCGCCTAGTAAGAAATAGTTCTCACGCAAAATATCATTACAACTGAGTGCGCACGAATTCGGTGCGTTGTCCTTTGGTGTAATTTCTAGACTTAGTTAAACTTAGTTTGCACGAGGCGGAGGAATATCCGGGAAGTAGAACTTTATCAGTGCTTCGTAACAGTGTGAAGTAACTATGAATGCATTATAGCACTCCATTCTCTTTTACATCCAACTTTTCTGAACCCCTGCTACTTCCAGGATATTCCTCCGCCTCATGCAAACAAAGCTTAACCAAGTTAAGGTCACTTCTACTTGGGTTGGGACGATCAGTGTCAAAAGTTTACCAACAAAAATTTTTTGCCAGTAGGTAAACGCAAAGATGAATAAAATAAAAAGCCTAGCGCCATGGCTGTGGTCGGGATTAAAACAGTTGTTGTAGCCAGAGTTTGCAAACGACTGAGAAGTCTAGGCTGTAACCAAATTAATTCGCGAAATTAACGGACATGTACGTATGCATGCATATATGTATGTACGTATGTATGCATAGTATTCCCCAATTGACTGGGCCAGTAAATATTAATTGTCTACTGATACTGAAAGTCTGTGATTAGTGATCAAACATCCCAATCCATCAACAAAATCATTCATGTAGTACGTCGCTAAAACGTATTAATAAATACGCTGCTGTGCTGGTACAAAATATCTCCACAATACACCACCACCACCTCTAATCATCACGCCATCAGCTGTTTCACAAACATCCGGTGCAGCAACTGCACGCTTGACAATGGAAGACAATGGGTGATCCACAGAGATAAGAGAGAATGTATGCCATTAAAGAATGCGACTGCTAGCCGACAAGTAAGGTGATAAAAGCACTATACTGTGTCAAATGCATAGAGCATTCTAACCAATACTACTTGTGGTCATAAAATATTACGAAGTGGACGGATTACCGACTTCGTCTACAGTACAAACATCGATCCGGTCCCGTCATTTGTACGAATTCTGCATTGGTTTGGTTTCAGTTCTCTGCCTACAGGGTTGCCGCCTTTTTTACACCGGGAAATAAAATTCCCCTAATTTCAAGACAAAAAGAATATTTTTTCCCTGACCTTTCTCTAACATTTTTTTCCTTGTAAGGATTGACGCATTTGTATTATAACACACTTTTACACCAAAATACTTCTCTGAGCTTACACAATCTGGTCCACAATCATTAAAGCAATTTTGTATGATTCTGACAGAACTGTGAAATATATACTGAATATCACAGAATTCCCTGACATGTTAACTTTGAAATTCCCTGATTTCCCTAACATTTTCCCGTTTTACAGGTTTTCCAGACCTATGGAAACCCTGCCCTAGAATACTCACCAGCAACAATTTGGTATCAGATTAGTGAGCGGATGAGTAAAGAAACTTGGAAGGCTCGTAAATGCGAGGTCTCGAGAGCCGATGAGGGTGAAGTGAAGTGAGAGTAGGGGGGAAACGGGAGATCCCCATGCGGAAGTCCGGGAGTGGCTCCGCCGTGTATCGAACCCGGTTCGCGCCTTGGCGGCAGGCGAGAGCTCCAAGCCGTCAGGGCGACCGCGGCTAGTGATGAGTAGCTCTCGAGAGCGGGTCGTTCAAAACGAACGACTCGCTCTGCAGAGCGACTCGCGAGTCGCCCTTCTTTAGAGTCGAATCATTCACGAATGATGAGAGCTACGGCTCGGGGGTTCGCTACGCTCAGTCAGTCCAAAAGACGACAGCTCGTCGGCTCGGGAGGTATAAGAAAACTGCTACTTTAGCATTTAACAATCACGTTCAAAGGGATGTATCTCCTCTGTCTACGAGCACGCAAATGGTAAAACCTGAGATAGGAATACCGCGGATAAGGACATATATTCCTAAGCGTGGACAAAAGCACTCAAGTATAATAAGTGTAATGTTTTCTAAATATTTTCATTAATAATTTTTCTAATATTTCGACATCAAAATAGTTTGTGAAGATTACGTAAATATTGTTCACTGCGCACTCTCTCGAGTTTTCTACAAATTTCTATTCACCAAGACTCTTTCCACTCTAGTAATAATGTTAAAATTAATATACATCATAGTTATGTTATAGTTAACATTTTCAATGAATTCAAAAACAACAAAACGGCTTACAATATACCTTTAACTGTGTATAAAATGCCCTGTATTATGCGATCGCATGTCTTTACATCAGCGCAGAGATGCGAGCAACTATTCTCATATATACACTCGACTCTTCGAAAGCCGACTGACTCGCGAACGAGATGGCCTTTTTGAACGACTCTTATGAACGACTCTTCAGCAAGGGCGAGAGCGAGTGAGCTAGCTCATTGGAAAGAACTGGTTCGACACATCGCTAGTCTCCGCATTTCCGCCATTGGTAAGAGAAGGCAACTAGTTGCTCGAGGAACGGGGCTTTTCCGCCTTCCTTATCATGGCCAAGGTCGCTGCCGATAAGGCCCGTATCGCGAGCCACAAAAGCCGTCGCGGGTCATGGGCAGCTGTAGTGGAGTGAGTGATAACACAAGACACACAACAAAAACGTCCCCCACCTCCCTCAAACGACTGGAACCAAAGACGAGGTATCCGATCTCACTGGCTGCGCACTATAGTCCATTTCATATAAGTGGTCTCAAATTTGACAGTTCTAGGAAAGTAGTGACAATGGCGTCTGGGTGACTATGTATCCTTCCGCCACAGCTGAACTATCATTGAAGTGACTGTTTGCAAACAAACATCACGTGACTGCCAGTATTTGTAAACAAACAATATATGACTGCCTGTTTTTGTAAACAAACTACATGAGCCTCGTCCTAAATTACTTTTAGAAGTTGTTAAGGGCTGTTCAAACAGTTGCAGGTTGGCAACAATTCCATTTTTTTTAGTTTATAAATATTTTATGTAAATGACAGCCCATGTAATAAGTCTATAATTGATCATTTTTTTACCCTGCAAGAAATTTGTAACCACAATGCACGAAAATGAAATTGTATTTTGACTGTCAAATGGATAATATATTTTACTGTTATTTAATATACTCGAAATATATTAATGACAACTAATCTTGCCACACTTACCTGAGGAAAGTTGTTGTAAACACAAAAATTTGGCATGGTTTCCACAAACACCAAATACAAATATCCCCTCCCCCCCAGGAATGTACAAATACCGAAATACCGCCCCACCTCCCACACCTTTTTTTTTTTTTCAAAGACAGTATACATTCTTACATACAAACTATACCTACTACTGCATTCAGAGTACATAATTCAGTTTCGTGGTATGATATGACAACAAAATCTGTACAGCCTGATACTTTTATGGTGGTTATAATTATCGGGATGTTAAAGTATGTAGGTCGACAAAATAATATTCAAGCAAATGTTACTTAATTTCAGTAATTTTAATAATGCTCATTTAGTAACTCAAATGTTAAGTTTGCAGGTTTACATACAACATACTTTAATAACTTTTCTCAACTAATACCTACGTGTTCAGACTGTCATGCTGCGAATAAAAACTTATTTCTGACTAACTCAGTGTTGATATTTACTCTGAAGTTCAGTTGCACAACCTCCCTCCTCAAAATTGTGAATACAGTCCTAGGCTTGTTCTCGGGTACCTAACGGAAAACTGTATTTCAGTTCAGAGATGTTACAAAGCGCTCTAGAGAAGCAGATGTGACCTACAGCAACAATATATCAAACGAACATGTTACTTACACTCCAAGAAGATGCTCCACCTACCCAAGATTGAAGACATCATACAGTTAATTTATCTTAGCGAAATATTTTGGAATGTCGCAGTTCCTGCTGATGGATGAGACACTTCTTTACGAAGTTGGAGCACCTTCTTTGGGTGCCTAAATTGAAAGAATTTCGTTTGATAAGCATGATGTAATTTACTTGATATAAAAAAGTTGTCTTTCCAATGTAAATCCTGTTTATGTGAATTATTCTTCCGTTATTCTTAACAATAAAATGTTAAAAACATATGAGCGCTTTTAATTTGCAAAACAAAAACGCTCAAAACGTTTATGAAAGAGTCCAACATTGACACCTACATGCCATTACGTTACTTTCAAATACAGCCTTTAAATACAGGAAAAACTTTTAATTTATTTGCTAACAAGTATCCCTGCGTAACAAGCTTAACCAATTTTATATACGTTCTAAAAAAAAATACAAGTGATACAACTTACAAGCTTGTATGGCCAGTAAGCTTTACATTTTGAAACCCTCAATTAGGATATCATTTTTATTTTATTTCGAGGGAAAAATTAAAAAGTGAGAAGAACCCGGGGGGGGGGGGCTTTAGTTTATCGTCTTTAATGAGACAGGATTATTTTGATGTTCTTACGATGCCAGAATCGCATAGCCCCATCGCGCACGACACGATGGCCAACAGCTAATGAAATACTACATAGATTGTTGTAAGCCCGACCGATTCTGTCGTCCGACCAGCAATTTTCGATTATTAGAAATTATGCATCTATTCTTCGTCGTGTCATGCGACACGACACAAGAATGTACAACATTGCAAAATTAAATTGTATTGCAAGCTTTCCCTAAAATACGCAGCTTATAAGAAAATTAAATTGAAAACTACTGTACCTAAATCTTAAAAATAATAATTTTACTTTTGTATGCATTAGCGATATCAATTTGATACCATTATGTATCACAAATTTCCCTCCTGTTCACCACCTTTGATACTAACGTAGCCTATCAGCGCCTTCTAAATAGTTCGGTTAAATGCCGAGTGTGTGGTGTTGGTCGTGCTGTAAATTCAAGTTGTCACAATGAAATGTGTCATGGTTGCGTTTTTGGTCGTATCGTGGTGTGTTGGTCGGGGCTATGTGATTCCGGCATGAGTGTGTAGCATTTTGAGTTGCTTATTGTTTTGATGGAGCAGTGGAAAAATTTTGCTCGTATGGAAATAACATTTAAATTATTTAACTTATAAAGAAAATTATAACTTTAGTTAAAATACAGAACGCGATACATACGTCGCTGTTCGTATTCGTACAGATGCAGCAATATATATATATATATATATATACACACACACACACACACACACACACACACACACACACACACACCTCTCTCTCTCTCTCTCTCTCTCTCTCTCTCTCTCTCTCTCTCTCTCTCTCTTAGACCTAAGATAACCTTACATTCGAATTTACGATGTAGGCAAACAATTATTGTTCACTCACTACGAAAGTGTGGAAAGTGCGGCATTTTTCAGGCCACGTGCATTTCGATCATTATATTAAAAGTTTACAAATCCATTTACAAAACACGCAAACTTGCTGTTATTGTAACCTCTTGAACACGTGTTTTCTATGGCAATCCGGGCGAGTTTAAATCACTAAAATCACGTTTGTTCGTCACTAGCATTAAATAATTTATTTGCAAAGTCATTCAGTAAAATCAACACTGCGCACGTTTCCTAATACAAACAAACTTAAACTTATATACGGAAATTATATTTGTGTCACTTCATTGTGGAAGGCGGTTAGGAAAATGGCGGAACGAGCAGTTTAACGACGTGCCAATTAATATTACATTTCACTCAACAAAACGCACTACAACGGTACCTACATAACTATGTTTGTAGAAAGCAAATAAAAAATAATTAACTACCGATTAAATATTCCGATAACACCAATAAGATATTAGTATAATAAACACAATGAGAAAATGGTGCTCGCACAACTTCCTTCACCGGGCTCGGGCTAGAAACATGAACATGGCTAGCCATTGGCTGGAAACGTTTACTGTTCGTACGTGTCGGCATACTCTGTCATAAATGCTGAACCTGTTTTTTAAAGTCCCGTTACTAATAGCCAAGAAAATTTAATATTGCTTTAGAAACATAATTTAAACCATAAATGTTGTAAGTATAATTAAAATTTTAAATTACAACTTTTAGTTCCGAGTACTATTTTCTTTCAAAGACATCATCAAAATAGCCAACCTAACAATACGGATCCCGCAGCAGTTCATCAGCTGATACAATACTGTAGAAGCGAAAGCATTTACTGTTTACATAGTGTGTAGGTTGGCCACATTGTCTGTCAAATTTGAGACCACTTATATGAAATGGACTATACCAATTTCTGTGTCCCAACATTGAATTATTTTTCTGCCACTACGTCTAGCAAAAACTGCGTGAATTGGATTTGAGGTTGGAACACTGTTTGGAAAACAAATGCTTTCTGACGGTTTTTATACTTCCTCTAACCAATTTGCAATGTAGTTTGCTTAAATTTTAATTGGTAAAGTATATTACTCATTTAATAGTGCTTGATAATGAAAAATTAAGATAAAAACAAACACGTTCATCATTTCTGACCATATTACTCTGACAGATGTGTTCTTTTGGGGTAGGTCAATGTTGGGTAGATGCACACAAGACGAATAAGCGGTCTAGGTCATGTTTAGTCTATGGTCCCAACAGTGAACACAACTCGTAGACTTTCCTTTACCACAGTGTACTACAGATGCAGAATCTCAATCTGGCACGGGGCCGCGCTGGTGTAGTGGTTAGACTACTCACCTCCCACCTAGACGAACCGAGTTCGATTCCCGGCGATGCCAGTCCCGGATTTTCGCATGTGGGACTCGTGCGGAACGATGCCGATGGTCGACTGGTCTTCTCGGGGTTCTCCCGTTTCCCCCCGCACTTTCATTCCGGCGCTGCTCCATACCTCACCTCGCTTCACCGTCGTCGTCTCTCAAGACCACGATGTTAAAGAGCCGGCCAAATCTCTTCACTCACTGAATCTGACACGGACCCCTTGTCTACCTATTCTATTACCGTATTCCAAAATGCGCGGATAACACTACAATAACTCATTAATATATTAAGGCTCCCGCCTACCTTTTGCTTTTTTATTCCGCGTTTGAGGCCGATACTCGCAGTAGCACACTTCCCTTCCACTGGTTCACTGGGTCGTCCGCTGCTCGTCTTCTATCGCTCGGAACTCAGCCGCTCAGTCATTCATTAATGCCAACGCAACTCCCGGCCCGGAGGCCTGCAGCAATATTTATGCTCTTAGGGCGACCATCTGGAAGGTTCAACACACCCCGAGTCGCGCTGAGAGAACGAAATCAGTAATCCAGAGCATTCTTCAGATAAGCGTACAAATCGATACTCCCAGGGTAAGCAGCGTGCGTGAAAAAAGAGTAGCGTCAGCTCGCTTTCTGTAACTAATAAAAATGCGGCCGCGGTCAGCAGCGCAGACCAGCGACACGTAACAATATTAACAGTTATTTCGAAATCTAATTTCTTTTTCCTGCACGATTCGTTTCACACGTGTAACAGTAATCGCAGATTCCCTTACTATTTAATAATTTCAGTCTCGCATGAGAAAATATGGACGTAACTGAAACAGTGTAAACTCCAAAAATGCTGTTTGAGTAGTCCTTTATGCCATGTTAAACTTTAATTTTCAATGTCCTGTCATAAGTTTGATTTTAAAGAGATTATATATATATATATATATATATATATATATATATATATATATATATATATATATATATACACAGATGGAAGGGATACTACTATTAAATGTCGAAATTTGAGAATTTCTTACTGCGCAGCTGACACGCACACTCGATCATACGCCCTCGAAGCTGCAAACAGGATGTCGGGCACATGTAACCAATGTGCTTTAACTAGTGTTTCCAAACAGGTTCATGGGGAAGGAACGGTAAGCCAAAAATAGATTATCAGCGTCTCGTTAATTTTAGAAATTCATTCGGCAGCGGACTGAACTTCATAGTCCTCTAAAGGCCGTTCACGGTAAAGTGAGCAATTTTGAACTCAACCTTTGAAAAATATCACTACCCCTACCATGCTCCTCAGTAAAGTTGGTAACAACGAAGGGTAAATAGTCCCTTGCTTTAACGTTGAACTAAAAGTGTTAGGTAAATATTTCTGAACACTTCAAATTATTTATTTTACCTTTTTTTTAATGCATGCAAGTGTAATGATAAGAAAATTTGTTAAATATTTACTTTTAAAATATTTTTACAGTTTCACTTGACCGGCGTATGAATAAAGTTGTCAGGACCATGACAAAGTTAATTTTACATATGGTGGAAGGGTAGAAGATGTGCGCATACACAGATCTGAAGCAGGGTTTTCAAAAGTGCTCAGTTTATACTATGAACAGCCTATATACTCGAGGCATTTTAGCTTGTTCACCGTCCGAGATCGATATTTTTTAACCTACCTTAAAACTAAAGAGTCTGTGATCCTGTGTAGGGACGAAACCTAGGTGTGTCTCAGAGCAGAGCCCCTGCGCCTAGGTCAGCAGGAAATATCCCAACTAAAGGACACAAACATCGCGGATTTCCTGGGATTGGGCAAACATGTCTGCAGTTGCGACCATGGTTACCTGCTATGCTAATTTGTATAGGCTGTTCACGGTAAAATGAGCAATTTTGAAAGCCTTGCTTGAGATCTACTTGTATGCACGTTGTGTATTCTTCCATCTTATGTAAAATTAAAATTGCCATGGACCTCATCACTTTAATCATACGTCGGTCAACTGAAACTGTGAAATTAGAAAAGTAAACACTTTACAAATCTGCTAATTTATACACACTGGGGCGTTAAAAAACAGGAAACGAAATAAATAATTAAATTATCACAAACGGTTACCTAACGCTTTTAATTCGACTTTAAGAAATGGAACTACTTTCCATCTATCGTTACCAACTTTACAGGGCGTATGTGACTCAATGCGCCCGTTGAAGTATATGCAGGCATAGACAGTGACTTTTTTCTAAAGTTGATTTCAAAAGTGATCACTTTGTCGTGGACAACCTTTAACCTGAACTACGAAAGGAGGCAAAAGAAACTGCGTAGACGTCAGAAAAAAACTGGACAGAGAAGAATTGCAATTTCACATGCGACTTATAAAGAAGAAATCAAACTGGCCTTACAGAGGATGGGTGAAGATTTTCGTTATTAAAATTGCGTTCGAAGCACTAGATGAAACGTCTGCTGCCACAAAGTGAGGCATTTGCACTCGACTGCTTGTATCTCAAAAGTCACGCGACTGTTTCCTCTTTATTACTTGTTTGCAGTCGCACGAAGCGTGTCAAGGCAGTCCTGTCTCAATAGTGTAATTAAAAAATGTGTGCTAGACGTCTGCCCCGCGACGGAATAAATTTGCGGGAAATAATTTAAGCATGAAGTAAACACGGCTCCAGAACGCACGGGCGGAGCAAACGGGAGATCCCCGAGAAAACCCGCCGACCAGAGGCATCGTCCGGCAAGATTCCCCCACGTGCGAAAATCCGAGGGCGACCCCGCCGGTAATCGAATCCGGTTCGCCTCGGTGTGAGGCGAGCTGTAGGGTCGGATCACTACACCAACGCAGCCCCATGAAATAATGAAATAACGGTGAACTTGAACAGTGAAAGCAGACACGATATAATCTATTCACGGTTACTTCAGCCTTTTATGAAGCCCTGCTAATGTTCTACTTGCAGGATATTCCTCCGCCTCGTGCAAACTAAGCTTAACAAGTCTGGAGAATTACACAAGGGGGGGGGGGGGGTAACAACACGCCACATTCGTGCGCACTCAGTTGTATAGTCTATTTACGGTAAAGTGAGCACTTGTTAAAGCCTTGCTAATTTTTACTTTTAGCAAATTTCTATCTTTCCGCCACTCTTTAAAGTAAACATTGCCATGCGACAATAAACACAACGTATACATTCCGTCACTCCCAAAAGTTAACGTCTGAAGCCGCCATAAAATATATTTACTAGTGGGTAGTGCCTATTGGAAGGGCCTTAAAACGTGCTCACTTCACCGTGAACAGCCTATAATGATATTTTGTATAAGAACTGTTTCTCACTAGACGTTACCAACATACCTACCCTGTATTTATTCAGATTATTTAGCAATGAAGCATTATAATTTATAGACAAGATATTAATAACATTTCAATTTAAAAGGGGAAAAAGGAACTTTTATGAACACGCTTGTGACATAGGGCTTGTTTAGGAAATCACTAAACACGTCATTAATGGGGAGATTTTTCAAAGGTTTGATTCAAAAAAAGGCCGAAGAAACCATGAATGGACTATAGTGGTGCATTCTCGCCGACAATAATGGTTGGTTTTGAAAGTATGAAGGGGTATGATCTAAAAGTGGCCACCACAGACATTATTACTTGTTGTCTATTCGCGGTTTCTACCCACTTTTTGAATCAAACCTTTTAAAAATAACAACACGTATGACGTGTTTGGTTATTTCCTAAATATGCAATGTACCACAAGCATTTTACATCGTTGTTAATGTGGAAGTATCTCATTAATCGTTCAATTGGCGTTTTACCTGTATTTTAATTCTAAATTTATATGAATAAAAACAGCGATAAAACATACGTGTTGGTAAGCGCCTAGTAAGGAATAGTGCTTATGGGAAATATTACTACAACTGAGTGCGTACGAATTTGGTGCGTTGCCCTTCCGTGCAATTTTCTAGACTTAGTTAAGCTTGGATTGCACGAGGAGGAGGAATGTCCTGGAGGTAGAACTTTGAGCAGGGCTTCACCGAAGTCTGAAGTAACCATGAATGGATAATATCTGTTATTCTTCACATATGTGGAAGGCTCTAACCTACTCTGATAAGCCGCCGCCCCTCGCGCTCTATCTAATGGATTCCAGGAATCGTCAGTGACGTCAGCCCTTCCCCGTGACGTTCTCCAGCTCTTAGGTATATATTTGGCTCGCAGTGTACCTGACGTCACGCTCGTGTATAGGCTGTTCAAGGTAAAGTGAGCACTTTTGAGGTCCTAGTTACTTTTTTATCCTGTAAGCAACTTTTTAAGTAAATATTGCCATGTAAGTAATAAACGCAGTGTGTACATTCCATCGCACTCGGAAGTTTACGTCTAATGCCGGAATCACATTGCTCCGACCAACACAGCACGACACGACCAAAAACGCAACCACGACACATTTCAATGTGACTACTTGAATTTACAGCACGACCCACACCACGCTCTCGGCATTTAACCTAACTATTTAGAAGGCGCTGATAGGCTACGTTAGTTTCGAAGGTTGAACAAGAGGGTAATTTGTATTATATAATTGTGACAAATTGGTATCGCTAATGCATACAAAGATAAAATTATTATTTTTAAGAGTTAAATTCAGTAATTTCCAATGTGATCTTTTCAGCTGCGTATTTACCATTGTAGGTAAAGCTTGCAATACGATTTCGATTGGCAATGTTGTACATTCTGTGCGTCGTGCCGCACGACACGGCAAAAAATAGAAATCATTTCTAATCCAAAATTGCTGGTCGGGCGACAGAATCAGTCGGGCTTACGACGATCTATCTTGTATTTCACTGGCTGTTGGCCGTCGTGTCGTGCGCGTCGGGGTTATGTGATTCCGGCATAAGACTAAAATAAAATGTATTTATTGACTAATATTCCAAAGGAGAGGGCTTTCAAAAGCGCTCATTTTACCGTGAAAGAGACCGGGCAAGCGATGGTACACACACAAGTAACGTGGAGAGGCGCCGCCCCATACTCACCTCATTTCGCCTTCATCGGCTCTCATGACCTAGATTTGTACTACAGTGTTAAGTTCAAGGTATATCCGCCAGAAGCGCTGTAAGTACTCAGTACTTCGAAGTGATGCAGTAGTAGTACCGAGTAAATTGGTATGCGTGGAGGACGAAAAAAATTAGCGACCGCTCAATAACATTGCTGTTGCCACTATACACCAAAGATGAGGTAGACCGCTTATTCGTCTTCTGCGCATGTAACATTGACCTACCCCAATTCTACACAACTGTCAAAGTCGCATGGTCAACAGTGTTGAACGTGCTTGTTGACGTCTTAATGTTTGAATGTAACCAAAGAGCATTACAAATTGATTAGAGGAAGTAGAAAACATATCAAAAGCACTTGGTTACTAAATAGTGTTCTAACCTCTAACCCAATCCAGGTCACTTTTGCTAGACGTGTAGGCAGAAAAACAGTTCAATGTTGGGACACGAAGATTGGTTGTGCGCAGCCAGCGAGATCGGTCAGGAGTGGAAACCCAGACACGAAAGTGAAGCCGAAAATGAAAGACAAGGACAGGACTAGTAGTGGCAAAAAGGTGCATGTTTTATACATTGCTTAATATGTAACTTTCACCACTCATGAAATGGCGGCTGACGTAAACAATCGGTCTGCGCATGCGCAGTTGATAGAAGCCAGACAAGGCATCGGCTTCACTTGATAAACGTGGAGAAGATAGGCTGTTGCCACTTCATAATATATTACCTAATCTTTAGTCTAGGGTTGCCACTCTGATATACACACACACCTTATTTACTATATGGTATTGACTGGCAACAGCCAGAGGATGCTGCGAAGATGCGAGGTGCGCGCGTGTGTATGTGTGTGCTCCCCCTCGGGCGCGATATGGTAATGCACGACGGCCGAAAGAGAAGAGCGGGCGGAGAGTAATGGAAGAGGGAGGAACAGAGGAAGACAGAATAATCTGCAGGGGGGGAGAAGGAAGTGAGGAGGAGGAGGAGGAGCGAAGGCGCCACGGGGATTAGCACAAATTTCATTCGCCATTTACACACAAATGACTTGAGGGCGCACGGGCTACTTGTTGCTCGCGCCTCCCGCGGCAGGAGTCTGGCTTCAGTCTCAGCATTTTCCCTTCGCCCCGCTCTGATATTCCAGCGCCCGCATCTCCGTAATCCACCGCTGCCTGTCTCTTCGTACGAGCGTGAAATAATCGGCCGTGTCCTGCATCGAGGGACCGTCTCTGACAGGACCCTCCTGAAGGCGAGTCCATCGCGTAACCACTAAACACGGTCGCTGTCGCAGTACAGATATTTTAAGGGGAAACGGTCCCCTCCATCTTGGATTATGGGAATTTCCGCCGTAAATTGCATCACAGATATTGTACTTTATTTTGGGCGTCGACAAAGCGTAGGACAATGCATTGCACATTTTGTAAAACATGTATTGGTAGATTACTGTTGCCAGGACCACTCCTGTAACCGAAAGCAAGAACAAATTATTAATTTATTGCCTGCAATCACTAGTCAAAAAATAATAAATTCTATAGAGATGTAATGGTTTGAGTAAGCTTAAGGAGGTATTATTTATGTCATGTCGTAGTAAAAAACCATTCAATATTCTTAAATGGAACTTATAACCAAATTAGTGAAAATCCAAGATAGCGGGGACTTGAACCACCTTAAGGGGACTATGTAGCTGAGCGTCCAAGGTCAAGAAGCGAAGGAGCGATACGGGCGACAGTTACACGCAGGGCCTAGCGCCTCATCGCTCCTACGCGCAAAGCTTGCAGTGTTTCCGTTGTAACGCTATACTGTGCACATTAGGTCTGTAACATAGGGGTTTTATTACACGCGATGAAAGACCGCAGATTAAACTACGCCCGTATCTTTGTCCTTTTCTCTTGCCACGTAAGGAAACCGCATAGGCAAACTTTAAAAATTCGATATTTGTCCATTTTCACGAATTTTTTCTCCAATAATACACTTAATATGACAAAAGTAAAACAATAGAGCCTTATATAATTGATTTCCATCTTTTATGACAAAAAGTCGTATTTCCCGAATATTTACTTACCGAGATACACGTTTATGCGCAAACAATGATTTCAAAGAAAACGTTTCAGTACATAGGACCATTAATGCATATTCCATCTACGGTTACTTCCAAATTTTCTGAAGCCCTGCTCAAGTTCTACTTCCAGGAAATACCTCCGCCTCGTGCAAATAAAGCTTAGAAAATTACACCAGAGGGTCAACACCATGCATTCGTGAGCACGCCATGTAATATTTTTTATATGAACTATTTCTTACTAGTCATCGCAACACATTTATCTTCTGGCTGTCTTCCTTCATATTATTTATAAATAAAATATAAGTTATACCTTATTTTTCTTTAAATTGAAGTTTTACCTGCGGTATATATGTTTTATTTATATACTGTAATATCTGTTTTATAATAAACACGAATAAAAACAGTGAGAAAAAATCTGTATTGGTAGCGCCTAGTAATAAATAGTTCTCATGCAAAATAATATTACAACTGAGTGCGCAGGGGAACGGTGCGTTGTCCTCTGGTGTAATTTTACAGACTTGGTTAAGTTTAGTTTGCACGAGGCGGAGGAATATCCTGGAAGTAGAACTTAAGTAGGGCTTCAGAAAAGTGTAAAGAAATCACGAATATACTTTATACAATGGAAATGGAAATTTTACATACGACAGACAGATGTTAAATTAGGAAAGTTGACCTTTAGCAGGGCTTTTAGAAGCGCTCAACTACCGCAACAGCGTACACCAGTATTAAAAAAAAAAAAAATGTTGCGATTCAGTAAGTGGTTGTGCAAGGTTGTCATATGCTTTCGACCCATGTTTTCTAAACGTGTTTAAGTATGAGTCGCCTTCGTGACTAAGCAGGTTGACAACGCAACTACGACAGAAAGTGACTTGAGAATAATAACCGACAAGGAACGAGTTGCAAACGGACGCGGCATCAGAGAACGAAAAGAAAACTATAGCTGATACGAAGTAGAGTGAGCGAAGAGATTCGGGCGGCTCGTAACAGCGAGGTCTTGGGACCCGACGAGGGTGGTTGAAGTGAATATGGAGCAGTGCGGGAATGAAGGGACGGAGGGAAACGGGAGTTCCCCGAGAAAACACGATTCCCACTCGTGAAAATCCGGTGATCCGGCCGGGGATTGGGCCCGGTTCGCCTTGGTGGGAGGTGAGCGTGCTAATCGCTCAGCCACCGTGGCCCTGGTACGAAATAGAGAAGCAATATTTAAATTAACGGGGAAAACATGCTGAAAGCAGGGTCTATATGCTACAAGAATGATCCTTTGGGGGAAAAAACCTATAACCATAAATTAGAAACATCAAGTATTTGCTATACGAAGCACAATTCCTATGATTCGTGCAGATTAATAGTACAAAAAAAAAAACTAATTACAGAGAAACTAAGTTCTCGGTATTTTGAAGGGAATAGAAGACAGAAGGAAAACTGTGCACGAGTTTTATGCGTGATTCGAAAAACTGACTCTTTGATATCGCAAATACAACAGTCGCAAACAGACAACGTTGAGTGTAGAGAGGGCATACGTTTGTCGCGTGCTTTCATTGACTGGAATGAGGAATTATCACATGGATTGTGAATCTTGGGTGCAGAACATTTCATTCGTGTAAGCGATCGGCGTCCTAGTTGTCATATGGATATCACTGTGAGCGTCTATCCTAATTTTTTTTAAACCTGTGGAATATTTCAATGTAAACTTTTTTTTTCAGGACAAAAATTATAATCGATACTTTGTTGCCAACTTAGTTATCGAAATAGAAATGTAGTTAGTGGACAGTCTCAAGTCAGCAAAAATCGCTTAAGTAGCTCTCCGTTTACAACATTTATTTTTCTGTAAAATAAAGTTTTAAACAGATAGGTTATTCACAGTAAAGTGAGTAGTTTTTAAAGCCCTCCCACCTGGAATGACAACCAATAAATATATTCTACTTTAGCTGTAGACGTTAACTTTCGAGTGCGGTGGAATATACAGTATGCTAACTACTTACATGGCCATATTTATTTTAAAAAGTGGCTAAAAGGAAAAAGTAACCAGGGCCTCAAAAGTGCTCCCCTTTACCGTGAACAGCCTGTAATGACAACGCTGTATTTATTCTGAACAGAACTCTGCGCCGCTTAAAATTCTGTGCAAACAGAACACGCGCAAAGTTTGCTTATGCTATTTTCCACCGATTTTACAATGCCACGACGAGCTCGTCCCGACAGTCCGGCCATTTCCGCCACCAAATTAGTACCCCGACAGTTTCCATCCTACAAGTGTTGCGTGGCTTTCGGAAAATCCTAGAACGGCCAGTAACGTACTATGGAATGCACATAAATCACAGATAATTGCACACTATTTTTTTTTTTATAAAACTGTTGACAACATTGTTTTTTATAATGTAACAGTTACCGTCCACGAATATTTATGTTCGTCAGTTTAACAACTTTCTGTTACAAGATAACTAGGATATACACATAAAATATTTTTATGTCTGAAGTTTACCACAGTAGTGAAATCCGCACGAAATGTTGTGTTTTAAGGGTGGTGTTTTTTTTCTGCTGCCAAGCGAATCCGACCGGTCCGACGCCCTATTGTAAATCCGAGCGTAAACTTGAGATGTTACGATATCTTTTCCCCCCGTAGAAGGGGGGGGGGGGCTGAATGCGTAATTTGTCATAAGCAGGGTAACCAGGTTTCCGCGAAATGATTCCTCAACCAGTTGTATTTCACAGCACTTTAAGCTCAGAGTCACATTCGTGATTGGACTATCTACGCGTTACGCGTCTCATGTTCCTACCCGCGAATCACACACGTGCAGTATCGAAGTTACCTAATTCTGATAGGCCAGATAAGGAAATGGCTTCTTGCATTACACGCAGCCAATAGGCATAAACAAGGCATAAACAAACTGCTGGTGTACGTGTTGAGTATTGAAATATAGCATTTGGGGGAATTTTTTTTCTTCGTTGAAATTACAAACTTGTCCTTTCGGCAATTGAATAAAAAAAGTCTGATGGTCCGAAATTCTTGGGCTACGCTCACGAAATCATCTTCGGAGCGTAGCGGAATGTGCCACTGCGGGAGAAACATACTGTAGTTCTTTCCACCCGCGACCGACTCCAATAAAAGAACGGAAGATAAAAAGCTAACTGGACCAAAGTCAAGCATGAATAATGAGACATGACACGTTTGTGTCTCCACTTGACACCGCGAGTTGCTCGATGGACGAGCACTTTCTAGTTCACGAACAGCCACCAGCGCGACCTTTATTCGACATTCAGCCTTTCGTGGCTGGAAACTTCGAACATGACCACGCTTCCTGCGTTTCTACGCAGCAAAAAAAAATTCTGTGACCCGAACCGAAAATTTCTTGTAATAATACAAATGCTGGTACTTGTGGAAAAATCGAATTTGTATGTAGAACTACATAAACATTCTTGCAGTAATAATGACACTTTGCAAACCACTGAAAAACTTATTCGAACAAGCCCAAGCTGTTTGTACTAATATCAAGCGAGTCGTCAGTTCCCAGAACTTACTCAAAGCGGACAGCTGTATCGACAGAGCAATGAAAATGTTTACACGTGTTAAAATAGTCCAATAGGTTTTTTATGTACATATTATGGCTATTTATAAGTTTATTTGGTATAAAAATGTTCACTATGTTTTTGTTGAAAGCTGTAAATTTGATCGAAATCAATTTTACTATAACGTGTATGGAATAATCGTAATCCAAATAATTAGATTAGACTTATTTAATTTAATGTAATTTTAAACAATTTTATCGAGTAAAATGCCTATACATATTATACATTTAAAAAATGTCAGACAACTAAACATTGGACAGCATTTCAGACACAGCAGGAAGAATGCACTTTAAAAAATTTGTGTAACTGGAACTGACATATTCGTGTATAATTACAAAAATGTTTTTGATTTACAGAAGCATATTTTGTAAATATACAGCATCTGTTCAATTGCAAGAATAGCATTTGTGGGAATAACGAAAGAAACTTGTGTTGTTACAAAGACATATAGGCTGTTCACGGTAAAGTGAGCATTTTTAAGGCCCTCCCAAAAGGCATTAACCCCTAATAAATATCTTTTATTGCAGTCTCAGACGTTAACTTTTGAGAGTGATCAAATATAGACGCTGTGTTTAATAGTGATATTGCACTTTTTACATTAAAAAGGAACGGAAAGGCAGAAATTAATTGAAAGGAAAATTTTAGCAGCTACTTAAAAAGTGCTCACTTTACCATGAATAGCCTATAGTAAACAGCAGTGCGTCACGCATCACTTCTGGGAATTCCCACACAATCCGAGAATAGTCTACCTGGCTCGATGAAGGTTGCATGTTTCAACAGGTCTGGAAAGAACGTGTTCCCTCAAATTACTGGTTTGCTACACATGTTTGAACAGGTTTGGAAAGAACGTGTTCCCCCAAATTACTGGTTTGCTACACTTATTTCGTAACAGCACAGAGCAGGTTTTGCAAATTTATGTGATTTTTAGCTGCGATAGTACAAATGTTCAGAATTATTTATTGATTCGTATTTTGTGATCGATAATGTTTCTCTAGACAGCTAAATGCAAACGTGTATCGCAAAATACCGAGTGCATTCACATGGTTTCCTTCGAATCGATGACAAGCGACAAAAATAGTCAACAGAATGCAGAGATACAGAAGATAAATATTTCCGAAAAATTAAACAGATATCGGCAGCATTAATTTTCTCCTATATGTAAAAAGTTACCTCTTTTTTTTTTTAGGTGGGACAAACGTACTACTTGTAATTAAGTGTCATAGTAATTACAGTTCCACTGCGAGCTCAGTAAAAAAATTGCTGTTCTCGTTTGAAGGCAAAATACAAAATATTATCACGAGATTAAATTGTTGAAGATTTCGTATAACCTATTAAAATAAACCCCTGCACGAATGTATATGTGGCATAGTGACTAGCATACTTGCTTCTAATGTAGAGTTACCAGGTTCGATTCTAGCCACTCCTCCAGGAATTTTCAAAGTCGTAGTTAGCTTGGCACATGCCTGATAGGGACCGCATCAAATGTGCTCCCTGCAATCCCTACCAATTTTACACCATAAAAACTATGTATCATCAGAAGACAAATTACTTTGTAGAAAACCAAATAGTAGTTTCTGATTTTGCAAGAAAATTATTGGAGGATTACTACACATTGTTGTGATTCTGCAGGATATCCACCGGTAGTTTACAGTAATTTTTTTTTTTTTTTGCGAATGCCTACTAAATATATATGGCACATTTTTCGAACAATTTCTTGCAAAGTTTACAAGGATTTTTTGTAGTGTTACCTAAAATTTTTTGGAAACAAGTTGTAAAAAACTTTTCTTGTAAAAGTACAAAAATATGTTTTTGAGTGTATAATGTCAACTTCATTATTTAAAGGGGGACGAGTTGGTCAAGAACGTTAATATCCGGGGGAGGCGATATTCAAAATAGAGCTTATTAAAATAGCATTTTAACAATATTTACTTCAGATACCTGTAAAATATATTGATTTAGATCAAGTATCGTTTAAATATATCGACGATTTACATCGATATATTGTTTATATAGTATCGTCATTTCGATATATCGATATTTTTTCAACATCCCTAAGTTGGATGACATCTAGGATTTATATTTTTTTCGATTACTATGTTTGAGGTTATTTTTTGCAGAAAGGTGACTGTTAGGGGACAGAACACTACTATTATATTTTAGGGACGATTATCGTTTGGCTTCTTGTAACACTATTATCGCTTCTTTAGTTATTCATGGTACACAAAGTTAATCCATTGATATCACAGTTCTTCAGTCATCTTATGTCGCACACTACTTATACCTTGACAAACGAAATAATTTAACAACGAACGCTGAACACATTTTACGGCTCAAAAACTGGTAGCATCACAGCCGATGAGGGTGAAGCGAGGTGAGTATTGAGCAGCACCGGAATTAAAAAAGCGGGGGAAACAGGAAATCCTCGAGAAAACCAGCCCACCGGCATCGTCCGGTGCAAGTGAAAATTCAGGAGCGACCCCGCCGGGAATCGAACCAGGTTCGCCAAGATGGCAGGCGGAGTAATGTGACCACTATGCCACCAAGGTCCCTGACATCACTTGTAATTCCTAGGAGTCCACTTTTTGCCTTGCAGCGCCCTTGACGTCAGGTCTTTTTTTTCCCCCCCTCAGTATCCCCTGCGTAAAGCGGGTAAAAGGTTTCGGAAGCAGGCTGGCGGCAGCCGCGAGCTAACAAGTGAGCCAGCGGCGAGTTGATTGTCCTTGAGGGTCTGCCTCTTTGATCGCGAGCCGCCCGCATAGCCGGGATACCTGCCTACTGCGACTACACATCACCCTCCCCCCCCTCTAACAGCATCAGTGGTCCAGGACCCGAGGTGAACCGGGAGGGAAGAGAGACAATGGCGACCGCGGGGACTTGTCTCGCCGCCGTACCCACGTTAACCTGACCGCAGCCCCCCCGCCCAAAGATATTCTTCAGCCTTGTTTCTGTCTAGAGGGCGACTCCCAACTCCGCAGGGTACCACTCCGGGGTTACCCAGTCGCAACGATCCCGTCTATACGCTAATCACGGTCAAGTGATATTTTTTTCCCCTTTTAACCAATTTTTATCTTTCTGTCTCACTTTAATATCAGCCGTGTGACTGATAAATAAGGTGCACACGTTCACCACTCTCAACAGTTAATGTCCGAGGCTGCATCAAAACATATTTGTTAGCGGTTAATGCCTGTTGGCAGGGGCTTAAAAAGTGTTCACTTTATCGTGAAAAGGCTTTGAGCGTGTGCCTGAATCAGGATTTCGGCACTTAATTGAAACAACTACTAAGTCGTTCTGATGAAGTAAATACGTCCAACAACACCACAGTTGGGAGCCGGCATGTAAACGGCCAGGCAGCGGAAACAGCTGCAACTCGCAAGAACCAGTTTGCAAGTCGTGCAGGCACGCAATAACAACTGGCGACGTAAGGACGTTGATACCTCAGCACGATATTAACATAATACACTAGCGTTACAGAGGCTACGGTGTGTCGAACCATTCGTCATGTACGTGCAACGCTTGTCGTGGACGCAGTTCGGCCACAACCACGCGCTGCCAGTTTAAAGGCCCTTACACAATTGAAAACTTTTAACATTTGACTTTACGTTTGCTTTCCGACATGTTGTTTCTTGTGGAGCTCGACACAACGGAACTGTCAGAGGTAAAGTCAAGCTTTCTTCACTCTACGATTTAAAGTCAAAGCCAAGCAGGCATTTTGCCGCGAATTTAACAGAGGTCATGTGGAAAGAGCGTTATTTTATTTGAGGGCGGTTTTAATATCGGTATATTAAACAAAGCTCGTCTGAAATTTAATACATGGCAAACAAATTTAATGCGACGAGGTAATATATGAATTGACATATTTTAATAGAATAAACATAAGAGTGTTTTTTTTTTAAATTAACTTTAAATATACATTGTAAGCCTATTTTTAAATAAAGGAACGTAAAATGCATTCCTGGATAATAACATAATTATTACATAACAAGATACACATATTTTACGAAGCTCGCAGAACCGATGTTGAATTGTTTGAACTCTGACTTCACAATTGAATTGTGCAATGGTGGTTTCGTCAGAGGAAAGGAAATGTAAAGTCAAATGATAAAGTTTTCTATTGTGTAAGAAGCTTTAGTTATTTGCGTGTCCAGTTCTCGTTAAATGAGTCACACTTGGCTCGAAGCAAGAGAGTGCAATGAGTGTCAACATTTCGCCGAACAGATAATTTGGCCAACGGAACAAAACTGGCACCGCGGCGCTACTATTTCTGGGACTGTGAGTGAGTGAAGAGATTTGGGCGGCTCTCTAACATCGAGGTCTTGAGGGCCGATGAGGATGAAGTGAGGTATGGAGCAACGCCGGAATGAAAGGGCGGGTGAAACAGGAGACCTCTGAAAAAAAAAAAAAAAAAACCCCCGCCGACCAGCGGCATCGTCCGGCACGATTCCCACTTGCGAAAATTCGAAGTGATCCGGCCGGGGATTGAACCAGATTCGTCTTGGCGGGAGGCGAGCAGGCTAACCACTCAGCCATCGCGACCACTGGGACAAATAGTAGCCGCTGCTAGGCTTTACCAACAACACCTACCTTCTAACAGTACCCATATTAAATATAAATGAGAAATTATAACTTATAGATAAAATACAAAACTTGGGTGTGGCTTTTAGGGGACGCGTCTACGTTGACGCGCTCGGACGCTTTGATGTTTATTTACGTTCTCGGCACCGCTTCACTCGATCGTATGGGGTTTTATGGGTACCACTGGATTGCTTTTGAGATGCTCTAACCAACCGTATACGATTTCTGTATTTCGAATTGGCTGTTCGACGAGTATAGGCCGAAATTGTGTTAAGTTTTCCTAATTTTTTACATTGAACTCTTACAGTTTCACCATGACCACGTCACACAAATGTTTTTATACACGCAATCGACTGATCTTGACGATAACTGCCGATTGAAACTCAAACGAGCGTCGTAACTTCTCTCCTAGTCAAAAGTCCCTACGTGCGATGCTTCGCAGTCCTCACTCAACGTATCATATTCTTTGATCCTTTGGCAATCGAGTGGTGTAATTTAATTTTGAATGCAGACGATATATTCGGAGCTGCAATGCCAACTTATATCCCCCGATTTTGCTATCATCGAATTTTCTGGATTGCCTCCCACTATGGTTGCAAATTTAAAGACGTACGCCAAAAAAAAGTTCAATTTAACTAAAAATAAGGCACTTTAATTTTGACGTAAGTATAAAATGCTTGTGATACTACGCGTTAAGCTGGAGTGATTTTTCAAAGGTTTGGTTCAAAAAGTGTTAAGAAACTGTGAATATACTATAGGTAAACACTTGACTGGGAGATGTTTATATCACAATGCTAGCCAACCACCAATATTTACACACGAATAAGATAATTTTCATTTTCCATTTACCGTTTACACTT
The DNA here is from genome assembly GCA_029891345.1 of Dryococelus australis. Taxonomy (NCBI): domain Eukaryota; kingdom Metazoa; phylum Arthropoda; class Insecta; order Phasmatodea; family Phasmatidae; genus Dryococelus; species Dryococelus australis. The sequence goes on from CM057008.1 coordinate 35,239,497, forward strand.
TTCCAGCTACCCCTTGCGACGGAAATTTTCTCTATGAAAAACTTTTCCATAAGAAATCTCGCTCTGTCCTAACCTGAACAGAATAAACCTTCCTCCAGGGCTGGATCCAGACGGAGAGCGTACAATCAGAGAGTTGTAACTCAAGGGTATAGGCTGTTCACGGTAAAATGAGCACTTTTGAAAGCCCTGCTTAAGATCTACTTGCATGCACGTTAAGTATTCTTTCGCCTTATGTAAGACCACTATCATGGACTTCATAACTTTATTCATACGTCGTTCCAAGTGAAACTGCGAAATTATTAGAAAAGTAAATATTTAACAAATATGCTATTTTTTACTTGGCTGGGCGCATGTCACTCAATGCGCCCGTTAAAATATGTGCAGGCAGGGGCAGTAACTTTTTTGTAAGGTTGACTTCAAAAGTGCTCACTTTATCGTGAACAGCCCTAGTAACAAAATATCCTTATCCGATTCATTTGTTTGCCGAAGCAAGCTGAAGTAAGTTCCACGGTACTGCCAACCTTAGCGCACAGAGTAAAAGACACATTCTCACTTTGTTAAATTGGTAGTATCGTATAACTTCGCCAGCGGGTATTTTTTTATAGATTGTGATAACCCTACGTTTTATGGGCATGCTTATAATACACGCAGTTATTTCATGTCGCAAATTGAACCAACATAAGCTGTACCCGTGACGGTGGAACACTATCACAACCAATTTTATGCGCATGCGCATGAAAATTAACGTAACACGAATAAACAGACGCGAATGGCGCTTACACAAAGCAGACTGTGCTACCGCCATCAAAATTACAATATGTACATCAATAATGTCTTTATACAATATCTAAAGAGACAAACAACAGGATTGTTAATTGTATATTTATGTTATGTCAATATAGAATATTTAATTAAATAATGAGTTTTTTTAAAGAGTGCTGCCAACTGGCTAGCAGCAGCAAAATTTTACCAGGAAATCTCGCGTTAAGGAGGTTTACTGCGTTACTTTTAAAGATAGGCGTTTCAAACAAAATGTATTCTCCACGAATTTTTTACCGGGTTTTCACTGAAATTACATTTTGAAAATCCCTTACTTCTCCCTGTTTTTCAGGCAGAACCTTGTCATTTTCCCTGACCAATTTTCAGACAGAAACGTTCGGATATTATATTTTTCTACCGCTAACAAAACAAATATGCTATCAGTGAGGTTGAACTAAATTACAGTGCAACAGACCAAGCAAGCAAGGCCAACATTTCATTCAGCGTATCGCTATTTCTCGCGATACACAATATTGTTGTCTTCACACGAGTAACACAAAATTGGTTAGTTTATTTATATATATAATATATATATATATATATATATATATATATATATATACACATACACACGCCCTACATCGCTTGGCAAAGATGTATTATTGGCAATTCACGAACTTAAAAATTAAAGTTTTAAAATAAAAATGATCACAGTTACGTTATCCTGTATTCACACAAATGACAAAGTAAGCTGAATAGCAACTGTATACATTTTCCCAGACCCATAGGGAAATTCCGTGTTTTACATGTTTTCCCTGTGGGTAAACATCCTGCTATAGGAGAGATCCCTAAGAGCGTATGTTTTTAACATAGATTTTTGTTTGAAACGCCGATCTTTAAAATTAACGCACTGAGGCGAATATCCTTAACGCTGTTGGACCCCCTCCCACTCCCAAAAAAAATTAATGATTTATTTTTATACCAAACATTGTTCAACTTGTACACATTTATATGACATTTTACTCGAATTAAAAAAACACACTTTATATTTTTTGAATAATTTGATGTAAAATTCAATTTTTTTCGGGTTTGCTGCATATATGTAATCACCAAATAACAGTTCATACATTAAAAAGAAATTAAAATATGCAAAAATGTCTTCATATTTAACCATTTTTCCATGGCTTGTTATTTGGTGGTGTCATAAATGGGACGCGGTAGCCCATGGCACTAGTTTACCTTGTACAATTTACTTAGTATTTATTTTGGCTGCAGCAAAACATTAAAAAATCGAATTTATATATATCAAATTATTCAAAAAATATAAAGTGTAAACTTTTTTTTATTCGAGGAAAATGTCATCACATATAATGTGTACAAGTTAAACAATGTTTGGTACAAAACTTAAATTATTAATTTTTTGGGGTCCAAAACCGTTAACATAGGATTTCCCATTTAAATTTCGCAGCTCGTAGAACCTCGACTTCGGGCAGACGTCGAGGATCTTCAGTAAGGCTTCGTTCGCCCTATACGAGTGAGGACCAGCCTACAATCAATTCAGCGCACACACAACACGTGCGATAGCACAGAACACACGCACAGCTCGAATGTGAAATCCTAGTCATACTAGCACACGCACAAAACCGAGAGATGTTTAAACAAAACAGACGGGAAAATGAAAGAAAAGATGCTCGGTAAATTTCGAATAAAATATTGTCGACAGCTGATAACTTTGCTGATCCTGACTTAATTTGTAGAAATATAAAATGTTATACCGTTCATCTTAACATATATCGCTTGTACAATAACAATTTAAATCAAAACAAACCAACGTTTATGTGGTGCCAAACTCTCCAAGTATAGGCTGTTCACGATAAAGTGAGCACTTTTGAGACCCTAGTTACATTTCATTTCAGCCATGTTGTATATTTTAACGACTTTTTAAAATAAATATTTCTATGTAAGTAATACACAAGTGTGTTTATTCCACCGCACTCGGAACTTAACGTCCAAGGCTAAACGAAATTTTATTTATTGGCTATTATTTCAGATGATATAGTTTTCAAAAGTGCTCACTTTACCGTGAATAGCACATACTAGTCAAAATAATTACTTTTGCAAGCTATTTTGATCGGCACGTGAACTCGGTGGTATCGATGTTCTGATTGGCCATGCACGGCGCACAGGAATTATAGGACATTGGTCAACTCTTTGTGCGTGGATTCTGTGCTAAATTTATGTGTGTGTGCTGTAACAATTTTAGGCTTGCCTGGCTCCAGGGATTCATCTGCGACGCGCGCTACAGCCAGGACGGGACGCGCTACCCTCGAGTCGCGACAGCCAGGCGGCAAGACAATGCAGCGGGGACACGGCCCGACAATAACGGGAAATGCTCGCACGCACACACACGCGGGTCCGTGAGGAGAACCGCCAAGTGGGCCTGCGGCTGCTCTCACATTCAAGCCGACCACATAATGGCCGTCTCGCCGCACAATTCCTCGGCCCGCGCCGCACATCGCCGAATGCACGTCCTGTTTCCTTATAGGCTATTCACGGCGAAGTGAGCACTTTAGAAATAATACTCAATAAATATATTTTATCTTAGCCTTAAGCAGGATTTACAACGACCCGTCGCGTCAGTCATGCGTCCTCAATCACGTGACCATCAATTATATCTGTCCGTCCGTCGAAACCTTGGCAAGCTCTGACTTTTGACGGACGAAAGTAGAAGACTTGCAGATCTGGACGCAGCAGAATAATTTAACTAAAATTCACGCAAATTTCTCACTTTCAAGCAACAATTTTTCAATCTCTTCTTCAAACACGATTCATCTCGTCAATTTCGCCCCAAAATCAAGATAATTTGACCCAAATCTTCATTGTCAATTACGCGCACTTTTTTTAAAACATACTTTGTTCACTCTTTGTTCAGTGGTTCATTTTCAGTGTGAATGATGCTAAATTTAGGTCAAAAAGGGTAAATATTTTATTTGTAAAGCCAAATCAATCAGTTAAAAATAATATCACAAGAAAATTAAATTGATTTTTACCTCAAATATGATTGATTTTGAGTTGCGCTTTGAAAAATTTGACGGGGAATTACTAATTGTTTGAATTTAGCTTGAAATTGGTGGAATTTTAGTTAAATTATTGAGTTGCGCCAAGATCTGCAATAGACCTCTACGGACGAACGGATGAAAGTACAGCCTTCTAAACTTGCACGTTTTTTTACTCGTTCATCCCGAGTTATTTACAAGGCTGTATAGTTTGTGCAGTGTTTTGTTTTTGCTGTCTTATGTTTTCACATATTTGTTTTTGTAACTGTAAAATAAAATTAAGTTACTTTTTTCCTAAAGATTCATTGATGATTACGTTTAGAAACACAAACTCCATTTGTGCAATAAATCTATGCTTTATATGCTATGAAAATTTTTCTATAGATCAATTAATTTCCGGTACGTACGTATATGGTTGTTTTAGGTTCTTAGAAATACAATAACGCAAAATATTTTCACTTTTTATGGAGAGTCTTTTCCTATTTGTAAACCATTTTGTTTTTATTAGTTTGCTGTAATGTACGTACGACAGAAGTACGAAGTTTGGTTGTAAATCGCTCGGCTGGGAGACGGACGAACGTATGACGGACGGACGGACGCGACGGGCTGTTGTAAATTCTACTTACGACGTTAACTTCCCGAGTACAGTGGAATATTCCCACTGTGTTTATTACCTACGCGGCAGTATAGTCCATTCCCCAATGGAAGCAACTTTCTAGGAGCCCTGCTAAATATCTACTTGCAGGCCCGTTTAGTATCCTTCCGCTGTTATTTTAAACTCTAAAAATGAGATACGTTGCCATCGGGGCTAAATAACATATAAATATTCTTCACTCTTGTCCATTTTTCCAGGTTATATCGGCTGGTTTTGTTTCATACCATTCCAACAGGATAGATCAGTCGTGGACTGAACTAGTTTTCCGTGTACTTATCGAGTAGTACGTACAAATCTTAATTCCTCAGTATTCGAATCTTAAACCAACACTTACAACTGCAGGCGTATCATTACTTCAAGTGCGAAAAAAAAAAAAAAAAAACAGGTTCCGAAATTCCCCGACTTTTCGCAAGTTTACCCGACCAAATTTTCGTTCTCTTCGCTACTCAATTTTGCTCAACCTCTGCTGATGACATGGGGGATGGCCAATTATTGACACACGAGCTAAACCTACATCTCGTGCAACTACCCCCGTTCGCAAAACTCGATTTTATGCAAATTCTTTAACCGTCTCTATTCCAGAGAGTTAGGATTGGGATAATCGAGTTGTGGGCGCCATTATGCCGCCCTGTCTCGCCCTCTATATAATGGATGTTGCAAGAGTGTTCAATAATTTGCCCGCAGGTCTGAGGAAGTCACTCGACAACACTAACATTTTAAGAGCAACAGGTGTTTATGAGTCCACAGAGATGTATACACACACACACACATCGTCATTCAGTAGTATTTAAAATGTTTTCCCTCTCGATAACTTCATACCCTAGTCACTTCTGGTATTGAAATATCAACGTAAGATTTTTAAGGGTAGCATAACGACGTGCCACGCGACTTTAGGGCTCAATATTATTCCACAAAGATATTGTCACAGTAGCTGAAATACCGGTAGATTCCCACTGGCGACGAAAAATCAATTTGTACCGCTCGTTCTTCTACTGCATGACCTATCTGCGTAGAAAAACTGGGAAATTGCATTTTAATGGACGAACGCTTTCACTGGCTATTTATTTAGTACCTGGCAGGCCGCTGTTGGCCATGTGATTGCTTTGGAGTTCGCTGTGCCACGAAACGTTTGTTTCTCAACCCTCACAAAATGGCGTCGTAAAAAACAACGGATTATGGTAAAAATTCACATACTCCTATACTCCAGTACAACTTCAGTTCATATACTTTCCAAATTGTAATACATAACAAGATAAAAACCCGCAATTTTAACAGCTAATTCTACACGTCAATCTAGCAGCACAAAAATGACTGCTGCAATTTAACTTTTAAACATTAATTCTCACCAATGAACGCCCAAAAACCTTTGTCCAGTCTAATTCACATTTACGATCACAAGTTGGCTACATCGTAAAGTATAAATATTTATGCACAACGTTCCACGCTACCATTATTAACACCAGGATGATTCGCAATTAGACCGACAGACTTCGGGAGGCCATTCTTCATGGAAAAGTAAAAGGAAAACATATGTGCAAAATATCGGTAACGAAGTAAAATACAATGACAATTCTCGGAACATTATTGTAGGTTATCGGGACCTTCAACGTAAGAGCCGATATTTTGCATAAATACGGCTTAAAGTATATAATTTTTTTTTCTTAAGAACTCAAACCTCCCTTAATATACGGTTTAGGTATAGTGTCACATATGTTTTACTTTTACATTTTCATGAAGAATCACTTCCCGAAGTTTGTCGGTCTAATTGAGAATCATCCTCGTGTGTGTGTGTGTGTGTGTGTGTATGTATGTATGTATGTGTGATATATATGTATATATCCCACCCATACACAAAAATATAATGACTATTGAACTGTAACGTGCGATATACGATCTTGACATCTGCAGCTGGCTGTTTATTGGTGAAATGACCTGTATCTATCGTTTCCGGCGAATTACGAAAAGGGAATCCCAAGTTCTTCGAAGTCTTTTAACAGATGACTCGTCACAGGCTGGGAGTTTCTTCATGGGACCGGCGACTGACCACAAACATCTTGGCTTTGTTTTGAAGACGTCGTGTTCAAGGTTCGAGGTCACCAACACACCAGTATAGGCTGTTCACGGTAAAGTGAGCAATATTGATGGCCCAGTTACTTTTTTATTTCAGCCATTATTTTGTCGTTTAGCCACCTTTTTAATTAAATATTGCCACGCAAGTAATAAACAGAGTGTGCATAATTCACCGCACTCCAAGTTAACGTCTAACGCTAAAATAAAATATATTTATTGACTACTATTCCAAATGAGAGGACTTTCAAAAGTGCTCAATTTACCGTGAATAGCCTATAGATGTGTGTATTTTTCTCTCCCCTTCCCTACCTCACAGCATCAGCCGCAACGCTGCATCTCCACTGCAAACTGACGCCCGACGACAGACTCTTAGTTCAGTGGTTCACAACAGTGGCGTGTGGTGATGTGTTGCAAGGTAAGCTGGTGCTTGCTCACTACTGTACATTCTCGGTGCACGCAGCAGGAGACAGTAACCACCGTGCAGCTCTAGGGGAAACCTGAATGTATTCCGACCACTCACAAGCGAGCAGCAAGGGACCCATTATACGCATCCTGTGGCATCAGCTGCCGAGCTACGTTCTAGTGGTATAGGCTATTCACGGTAAAGGGAGCACTTATGAAAGCCCTCTCATTCGGAATAATAGTCAAAAAATATTTTTCATCGTAGTCTTATACGTTAACTTCGGAGTGCGGTGGATTATACACACTGTGTTTATTACTTACATGGCAATATTTAATTAAAAAGGTGGTTAAATGACAAAAAGGAAAAAGTAACTAGGGCCTCAAAAGTGCTTACTTGTACCGTGAACAGTCTATAGAAGTGTACACTATTAACAGAGACTAGCAAAGTTCGCGTTATTATTCGGGGACTCGTTTAACTTAAAACGCATGTAGCTTTGCAACACGTTTGTCATTGGACAATAATTAATTTGACAAGACCACTTTAAACCACATGAATGAACACTTTAAACTCTTCTGCCCCAATCACGTGCGGCTCAGTCAGAACGGGCGTATCTTCACATCTATGCAGCAGCAAATGGAGTATATATATATAGTGCTGTGAAGTTTAGTCTGATGGAATATAATAAAGCAAATTTTGCAGGTCACTAACTATTAAGCAACAGGGTACATACAGCCCAGAGCTAACGCTAGCTTACCTTGCAAAACCCCCACCATACGCCACTAGTTATCCCGTAAAACAGCGGCCCGTACATGTAATTTTTCTATAAGACGAGGACCTAGCCCCAGAAAATTTACTCGTGAACGCATCTCAACTTTCTAAATTCCTGTAGCACATAATAATTAATTAAATATTGTAGACGGTTCCACTGTAGTTTTAAGCACAGTCAGTGGTCACAACATCCAGTTTCACAATGTGTGGCGGAGAAACAAAGACGAAATCCGACTTCATATAATTTTGAATATTAATTTTTCATTCTTATCCAGAATTTCAAAACCAATAGTATTAAAAGAAATGTCTAGGACTTCGATTATAGTTCAATAAATGAAGTTTCTTACGGGCAAGGACTGTGCCTAGTTGAAATAACGGTGTGATTTGAGAAATGAGCAAATAAAAGTCAACTTCTGAAGGAATTGCGAAAAATTTTACTAGAAGTGAGACTGATATCCCACAGATGATTTAATAATGTGCATGAATTCAACAAATTTACAGAGTTGTAACCAACTACCGTGATGGTTATTTTTTTTCATTTTCACATATGAAATTTGCTTCTGGATATATTCAAGAAAATATTCAATTCTTTTTTCTTTTTTCTTTTTTTTTTTTTTTTTTACAAATCCGTACAAAATAAAGTAAAGAAAACAAACCTCCAAATCATATATTATTCTATCACTATAGTTTATTAGCGATTTCTCCACACTTTCTTAACTAATCCGTTGAGAAATCTCCCAATTTACGACGTGATTGGTTGTTTGATAAGTATGCTATATCACACGATTTTTATATTTATTTTATCAATAGAATATAATATTTTTTTTCATAATTTATAAAAATAAAAAGCTGGTAGAAAGTAGGCGTATTGGAAATGTCTAGTAATATATAGTTCTCTTATGCAAAATATGATTACACTGAGTGCGCGCGAATGCAGAGTGTTGTCCCTTTGGTGTAATTTTCTAGGCACTGTTAAGCTTTGTTTGCGTGAGGCGGAGGAATATCCTGGAAGTAGAACTATAACAGGGCTTAAGATTCTTACACAATAGAAATCTTTAGCCTTTGACTTTACGCTTCCTTTCCTCTGACGAAACCACCAATACACAATACAATCGTAAAGTTAGAGTTGAAAACAATAAAACATCGCTTTTGCGAGCTTCGAGAAATGTGTAACTTGTTATGTAAGTAATTATGTTATGCATGTTACGTACCTTTTTTGAAGAATAGGCTTAACATTTATATTAAAAGATTATTTCGAAACAAAAATTAATTTGTTTACTTTATTAAAATATGTCAATTCACATATTTTTTCTTCAAATTATATTTGTTTGCCATTCATTTAATTTAAGGCGAGCTTAGTTTAATATACCGAGATTTAAATTGCCCTATAATAAAATAACACATTTTCCGCATAACCCCTGTTAGATTCTCGGCAAAATGGCTGCTTGACATTGACTTTAAATTTCAACTTTTGAAATCGTAAAGTCAAGAGTGCTTGACTTTACCTTTGACAGTTCCATTGTGTCAAGCTCCATAAGAGACAACTTGCCGGAAAGCAAACGTCAAGTCAAATGTTAAAGTTTTCAATTGTGTAAGGGCCTTTATTCAGCACAACTACAGGCCTACCGACGAAGGCGTGGAAGAACTCTGTCCGCTGAACGCGCAACAGTTTCAATAACGCACAGATTTTGGAGGCAGTTCCATACCTAAGTATTCACGTCAACAACAACCGTTTCACGCACCAAAAACCAAAGCAAATTTTTCGTCAACAAAAGCACTATTTTCGAATACATCACGCGCACAGGAAGCTGTCATCTCACACGGCTATAGGCTGTTCGCAATAAAATGAGCACTTTTGAAAACCCTGGCTTAAGATTTACTTGTATACACGTCGTGTATTCCTCCACCTTATGTAAAATCAGCATTGACATGGGCCTCATCATTTCATACCTGCGTCGGTCAAGTGAAATTGTGAACTTATCAGAAAAATAAATGTGTTACAAACCAGCTCATATTTACACTTCGATGCATTACAAACAACAGAAAGGGAAATAAATAATTGTAAGTTATCACAAGTGGTCACCGAAGACTTCTTATTCGGAACTACTTTCCATCCATCGTTGCCAACTTCACAATGGGCGAATGACACTTAGTGCGCCCGTTAAAATATATGCATGTAGGGACAGTGACTTTTTTTCAAAGGTTCATTTCTAAAGTGCTCCCTTCCTCGTGAACAGCCTTTAGTAGAAAGAAGCGCAGGCGGAAAGTGTTTTGAAAGTGTAGCAGTTTACCGTGTTTTTTTTTTGTGGTCTGGGGGGGGGGGGGGGGTAGGAAAAGGCCACCTGTTGCTTGGCGCGAGGCTGTGTTGAATATTGAATGTGGAATATAACTTGTCTCGCTCTTATTCCCTATCTCCGTCTCTTTTTCAATCCCGCGCGTAGGCACAAGTATCCAGACTATTTCTTACACACTAGACCACTTCACTCACAACACACACTCCTTTCAGTGGAGCTCCTTGTGAACGAGTAGGATGAGAAATAACGATGTAGGGGGAAAACAGTTCCACGTCTAAACGCTGAATTAAAGGTGTGTAAAGTCTGTTCACGATAAAGTGAGCACGTTTGAAATTAACACCTTAGAAAAATGTCACTACTTCTGCGTGGCATATATTTTAACGGGCGCACCGAGCGGCATGCGCCCAGTAAAGTTGGTAGCGATGGAGGGAAACTAGTTCCATATCTTAACGGCGAATAAAAAGTGCTAAGTAACCATTTGTAATAACTTCAAAATTATTTCTTTTGCTTTTTTTTTAAAATGCGCCTAAGGGTAAAAATTAGCAGATTTGCAAAGTATTTACTTTTCTGATAATTTCCCAGTTTCACTTGACCGACGTATGAATAAAATGAGGCCCATGACAATGTTATTTTTGCATAATGCGGAAGAATACACGACGTGCATAAGGTAGACTTAAACAGGGCTTTCAAAAGTGTTCACTTTACCGCGAACAGCCTATAGATACACATTTTGCCTTTTTTTAATGCACAAGGTGTAAGAATATGTAAAATGTTAACTCTTCTAATAATTACATTTTAACTTTACCGACGCATGAATAAAGTGATCAGGTGCATTGCGACGTCAATTTTCCATAAGGCGGATAAATACGCAATGAGCATGCAAGTAGATCTTGAGCAGGACTTTCAAAAGTGTTCCGTTTACCGGGAACAAGCTACATTACATTATAGGCTATTCACGGTAAAGTGAGCACTTTTGAAGGCCCTTCTTTTTTCCTTTCCCCCAATTGCAATCTTCTTGGTGACTTCTAATACAAACATTGCAATGTGACCAATAAACACAGCGTATACATTTCACCACTCTTAAAATTGAACGCCTGACGCTGCATTACGATATATTTATTAGTGGTTAGTGGACCTGTTTTAAGAGTGTCTTAGAAAGTGCTCACTTCGCCCTGCATAGCCTGTAGTACCACATGCAGCTGCGGCGAGCGACAATCGTTTGTGCCGCCATTTCTAATCATTGCCCAAGCTCAGAGCGGGGGGTGTGCTCGGGCCCTTATACCACCCAGACGGTTGCAGCATTTGTATCTCTCTGCGGGCTGAGGAAGTTTCCCTCACCAGACCGCAAAGAACACATAGCCCAGAGGTCGGGACGCCCTGCACGTCCCGGCGCAACACAATCGTTTGTGGTTGTGTACGCTGACCTTTATATTCTTCTCAGGATTCCCAACGACTGATCAGGTGCCTGAGCTCACGGTCGCCGTAAAAGTCACAGTTCGTCCGTGTCGAGATTGGCCCACGACGTCAACCCCGTTAGGAACAGTGCTGCCACATTTAGACAGGAAATTCCCCCAGGTCACAAGTGAAAATCCACCATAATCCACTAGGTAATAAAATATATATTTAATCATATTTAGAATAACGACAGTAGCCGTACATCAAATTCAACTTAAAATAATAGTTTAAGTTTTTTTCATAACAAATTTTTAATTCGTCACAGTTAAATTTACATAAATCGCGTACTATGTTACAGCAGAAACTGAAATAGCAACTACAGCGTAAGACTCAAGCATACGATGAAATGGCACCAATACATAAATAACGCACAACTACAAAAATATAATAGAAATATTTAAAGCTTTATCATAAACATTTTAATAGAACTCTCAAACAATCCAGACCAAATACTTTTTTTTCCTACCAGAAAATAGTCTATCATGCCACAGACAATAAACAAAAATCCACTGAGATTATCCACAAACCACTATATAAAAATTTTTCCCACGATATAAGAATTACAATCCACAAAATCTGGTACCGTAAAAAGCTAATGGGTTGGCAATGCTGGTAGGAACGAATGCAGGAATGACGGCCAAAGCTGCAGTACACACACACACACTGTGCGTGTGTGTCAGTATAGGCTGTTCACGATAGTGAGCACTTTTTAAGGCTCTCCCAACAGGCAATAACCGCTAATAAATATATCCTATTGCAGCCTCAGGCATTACATTTTGATAGTGGTGAAATGTATGCACTGTGTTTAATGGTCACACTGAAATGTTTATATTAAAAAGCAAAAGGGAGATGGAAAATGGATGAAAGGAAAAGTTTATAAGGGCCTTAAAAAGTGCCCACTTTGCCGTGAACGGGAGGTGGGGGTTGCCGTCCGTCTTGCCGTCTTGTGGACATTCAGTGTCCAAAAAAAGAACAAATAATTCCTATACGTTGTTCATGATGAAGTGAGCACTTTTGAAACTTTAGTAACTATTTACTTTCAACCATATTTAATCCTTTAACCACCTTTTTAAAATATATATTACCATATAAGTAATAAACAGTGTGTGTATATTCCACCGCACACGGAAGTTATCGTCTAAGGTTAAAATAAAATATATTTATTGGCTTTTGTTCCAAATGAGGTGGCTTTCAAAGTGCTCACTTCATCGTGAATAGCCTATACAATCAGCAACAGGTGAAGATTTGTGAAAACCATTACGTCGACTTAACGTTACACGTTAACACTCGCCATATTACACTTTCAAGTGTTCTTAAAACGTGGACGTATCGGGTGCCATAGAATATTACGCATCGTGTAAGAACGTGCTGCAAAACTTATTGAATGAAATCACAAAGTGGCAAAATAATCTGTTGCGTAAAGTGGTTACGGCGTACCTATAATGCAACTCCCATGCAGCTAAGAAAAAATTACGATCAGGGGGTAGCATCCATTCCACCTTAGATTTTTCTTACAAATCTTCGTAATGAAAATTTTTGACCAGACATAAAAAATCCCAGTTAAACATGATATAGAGGACTACTTAAGGATATGTGTAATAATTCCTTACTATATATATATATATATATATATATATATATATATATATATATATATATATATATATATATACACACACACACACACACACACACACACACACACACACACACACCAGCGTTTTATACTTGTGTTAACATAAAACTACCTTATTTTTTATTCAATTTAATTTTTACATATTATCTATACATTTATTTTTCATTTATACCTAATACAAATAAAGACAGTGACAAAATATGTGTGTTGGAAACACCTAGTACGAAATAGTACTTATGCAAAATATTATTACACTGAGTGCGCACGAATGCAGTGCGTCGGCACTCTGCGGTATTTTCTAAGCTTTGTTTATATGAGGCGAAGGAATATCTTCTAGCAGGGATTCAGAAAAGTTGGAAGTAACAGTGGATGGAGTATATTTAACGTGCGTCCCGTGCGCTCATCTACGAAAAAAAACACACGCATCAGACGAGTGTTGTTTAGTGCTTTCAAGAAGTCACGCACATTACAAACACAATTTCTGGATTACTCTAAAATTACTAAAAAAAATTGGGTTTGGCTGTGTTGGGGACACGGCCGTTTGTTTTGCGTGAATACGTCTACATTGACGCGCTCGGACGACTTGATGTTTATTTTACGTTCCCGGCACCGCTTCACTCGATCAAATGGCGTTTTATGGGTATCACTAGATTGCTTTTGAGATGCTCTAACCAACAGTATATGATTTCCGTATTTCGCCTTGCTTTTTGACGAGTATATGCCAAAATCGCCTTGCTTTTTGACGAGTATATGCCAAAATTGTGTTAAGTTTTCTTAATTTTTTTACATTACACTTGTACAATTTCACAATGACCTCGCCACACAAATGTTTTTATACACGCAATCGACTGATCGTGATAGCTGTAGACTGAAACTTAAACGAGCGTCGTAGCTTCTCCTAGTCAAAAGTTATACTATGCGGAAATTTTGAGACGCGGCGAAACGAACTCAAAATTGTCCCCCACCCTTTTTTTTCTTCCACGTACGATGCTCCGCAGTCCTCACTCAACATATCATATTCTTTGATCCTTTGGCAATCGAGTGGTGTGATTATTTTGAACGTCGACGATAGATCCGGAGCTGCAATAGCAAACTGTATCCCCGATTTTGTTATCATCGGATTTTCTGGATTGCCTCCCACTATCGTTGCAAATTTAAAGACGTGTTCACGTCAAAACTGCTTTTTCAAAGCGCTGTATCTAAAATAAAATATACTCGTCAGACACATACAAAACTACTCAAGGGCGCTTCTGAACCTTCCAGCAAACTTTCCACCAACTTGATGCGCGATAAGGACGACATTGCCACGCGCATAGAGTGCGACATCGCCGATAAACGCAAGACTCTCAACTAGCGCGGAGAGTTCTTGTCGCACGGCGTGTACCCAGGGCTCTTTCAGCGGTGAACAGTATTATTTTATTGGTGGAAAGTCTGCTGGAAGGTCCAATGCAGGGTCCTCCAATAGCTGAGACGTATATTGTGAAATACAGGGCTTTCAAAAGGCCGTTTTTTTTTCTTGGCCATTTTGGAGCACTCCGAAATGGTGTTTCTAATGTGCGTGGCGTCTTGAAGCACTGGACAGCCCTCATATGATGTGTGTGTTATTTTCGTAGATCAGCACAATGGACGCACATCTAATAGTTTCGCAGAAAAACGCGTGTCTCAAACACACTAAAACGCAGTTCAATAAACAGGTAGGCGGGAGACTAACGAATTTTTTTTAAATTTGGACGGTGTCAATTATCTACAGGCTACCCACGGTGAAATGAGCACTTTTGAGGCCCCAGTTACTTTTTTTCTTTCAGCCAATGTTATTCCTTTAACAATTTTTTTTTGTAAATAGATATAATGTAAGTAATAAACACAGTGTGCAAATTCCACCGCACTCAGAAGTTAACGTCTAAGGCTAAAATAAAATATTTTTATTGACTATTATTCCAAATGAGAGGGTTGTCAAATGCGCTCCTCACTTTACCGTGAATAGCCTATATGTATTTTCCCATGTAGGATTGACATTATTAAATACTAAGGTAATATTTGATTACGGTAACATATGCGAAACTAATCGTGTAAGAAAAATAATCTGGATTTCGAAATAACAGTTAAGATGCCTCATATGCCTTAACTAGATTTGGTTTTTAAATACCGACTCCGCAAATTAATTTACGGAGGAAAATACGTAAATCAAAAACAGCAAGAATACTCAGGTGTACAAGATTTATTCAAACTCTGAAAATAGCTGTATTTCCATATCTCCAGAATGAAATTCACTTGTGAGATCCAGAAACCTTTTCATACATGTGTGCATTAATCGAGAGGCAAACGGAAAACTTAATTATTTAAACAACTCTTGTATTACCTATTAAACACTAAATCGCGATGTCTGGCCCGTAAGCAACATATCTGCGTTTATGAAAATTATGCAATCATTTTTTCGAAAACAGTAGGATGCAGGGGGGAAAAAACGAGGCGACCTTGAAACATTTTTCCCCATATGTGCTTCTACGTGTAACTCTCGCAATTTTGGGTTTTTCACAGCAGATTAGCCACAAGTTAAAGGACGTTAAAATAATGTTTTCAAAGTGTATGATGTCTTAAAAGTTACACACACTAGTCTGAAAAGTGTTTTCTTTTAATAGAAGGAATTTCGAGCGCACGTTTACTGGTTATATATTTAAAAAATTGCCAGGTAGGCGGCCACGTAGAGCTGGAACACAACGAGCAATGGCTAACGCGATACTAACTACCTCATTACCTGCGTCGCATGCCATTTGTTTCCTCACATTTAATTCTGCGAATAGAGACTCGTTAGTGTGCCGCAATGACGTTGATCTGCCAACCCTCCCCTCCGGACGACCCAAAGGCAGTCGCGCACCTACACACATTTCATTCACGCGAATGTGTACTGTTTTATCTCTGCGACAAGACTGGTGACAGCCGATAAACCTGGTTATCTCCGCCATTACCGGTGGCAGATACGACGCCCCCGATCGACAGAGGCCTTCGCCGTTCGCGACTCGGTTCGCGGGCAGCGTCAATAGACGACGCGCTTCAACTCCGCCGTACTTTTACCTTCAAATTGAATTACGTATTAGGTAACGCCAGTGAACTTTCTAATCAATAGAAGTTTGTTTTCAATTGTCCGTGTTTCTACGAGCAAGCTAGCGTAGCCGACGAACATTGAGACAGCAGTATATTATAAACCATTCACGGATACTTCACACTTTTCTGAATCCCTGATAAAATTAGACTCCCAGGATATTCCTCCGCCTCGTGCAAACTAAGAAAATTACACCAAAGGACAACGCACCGAATTCATGCGCACTCAGATGTGACGATATTTTGTATGAGAACTAGTTCTTACTAGGCGCTACCAACACTATATTTATTATAAATGAAATATAATTTATAAATAAAACACACATGTAAAACAATCATTTAACTAAAAATAAGAAACTTTTATGTTAAGATGTATACAAAGGCTCGTGATATATGGCATATTTAGCAAATAACTAAACATCATATTTCGGGTGATTTTTCGGTTTGATTCCAAAAGTGTAAAGAAACCGCGAATAAACTATATCAGGAGATGTAAATTTTCCAGCATGCAAGCAATGAACGATTTTACACGGAAACTTGAATATATGCTAGTTGGGAAAAATTTTTTTTATGAAATAAAACAAAGGTTAAGCAAAAGTGAAAAGTAGATGAATTAATTTTTAAAACAAAAGTTAACGGAGGAACAACCATTTTCATTGTAACTTACAAAAAACAATTTTCGAAATGGTACACAAGCAAAATTTGGCTACAGCTCAAAATAGTTATTTCATTGATGCCACTATAATGACAAATGAATTTCTTGGGAATTCATAATGTGATTCGTCTAGACACATTTCGTATTTTACAAAGGACCCGAAATCTAACAGTAGGCGATCCAAATGCTTCACTTAACGGGAAATGCATTATGTCATTCACATTCCTCAAAAGTCATTCGAATAAAGTCAAACAATAGTGTTCTACAAACTTTTCAAAATTTGTTCGAAGCAAGATTTATTGTCAACATCACCGTAATTGCGTCAAAAACTGTGACATTTTAATATAATTAATATTGATCCAACTTAAAAATTGTCAAAATTCCTGAAAAGCTTAAAAAAAAATTTTACGGCTGAAGATCGCAACAGAAGCCGGATGAAGCGATAAATACATTTTATTTTAGCTTTGAACGTTAACTTCCAAGTCCTGTGGAATTTGCACACTTAATTTATTACTTGCATGGCGATATTTATTTTTAAATGTGGTTAAAGGATTAAATACAGCTGAATATAAAAAGTAACTAGGGCCTAAGAAGTGCTCACTTTACCGTGAACGGCCTATATGATAATGGAACTCTCGCGGGAGAGGACGTTACTTACACGTGATCTACTGCGATTGCAGTTTCTCTTTGAAATATGTGACAGCTTGTTTATCACGTACATAACCCGGTGATTGTCATTCTAATCCAGTAACATTTTTAGTAAAGACTGTTCACGATAAAGTGAGAACTTTAGAACTAAACCTTAGAGAAAAAAAAAAGCCATGGCCCCTGCATGCATGTATTTTAATGGGCGCACTGAGTGATATTCGCGCAGTAAAGTTCGTAACGATGGATGGAAAGTAGTTCCATATCTTAACGTGGAATAACAGTGATGGGCAACCATTTGTGATAACTTAACATTAATTCTTTCGCTTTCTGTTTTTTTTTTTAATGCATCTAAGTGTAAAAATGAGCAGATTTGTAAAGTATTTACTTTCTTAATGATTTCACAGATTCATTTGACCGACGAATGAATAAAGTGATGAGGCCCATAGCAATGTTAAGTTTGCATAAGGCGGAGGAATACGCAAAGTGTATACGAGTAGATCTTAAGCACGGTTTGCAAAAATGCTCATTTTACCATGACCAGCCTATAATAAAACAATTCCTGAAAACAGATTGCGTATCAGCCAACGAACACAGCTCTACAACATCGCCAGGTTTCGTGCGTGTAAACATAACTCTGTCAAGACGAAGAGCCCGGAAACGAAACTAGACAAAGTCATTAACTACTTAGTCTTAATTGTTTATAGATTAAGATGCTTAAAACTCGGAAGAACTCAGATCGTAGGGTACCAATATTTTTGTCTGATTTTTTTCTGCACTAATTCAAGTTAATTTCTGAATGCAAAAAATTAACTGAAATGTAATCTATTTTAAAAAGTTCAGCGGGATTATAACTCATTACTACTTACAATCAGTGCTATTGCCAGTGTTCGTAGCCTACTGTTATTTTGCTTGTAATTTTCGGCCGTACTGTTAGACGTACTGTAATGTTCAACTGTGAGAGAAGGCTACATGCATTAACTTCGCCATTCTCAATGACATAAATAAACAATAAGTTGTCATGTGTGTCTGATGTACGATGACGGTGCCCTATACACGGTCCATCTGACGGCGACACAGTAAATGATCGGCCTACGTTCTTCGTACGGCTAAAAATGCCCAAATATTCCATCCCCTTCACAAAAGTGTCACGATCAAAAATAATTGAAGGGAATTTCAACCCCAACTCGAAGCTGTTCATTGTGCTTGATAAAATAACGAGGGCACTTAACAACCATTCTAGGCCACGAACTTTTATTTCTCCTGCGTGCTAACAGAACGGCTTAACGCCGCTCAGCTAACCTGGAAGAGTGATGGCGGCTCAACGAAACGCACATTTGAAAATTACACACACATTTTTGGCCATTATGTTACCTGGGACAAGAACCCGGTACTTTCAAGAAATGAGTTAAAATTATATAGGACATGTTCTTATTATAGCCCTGTTTAAAACATCAAAAATTACTAACGGCGACTTATAAAAACTAATACATAACAGTACACTAAATCTACGGTAACATGCTGTCACGTATACGACCTTCCTTCAAAAAAATATAGTATTTCTCGTAGTTCCCCTATTCTTACAATCATTAGGTACTAAAAAGGGAGGCGAGAAACTCGTGTAGAAATGTAGATTCAATCGGGTGTAAAGGGAGTTGTTTCTATCTTACAGTGATCTGTACGATGCATGCATTAGTAAGTCAACACGACACCTAATATTGCAAATATACAATACCAATTTCTCTGCTTGCAAAATGTTCCCATACTGTTACAATTTCTCTCGCTAGAAATTAAGTGGGCAATACCATGTTCGTTAAGGGATGGAGGTCTTTATAAAATAAAATAATTAATTATAATTTCCTTATTTTATTTACAATAACTACAGCAAAATTCTCTGAACTCAAATTCTCACAATAAATTGAAATCACTTACTGTTCATAATTAACAACCATTAATAAAATGTATAGTTACGACAAAGAAATCAATGAAATTAAATAACTAAAGATCAGTCCCAATAGACCGTGTATCAACCCATTCAATTATTTCATAATTTATGCATCCATATTTGACAGTTCGAATATTTACAATAAAATCAGTGTTACACTTCCGTTCAGTCCCACCTCAGTTCAGTCCATGTCCCGCCAGTCGCAATCTAGAGTCCTCCAAGCGCCCTCACGCACAGTAGGCTTCACTCGTCTGTTTCACACCCTCTCGTCCATTCAAGCCACGAACACCTCACTCACCATCGTCCCGCTACCTCCAGTCGTCGTCCACACTTCCCTTCGCTCGCGCACTCTCGCCAGGTAGCTCCATCAAAGACTGCCGGCCGCTGGGTTGCGGCAGTATATATAGTGTCTTAGGCCGCCACCTAGAATCTTCCGCAACTCGCGTGATGCGTCGTGGAGGGCTGAGGAACCAAGCAGTCTCACCAGAACAATCTTGCGTCGTAGCTAAACGTATAGGGAACTATAGCAGGCGAGAGGAGGTCGCCAGCAAGTCTCGCTGCTGTCGGCATTCACGGGATTCCCAGAAGGAGGAATCAGGAGGCCGCGAGTATATCGTTCCAGGTAGAGGGGAGGGCGAGGTTGGTCTCCGATTACGGCGCGGGGCAGCTGAGTCGGCGCCAGCTACAGCACATAACAATACGTTTTGTTCCGTAAACATCGATGACATGCCAGAACCAATATCATATTTCCACAGTGATATGGCTGTTAGATATGAGCACATCCCGTGTTAATGTTTACACGAAATACTTGTGAATTAATTTTCACGATGTGGCAATGTTCGTAATGTTGCTTCAACTCGAAATGTGTGCAGTTACGGGAATGGAATTTTTTTTCCAAAAGATGATTTGAAAATAGTTCAACTGACCACGAAACGGCTATAATCAATACACACACATTTAATGGCATCCATCCGTTCGGTTTGCAAAGCGAGTTGGTATAGCTGACATTCGTCATACAAAAAAGCCACACGGGAATTAATATTACGTTATTTCCTCAAATTTTCAATGAAGTAAAATATGTACGAAATACCGAAAAACCATAGAGAGTATAACATAGTTGGCAGGTGGAGTATACCTACTAGATTTCTCCGAATCAGAAGCGAGGTCACAATACAAAGACGAGACAGTTTGAAAAGTAACAGCTGAGAAACACTGAAAGTGTTCAAATTATCCTCAGTCAATATTCTATATGCAAAATCGTAAGTTAGCGCCTAGAGCCACATTTTCAATTACACCAAGGTTTGCTGATTCAGGAAGAAAAACGTATAACGGCAAAATTGCCTCCAATCTTTTAAATTTTGAAGAAGAGAAATTTTCAGAATACAGTATTTCAATTTCACTTATTCAAAAATAAAGTATTAGTAGGGACGTTACAAAATTTAATAGTTCATGGAACTTACAGAGTAATAAGGTTTACTTATTCAAAATTGCGGGCTTCAAAATGTAAACAGTAACTTACGAAGTCGAGCTTTAATTTTTTGCATGTACATGTAAGCTCATAAGATGAGCAAAAATACCACTGAAAATGACGTGATATAACACTCAACTAGGCATCGGAACGTTTAATACGTTGTAGGTTTAAGTTTACCTTCAAAGGTATCATTGCCGCTGCCTATAAGTGGAGCCTATCTCAGCCATCGATCATGATAGATAGTATTATACATCAGCTGTCAAAGTGGGGAAAAAATTACTTTAGGGTCACCTTTCTTATTTTCCTGCCCAGTAAAAATTACTACGAACTCGGTAGCACTCATCTGCTTAAATTGCCTGTTGTTAAAAGTATCTTTCTTTACACCATGACACATCATCATCCATAATATATAAACGCTGCAATGAAATAAATACCGAGCATTATCATTTAACTCGAGATCATACGGATTGTTTCGAGTGTATTTGTAAATAAGGCACACATACGAATTTGTGAACTTCATAGACACCTTACTATATTCCAATAGCTACACTCGGCAATCAATATATGACACGCCAAAACAAATTAAGCTGTGCAGGAGTTAAGTGTTCAATAATTCTACTAATGGGTTTTTTAGAAGTTTATTCCAAAATGATTGTGCCTTTCTACCACCACCAGAACGTTGAAAATTGATACATACATCGAGTTTCCAAAGTAGAAAATGTTATTTTTCAGAAATGAGCTTAAAGGCAAATTACATAGCTGTAATTGTATAAAGTTAAAAAATTGTACTTTTAAAACATTAAACATAAAATAGTAACTAACAAAATTACGAAAAAAAAAATTAACTGAAAGTAGGATCTATTAAAAAATACAATATGTAGGTAGGTATGTAATATGCAATTATAAAGTTTAGACAAATAATTCTGCTCACAACAAAGTTGCTATAAAGAATATTTACCAACACACAATTATAACTCTCATGGTGTTATTACAGACCAAAATGAACTCGAGATGGATTCTGAATCCTTCACACACACAGACCAGATTGAAACACAAATGTAATGAGATAATCTAGTCCACTCTCAAAATAGTACTGAATTGTAAAACCCAAAACAAATATTTTATTTAATCCACCCAGAATGAGGAAGCTTTTATCATGCTGCACAACCTGACTTTATAGGCAAACTTAAAATTCATCAGCTCTTAAAACAACTTTTTGCTTTTGTATAAAATTGTTTAGAGCACTGGAATACATACATTACATTAAAAATAATTATAATTTGAAACTATTACTGTGATACAAAATGAGTACAATGTCAGACAGTTAATTATTGATGGAATTAAAAAAAGAAATTACTACACATCTTTAAAACACTTTTAACAAAGCTGAGAAGCGAAAATTTTTATAGTAAAATTATTAAATAAATGAAATGTTACATTGCCATTTACCAGCCGTTATGGGGGGGGGGGGAGGGGGGATACATGGTAAACAAGGGTTTGCTGCTGCTATAGGATTGAAGAGCTGTCTTCAGCCAATGGGAAGTGGACAATTATTACTGAGATAGTAAATGAAACATAGAGCAAAAATTGCTTTCACCACACTACCTGCTATCTGCCTACATCATACTGCTATCTACATCATACTAACGAAACCTAACTTTATTTACACTTAAGTTACTCTTAGATAGAACTCAGTGCTTGATTACAAGACTTGTAACCAAGCAGTCCAAGTTAGAAAAAAATCAACCAAACCGGCTACGTTAAAAGAAATTCTAAGTACTTACAAAGAATTTTGTGATATGAATAACTGTTAATATTAGCAAAAGTAAAAGGTTAAAAGCTAATTCATGAATACATGTTTCAATTCAAGAGGGAATGGTGTAAACTAAAATTTATAATGGAAAATTTTAAGTTTTTGTTAGCAAAATAAATTACTTTGTGTTGTAAGGAAAAGGAAGTTTTTAAGTTTAGCTCAGAATTGGTTGTAATTTAAATTTACTACTTCATGTTTTAAAAATTCTGTTGTTACTTTACTAAATATTTACTACAATGATAATATAGCCTACATTATTTACTATAACTGCACTCGTATTGATGCCAAAAAATTTCTGCTCAGGCATATCAGCAAAATAAATTTGTATTATAAACACACACGAAAAAACTGAAACATAGAAAAGCCAAAACAAGGATAACTGAAGTTCCGAAAAACAGACGCCCATTTCTAAAGAAGTGATTTCATAATCCCAGAACAGAGATAAGCACAAAAAGTATAACAGTAGCTAATAAAAAAAGTTGGGAATTTTTACCCAGCATGTGATTCTATTTGACATAAAATATTGACTAATAATCCAACAAACCATTTCTGAAAGTTTTTTTTGTGTAAATTTTTTTAATTTTTTGATAAAAGTAACATGCAGATAATATCAAAACTCACAGATTTATCAAGCATTTTTGTTTGGAAATATTCAATGAACTGTTACCAATCAAAGGTGCAGGCAGATGTATCTTGTATCTTTTTTAATTACATCAGTAATGAAAAATTCATGAATTATAGACTGGTGGAAGACTAGATGCTTAATTTTCTTTAATGGAAGTAAGAACTCCCATAGTTCACATAACAGGACAGTACATGGTTTTCATTAACTTTCCTGTAAGAGATATTAAAATGTTTTGTTTGCAGCTTTCAATTTTGTGTTATTGTCAAAAAGCAGAACATACTAACATTACTTCTGGGGTCCCTAAAGATACAAAAAATAGGTAAAGCCAAATCAACAAAAGTAATCCTGGTATGCACATTGTTTTGGTAGGTAGGTAGGTAGGTAGGTAATTGGGCTTTATGTCTCATCAACGGCGAGGTTATTAGAGATGGACACACTTCTAGTGATATGGCCATAGAAAATACCTGGTGCACAACAAGCCTAATGTGCTCCCACAACTAACAATAATTGCCGCTGCTCACTTTACTAGGAGACCAAAGAATTTTGGGATTAGTGTACAACCCGATTCCACAATGTTTAAATGCATTTTATGATGGCATTAATATGATGTCAATGACGTCATATAAATTCTACTATTGCCACATCCCTTACCTATGAGAATCTAATGGGGCATCCACAGGAATGTGGGGGTTTTCAGATGGGGACAATTTCAGCATTTATAGACAAAATCAGGAAGTACACTAGAGCCCATCCGCTGAAGTGTACTACCCGTATCCATATATAGAATAATGTAGTACACTAGAGCTCATCTGCTCAAGTGTATGATCCGATACCACATATGGTATTGGGTAGTACACTTGAGCCCATCCGCCAAGGGCACTACGCGATACCACATAGGGATCATTGTCAAATTACTATTTTACCGCCAAAACTAATGTATCCAATTTGTAAACAACGATTCACTATTTTCTGTATATCAGCCACACCTTGTTTATCATGGGTCGTGTATGGGCGAATCACTGTACTGGGTGTATATTTTAAACAAATATAGCCAATAAATTAATTTGCCGCCAAAACTAAGTATATCTGTAAATGATGAATCACAATTTTCGGTATTTCAGTCACACCTTGTTTATCACGGTCGCATGTGGATTAATCACTGTAATGGTTTCATATTTCGACCACTTGAAAAGGATTATTTTCACACACATTCACATTTCCTGTTGAGTTAACCACAATTTCTGCTATATTATACACTTCGCTGTCTCAAATACCGCATAAACATACTACCAAATTCTAACAGGACATACATACTACAAGCTTATTCTACATTTCACTACACCCATGAAAACACATCCAATTTTAATTACAAATGGTAAAGACTAGGTAACTGCTACAGAATACTGATGTAACATTAGCTACCTAAAACACTTAATTAAACATGACACACATATCACTTATTTAACATTTTGTCACTTACCTGTAACAAACGTCCATTTTCTACCAACTAGTAATTCCACACTCATCATTATTCCACGACACTCATATAATTATCCGTCGTACACAACATATTTTGTTATAAACTCCGTAAACTATTATATACCACTTCACTTTATATAAAAAACACTACTTTATCACTGTATACGGTGGTACGTATCCTTTTTATGACTTTGGCCACATAAACTACACGACCGCACAAAAACAACTAAGAACTATTCATAGTTATTTTCCTATTCTTCGATACAAATAAACACGCAGACGTACAACTTTCTAAAACTAAATTTCTCCACTATTCAAACTTATTTCTTTATTCCCTGCAACTACTACCAGCCAATTCAACTATATGGGTGACATCCTGGCATCATTAAGTACATCACACTTACGAACAAATCTCGGGAATCAAGATCTACACTTGACCTGAGTTTTTTTTATCAACTGTCTTCATAATTTACTTATGTAAAAATTATATGGAGAAGTTATGTTGATTTAACATGATAAACAAAATTGAAATTCATTTAATCCCTTCAATTTCTGGATCACCCAGATTTTTGTTAATCCAAATGGCATTGGGTCCCAGTTAGACCACATAAACTAGGCCCTACTGTACTCTCAAACCTTTGGAAAAATGTGCATAAAAATTATTGCAATACCATAATACTCTCAATAATTTCTTACAATAATACACTTGGGCATTAGTCAAAGCAATTTTATCGGCCTACAGGTTGTGTGTGTGTGTGCGTGTGGGGGGGGGGGGGGGGTGTGTGTTATTCAAACAAAATTACAGAATCCAAATTTGACTGCACTGTTAATTTTCACAAAAAAAAACTTTCTCCCCGTTATAAAATATTTTTCTCTGCTTGTTTGGCAATATTCACATAATTTTCTACTAGTTTGCCAATCATGTAATCAACAGTATGTTGAACATATAGGCTTACTTCAGATAGATATCTGAAAGGGAAGGTAAAAAAGAGTCATATTTTGTTGTTCTTGACTTCATCACTTCCTCAAAATTGCAATTAAACTTCATATTCGAAGAATATCTTACTAGAAAATGCAATTCTTAATCAAAACTACACATCAAGCAGATGATTATCTAATTCTGTACTATGCAGAGTTTGTTTACTAAGTACAAATATATTGATTAATGGCATTTCCCCATGTTCTGACTGGATGTGCACTCCATGCACTCTGAAAACTATAAAAATGCAATTATCACATAAATTGCTCAAAATGAGTGCTTGTTTGTCTGCCATATTTGTACTCACTGACACTGGAGACAGTGCTGTGAAAATTGCACTTAAGGCACACTTTTTCCAGTGCATCGACAGTTGGAATATGGAAAACGACTGCACTTAGCACGAGTTCAGATGAACTGGAAGTGCACACAGAGCGCAGTCCAGTGTAGTATTTAGAAAAAGCCACAAGTTTTAAGCTAGACAATTGGAACTACTGTAGCTGCACTAGTAAAAGATGTCTTCGCAATCAAGGAGAAATGCATCAACTGCAGAACAGGTAGTAAAAATTCAAGATGTACACAACCCTAAGGTTATAAGGGAGTTATACACACCAAATACCACTAAAAATCAGAAAACTTAGCTACATGGCTGAAATTCATCAAATGACTATTTATAATTTTGTTTCTGGGGTGCATAACCTGGGTTATCAAGCATAACTAAGCACAATTTAAAGAGTCCCCTTATACCAACACACCAGATTCTTGTTTTTTGACAATTTTTGAGGCAAGCTTTACAGTATCACCAGTAATAGCCTGGATGATGCTCATGGCCCTGCTGAATGAAAACACTCAACTGCATTAAGAATTCACCTCTATTAGTCCTAGTTACTGTAACCAGCAGACGTCTGTCTGTGCATGTATAAGCTCGGGGAAGCAGGGCAAGCCGAGCAAGGGAGGAAGACATGCACGCAGGTCTGGTTGTGCTATCATCTATTCCACAAACATCAGTTACATGGCAATGGAGGATGAAGGACGTTCACAGAGGAGTTATCCTCAGTGCTACAAAATTGCACTTCCCTGTGATATTCATATATGACCTCATGTCATAAAAAACTATACAAATAAAATATTACTTAGTTTTTAACACTCAATGCAATTTTGCGTGAATTAATTTATATGTACATTTTAACAAAGTATAACAAAACAGTAATTTTAGGCCAGTGCTTTGCTTTTGAAAATGTAGAGACATTTTACATCTTTAATTGCACAAAGTCGTGAAAATGAATGTTTGTACTCATAATGAAGTGACCTGTGCTATAAAGTAAGCCTACACAGTGTTTATCAAATAAGAAATAAAATAATAAAAATGAAACAATGCTGCTGCTATAACATATTACACTCTAAAACATAATGTTCATCTACTTCACAAATTCCACCCAATTAATCTGCGTGTAAGCACTCTTGCCATGTTGAATGGTAGTTTATATGAAAATGTGGTCTACATACGCCTAGGTGTTCAAATTAAAAAGCCCACAAAAATCACAGTAAATCACTGAGAGTTTATATAAAAAGGTGTTAATTATCTTGTTGGTTTATTAATTTTTTTCTAGAATTCCGAATCACCATCAAAATTAATGCCACATGTAAAGATGTTTTTTTTTTTAATAATGCTGGCTTCGGCTGCATGGTGTAACCACTGTAAAAATAATTCTGTAGCATTTATGATAAAATTGTTTGTATTAACTTAACATACCGTAATAAACTTTTGTCTAAAATTTATGCCAGTAAATATTATTCCAAACGCAATGTTCATTAAGAGAAAATATTTTCTCGATTATGAAACAAAGAATGTACAAATATGTAATCCTATTTGAAATGCATTAAAAACTAAAACATTAACAGTTTAAAATTATAGGCCTGACAAATTACTAGACAAACAGATTCGAAACTAATGCTATCATTATAGTAATACGTAAATTAGCTTCTTGGTGTTGAAGTTAAGGTCATGCATATTTGCTGAAGAAGTTGCAGGTCCGATTTCTAGTATAAAATATACTTTTTACATTACAGTTGTGGTATGAATAAATTTATTTTTGAAACCATATTATATATTAATTTAGATTCGCTGTTTACCAATGTGACTGAAATACAAGCTTATCTGTAATGTTAAAACCCCTGTATCTTGCAAGTCCAGTTAGTATGTTAATGTATTTATTACGAGAAAAAGCAACTTTTGGTTACTAGTTTCCAAGAATTTACTTGTAAAAGTACAAAAAAATGCAAACATAGTTCCAGATTTACAGCACTAATTTTTTTAATTCTGTGACAACTTTGTTCTCACAGTTTTCCTCTCGGACATGACTTTTCCCATGAAAGAGTGACCCATACAGACGAGCATAAATCACACCCTTGCCCTACCCGGGATTCAAAACCAGAACAACTCGCACTCAACACTCAACCTAATGTGTCACAAAGGGCAGTCATCAGGTCAACCAGAACTGTCAGTGGTTATAAAAACTTATTTTACATGAACAAAAAGCTGCTTTTACACTGTACATAATTTTTAAGTTTCAATTTAAGTAATATATTAATTAATTGTTCCACATTGTATAATTAGCAGCCATGCTGGTCGGAATTCGCTTGCCTATATTTTTGCAAAATTAACGCAATGATTACGAACGTTGATTTAAAACATTTATATATTTTATAGATTAGCTTAAACTCTTTTCTTTGGAATAAAAAATTTAAAATAAAAAATATATTTTTTTAAACCTTTTTTTCAGTTCTACTTTGTGTTACTGTCTAGCAATGATTATACTAAATATTCTTGTGTAATTTAATGTAATGTCATTATAATAATTTTTTTTTTTAGATTTATTATTCTTTATAACCATAATTGTATTCGCTGCCGCATATTGCGATTGATGATTTTGACTAGACACAATTCAAGAATTCTATGCCATCAAAACTATTTTGCTAACAACTATAGATATGCTACGAAATTACATTTAACATTGACTAAATAGATGAAAGCTCTGTACAACTTGTTATAATTTGCATGATTTTTGGATTTTATTAGAAGTAAAACTGCCATGCAGTAAAACGTGTGCAAGTTAGCTTAACATTATGCTGGCTCAAGTCCCTCAATGTTTCCAAACTTTGTGAACAACTATTGTTTTAAGTAATGCATTCCCGTCGACATATTTCTTATGCCACACCGTAAAACTTCACATCAGAAATTTATATCCTCCACCCACCCCTATTGTAATGGTGAAAGAGTTTGGAAATACATTTATTTTGTATTCATATGATGAAAATTTGGAAAATGAACAATCTGTTGATGCATCAAACCACAGAAAATATTCCACCTCCATTGTTGTTACTTTTATCTAATGTGATTTTAATTTGATACTGTTTAATATTTTAACAAAAAATTTGCACTGCTATCTTTTGTCGCCAGAAAAATGTCTCCTTGTCCGGTTTTGCATTTGTTGTTACTAAAGACTAATTACTGAACACTTTTATGTCTTTTTTCAGACAGTTTTGGGGTGATATTTTTATAAAATGAATTAATATTTTCTTTTGTTGAAAAAGCCATTTTAACACATTTTAGCAACATTTTTGTTTTTATTTGGGTATTTAATATAACTTGTGTCTTAAATATGTTTATTCACATGATTATCTCTGGAATCACTGATTCATATGTGATGTCAGTGCTAAAAAATAGATCTGAACTGCTAGTCAAAAGTTTATTATTCCTAAACGTATGTTGCATGTGTATAGGCACTTTGAATATTTTGACTAATTTAGGTACTTACAGAAACATCTGGTATATTACGTCCAAATTATGACACTTGTGACTATACAATTTGCTTAGTGCTGAAAAATCACTCAAAACCTTACATTTTGTACTTCTGCAAAGGGTTTTGTCCGTAAAAAAATAGAAAGTGGTAAGTTCATATATTAGCACTTTCGTGAATTTTTTCGTGAACCAGTTAGGTACTGTGAAGTTGGACTTTATGATTCACCAACAAATGTTACGTTTACATACTCCTGAGTGTTACATAAAATTCATTGGTAAGATTTTTTAGGCTTGGTTAAAGTGAAAATACTATACTTGACTTGAAATTTTAGTGTCCTAAAATGCATAGTTAATTTGGTAATCAACAATTTTGAATGCCTATGTGGGGAATTTTTTTTTTTAAAAGTGGTATTCCGAGGATCTGACTACTGGCGGGCACGTACAAGAAATTGCAGCTTGTAGCAGTAGTAAATCTGCTGAGATTGGTTGAATTGCACTATGAGTACATGTTTCACGAACTAACACTTTCGTAAGTACTGCTTCGAACCTACTTTTCTGCCAAGTTTCACATACTTCCACCATATGTAAAATCAACAGTGTCATGGAACCAATCACTTTTGTAATTCTTTAATCAAATTGAACTCGAAAATTTTGAGGAACATTATTATTTTCCTAATGTTTCAGTTATTACTCTTTAGCACATAATGAACACCTTTGAATTCAAAGTTTGGAAAACATCACTGCCCATTACCACAAGTACACTATAGTACAAACTGGCACACACGTTCTAGTTAAGTTGGCAGCAAATTAACACGAACAGTTCTAAGACTTGACACATTGCAAGCATAATGTTAAAAACTACTGGCAATGAAGTTTGTGTTTCTTGTCTTAGGTATACAAATTAGATCACAAATTCACATTTTGTTAACACTCTTACATTCCTAAAGCGGTTTTTACAATTGAGCAACACGACGGGCTTCAGCCAATCAGGGTTTTGATGCTGGCGACGAGCCTCGACAGCATTGCACGAGCAATGAACATTAGTTTTGAAGCTCGTCGCCAGCGATGGGGAATAAGAAGAATAACATTTCTGTACTTCATACTAAACTGATGAGAAACTAAGGTAAAGAACAAATAAAAATATACATAATGAACAGTTTGCAGAGATACTCACTGGAGTCCAAATTTATATAATAGATAAAAATCTCCCTTTAGAAAAACCAAAGTATAATGTATTCCACTACCTTTAAGTTGTTCATGTTCTAAAACATAAATTAGAATTTTAATATAATATTTTCATTAAGGAAAAATATATACCATAAAAATAAACATTTTATTAACTAAATGGCACAAAATTCACTGCCATTTGTTCGCTTTTAGCATTTCACTCCGAGCTTCTTTGCAAGATAACAGATGGCAGTACGGTCTGTTTCGCCGGTGGCCAGAGAGAGAACATCTCTCTATTGTGAAGATGCAAATAACGCTCGTCGCTGGCTGCAAACGTCGGACACGTCGTGCCATTCTATTTTGAAAATCGCTTACAAATTCCACGGTCTTAGATGGCACATGAATAAAGTGAGATGGTCCAGGGGAATGTTAATATCACATAAAGTGGAAGAATACAAAATGAGAAGAAAAGTAGGTCTTAAGCAGGGCTTTCCAAAGTGCTCAGTTAACTGTAGGCCTAGCTTTATTCCCGTGGTCAGTACCTTCTACAACTCCCAACACCCAAAGATGTAGAGCATTGATTTTCAAAGTGGAGGGGGGGGGCATGCCCCCCCAAGGGAGGTGTGACGACATGCTAAGAGGGACGCAGGGGCCAAGCTGTTCATTTGTACAGTTAGTATATAAAATTCAAACTTTTTTAATTGGACCGTAGTGTCGGTACCTACAGTTACTACAAAATGAAAAAACACCACCATTTGTGTTCAATAAGCATTCAAATTTATTGATTAAATAAAACCTTTGAGACTTATTTGTTTTTGAACACACATTTCAGATGCAGTCATTATTCTGACCATGATTGATAGGGTCGCAAATGTTGCACATTCAATAAAAATACTTAATGGAAGGAAATAGTTTTGTGACATATACATGAAAGATTTAATTTAAAATAAATATTTGATAATAAAGCATATTAATTCAGTTTTAATTACAGTGAAACCCTGTTAAGAAGTTCCCACTTAGGAAGTATTTCTGCTTAATAAGTTGAACAATTTTAAGAAGTTTTCCTGGTTAGTAAGTATTATTTTTTCAGTCACTACAAAAAATTCTTAACAGAGTTTTACTCTAATATATTTTATAACTTTACACTTACAGAGTTAATACATTTGAAATCTATGTAATTGTAGGAAATGTAACAAAAGAAGTTTCTCAGTTTAGCTGGCAGGCATTCTGATGGTCATTTTTTACTCTTCTGCAACATCTTGAGATTTAACAGTTTGGTTGGTTGCTAAGGCTAACTGCATAACTGTAATGTCCCACTACCATCAATATCAACTATTCTGCCTGGATGCATTCATTTTGCATGTTCACTACCTAAAAACATGCGAGCTTTAAAGCTGACACTTGCTCGCCACTTCTCAGCAGTCATTTTGCGCATTCTAGGAATCAAAACTTTTTGAGCCCTAAGGCTGACCCTGGCTCATTCACTTCAGGGTTGCCACTTTTTTCTATCGGAAAATAAACTGACATTTCCCTGATTTTCAGGCAAAAATAATCTGTTTTTACCAACCTTTTTCTAGTATTCTTTGTAAGGATTGACGCCTTCGTTATATTGCATCTGTAAAATCTTTTTTTCAATACATAGCAGTACAAAGATATTGGGCAAGTTTATACACTAGACATGTTAAGCACATATTTGCATTATAACACATGTTTACATTAAAATATATACTTCTCTGATCTTACAAAACTGTTCCCTACATAAATTGCAAAGAAAAATGCCTGAGCATTTTGTCCACAATCATCAAAACCATTTTATACAATTCTGTTAGAGGTGCACGACTGACGATAACCAAACACAGAATTCCCTGACATTTACATAACTTGTTTAAAATTCCGTCATTCCCCCGACATTTCCCTGTTTCGCATAGTTTCCCAGACGAGTGGCAACCCTGCCACTTGCCTCATCACTAGAGACCCGGAAATTTCGCAGATTCATTTGGCAACAAGCCAGACTCCACAGTACTTTGTGTACTCGAGCCTCACTTAATTGTTTATTGGCTGATGATCCACTTTTACCCAGGACCAGGTAGCACGGGATTCAGTCTTAGTTTTCTTGAAGGTTAGTTATTGGCATTTGTCTAGGGGGTGGCTTACAAACTGCGATCCAATTGGAAAAGAAAGTCAAAAGTACGTGTGTGTGAAGTCTACCTGTCCTTAAATGAATTTGCGAAATGTCCCGGTCCCCACTCATCACCTTTACGCACTGTGTGCTCAACTGGCATGCAGTAATTCCATCTGCCGCTAACCTTAACGTGACTTTTAAGTGGTGATCATATTTTTATGGCACGCTAATAAAGATAAAAATATTATGTGTGTCTGAAGACAACTCTAAAGTTTCCATGTAGAAAATTTAGCAGCTAAAACAGATTCTGAAAACCCTCATTTCAACCATTTTCACGTGCAAAAAAAATTTATCATTGGACTTGAAATGAGAACTGAAACTGGTCTTTGGACATTAAATAATTTTTAAATGCTTTTCGTGTTTACAAAACCCTACAAAATATGCAACAATTTTTAATTTTGTGTTTTTCGCAAAATTGCTGCAATGCACTTATGCACCAGCCAGGCGGAGAGCACCCTCAGGCTCCAGCCTGCTTGATGCATGAGCTGCATTCCAGTGTTTGAAATACATGTTTCCCCACAAAACTATTAAACATGCATTCTCTGTGCTAATCTATGAAAGGAACGCACACACTTCAGACTAGATCTGTTGGGTACTTTCGAAATGTCATGCACATTACAAACACCATTTCAGAGTACTCCAAAAAAGGCTAAAAACAACTTTTTTTTCTCAAAAGCACAGTATCTCTAAATATGTACATCAGGTACATACAAAACTACTCGAGAGCTCTGCACTGAACCTTCCTAAAGACTTTCTACCAATAAAATAACAGGGTCAGTGTTGAAAGTCCCATAGGTAAACACACTGTGACTAGACACTGCGCGCCAGTTCAGTTCAGAGCCTTGCGCTTAGCAGTGATGGCACACTTTATATGCGTTGCAGTGTCACCCTCATCGCTCCAGCACGTCTCGGCTTCAAATGCAGAGAAAAGCTCTAGACAGGTGGGAAAGAGCCTCAAGAGCACACGGGACACAAACGACTGCTACAAACGTTAATCGTGATGCACCGGTTTATGGATGACAATATACGTATAAAAATCAAGAAAGGAAATATATGTTTAATGCACATAAAAAACAAATGTTTTAATGTACCTACCAAGTGAGTAAATATCTGGCTAGAGTGATGTATTTGTCGAGATATTTCTGATGCCATAAAAAAATATATGCTGTTACGGCACACTATATTTGCAAAATATATGCACCAGTGTGGGAAAATAATCGCAAACTAAGTTGGCAAAATATCTGGGATTGCCTTTCCTTAGTTTTTCATTGCTGACTTCCAAAAGCTGAGAATTTCAAATTACGTACAGTATTTGGATCTTATTAATGTCCCACACAGTTTTAAGTTTGTGCAACTGTCAGTCCACTGGCCCACTAACTACCAGAAATGCCAGTATCTGATATCACAAAGCCAGGAGCAGCCAATAGGAGCCCAACTACACTGACAGAAATGCTGTTCGATCAGTCTTATCAGTTGGCGATCTTTCGTATGCAACTTTACAACAGGGAGTGAAATTAAATCAGATTTTTACGTCTACTCCGTTTTGTCTATTAACCCCACAATTTCCCTGATATTCAGTCTACACCAGCACAATTTTTCCTTATTATCCAACATGAATTGTAGGCCTACACACCGTCTCAGTAAATAAATCAATCAACTTCTGCAAACCCTAAAAATGTAACTTTCATGGACTCGCCACACTGCAATTTGACTTGTCCAATATCGTTGTACAGCTATGTATTGAAAAAATATCTTACGGATGCAATAAAACAAAACAAAACCAACCCCTCTCCTCTCTCAAAAAAACTTCACAATTATCATATCCCACAGTAACTGGCATACATGCTTTGATTGTGTGGTGTACAAAACCAACTTATAATTAATTAAATTTTGTTTACATATTCTGTAAGCAGAAGCCTGGACTTCCTCACGACTTATCTAAATCATTTTATTTAATTAGATTCGGAACAACAGTTTCATAAATGTAAGCCTACCATACATACGTATTTAAAACAGTGCTAAAAACCCTTAAAATTTCCAGAATAGTTATCTTCTGAACATGAAAGTTCGTGAAATGATTCTGATAAGAAGTAGGCCTACATGCTAAAGATGGATATTTATTTTAGAAAATAATCTTTGACATAAACTATTTAATGCAAAGAACTGTCAGCCATATCTCATCCATTAAAGACTGCAACAGTTTTTGCAAATTACAAAACACAACAAATAATTTTCACCTTTCAAGAGTCTAATGGGTATTGAAGGAAGATAACATAAGGTCTATATCAGACTAAAGGCTGTTCAGATAAAGTGAGCACTTTTGAAATCAACCTTAGAAAAAAGTCACTGCTCTTACCTGCATATACTATTTTAACAGGCGCACTGAGTAGCACGCGCACAGTAAAGTTGGTAACGATAGAGAAGAAAGTAGTCCCAAATCTTAACGTTGAACAAAAAAGTGTTAGGTAACCATTTGTGATAACTTAAACTATTTCTATCGCTTTCTGTTTTTATAATGCACCGGAGTGTAAAAATAAGCAGATTTTTAAAATACTTAATTTTCTAATAATATCACAGTATCACTTGACCGACACATGAAGAAAGCGATAAGGCCCATGGCAATGATAGTTTTACATACCGTAACGCGGAAGAACACACAACATGCATACAAATAGATCTTAAGTCGAGCTTCAGTGCTCACTTTACTGTGAACAGCCTAAACGTAACTCACAGTGCCTTTACTTTGGACAAAAGCCACTCGCAAACATGACAAACTAAGACAACAAATTAGAAGAATAAGCTGAATAGTAATATGTTGAGAAAACATTTTTGATGAACCAATATTTGGGATAGGTAAATTACAAAAGTGCCAAATTTCCAGTACCTAGGTGGTGGTATTTTATTTTATTCCAAAATGAAATGGTTGTGGAGCCACTAGCGACAAGTCTATATAGACAGTCTAAGAGAATGAAAGCAATCTCTTTGTTTTGGATCTCATGATTTTGTTTTATCTAAGTTCTTGAGTCTTGTTACGACCACGAGGTAATAAGTTCTTTGTTACGGCTAAACAACATTAAATAGTATATTATCGTCAGGCATATTAATTTTATTTGTGCATATCCGCACCGTAAACTAATTTTCAAGAGCACTAATAGGCCTAAATGTTTTAAGGTGAGGTGAGTGGAATACACATCAATTAAAAAATTGTAATAACTGAAAAGTAAATTCACCCTAGACTGAAGTACTTTACCACACTAAAAGGTTAACTCTTTCGTAAACATTAAAAATAGGTTGCAATCAAAATAACTGTAAAGACAAGACGGTTAAATATTTTTTTAAATTCAAACATATAAGTTTTGAATCTGTTTTCATATTTTAACACAGCTGCTTTTCCTACGAATTTTTTTTTTTGTAATATAACAAGGAAGCTAGTGCAAAAACTATCCCACATAAGGAGTTTCTTCAACTTTTAATGTAAAACAAACACAATCTGGCATAAGAATGTTTCTGGTGAGACTACCTGAAAAGCAAGCAATTAAATAAGCCTGCTGTTCCATATTTTCACTAGAGGAATTAAAAAAAAATTCACAAAAAAGGAACTGACCGACACGTAACCTAAATTCAAATGTTAAAAACATTTTCTGTCGGGCACTTATTTAGCGTAACTACATGCTCAATACAAAACACCATACGTTTGGTGACAGTGCACGCTATTATTCATCAGAATAAATTTGATTAGGCCTACATGAAATTAAAAAAATAGGCCATTATAGTTGATTCCATTTGATCGGAAGCAATCAAAACTATATCAGATGACCCTTCAAACATTGAATTTGCAACACGGTTGATGATAATACACCAGATACCATCGAGCAACTATATTAAACATACTACAGACTACAAATATTTTTCCAGACAGTCGAAAAATAATTCAGGTTAAAAATACTAATAAAAAATCAGAATACATACACACTTCCATCTTGGTCACTATCTCTGAATAAAAATAATGTATTTCAGAGCTCATAGTGTTTATGAAACTTTCGATAGGTGTGGCTCTTAAAAGTTTGAAGTAAAAAGCATCATTATTTTAAAACGTTATATAAAATATGTGCATCTTAGGCCTATGCTTGCACCGTAGTTTACAATGTACATGGCAACCTCCGAAAAACTCAAAAGCCTATGTTATTTTATTAACATCTGGTATTTATTTCAAAAATATGCAATCACTGGGTTAAACTTTTCTCACACTTAACCATCGCATGTTACTGCCAAATTGAGTACACACAAACACTTCATTGAATTGCTGGTTTATGATTAAACTCGTTAAGTCGTACATTTTTTGCCAAGTTCGCATATATTTACAGTTTTGGTTAAGTGTAACATTTAGTGTGAAAATATGATAGGCCTACATCGTAATAAAAACTTTGAGCTTGCATACTCTGCCCCGGATTCTTCGAATTTTAACATTATTATTGTGTGTATAAACATTTTTACTAACAGGGCATTAAAAAAAAAAACGAAAATTCTAACTCTACAAAATGTAATTCTGCTAAGGTTAAGTTTATAATATTGTGAATAATAGATGTGCACGAAGGCATTCCGCAGAGTTATTGCACAACGCTAATTGCAATGAAACAAACCACTCATTTCATTCATTAATATAAAAAATCTAATACGCCTACAAATAAAACAACACTGAGCATATTTGAAATTCCATAGCAACGTGCGCCCAAGCGTGGAATATTCGTTTGCACTGTTCAAAATAAACAACTTGTTAAGCGTCGCTTCATGCCATTTCCTACTGTTAACGAGGTGAGACTGCATAATTTAAAAAAAAAATTACAAATAACATACTAGTTTTCTTAATTCAAAAGGAAGTAAACAAAAGCAATCACTTATTAAAATTCCAAAATTACCGTTACACTTCACGATTCGAAATATCGGTGCCTTCGTACAAAATGCTTTTTAATGTACACAATATTTCTGCATTAAAAACATTACCTGCGAATGTCACACGCCGGGAAATACGAACGCGTCGACAAATTCGTGAACCCGTGCGCTAACCCCGCGAACTGCTGGTAATTCCATTGAGCCCACTTTAGCCTTTCTTGACCACACAATACACAGCTAACACCACGATCAATAAACACAAACTGCACGCAACGTATTTTGCGACGAAATGCGGCGTCGTTTAACCCCATGTTTTGTCGCGGACTGCTGCTAACTCGATTGAAAACCCCACGTCGCCGGAAGTTCGTAGTGGCAAACATGACAAGTATGTAAAGTATTGGAGGAATCACGAACACATTGCCAGCGTTCTAACGTATATTTCTCTGGAAACACCGCTGCGACACGACTAAAATAACGTCTAAACAGAAGCGTACTCACCAAAAGGAAAGTTGGATGCCTTCTCGGCGTGTTTGGTAGGAATTAGGACGGTATTTGGTCCGTAAATATGAAGAGTAAGTCAGATATTGGTATGCCAAGAATGGCACAAAGAATCCAGACAACGCACGGGAGCCACTGCGCAGCTCGTCTGCGCATATGGTGACAACAACGCTCGAGGGAGAAACTGCAATCTGATCAGCACTCTCGCTTCCCCCACCACTTCGGTTCTCCCGCCTCTTCCCTCCTTCCACCCGCGTCCACAAGCTTCAGAAATTGATACTGATTCGCTTATACACGCTTGTTGGCCGACGTTGGAAAAATCTGACTACGTTTAAATTTACGTTAACCAAAATATCTACGCAAATATTAGTGTTAATTCTTTAAACAAAATCTCCATAAAACTGGAATCAATTCGTAGCCTATTAAAGCAGTAATTACTTACTGTGAAGAAATTAATGTGTAATACAATTATTTTTGTAGACAAAATTATTTTACTTATCTTTCGAAAATCTAACTTTTCCCTTTCACGGTAAAATGAGCACTTTTGAAAGCCCTGCTTAAGATCTATTTGTGTACACGATGTGTGTTCTTCCGTCTTACGTAAAAAGAACATTGCCATGGGCCTCATCACTCTATTCATGAGTCAGTTAAGTTAAACTATGAAATTATTAGAAAAATATTTATTGTACAAATTTGCTCGTTTTCACTTCGACGCATTAAAAAAAATAGAAAGCGAGAGAAATAATTTAAGTTATCACAAATGATTACTTAACACTTTTTATTGGACGTTAATATATGGAACTGCTTTCCCCTCCATCGTTACCAACTTTACTATGCACATGTCACTCATGCGCCCGTTAAAATATATGCAGGTAGCGACAGCGACTTTTTTTTTAAGGTTGATTTATAAAGTGCTCACTTTATCGTGAACAGCGTTAAGTAAATTGTCTCTTTAAAAAAAGTATTACTAACGAACAAGTAAAATTAACTTATGCGTTTCAAAGAGAAGGCCTACAGTGTTAAGTCTACGCACAAATAGTACGTTAAAACACGCGTATCCAAATAAAAATTAATTTATGACTTAATTGAAATGCATGGACAAACCTGTGACGAAGAAAAACAGAACCATTTTACATTTTTCTTATTTAGCTTACTTATTATGTTCGAAGAGAAATTCAAGCTTCTGTTACTCTCTATTCGATTAATTTAATTCTATCATTCATACCTTCTGATCAAAGTCACGAACAAAATACAACACATATTATCATTATATTTATTATTGTATCTTTATCATTAAACTAATTCGTCGTTACTTTTATGACCGAGTATAATAATGGCCTTTCTGTTTTCACGGGCAAAAACAGTCACAAAAATCAAAACAATTTCAATGATTCTATTCGAATTTTAAATCTGATTGTCTTAAAGTTACTTAATAAAAAATGTTCTAAAAGTAATCATTTTAGCACTTTCCTAATTTTAAAATATTAACTGAAAATATATATACATATTATACTTGAGGATTACACGACCAGCAATCAGTCCATATTCATCTAATTGTGAAAGCCCCTGTCGTTCTCTCAAATTAACCGTTTTCAAATATATTTGACAGAAAAATTTAAAGGCGAGATACTCCCATCACATTTTTATAATCCAAAAATTTGATTAAATAATCTTGCATGTCTTAGAAAATGCATCACACTGTCAATTTTTTTCCTAGGAGGATGATATCTGAAAATCTGAATTTTCATTAAAAATATTATTTTCAAAATGAGATATTGCTGTTGTTTACCTGTACATTGCATCACAGGAAGAAATGTAATGAATCTGGTTATTTATTTGCACTTCTTTGCTAGTTTACTTTTTATTTATCAGATATATTTCCTGCAGAGTGTAATTTAATGCCTTGGAATTCTCAATATTATTGTGAAATAATCGCTCCGAATAGCTGTCATTCTCAGAGAGCTTCAATAAAAATTAATTATCTTAATAACATAATTTCGTTTCCAATTATTGTTCACAATTTTAAAGTTTTTTAATGTCGGAAACGGCCATTTTTGTCATGTGCGATTCTGATTCAGCCCATCATAAACATCAAAAAATTGTATAATCCGTCCATCCAATTTTTCCAGATAAACATGGCGGCAATAGTGATGATTTGGTGACGTCAGAACCATCAAATTTTATTTTACTTACTTTATTTGAATAAGGCCGTGTCCAAAATGGCAGATTTGGTTGACAAAATGATCCCGTGGCCAGATTTTTATACAAAAAAAATGCGAAGAATTTGCTAATTTGGTATTTTGTATTAAGCAGATATAAGCAAAAATACAAAATGACGAAATTTCCGCCGTGTTCGTTTTTGTCTTCAAAACACTTGCGCGAATGCGTAAATAAAATATATTTTATAACAAATAACTGTTCATAAAATACACTAGGCATGTTTTAAAAAGTAATTAAGTGTTGTGCTTGTTTGCATCTTTCACAACAAAAAATTTAAAAGTTTGTATTGCGTAAGTTACTTTTTTTATATTTTTTATTATCGTATTCGCAGCATTCCAGTGATGATTTTATAAATATTAGGTCTGTTCGCGTGGTTTGCTATTCTGCTAGTTTAGTGCTGTTTCTGCTAGTTGCCGCTCGTGTTTCCAGAAGCACGTTTTCTTGTACGCTGTTCGGGTGGCGGTAGCAGTTGCTATTTGTGCTCTTAAAAGCAGCTATTTCTGCTCTTGCTCGCCGAGGTGCAGCAGAAATATCGAAACGAGGGAGGAAAAAAAAAAAAAAAAAAAATTACCAACGTCGAAGAGTCCTGAGAGTGGCGATTGCGAAAAGCATTTTGCTTTTACGCAGATTGTTGAAGAGAAAATGTTCAGGTATTCTCTAAGAAATGCACAGCGATATGCACTTATAGTCTATCCACACTAAAGTGAGCACTTCTGAAAGCCCTGCTAAAGATCTACTTGAATGCGCGTTGTGTATTCTTCCGTCTTATGTAAAATTAACATTGGCATCGGTCTCATAACTGTATTCGTGCGTCGGTCAAGTAAAACTTGAAATTACTAGGAAAGTAATTATACAAATCTGCTAATAATTTTTACACTTCTATAAAAAAAAAAATAAAAAAAAAAAAATAGCGAAAGTAATGGTTTAAGCTATCAGAAATGGTTACCTAACACTTTTTAATCGTTGTTAAAATATGAAACTATTTTTCATCCATCGTTACCAACTTCACTGGGCAAATGTCTCTCACTGCACTTATTAAAATATATGCATTCAGGGTTGGTGACATTTTTTTAAGGTTCATTTATAAAGTGCTCACTTTACTGTGAAAAGTGTATAGTAATGAAAATAATTGAGACACATTTATCTTTGAAAGTAATTTATTTTGAGTAGCCAAATTTTTAATACTTGTAAATTAGACCAGGGGCAATAATGATTATCGACGTATTTCAAATAAAATATTATTTATTTATTTCCGAAGTGCTAGTGTTCAGCTGTTTGTCATTCGTGTCGTCCTGCCGAGAGTAAATGCAGTTTTTTTTCTACTTTGCAACTCGTGAAAAATATCACTTGTTCTCAGATAATAGGAAAAGCATACCACGCGAACAAACCTATTACGTCCGTTTTAGGGGCCACGGTGGCTGAGCGGTTAGCCTGCTCGCCTCCCTCCAAGGCGATCCGAGTTCAGTCCCCGGCTGGGTCACTCCGGATTTTCGCATGTGGGGATCCTGCCGGACGCCTCTTCATTCTGGCGCCGCTCCATACTCACCTCTCTTCGCCCTCGTCGGCTCTCAAGACCTCGATGTTAGAGAGCCGCCCAAATCTCTTCACTCACTCACGTCCGTTTTAAGCAATTTTGATGTGTTGGTGTAAAAATGCGTTGCCGCGAGTGCTAACCGAGTGACTGTCGATAATGTCCAAATTGAAATTTATGAAATGACAAATCATAAAATAAAGAATTTGTCATTTCGGACACTGCCTCAGACTAACAAAAATAAGTTTCACAGTGTGACGGGGCCTTGCGCGAGAGATACTGCCATCGTGTTGCAGTGTCTGAAGCCAATGGGATTTTTATTTTACTACAGAACTGTCTAAACACCATTCAAAAAAAAGTATACGAATTAATTTAGTGCAAAAGTTGATTTGCGATTTGCGTTATTTTAAAGGCAATAAAATATTTGCGCTCCAGTCTTGTGAAACTTCAGCACTTTCGGCTTGATTATACTTCTGTGTAACGGTAAACGCCTTGTGAGATGAAGTTATGCAACAAGCAATACATTAATGGTAGCCTACAAACAAACCCGAAGAAATGCAGGCGCAAACTTTTGAACAATGGACGGAATACAAAAAATAAAATAAAAACACTCGCATCTTGGAACTGCGTACTTCTGTACGTGAGTAGTTTAAATGAAAAATTGCAAGGAAGATGTTTTAGCTGTTACTGGTTTTACATTCTGCGGTGGATTTATGTACGCTAGAGAGGTGTTTGGACGTGTGGTCACTGTACTTACAGGCGAAGAAATTTGTGATCGGACAGAAATTAATTAAAAATAATAGATCTAAATTTCTCGTGTTTGACTGAACGTTTGAATTCGACCTGAAAAAAAAAAAAACACGTGGCTGTAAAGGCGCATATATTAAAGACTATACTCAATAACACATCTAGTGTTTAACCTTGTTCATAAACACATACACCAGCACAACTAGATCCACTCCCTACGCGTGGGGGCCACGATGGCTAAGCGGTTAGTCCGCTCGCCTCCCAACAAGGAGAACCGGGGTTCAACCCCCGGCCGGGTGACCGGATTTTCGCTAGTCGGAATCGTGCCGGACGATGCCTTTGGTCGGTGGGTTTTTCGGGGATCTCCCGTTTCCTCACCCTTTCATTCCGGCGCAGCTCCATACTCGCCTCAATCGCCCTCGTCGGCTCTCAATACCACGCTGTTAAGAGCCGTTAAAATGTCTTCACTCACTCACTCCCTTCGTTGGTCACTTC
Source organism: Dryococelus australis (assembly GCA_029891345.1). NCBI lineage: Eukaryota > Metazoa > Arthropoda > Insecta > Phasmatodea > Phasmatidae > Dryococelus > Dryococelus australis. The sequence continues at coordinate 35,282,833 of CM057008.1, forward strand.
GGTCTGGCGAATTATGTATTGCAGGAATCATCACGATTATATAATGTTCACGGTAAAGTATGCACTTTTGAGGCCCTAGTTACTTTTTACTTTCAGCCATATTTGATTATTTAACCACCTTTTAAAATAAATATTGTAGCGTAGGTAATATATATAGTGCGTATTTTCCACAGCACTCGGAAGTTAATGTCTAAGGCTAAAATAAAATATATTTAATTACTATTATTCCAAATGAAAGGGCTTTCAAAAGTGCTCACTTTACCGTGAATAGCCTATACTGGTATGTGATACGTTTGACTGAGGGCGACACACTGCTAATATGCCAATTCGTATTATAAAGCCGTAATCAAATAGCTTCGACAAGTACGACACGACACTTAAAAATTAACAGCCAATGAAATACAAGATAGATCTGACGTAATACCGACAATTCTGTCGTCCGACCAGGGATTGTGGATTAGAAATTATTTCTGTTTACGTCGTGTCATTCGGCACGACGCACAGATTGTACAACCTTGCAAAATGAAATTTCCCCACAATGGCAAATACGCAGCTTAAAAGAAAAAAATTGAAGATTACTGTATTTAACACTTTAAAATAATCATTTTACCTTTGTATGCATTAGAGATAAGATTTTGTCAACATCAAGTATTCCAAATTTCCCGTCTGTCCACCGTCTTTGGAACTAGCGTAGTTAATCAGCGCCTTCTAAATGGCTCCGAAAAATTCTACTCATGTCGCGTCAGTGAACTGCCGGCCTGTAAAATTCGAGCAGTCACATTGAAAATATAAAAATTGTGTCGTGGTCGCGGTTTTTGTCGCGTCGTACTGTGTATGTCGGGGATATGTGATTCCCCATAGTGCGGCTAAAGAAAAAAAAACACCAACTTGATGTACCATACTTTCAAACAGTTGCAATGTACCGCCAAGAATCAGAACTATTCTACTTACGCCGCGTCTCGTCTTGAAGAATACTCTTGAGAGAGAGAGAGAGAGAGAGAGAGAGAGAGAGAGAGAGAGAGAGAGAGAGAGAGAGAGAGCACTGCTTCGCACTCTCTAACGTTCTCGCTCTGAGGAATTGCGACAACTATTCTCTCTCTCTCTCGTTTCTCTCCGATGTCATGTCAGCTGACGCCGAACGGCGGGAAATCATGTTAAGCTGAAATCGTAATCATAGCTATTGTAGATAACATATATGTGTTCAAAAAAATTCACAATTAACTATAACACTGCCAGAAAAATGTTATTTGCGCATAAATACTATAATTTTTGTTTTAAATACTACCGTAATGTTGCAGCAAAGTGAGAAAAATGAATACTTGTTACGTAAGTTATTTCGTTGTTTAAAACAGTAAAATGAGACGAGTTTTCGGGCCAGAAAGCTGCTATAACCTCATTCAAACACGCGAATAATGTAAACAAATATGGCTCGTGGTCAGAGAGCGACAGAGCGCCAGCGAGTACACAACTTCGTGCTCTCTCGGTGCTCTCACTCTTTCGTACTCTCTCCGACGAATTGAGACGACCAGAGAGCGTTCTCTCCGACGTCATAATGGCGTGGTAGCGAGAGCACGGGAGAGCGGTCTCTGGGCCAATTGAGACATTACCTTAATGGGCTCTGAGAGCCTACACACCAATGGGTATCACAGCATATAAGCCGTTTAACGGGCAATGATTTTTTTAAATGTTGATTTCAAAATCCAATCAATCATTCCACAGAAAGTTTCACTAAGCAGTATCAAAAATAGACGCAAAATATTTAGAGAAGTACCCAGCATCGTTTTTTTGACTGTCATGTAAATACAAAGCACGTCTACCATAAGGTGTAATATGTTACACACATAGTCAGATAGTACGCTTGTAGCATCACTGGAGTGTAGAGATTTGGGCTTCTCCTAACATTTTCCCCACAAGTCGACGTCAGTTCGGTAGCTCAGTTGATAAAGTGACAGACTTAGAAACAACGTAATGTGGATTCAAATCCTGGGGTCTTGCCTCTTTTTTTTAATTTTTTTTTAAATTATTATTATTATTATTACGTAAAGTATCATGGCGTCAACATTGACTGTCGGAAATATGTTTATATCTATGCATGATTTGGCCAAATTCGACAAAAGAAATATTTAAATTGCCACGTGCAGTTAGCTGTGTCACTTTCCTGAAACAATCATTGATTTTCCACAGATTCTAAGTGCAGCCATTTTCACTGATTCGAGTCGTTGTATTAGACTGTGGACCAACGATTCTCCACTGATTATAATTTAGAGTGATAGGATGCTGTGGCCGAAAGGGCTAGTGTCAGGCCCTGAACAGAGCTTTGAAAAGGAGTTCAATTAACCCAGCAGAACAGCCTTTAGTCGGTTGATTAGACTTTAGCCAGGTAAGGGAGTAGGGTACCTAAAACCTACCTCGAGGGGGGACGATAGCTTTTCTTAATCTCCCAGTATGTTGGTAGATGCTGTGGGTTGGTGGAGGGGGGGGGGGGAGGAGGTAAAGGAAGAAGTGAAGACAGTAAGTGCGAGGGGTCGCGAAAGAGCCTCTTTATTTGCATACCTTGTTACCTGGCTACACTGTGCCTGCAGGGAGGGGGCTGTTTACCTTCAACCCCTCCCAACTCCCCCCTCCTTCCCCCACCTTCTTTTCTCTCGGTCCCTATCCCGACATACCAGCAGTCGGAATATCCCAGTTATAATACAGACGGGCCCCGTCCGGAATTCGTCCATGTTACACGATGTTTATTGTGCCGCGGAGCATTCCGAGTGTTTTCTTATACGCTACCAGGGGTCGGGCCCGCGGAAACCGCGGGCTGAGCCACCGTAGATGAAGCAGGTAACCGTACGAATTAGTATTTACGGTGCAATGTCGTCTGGGAACTTCAGCACGTGCTCGCTCGCACATCCCGGCATGCAGTTGCAATTATGGTGGAAGTACGACTTAAGACTTCATAATTAAAACTTTAAAGACTTGAGAAATGGCCGCATGTACACAGACTCTAGGGATACACAGATCACACTGATTTCGGGAGTCAAATATCCACAAACAACATTTGCGGCCATTGAATAACACCCCCCCCCCCCTCTTGTGAGGGGAAGGAATGGGTAACTGTCCCAAATCATGCTTAGACGTTCCCCTGTGAGCCTATTAACACTTGCCCGTACTGACTTCGCCACACATAAGCTCAAAAAGGTGAAATATAAGACGCACTACAATCCCACGAAATGGAAAACATTAGTCACTCTAACTCCTCCCAGGGGGGAAGGTTGCGGATCAGTTGGGGGGGGGGGGAGGTCGGCTTCCTCCCCGCTCCCTTCCATTTGCCCACAGCGACCCTCCAAAAACAGCGTTTTTGTGCAAAAAAGACTTCCGTTGTTGATTAATTAGTATGACTCTTGAAATCAATTTTTAGAAATTTGCGCTGCCACTAACCTACTTACATTTTAACGGGGACACTCATTAGCATGCGCCTGGTAAAGTTGGTCGCGACAGAACTAAAATAGTTCCAGCGACTTGAATTAAAAGTTCTAGATATACATTTATGAACACTGAAGTGATTTATTTTGCTTTTTTTTTATTATTATTATAAGAAAGAGAAAATTTGTAACATGTACTTTTTTTATAATAATTCCACAGTTCCACTTGACCGACGCATGAATACAGTGATCAGACCCACGGCAACGTTACATTTACATATGGCGGAAGAATACACAATGTGCATGTAAGTAGATCTTGAGCAGGGATTTCGAAAGTGCTCAGTTTAACGTGAACAGCTTTACTAGTGCTTCGATGCACGATTAGTGCGCACATTTGACACAGTCAAATTGGGGGGGATCAGTCAAATCAACGATAAAAAAATGAATTAATGTTTAAAAAAATTATCGAATTGTTGAAAATTAGTGTGTGGTTAGTTACAGAGAAAGGGGGAGGGGGGGAATCGAAAGCGGTATGTCAGAGCAATGTCATATAAATGTACCAAGCATGAAGAGTTGTTTAAAAATCGATCGCAAATAAAATTAAAAAAAAAAAAAAAATCATTTGTTTACGGTGTACACGAACAGCCTCATGCAACAAACATTGGCCGAAAAGGTGTTTTCACAATGAACATAATATATTAGCGTTTTTTCCCCTTTGAGATTTTTGTATATGACCTTTGTAAAATTACTCCGGTATAACATGTAAGGTTGCTGACTAAATAAATAATAAATAAAAACAGTTTTATACTTCCAATAACAGTTTTTTTTTTTACTTAAATTAATCTTTAGCTTATACTTTGTCCGTTAGTAATGATATTTATTCCATCGTTAACATGCATTATTATAATATAGAGAAAATGTGTGCGTTGGTAAAGGTTAGTAAGAAATAGTTCTTATGTAAAACATTGCAAAATTGAGTTTTGCTACGTTATTTGTAAAGCAGGGGTTTCTTACTGATATGCTTATATTTTCAGGTCAAACTTCTGGAAACACATTGTGTTGTTATGAACAAAAAAATATTTATTTTTTGATTGCCCACGTAGCTCACAAATACTGTGCGTTGTTTGCTTGTTGGTGTTTGTTTCCTAGCCCGGTGCACGTTTCATTTCCGTGTGGCGGAAGGCTATGTTGTGGGCAGCCTGAAAATAGATCTTTGGCAGGGCGTAATCAAAGTTAGTAATCTAACGACGAATAGAATATATATATATATATATATATATATATATATATATATATATATATATATATATATATATATATATATATATATACGGAACTTTGTGAGAGCGAGGACTGCACTGAACTTTGCTGGAAACTTTCCATCGATCAGATCGTCTGAAGTCCTTTCATGGCCCGACCACAGTGAACGTGGCTTAACTCAAAATTACATAACCTGCATAGAATTTAAGTCTGTTGTCCGTAATCGGCGTAAACGTAAACAAGAGCCGTTTTGTCTGACTAGTCAAAGTAAGGTATATAGGCTAGAAAGGAAATTATTCTTTATAGGAATGGGAATTTCAACATCCTTGAGTTGGTTATATTGGTTTTCAGTGATTTGAATTCTTATTTAAACAGGCTATAGCGGACTATAGGGAACATGAGATGCAAGGGAATAGCTTGATGTTAACGGGTTGTACATAATTGTCGGATCTGCTCTCGTCATCAATAAATAAGAGTATATTTTTAATCAAAATTTAAGCGCCGTACTTCTATTCCGGATGCTTCACAAAACAAGTTCTGTAAAAATAAAATCATTATCAAGCAAGACCACTACAATAATTGCCCCGGTTATATGTAAATAAAAATTGTGTGATAATGTTCAAAAATTTAAATAACTGTATTTATTATTCGTTTTAAAGAATTTACACAAGAAAGTTTTCTTACAAAATATTTTATAGTGTTATAAATGTATGCATCATTCTTATAGACTGTTCACGGTAAAATGAGCACTTTTTTGAAAGCCCTGCTTAAGATCTAATTGTATACACGTTGTGCATTCTTCCACCTTATGTAAAATTAACATTGCCATGGACCTCATCACTTTATTCACGCGTCAGTCAAATGAAGCTGTGAAATTATTAAGAAAGTAAATACGTTACAGATCTGCTCATTTTCACACTTTGATACATTAAAAAAAAAGAAATCGAAAGAAATAATTTTAAGTTATCAGAAATAGTTACCTAACACTTTTTCTTCGACGTTAAGATATGGAACTACTTCCCCCTCCACCATCGTTACCAACTTTACTGGATACATGTTACTCATTGCGCCCGTTAAAATATATGCATGCAGTGGCAGTGACTTTTTTCTACGGTTCTTCTCTAGAGTGATTACGTTATCGTAAACAGCCTTTACAAATATATGCACCATTCTTTCGCATGCAACGTAAAACGTAAGTGAGCGAAATGAGCGAAGAGATTCGGGCGGTCCCTAGCATCGAGGTCTTGAGAGCCGATAAGGGTGAAGCGAGGCGAGTGTGGCTGCAGCGCCGGAATGCAAGGACGGCGGAAACGGGAGATCCCCAAGGAAACCCGCCGACCAGCGGCATCGTCCGGCACGATTCCCACACGTGAAAACCCGAGGGCGACCCCCGCCGGTAATCGAACCCCGTTCGTATCGGTGGCAGGCGAGCAGTCTAACCACTGCGCCACCGTGGCCTCTTACTGTCGGGTACATTGGTCCAACGAAAGCCACTCTATTTGTACTTTTAAAAAAGAAAATATAGATTATTCACGGTTTATTCACACTTTTTGAATCAAACCTTTGAAAAAATCATCCCATGTATAGAATGCATGGCTGTCTTTCAAATATATCATGTGTCACAAGCATTATATACTTGTATTAACATAAAAGTACTTTGTTTTTAGTTCAATCCAACTAGGCTGTTCACGGTAAAGTGAGCGCTTTTGAAAGCTCTCTCATTTGGAATAGTAGCCAATAGATATATTTTATTTTAGCTTTAGACTTTAATTTCCGAGTGTGGTGAAATACATAAACTGTGTTTATTACTTATATGGCAATATTTATTTAAAAAGGTGGTTAATGGATAACAAATGGCTGTAAGAAAAAAGTAACTAGGGCTTTAAAAGTGCTCACTTTAACGTGAACAGCCTATACGTACTAGTATTTATTCTATAAGTTACAATATTTAATCTATAATGTTAGTATGAATAAAAACAGGGAGAAAATAGGTGTTTTGGTATTGCCTAGTAAGAAATATGTAGTTCTCATGCAAAATATTAATAAAGCGGTGCGTTGTCTCTTTGGTGTGGTTTAGTAGACTCGGTTTAGCTTTGTTTGCAAGAGGCGGAGGAATATCCTGGTAGTAGAACTCGAGCAGGGATTCTGAAAAGTAGGAAGTAATCGTGAATGGACTACATCTTATGCGACTGAGCAAATATGGCTGACTTTCAGCACTGTTCGTTCGTGAAATCTCGGCACCGTTCAGAATATTTAAAACATTTTCTCTCGCATACGTTGACGTCAATATTATTATTAATCCTTGAATATCAAAAAGTTAATTTGCTTATCGTTCAAATACAAACGAAACTGGTATATTTAAAGTCTGTAACAATTGCGGTATAGCCCTAATACGCAATAAACAATCCAGTCGGAAATTGATGACATAAGAATGAACACAGAAAAAAGGAAATAATCGTCTCTTGATTCTGGTTGGTTAAAAGTACGTTACCTTTAGGTTATGATGAAGTTGAGTCAATTCCTCTCGGGGGAAATTTTACATTTGCGTCGCTCGTAAGGCTCGGCCACACACGCCATGTTGAATCATTGGTTCTAGTTTATTCCAGTTGTATACCGACACTTACTACGAAACTGCTACTGTACAATCATGACAATATAAGTTACGCTGAAGTACAAACATATTCTGAAAATTCGTTAAGTAGTCATCCCGTATTATTTTTCGAGAATTACGAACACATTAATGCTATTTTACAATCACCATAATCACACGTGGATGAAGTTTGACGACTAAATTTGAAGGGGATAGTCAATTGTGATAACGATATAGTAACAAATATTTGGTTATTTCACTGAAAATGAATTGATGACATATAGACGGAAAATTCAACATGGCGGGTGAGGCCGACCCATAATTCAATGCCAATACTCTGGTGCACGGAACGTAATGACAACGCAAAGTGAACGCAACGAGCTCCATGTTGTAGTCCATTCACAACAACTTCTGAAGCCGTGCTCAAGTTCCACTTCCAGGATATTCCTCCGCCTCTTGCAAACAAAGCTTAACTAGGCATAGAAAATTACACCAAAGGGACAACACACCTCATTCGTGCGCACTCGGTGTAATAATATTTTGCATAAGAACTATTTCATACTGAAAAATTACCAACACACCTATTTTATCTCTGTTTTGAATTCATATGAACTATAAATGAAGTATAACAATTTATAGCTAAAATACAAGTACAAGTTCAATTGCACCAAAAATAAGGCACTTTTGTGTTAACAGCATAAGACACTGGTGATACATGGCATATTACGGAAACAACCAAACACGTTATATAGGCTGTTCACGGTAAAATGAGCACTTTTGAAAGCCCTACTTAAGATCTACTTGTATACACCTCCGCCTTATGTAAAATTAACATTGCCATGGGCCTCTCACTTTATTCACGCGTCGGTCAAGTGAAACTGTGGCGTTGTAAAGTAGCGAAATTAATAAATTTAAGTTATTACAAATGGTTACGTAACGCTTTTATTCGACTTTGAGATATGGCACTACTTTCCCTTCATCGTTACCAACTTTACTGAGCGAGTGTCACTCAGTGCGCTCATTAAAATATATGCTTGCCAGGACAGTGACATTTTTCAAAGGTTAATTTCCAAAGCGCTCACTATATCGTGAACAGCCTACACGCGGGGTGATTTTCTAGGGGTTAGATTCATAAAGTGCGAAGAAACCGCGAACAGACTACCACAGGACAGCGGAGTCAAGCTGCTCTTCGCCTCGTGTAACATTCTCGGTGTCGCGTCGCTCGGAATGAAGGAATAAACCGTTTCAAATATTCTCCCAATGCAGAAATATCGGCGATGTTTGCTCGCGAAGATGGGGGAGAGCATTCTGTAACGTTATATTTACTAGGTATTACAAGCATGGCGTTCAACGGTGGAGAGAAGGGAGGCGAAGCGGAACGAAAAGAATTCTTGGAATCGTGCTCGCATTGCAGATTCGGAGAGATAGCGGGAAGGCAAGCCGGCGATACGTCTTATCTCTCTAAAGTATTTTGCTGAATTTGTAATGAGAATTTTTTTTTTTTTTTTAATGCTCCAGTTCAGAAGAGTTGACGTATTGTTTAACTGCAAATGAGCAATTGTACATGCAACGTGCGTATCAACCCCCGCCCAAAGTATACATACATACATATATATATATATTCAGTATATTATTAGAATGGCATGCATTTGTATATATATATATATATATATATATATATATATATACACATACATATACATATATATATATATACATATATATATATATACAAATATATATACATATATATATATATATGACGGATATTTTTTTAGTAAAAAAAAGGGGGGAGGAGGAGGAGGGATGGTCGATCACTTTTCAAACAAAAAATAAATTAAAGGATAACTTACACTGTTTATGTTTTGTAATATAACATATGGAAAATGTTATTTAAAGAATACTTAAGCTTGTCTGATTCTAATAATGCTTTTAATATAGTGTGGTCCCCCCCCCCTCGCAATCGGCTATGTTAGCCGCCGAGGTTTTCCAGCTAAATAACTCACTCAATACGTCATTTTCCGGCGATACTAGTATGCTTCCATGGATGTACATAAGAGCAAAACAGTTCACATAATCTTGTCTTAAAGTAGATTTTAAATAACTCTAGCGTTGAAAATTATGTATGCCAGGTGCAAGTTGTTACAGGGAGTGTTACCATTAAAGTGAGGTTGGCAACACGCTGGCAGGCCACATACAGTAACAGAATCCATACAATACCTCCCCATTGATGTCACAAGGAATCCGTACAAATATGCCAAATTCTCCAACTCTCTCGCAGTTTCGTCCAGGTTCACCATTACTGGTTTTTTTTTGCAAATCATTGGCGACATTCTGCTTTATACACCATGAGAGTTGCACTGTTTTCAACATAAATATATTTTCCTACATAGGCCTTGGGATGGGGTTGGTACAATTAACACGTCCTTCTTCCCCTCGCTTCGCCACTGCTTTGCACAAGGGCTGTTCGAAATATCGATATGAAAAATAATTGATCGTTCAATACGTAACTTTGAAAAATATCGGTACATCGATGTTTCGATACCATCGAAATTTTCGGTATTATACATAATTACGACATTATGGAAGATTCCGGTATTACCGATAATCGCGGTATTATCGATAATTTCGGAATTATCGATACATGGAAAATACCGAGTAACTGTTCAGAAAAATATCGATATTAAATTTTTGTGATATCGAACAGCCCTACTTTGCAGCAGCATATTCTCTCTATCTTAATTTGTAAATTAAGAATTCCTGTTAAACGATTAGTGCTTAGATTTACAATTTATTCTCAATATCAGCCTCCTGCCCACCCCTTTATATATATATATACACACACACACACACACACACACACACATATATATATATATCGAACGTAAATACCACACTAACGAGCGATTGTGGTTGGTTTGCCGTTTGCTCCGTGTATTAACAAACAGTATTGTTTATGTGATTAAAACTTCATTTATTTTATTGTCTTCTATAAATCGGAACAAACAAGGATCTCACTATAAAGGAAAACTGAGGAATATTGAAGGAACTACTTCGGAATTTTAGAGAGGGGAACACGAAAGACTGACATTGACACTGAATAGCAGTGTACTCTAAAACAGCTGTATACGCAGTATCTGTCATTAACTAATTTACTTGTATGAAACCTTATTTGAAGAAAACTTTGGTTAGTATTCTTTAAATGACACTTGACTTGTCCTGTACCATTGTGTGCGTGTATTACACTAGTAGTAGGATTCCGCCGATTCTGGCACAAAGTACTTAAATGGGAGGCTGTGCGGCTGTCTGTCTTCGGCTTGACGCGGACGGGCTCGGCATTGTTCGGCTCGACTCAGGTTTTCCGAAAGTACCCGAAGGTGCTCGATAGTTATGCCCACTAATTCTTCACGCATGTTTGTTTCGGGTAGCCATGTTGGTATTATAGGCACAGGATATGTCAAATCGTAATTCTGTATTTATTATCCTATTTAGAACAATTATTTTTAACCATAAATTATTTATTTTATTTTATTTTGTGCCGAAATAGTATATAAGGTATTGCAGAAACATGTAAAAGTTTCTCACCTACATTTCCATTCCCTTTCTTGAAGGCTTATTAATACAGATACCAGAATCTGAAAATAATTCATTACCTCGACTGTTTTGTAGGTATAAGTATGTTACTCAGATTTTTTTATGTATATATATACGAACAAACCAATCCCATCATACCAGTAGCGACCACATGCACGAGTATGTCATAATCATGGTATGGATCAGCATCTACTAACAATTCTATAGGCTTAATTGGCATTAATCGAAATGCCACTACTGCTACGCCCTGGAGAATTGGAATGTACAAGAGTGATAAACAGTCTTTAACCTTCGTGCTCTTCTTGATCATCAATCCATCAATTTGCTGTGCTGGAAGGCACGTGTCCAGAGGATACGCAACTCTCGAGAACATCCTACTCTTTTGATGACGACCAATATGTCAAGGTTATAGGTCTGCAATGAAACCCCAGCACAGACGCTTTTGGTTATGGTATTCAACCATAACCCAAATGTGGAATCCTTTCTGCGACAGCCAGGTTTTCGGCCCATTGGGATTGTCGTCGCCACTGACACTATTAGCCAAGCATTTCATAAAACAGCTACGGCTGATGATTGTTGATTGGGACTGCCTGGCTCCTCCTGAATTATTGCCAAGTGAGAAACAATTCGAATTGAGTTGTCATGCTGTCCCACAATAACAATTCCTTGTGGTATCACCCTTAGCAGTGCAGACACAAATTTTGAACTGCATTGTTTCTCTGACAGCTCAGAGAAGGGATATGCAGTTGTAGTATGTCTCCACCAAGTATCTCGAAAGTGTGTGGTTACCATCCATTTACTGCTTGCTAAATCCAAAGTGGCTCCTCTCAAAAGAGTAACACTTCCTCACCTTGAGCTCTGTGCTGCTGTATTCTTGGTTTGGTGATTGCGCTTGATGTTGGAGATAAGTACTCATCGATTTTTGTCCTTCGAAGTCACATATGCTTGGACTGACTCTTCAGTGGATTAGAGCTTCACCACAAGCGTGGGAAACTTTGTCGGAAAACGGGCAAGTGAAATTCAGAGCTGCATCTCTGCCTGTTGGCGGCATCATGTTTCAAGTGAACAGAACACTGTTGCACAGCTTTCCCAGCATCCCCTTTGGTGGTCAGGACTTGCGTGACTCTGAGAGGATAAACATTGGCCACAGTGTACACTCCATCATTGTAAGTGGGGCTAGAATCTTGAAGTGTCAAACTTATTGTGCTGCAGACAGCCGTGACACATCCCTAGACTTGATATAAAGACAGTCGAAATTAAGAAAAGTCCAACGAATAGTCTCACTGTGTTGCGAATTTGGGCAGACATGGCACCTACTACAAGACTAGTTCAGTTGGATGAGATGCAAAATGTCCTGAACATCCTGATCAAGATCTCGCAAAAATTAATTATTGAAGAGTTGGCTACTATTACCAGGCACCAAGCTAACAGAAGCTAACTCCTTTTGTAGATTCTGAAGGTATCCTGTGGGTAGGTCATCAACTGCAGAGGGCTAGCTGAATTGCAATTAAAAGAGAAACATCCAATCCTGACTGATGACCTTCATTGGCACCCAGGGTCCCAGATGCTAGAATTATGGCTTGAAAGAGAATTGTGGGTACTTGGTGCTATGAATCTCATTTGCTGCAAATCATAAATGTATACATTGTTTTTGAAACAAACCCAAACTGCTCACACTGATCATGGGATGTCTTCCAGCTGAAAGGGTGCCCCAGGCCAAGCCATTTATGAATGCTGGAGTTCATTACGGAGGTCCCTTCTCCACCACATGGCTGGAGGCTTATGTATGCCTGTTTGTGTGCTTCGCAATAAAGGCCATACATTTCTGGCAGCTTTTCAGAGGTTTGTCGCTCAACGTGGACAGTGTGCCAATATTTACAGTGACAATGGCACCAACTTCGTTGAAGTCAACAGGAAAAGATTTCTTGCTGACAGTGACACTTACAAGGGAGGAGCCCTTTATGCAGGTGAAATGTTTGGGCCACAGGTTCCTTTGAACTCGTTTAAATTTCCCGCCACATCTTGGCGACACTGTTGAGGCTCTGCCTGAATGTACAAGACCAGTTCGGCTTTGTTCTCGTATCCGTAAATTGCAACTTGCAATGTTTTCGCTAACATATAGACCACATTGTACTCTAGTACCGACAAAAAGACTAATATTAAAAAGTTATAAAATGATTTAGAGTACCACAAGTCATCCCAAATCATTATTAACTGATATGTATCCTCCAAATACTTGCACATATTACAATTAGTATTCTTTACCAGTGGATCTTTACCAGTGGATACAAAAATTCCATATATACTGTACCTATAGAGTACATGAAAAAAGACAGAACAATAGTGGAATAAAATAATAAATAATAATTAAACTTTAGTCAATTCGTTTTTTTTATTTTATTTTATAGCAAAAACATTAAACATTTTGAAAACAAAACTGAACACAATATAACAAAGTGTGCACGGTTAAAATTACAATGGCATATTTTACAATTCTGTACTATAGCTTTCTGCAGTTTACAACTACGTGCTTTCTTTCACAGTGCTCAATCACAGCTCTGCCTTTGGCAAAGGCAGCTGGCCCTTACAAGCACAGGCCATTTCAACTGTATCCGACCAACACACAATTTACCTGCACTGCAATACAAGTTTCAACAGATGGTAGCATCATGTGTTTACATATTAATGATCACACATTCCAGTTTTAAATATTTACATAGTAATGAAAATAGATTGCTTCAGTTTCTTGACAAAAAAAAATTGTTATCAATAACAAGACGAGACAAAACCAAATGAAACAATTGCTTGTCTATACTAGCGTGTTCAAATTTTAATTTCAACAATACATACAAAAACACAACGAAGCCACATTTGTGTGTGTATGGTACGATTCAGAGTACTTTCACACAAATCAAAGACATTCCTCTTGTACTAGCATTAACAAACAATAAATTAAATACTGTACGCAAATAGTACCAAGATCCTGAAATGTGACCCCCATCTCTTGAACTCGTGATATGAGGTAATACACAAGGATAACTAATGCAGAAACACTTTATGAGGGTGGTACAGGCCACTGTCAATTCTGGCCATTACTTTCTGTGCAAAGAAATTTGCAACTAACACTGATTTAAGAGTAAGACTTCCCTGCAGTAGTAAGGTAGCAATGTTTTACGAGTCGGACATTGTTTAATACTTACAAGGCAAGATAAACGTGTTGAAAGTTACAAAGTGTTCTCGAGGCACAAAAGGCAAACAGGATACATTTGGATGCTAATGTCTCGCAATCCTTGGCCACAATAAAAAAAGGTACAGGCAGCACGAAGGCCTTACGTTTAAGCCTCTCTCAACTACAGCCCCGCTAAGTTCACTATGACAAAAATGGCAGACTTCACCTTGCAACAGTGGTTCTAAATTTGTTCGTGATGTATACATATGAAAATGGGTGTGTGTTTCTCCTATACTACTGTTCATATTTGATAAAACTTTAGTTTCACTTTCCTTTATACATTTAAAACATATCTCTGCACTATATTATACACTTAACTATTTTACTACCTATCTACTATACAAGGAGACAATCTCTGTCCGCCTTTAATACCTCTAAGTCTCTTGAAACACAACAAATGCTCTTCAAATTTTGCAGAGCAAATCCTCAGGGTCTAATACAGGTCAAGTTCTAATTTCAGCAAGATCAGATTACACAATCATGACTTTTGACCCTAAAACCTAATTTTATAATTACTTTTTCCTATGAAAGTTTTGTATTAATGCATAGCATTTATTGCATTGAAATAAGAAGGTAATGGAATATTATTTTTTTTCAATGTTGAGTTAATTTCACATCAAGTGGGGCCTTAGTGGCCCAGTGGCTAGAGCGATCCCAAGTGGGGTAGCAGTGGCCAAATGGCTACAGCGATTCCAAGTGGGGCTGCAGTGGTTCAGTGGATAGAGCGATTTCAAGTGGGCCACAGTGGCTTAGTGAATAGAACCATATCCAATGTCGAGTTAATTTCACATAATTTTTTTTCCGGACTTTATAATGATGATAAAAATTTGTAACATCGTGACTATTCTAAGTATGTGACCATTCTGAAAACACGGTCACCGGCTAACCCCTAATATATATGTTGATGTTGCTTCTGGCTGATTTAACACAAGGCAAGTACATTTAAAATGAAAAACTACTTTTCTTTTTTATGTATAAACGCTCTCAAACAGATGCTGAAAACTGTACTTGAATTTTATTGTAGATTATGTTTTAGACAAAATCAGTGGGAACCTCATGAAGCTACAGTTTATGCTAGCATCTTGCAACAAAATGAAAATTAATGATATGAAAAAAAAAATTTCTACAAGTTCACAGAAAGATGTTAGACAGTACACCTTTCAAACCTTCAAGTCAAGCCCATCCTTCCAATGTGATGGAAGTCATCAGTTGTCATTTCATTGCTGTTACGTACGAGTACACATATTCTACACAAAAATACTAATATTACACATATGCAAAAAATCAAAAGAATATTGATATGGTTCAGAAGTATTATGAAAATGTTCTAATGGTTCTTCACCTCTGCTTATTTTCTCCCAGCACAAATTTAAGACGACACACAGCATAATGAATCCTAAAATCCATGTGCCTTGATGGAAGTTTCAGTGGGAAATTCTTTGCACGCTTGTATGTCTATACGTATGGATTGTTTTAGGGAATATTTAGCAGATTGCAGCCCACTTTCATGGAAATTTTCGTAGTTGGTCACCTGCAATTTCTTAATATGTTTTCTAGTAGAAAGTTAAATTCTAGCCAATGACATACAGAGAGAGAGACAGAGAGAGAGAGAGAGTGTGTGTGGTGAAGTGTAATATTGATGATAGATGAAAATAAAGGAAGAAAGAAAAACAGGACTATGTGAAATTATCGTAACATTTGTGTTTGTGGCATATGACAGGTTACTCCATTGAAAACCTCCATACCTATTTGCATGCAGGCTCAGGTACTAGGTCTCATAGAAGCTTCCACTCGAACTTGTAAGGAACGTTTTACTGTGGCACACCTAAGAGCTACATGTAAAGTTCTCCCTGGAACTTATCCTAATTGCATAGATTGGTCAGACTATTTTAGTGCAAAACACTTTGCTTACAATAACATACCGCACTTCAGCTGAATGGTGAGAAAATGAGATAGTTAACCTTAGCCAAAATGTCACAACCTGACCATTAGAGCTTTATTTCACACATACACACACTCATGTGGTTACGCCATGTTTCAACTCCTTAAAGCCACAGGTCTGATGCAGTTAGCTGCAGGTAACAATGGAACTACATCATGCAACCTGCCTAACAATCATCAATAATGCTACAACTACTTGAACTCAATTGTAGATTGTGTAATGTTCCACGAATGTGAAATATGACTAGTTTGATGAACATGTTCCTTAACTCTAATAACAATCCCATTTTTAAAAAAATGATATACATATCATCTGCTATAAATACAATATATCATAAATATTCAATGTTTCACTACCTGTAATAACTATTATATTTATTACCTGGAATGTTTCCAAGTTCCACTAGTGGAAGCAATAGTGAACAAGCTATTAAGAAAACAATGTACGAAGCACATAAGAAGGATTTCTGTGAACAGGCTGCCATAGCATGTTCGCTACGAGTGGGTGTGCTTCCACAAATTGCAGTTACTTACATAATATAGAGTTATCAGAATCCAGCCTATGCCTGATATTGATTCACACCAGCTATTCAAAAACACACCAACCCAACAGCTGCACTGGAAAACATATCATCCCCAAACATTCTGTGCTAAGAATGCCATTCAATACACAACCCTTTCAATTCATTGGTTCAAAAACAATAAACATTTGCAGCTCGTAAGATCATACTGGATTACAATAATTTAACGTGACATTGTAGTACGTTTATTTCACAACAAAGCAAACAATGTTGATATCTGTAAAATTACAGAAATCATGTCCGACGACCTCCAATCACAAGAGAAAAGTGCACAAACTGTTTACATACACTTTCATTCCAGCGCCACTAACCAAAATTTCTTTGTACTAGCTTATTCTTACAGATGTACAATTTACAGACGTACTGGAAAATTGGTTAGTAATAAGGAAGGGTTAATGGCTTGACTATGGAATCAGATCTGCACTTTCAACAGATTTACAAAGCAAGATGCACCTCAAAATATCCAGCAAAAGATTGAAAGTACACAACCTAATGCTGTTCTTGTGGTCTACATGACAGTTCTTCTAGCAGCTTAACTTATTTATTCATACTACCATAATGTTAACAAAATAACATACAACATATCAATTTACAAACACATCTGCAAGAGAAGAAACATGTGACATGGAGATATAGTAGACGTATTAAGTAGATTACTCATAATACAATCACTGTCTGAACACAAGGATGTTTCAATAGTTAACCAAATATACTTTAAAGATTTACAAATTCAAATGATACATATTTTAACAAATAATGATGATAAAATGCATTTGCTAAATAAATTTGAAACGCTAACTCACTGAGATAGTGATTTGACGTGAGGCCATACATACTACAGATTCCCAAATATTTTTGTGGTAAAGTATTACAAAATTTAAAAGATACAATCCTTTAAAGCAGTTGCAGAACTATAGGAAATTAACTTTGTTACTTCAAGATACAACTGTGCACTGCATTTGGAGAAAGAAAGAAAGAAAAAAAATCATTTACATTGCTAAACAGTAATTTAAAATCAACATATAAGTAAATTAACGTGATTATAATGAAAAATTTAATCTATTTTGTCCTCTCCTACTTGCAAGCCAGAGATTTAGAAAGTACTACCATAAGTAGTTTCTGACAAAGTCACAATTTTATTAAGATTTGTACAACCCCAGTTGGCAAGGGCAACCAAGCTTCCTAGTTAGTTAGTACTAGGGACTTTTGCTGGACCTGAAGGTTGCTGGAGAACAGTGGTGGTCAGACTATTGTCACACATAATAAATATGTTCTTTGTTTTTTAAAACAATTCGTTGTAAAATACCATATTTCGTCACGTGTAGGCCACACATGTTTACCAAAGAAATGAGAACACAAAGTGGGGTGCGACTTATATACGAGATATTGGCATATTATTATTATTAGTTTTTCCACAAAACATGTTTAGAAATTTATCAACATACAGTACATTTTAATTCTTAAAGGAAGGAACTAAGGGAAAGGAATAATAAAAAAAAAAAAAAAAAAAAAAAGAACTTTGCACTTGTGCAGTTATTTGTTCACTCTCCTTCATAAACAAAATAACCTTCATCCAGCACGGGTAAAATGAAAATGTAAACATGTTGGAGCTTGTCCACAGATGTCATACATGAGAAAATAATTTCTCTGCAATACAAGAGAAAAATATCTTAGGTAGTGTGCACGCCCGCCGCGGCTCTACAAGTGCACATTGATAAGACGCCATTTTGTGTAACAAGTTGCTGTGGTTTTGCTTTCTCAAGTCACGTTACCATTTGTGAAATCGTAATCGTGCAATGCATATTCGTGAACATTGCAACATAACACAAAGTTGTTGTCACAAATGTTTTGTAGGGAATTGGACTTTATTATGTTTGTATGGAATTGTGACATAACAATATTTACAGGAATACAAAAATTCAATGCGACCTATACTTGAAATATTAATTATCCCTGATTTTTCGTCAAAAACTTTTGGTGCGGCCTATACACACAAAAAAAACCGGTAGTTGCCTAAAAGAATTTTGTAAAATTGCATGTTTACAACCTTGAAATATATCAATAACAATTAAGTGGATTCTCTATGTACCGAAAAACTGTATCCACCAAAAATTTTCCATGGACCCGGCAAAATTTGTATATAAATAACGCCAAAATATACACTTTTATCGTATATTGAATACTGCATGAATGAAAAAATCGTTTGGACCCATTACTTACGATTTTATGCAACAACTGTTTGCACATGAACATTAAGTAAAGTATATATGTTGCCAAACAAATAGCAAAATGCAAGCCACTATGATGTAGTAAATGCTTATATTACTAAACAAAGGCAGAATTCCATGATAAAACATAGCACAAACTGGATATACTTTTGTCAGTTTGCCAACAACTACAACCTACCAAGATTTCGTTATGCAAAAATGACGATCTGACAGATACAAAATGTTATTTTTGTTTTACCTACACCAACTTGCATTGGCATACAATGCTCCACCTGTGATTCACACACAATCAAAATGAATTTTCAGCACACATGCTTGCACACGGACACTTCCTTCTCCGACATCTCATTTTACCGCTTTTATATTTTCTGCCACTAAAAATTTCCTACAATTGTTTTCATCACAGTTTCATGAAAAACATATCTTTACAGTAGGCCTGTAGATAAATGTGTGTCTTAAATCACACATGAAATAATTACTTAGACACCAACAAACTGCATACCTATCCAAAATATTCATCAACGAAATATCTTATTTTCAAGGTATGGTAAAAGTTTGACAAGGATAAACTTTTGATTTCATCACCAGCTATGTTATAGCGCATATTAAAAACAGTGACGTAACACAGTGGTGCCATAATTCTGTGAGAGGTATTTTTAAGAGCTGTGCGAGGTTGCCACTAATGCATACACCTTTTTAAAAAAAAAAAAAAAAAAAAAAAAAAAAAAAAAAAAAAAAAAAAAAACCACACACGCACGCACGCACGCACGCACGCACGCGCGCGCGCGCGCGCGCGCGCACACACACACACACACACACACACACACACACACACACACACACACACACACACACACACACACACACACACACACACACACACACACACACACACACACACACACACACACACACACACACACACACACACACACACACACACACACACACACACACACACACACACACACACACACACACACACACACACACACACACACACACACACACACACACACACACACACACACACACACACACACACACACACACACACACACACACACCACATTAGTGTGTGATATATTCTTTATTCTGGCATTTCAAAAAGAGTTTTAGCATTTTACAGCATCTTAAAAATAAATTTTTTGCATTTTGTCGCATATTTAATGACAAACAGTAACAAATTATACCAATTGTTTCCCCTATTATTTTCAGTTGGGTGAAATATTTCCACTAAGAAATTCACAGATAATAATATTTGCATAGTGCTAATAATTAATGTTAATGCATTACATAGGATGTGTATTTCATTAGTGTACAAGGCATTTCAGAAACTCACAAGTCAGAATTAACTTGAAGGGCTTTCATTTACGTATTTTACTGCATCTGAAATGTCACACACTATACAGATGTTACTAACAACTGCATAATTATCATGCATGCAGCTACTGTGAACAGGTTTTAAGGTTTTTGTCATAAGATTTAATATACAGTGAAACCCTGTTAAGAAGTTCCCACCTAAGAAGTTTTCCTGCTTCAAAAGTTGAATAATTTTGCATGGTGTCTATACCCACATATGTAATTTTGTAATTTGACCCTTTTAAGAAGTGTTCCTGGATAATAAGTAATATTTTCTCAGTCTCCTCAGAAACGCCTTAACAGAGTTTTACTGTATATGTATGTATGTGTATATATATGTGTGTATGTGTGTGTGTAGAGAATATTTTAACATTTTGCCCCCTGACTAAAAGCACTATGTTTAACTTTTATTTTAAAATTTTTAATGGCAATACATATAAACATATTTTAAATATTTATTAGAACTATATTTCCAAATATTTTGAAGTAAAACCAGAAAGGTTACTTTTCTTTCATAGCCATTTCTTTCTGGATGGCAGGAATGTTTTCTTATTTTGGGATTATTTTAGAGGTGTCTTATTTTCAAGTCACTTTTTAGGCATATTGAATTTGGTTGCATTTTAATTTGGAGCAGCTTACATCTAACAAATTACATTAGGGCCTTTATTGAAAGGCATCTTGAGTAGAAAAAACTAATATTTGAGGTAATGTTACTTTGGGGAGTCTTATTTTTGGAGTCATACTATACAATGGTTTTTTTTTTAATTTAGCAAATTATAGCAATTATTAAAATTTATTTGCATATATCTAGCATTTATTACTTTTGTTATTTTGATGCAACTCTACAGATAATGTATAGTTCTTATTACACTCAACATGAAGTTTAATGAGAATAAAAGTTGTATTTCATAGATGTATGTATCAGTTCATCTACTGAGATCCTGGATGTATTGAAAATTTTTGACTGTCCACTGAAAAATGTCAGAGAATCCACTGTACATATCTCCATGTTTTTATTAAACAAGTCTACTTGTTAAAATAAACAGTGCCTGTACATTTCTACATTACAAACTGTTGTGAACTTTGTTTTAATACACTTGTAGTGTTAGAAAAATTATTTTTGGCAAGCAGCCAAAAAAATATTTTGAATACATACAAAATAAATTTTTTTATAACCTAGTATGGTCAAGTGCACCAGGACGCCTCAAAACCTCATTCCATCAACAGCATGCAAACTTTCCTGTAAAACTGAACTAATAAAGGAAGCCATCTACCTGGAACTGAATCCCACATTTAAGGTACAGAGCAAGGTAGCGGGTGCACATCATGAGCCCTCTCTCCTCTACACACAAAGCTAATGAACTAATGTTCAGTCTTTTCACTATGCTGCATACAACTACATGCTGATTTTACGCTGTGAACTTGCAATTTCACTGGCAAAAATTTTGCGGGGCCTCCAATATATGTTTTGCATTATATTCACACAGCATACTGTAACATATTGTTTGTAAAGTGTAGAATAAACTGAAAGCTGTATGCCAAACCAATCTGAAGTGTGAGTTCTTTGAGTAATGTGATGATTATGAAGTGTACAATAGTTTGTATTAAAAACATGTTTCAAACTGTCTGCAATGCATTCAGTGTACCAGGCAGGTAGCCATTCACTTGCAGCTAACAGTTATGTTTGTAAAGCATGGAAAAATATGTTCCTAAAAATGCTTCATCCGATGCAAATTATTAATTGTAAAGTCATACACAATGTGGTATGCAAGTATACATAATTGTTTACTGTTTGATAACCAAGATTGTTTCATTATCAAAACATTTATTATGGTATTTTTATATCCATATGAAGATACTGTACAATTTTTAGAACTACACATATCTTTGGAAAATAATTATAAACTATACTTTCTGTATATTCAAGTGTTGAAACCAAAATTATATTGTTTTTAAAACTAAACTCACTTTTACAGCAAAGAAAATGTTATAAAAAATATTAGATACTTCAGCATTTATATACCTGTATATTATACTAATAACTATATTTTGCACCTTTTTGGCTGTTGAATATGAGAGAATTTTTGTGTATGGGTATCTTATTTATGGCTGTTCTTGAATTTGCTAAAAAATCTAGAAATTATGACAAATATTTGGCACCAAAATAAGTTAGTACAATTTTTCACATACGACATATCTTTGTCCTCTTTCTTACTTCTGAAAGATTACAAAAAGCCGATGTATCTTGTTTTGAGCATTTTCAGGCCAACTGAGACTACAAAATGGTTACCAAGAAGCAATATAATAACCAAGAAATAGCAATTACAATTACACCCTATTCACCCCAAGTCAACAAACACACAAATAGCTCTTAAGAATATAATTTAAAACAACTACCCATAGAAGTTTGACTTCTGAACAAACAATTAACTATCAACATTTTAACAAATAACACACAATAAAAGTCTATTTGTCATCCGTGACGATTTAGAATGTCTTACACACAAATCTTTAAAACAATAGTTTTATAATACACTTGTGCGCACACAAAACTAAAACCCAAATATGCACAATGAATACAAAATGCTTTAACAATAAATTAAAATACATACGACAATCATATGGATTAAACTATAATGAATGAATACAAGTAAAACTCTCAAAATAAGATTCTTTGTGTATAGAGTATTTACAGCTGCAAATAACACTGGTCATAAAAACAATACAATAGGAACTATTTGCAATTTTTATCAATGTTCTTTGGTATTTCCTCAAAGCACAAAAAATTAAACAAAGCTTGAAGTAACTTAATTCTATTCAGTTCAATGAAAGGATCACACTACCATAAACACATCCAACAAAATTAATTTGACCATTCATCACAAGAGTAAGTCTCCTGCACAACTTAAAAAACTCCACTGTAATTGTGAAGAAAGAAGAACAGAACAGATATACTGTAGTACACAAAACTGAAAAATGCTGGTGAAAATGTGATCATTCGGACATCATTTTTAAAAATTCTCTACTGCAATGCATACTTCATGAAAAAATTGAGCATAAACATTTTACGTAATTATTCAAACTGCGCAGCATCCCTTGTTTCAGAAAAAACCTAATAGAATTTCTTGCCATGGGTTACTTTCAACTTCCCACAAGCACATTCATGACAGTAGGGGGGGGGAGAAGAAAAAAAATTTGTCTGAAAAGACACCCATTTCCACCAAAGGGCACATTGGGCAAGGAATCTCTATTGTCTACAATTTATTTGCTTTTTGCATGTGCACTTTCAGATTCAACCACTACGTTGGCTACTTTAACATTTACTAACATGGACATTTGAAATTTTTAGTTCAAAATTATAGCTGTAAGTGTATGTTTACCAACATATTGTGTAAATATTAATAGACTATAAAGAGTGTAGAATATATTCCCAATGATCGGTGTTAGTTGCAAACAGGATCAACATGGGTAAACAAATTCATGTGGAAATTTTTTTTGTTAAACTAATCAAATCGGCAAGTTAAAAAAAAATTGAGTAGATTATAAATCTCAAACAAATTGAAAATGAATAATAAAAAAATGGCTATTGTATTATCTTTTTGCTCGGAAAATTTTTATAAGGCACCCCCTTAAAACCGTTGTGAATACCTATGCAACTTCCACAGGCAAACACAATCCACAGTGCACTTACGCTTTACACCAAGTCCACTGGCATTTACAAATGCCAAGTAAGGACTTTAGGAATGCCTAGTTGCACATGTCTCAATAACGCAACATCCCAAATATAAAATGACTAACAGAGAGTTTCAGAAAGGAACTTAAAATGAGAGGACTGGAAAAAATTTAAAACTTACTTCAGTGGAGTGTATGCTATATTTCACATTCCTCCAAACACCTTGCGACTGAGTTGTTTGTGGGGTTGGGCCAATGCTGATTAACTGGCAGATACTGCGACCATCTGCATCGGCAGCATCGGAACATTATTTGCCAATTATTATTCACAGATTAGTAGCACTCATTTATTTAACAAAACGTTAAATAAACTGGCACACTACATCTCTTAAAGCATTAATTTACCACATCCATCAATCTGATATTCTACTCGAAACCCAAAATATATTCGGAACAATAGTTTTTCGATGATTTGTTCACGTTGTTTATGTTTTAGCGTATTTCCTGTTGGTAAATTTGCCAAAGATTGTGTGCACCATTCATTTTTGGACACTACGCGAATGCAAAACAACGTGGATAATTGACATCCGGTGCTATCGATAGTACTGATTACATCCCGCAAGTTTTTTGTGTTGTATTTTTCCTTCACGTTTTTACTGCATTCGTGGGTTGCCAACAATGAGAAAGCGACCAGTATTCTTATCAAACTTATGCATTTACTGCACTCATAGGTTGGTAACACTGAAAACGAATCGCACACTCTATAACACTATTCAACTATCAGTGGCAGTATTTTGACGGGCGTAGTTCTTTTCAGAAACTGTCTGCTGCAGTTTCGCTTAGAATGTTAAAGGTTTGAATAAGACTGAAAGTAATAATTGGCAAAAATTGTCATGAATAAATCAGTTGTTATTTTAACCAAGGGATTGAGTATGGCACAGCTAAGGAAAGAACACAAGGTAAAAATATTAGTATAAATAAAAGTAAAATTTTGCTCAATTTATTCAAGTGAATTGATTTCAATAAATTCATTTAAATGACATCTTTAGGCTGTTGGTTTAAACAAACATGCATCTGCGGCAGAGAATCGGTATCTATAGAATAGGCAAAATGTGGTATCGGCCCATCCCTCGTTATTGGTTCATTGGCTGCTCCCCTGATGAGAAACCAGAGATTTGATCCTTGCTTCCATTCAGGTTTTTAATTGACCTACTGTCCTGCATGACTTACAGAGATCTGATATACAGAAAATAAACTTAAATATCCATGCATTTGAAGAATGTCCTAAAATACTTCCATATTTTTTTTCTGCTCCCTGGTACTTAATACAGTATATCTGCTTAAATGCAGATGAAAGACTTTTATGACATTAGACACAAAGAAAACCCAGCCACTATATGTCTACAAATGACTCAATGGTAGGGCAGAGGAAGGGGGGAATGCAATCCAAAAAGAAGTTGTAAATTATTAGGACATTATACAGCAGAACATCTCTGTTGCAACCCCAATTATTAAGACCATCTCTCTTTAAAAACCCATTTTTGAAGAACCGTGAAAGATTTAAAGTACCAATCAATACATGTCTGGGGTAAGCTTCTTTTACGTAGGAAAAAATATTGGGACACATTTAATAGTTTTGCCATAAAACACATTTTTCGAACATGCTGCAATGTGGCTCAAGCATCAGGTAAGAAATCGCTTTAAATTAGGGATGGGTGGAATAACAGAAAATTTCGGTTCCAGTACCAATTCTACATTTAAATATTGGTTACAGTATTTGAATGACATTTTAATAATTTCAGACTAAACAGCTTAAAAAAATTTCTGTCACACACTAAACATTATTCATTTATCACGTTCAAAAGCTCTCACAAAATATATGCACATGCTCTACTCCGTTTGTTTACATTTTTTTCTCTCGTATAATATGCAAGAATGCTGTATTTAGAAGACGTACACATAGAACAATTCAAAGCTAAAAATCTGTACATAAACATCAGCCATTTTGTTTCACTCTATACTGAGTGTAGTATCTTCTTGGTATATATTTATCTATGACATACATTGCCACCACGAGACTGTTTACATTTTGTCCCATTTAATTGATAGAATATATTAAACCAAATACTGTATTTGATTAAATGCTTGTCCTTAAAAACTACTTTTGTGATCATTGGAACCAAATAAATTAATATTTATTTGCTTTCAACGTCAATAGTAATTGGCTTTAAGGAAATATTGCTGCCAAGAAAAAATGCCTGTTAAAGGTAAATTAACCTATATTGTTTTGGCCACAACGCAAATTTTTGTTTGTTTTGATAAGTTTCTTTTTACAGTTATTTTTGTAATGACAGCATTTTGCAGTGACTAGATTAATTCATAATGTTTCGTACTAAGTATATCATAATCTTAAAATATTAAGAAATTTATTGCTGTGTAGAAACAAGAACCGAGTTATCGTTAACCTAAAACCGGTTTCGAGCAAAAACCTCAAGAACCTGCATAAATTGGAACCAAAGAACCAAACCGAACCGACCCACCCCTACTTTAAATATAACATTTTCTTAGTCTTGTGTTAATATTTCTTAATAAGTAAACAAGTAATGTCACTTTATAATTTGAACACTGTATCAACTAAATTCTTACTTCTTGCACACTACTCCCTTCCCCCGCCAAAAAAAAAAAAAAAATTTCATCTCAGTTTTGAGATTGCTAAACCAGCTGAGATTCAATTAGACTAGAATCACACACATTTTTGCACTTGCCCAATTTCCAGTTCCAGTGTTTACAAATTACTACTAACAACAAATTGCAAAAAAAATTCTTCCCAATAAATATATATATATATATATATATATATATATATATATATATATATATATATATATATATATATATATATATATATATATATATATATATATAAACTACAGACACTAAACAATTATTTTTTTTTTTTGTAGATCAAAAGTATTAAAAATTTTAAATTTACATCTTAACTGCAATCCACACATGGCTTAACTTACAGTATTCTAGTGTAAAGTAGTACTTCTCCTTTTGCTCTTTCAAAACTATTAACTCCGTACTATGTAGCCAAATCACTACAAGCTAGTAACAAGCCAGGAAATAATTTAAAGTAATGTACACATCTCATAGTGGCTTCAATGCTGGAACTGGAAATGTTTCACAGAAACAACAGCCAGTAAAGTGCTTCACATACAAACATAGCAGGAACTTTCACAAAAAATACTAATGTGTAATACATCCATCACACACACTAACCAAGGTTCAGTGGTATTCACTGCTTAATAAAAATAACATAGTTGTTTGAATACGAGTATACGTAATAAAATGAACCGGCTTGACATTCATCACCGAACAAATGACACTATCACATGATCATGTCCCCATGTCCGTATCACTACAGCACAAAATTCCATATTACAGCAGTAACAACCTGACGCACTAACATTACATGCCGTACGTACAGTTTCCTACCTGCAAGTTACACAACCCTTTATGGTACGCAGGAAAGAGAATACAAGAGCAGGACCGACAGAAAGAGTGAGAGAGGAAAGAGACACAGAGAGGGAAAGAGAAAGACAAAATACTTATGCAAAGGCAGTGTGGAAAAATACAGTTCACATGCATGGCGACAAGAAATAATTGACCGAAGTGATAAGGCGACATACACCCAGAAATACTGTAATTTTAACAAGTGGCTAAGAAGTTCTGCTACTGTCACAACTACCTTGCTGTGCTGAAGAGCCACACACAGAAAAACAATCATACGGGAACTGCATTACCACCACCCAAGGCTTGCTATTGCCCACTATATTTAATTCTTCCTTTTCATGCCAATTTAAAACTTTGTAAAAAAAAATAAAAATAAAAAATAAAACGCTATTACAAAAGTTTAGCTATTTGCATTACTGCCTAGTACAGAAACAAAATGTAAATTAGCAATATAAAAATTAATCACAAATTTATCAAAAAATAATAATGTTCCTGCCTTTTGGTATAGGCTGTTCACGATAAAGTCAGCACTTTTTAAGGCCTTCCCAGCAGGCATTTACCACTAATAAATATGTTTTATTGCAGCCTCAGACATGAACTTTTTAGTGTGATGAAAGTATACACCGTAATTATTAGTCATGTGATAATGCTGATATATAGAAACTGGCTTAAAAGAAAAATTTGGAAGGGCCTTAAAAAGTGCTCACTTTAACATGAATGGCTTATAATTACCAAATAAACAACAGCAAAATTAAGTTAAAAAAATATTAAATCCTAAAACGTAAAATTTTTTATGGTAAGAAATTCTCAATTACTCAAACTGAAATGACATGAAAACTAAGAATTTCTGCATAAAATGCAAAACTGAGCCTTAATATTGCCCTTGCAACACAGCCGTAAGACATGGCGACTAATATTACAGCATCAAGACAGCAAGAATGAAACAAAAGTTACAAGTTTCTCGTCTGTTGCATTCCTGCACACAAAAATGGAAAAGGGAGAGTTCCAATATTTCCCTGATACAGTACTTGGCTGCACCAGGTATCTTTACTACATGCTAAAAATAACAAAATATTTTCACAGGCGTTATTAGGTGCCCACGATAGTAAAAAACATAACAGCAAAAATTAGTGTGCAGTTTTTAAATCTTTTGGCGAAGATATGAAATGCCTTAAAATATTTAAAAAAAACTGCACAAATGCCAATCAAAAAGTAGCTTTACTAGTTTCAACGGATATAAAATTTATTCCATGAAAACCATTCTCTATAGGTATAGATGGGAATTTGTAACATTTAAAACCTCCAAGTTTAGCATTCTGAATTTGAAATAAAATTTTTTGGAGTATTTATTGCTAAAAATGTAGCGTTTTATTGCATTTAGCATTTCCATATTTATAAAAATTTAATTTAATAGTTAAAACTGCCTAAAAACCAACCTACATAGTAAAATCAATTTAAAAGTAGTAGTACATATCATTAGCACACACTAAAACTAGAGTAGAAGAATTCACAGCACTAGCATATTGAGTTTACATAGAGTAAAAAGCAGTTATTGCAAAAGAATGTGATTTGTAACAGATACTAAAAGAAAAAGAAAGTTTCAACATTTTATAGCACTTATTTTGTGATTACAAAGAAAATCCCCATCTTTACTGAATGGTAATAAATATCTTTTGGCATAATGGTTAGAAAATCTGGTACACTAAAACATTATATGATCTACCGTATTCCCCATCAGGTTCTTCCTTTCCAAGAGTGGAGAACTTCCTACACAGGTTACCAACACTATATTACATTGTATTTTCAACTTCCAGGTATGGGAGGCACTAGTGAACCACTGCAAAATCATCCTGTATGCACCATTCGATCATCTTGATGTAGCCATGAATGATACACTCATTATCACAAGAAGGCATGCACAAAAATATTTACATGTTCTGCAGAATGCTTCATCTAAAATTGATATGAAATGCAGCCAGGCCATCTAAATACACGAGCATGCTGGGCAGTTTCCTTACGAGCACAGACACATACTGCTAGTAAATACTAAACTATAACACATCAATTAAAAGTGTGAAATGAGCATATTTTTTAAATAAAGCTACTGGGAAATACAATTCGTGCTGAGAACAAATAAATAGGCATTGGTTCCAGTGGTTATTTACCTAGGATCACAAGTGTGCTAATCAAACATGCTCCCACTACTTACTGCCATAGTCTGTCATCTGCTCAGTAAGAATTTCCATCATATTGCAATACTCTTGCAATACTCTTTAAAAACACAGAAATCATTTCAGCAAATTTTTATTTACATCTACAATCATTTTTTATTTAAAATATACCCAAACGGCAAGACAAGGTAAAAATAAAAGCAATGAAAAATAGAGGAGTTTTGACAACACAGTCCGAGGTTCAATTCTATAAAATGAGCGCCTATGCTGAATGAGAAAGAACAGTAGAGTACAATGCATTTAGCACTAGGATAAAATATCTTACAGTTACTTAACAATAATGCAGTTACAAAGATCTTAGTTTCAGAGGGAATGTCAAAATAAATGCTGCAAGTGTTAGAATGGCCACTGATAATGTAGCAGAGGTATATAGCTTAAGAACAACATTCCAAACTTACATTACTAATACAATCAAGTCTTGTTTCTAAGATACCTGGAATAGTGACTCTCTTGAAATAACAACCCTTCTTTGGGGAACCACGAAAAAAAATTTAATTGAAAAGGTTTTCCCAATAATGATCCCTTCAATAAAACAACCCTTTTCCTGGTAACCATGAAAGGTCTTAGAATTGAGAGTTTACTGTAGCCAATTCAATACTTTTGTATAATTTATGTATCTAAATTTGGAAGAAGAAAAAAAAAAAAAAATCCACTCTTACAAGCCACCGCATCACTGCTGATGATAACTGATGTATTTTTGTGGACATGATTTTGCAATGGCTCCCTAATGCCTCCTGCGAAGGAGCACCAACAGAATGCTGTATTATAGTCTCCAAAGATAGACTACCCATATAAAATACAGCTTGTATTCTGCGACCTAGTGTAAGTACATTCCCAGCACGGCAAAGTCGTTGGCTCTACGAACTATGTGCTTACAATATTTCTGCCCTTTTGTGGGGGAAAAAAACATGGTTAACTTACAAGGACAAACACATACACCACGCTGTGATACCAAGGGCTAGCTGGCGGCGTCGCCAAGCAGCAGAGGCGGAAGCCCTCCCTTGTGCGCAGCGGTTCAAGCGAGTTTGCCGTGCAGCAGTGTGTCTGTGTCGTCCACTACTCTGTCTTGAGGTGCGAGTTGGAAGTTAACTCCGGCCGCTCGCGGGCCACTACCAGCTTCTCCGTAGGGAAGTCCAGCATCACTGTCACGTGGAAAGCCATGTTGGCCGTTGCTATGATGTACTCACACAGGGAGAACCAACTGAAGGCTGTAACACGGACAAATGTTCCTTCCTGAATTGAAATGCCATCTGGCACTGTATGCAACAACTCTGAAATTTAGTTTACTCACCCCCCATTTTCCAACCGAAATTTCATGCTGAAAGGCTAAGCATGGAATGTTACCACAAACAAAGCTACACTTAACCGAAATATAGAAGGGCTAAGGTTACAAATAGGCCGCTAGGCTACCAAAAATATGTAAAAGGACAGAAATTCAAGTACTCACAGTCTAGTACTTGTCGACAGGCATGCACAAAGAAGGAAGACACATTTTTCACCACATGAAAAATGTGTCATCCTTCTCTGCAATTGTGCCTGTCAACAAGTACTAAACTGTGAGTACTTGAATATCCGTCTTTTAAATATTTCCGAATATAAAAGGCTTTCTGGCACAAAGGAAGGTAGGTAATTGAGCTTATCTCGTCGACAGTGAGGTCATTAGAGACGGTGCAAGTTGCACAGGGAAGAGGGATTGGGGAAGGAATCGGCCATGACATTTGTTAGGGACCCTTTCCAGCATTTGCCTGGAGTGATTTCAGGAAACCATGGAAAACCTAAATCAGAATGGCCAGACCTGGAATCGAACCCGGGTCCTCCCGAATGTGAGTGCAGTGAGTTACCACTGCGCCACCTTGCTTGGTTTGGCCCAAAGGTGATTAGTTAGCAAATTCACCCATGAAGGTCATCAACCAGCTTCGAAAGAAGAAAGAGAAGAAAAAGATGAAAGTGGCTAGTTGAAAACATATAGTGAGTACTGATGTGACTTTAATTATAATTTTATATAAATGAAGGGGAAATAGATTTTGAATGTGTACTAATAAATATATAATATTTAAAGTTAATATAAGTAATAGTGATGCTATTTGCTACTTATCCAATTATCGGGAAATTAGTGAATAATATAATACAATAGTGTAATAAATTTATTGTAATTTAATACAATAGTGTAATAAATTTGTAATGTTTACTGTAGTACAATACTCATTCGAGTCCGCAGCAAACATCGGCTCGAATTAGCTCAGATGATAGCATGAAGCTCTAACCACAAAAAAAAAAAAAAGAAAAGAAAAGTTTTTTTGCTAACAGGAGTGCCAACAGAAAATAAGGAAACAATTAAAATCAGGGGCGTATCCAGAAATCTGTTTCGAAGGTGGCCCAGAGTCACTTGGGTAATGTGTTGGTACCGTAACTGACTTTTGGTAGTATAAAACATAAAGTAAAACAAAATTATATTTACGAAAACAGAAACGTATCCCGTTGCAATTTATTATTGCATATAGTATGTGAATGATACATGCTCCAGAGTAATGTTATTTATTAAATTTACAAAAATAAATACTTGCTGATATTTTGGGGTAGGCCCGGGCCCACCCCTGGCTACGTCCCTGAAAATTTTCACTGAAGTATATTGCAGTCTCTTCGCAAACAATTGATACCCTTAGCAAAACAAAACAAACAAAAAAAAAATGGCAGCACAGTCACTCGCTGTCTTACACGAACACTACATTGCTGAGCCAAAATGTGAAACTGTCTTGATGTGATTTACTTGTGTGACAATGAGAAAGGCCGCACCTACTACTTATATTGACTGAATGTTTCATCTAGTACATGTGGTCCAATCGTGGCCTTGCAAAGTGCAGTAATGTTTAAAAATAGCCTGTGAAATCTGATGTGATTCTAGAAATCAAAGGATTACACGAGTACAGACAGTCATGCCAAACAAATGTGACTTCAGTAATTTCATTTTCATTTCGTAGGTGGTGCAATACGGCAGCTACGTGTCCAACTTACTAACCCATTGAAAAATTGCACTATCATCCTATGACAATGATATTACTGATGCAATGACTCAAATTAAATATGAAATTTGGAAAAATGAACATATATAAAATACAAACAAATTATTATTACCACAATCTTCTAAATATTAAATTAATTACTACCCTTTACAGAAATACAGTAAATTTCAATAATTCCCAAAAATATATACTATAACATATTTCAATGCTACAAATTTAATGTAATGTATTACATTAGTGTAATAAATTTACTGCAATTTATTACAAATTCTGCATTTAGCATTAGTTAATGCAACTCAACACAACCTAATCTAACCACCCTCTATATACTATAGAAACCCAATCAACATGAAAATATGCCTTAAACAACCACTAACTCTATCACATTTGCAGTAGAAGTAAATAGTGTTTCTGGAGCATTATAGTGGAGCATCACCAGTTCTACTACTAAAAATTGGTGACAAGTTTACATATTTGCAGATGTTTATTCAGTAAAAACCTAAGGGTTACCTTGCTACAGTTATATACTTTCTAAAAAGGTGGCTGATCATCCTTGACAAGTAGTACACTGAATCCCTTAACATCAAACCTACCACTTACCAGCCAATAATTCAGCACATTTGCTGCTAATCTAGGGCCTTCATGGCTATGCAGTTAAGTAGAATGCTTGTCTCCAACCATGGCAATCTTGGTTCAATCCAAGTTAATACGAGTCTGCACTTTTCGCAGGTGGGAAACATGGTGGGTGTTACTGACAGCCAGTCAGGATTTTCTGGGCACTCCCATTTACCCCACACAGCATTCTATTCTCTCTCTCTCTCCATCTACAACTTATTTCACTTCATCCACTCGAGATCACCCAGGAAATTTGGAGATCTATGGCGAAGCTATTTCTAGGCCTCCTATTTCACATGACACCATATACTTCAATTACAGCGAAACCCCTTTTTTTTATTTTTCAAGGGGGTAAAAAAGCAAACAGGTGTAAAAAGATGGAAAGGGTAAACTGAGGGAAAGCTTTGAAATTAATCCAAACACTCTCTATTATTCTTTCTCTTCTTTGGTCAACACTTCCTATGGGTAAAATGTAACCAAAAAATAAATACTATGTCACACTTTCTGTCAATAATTAAAACTTAATATGTAAGACTTAACCTCGAATTATACACAAAAGAGAACATTGCAAAACAGCCACCACAAGCAACTTAAACTATATTTCCTTGCCACATTTTTTTGCAGACTTATGTAACTAACAAAATTTGTATTAATTTACTTTGACCACAATCATCTTCCTGAGAGCGAAGAAGAGAAATAAAAGGGAGAGAAAACTGGAACAATAATTATTAAATATAAATAATTAAATGTAATTTAATCAAACCAATAAACCACATAATATAACCATGCTGTATTCACAACTTTACAACTAAATAAGCGGAAAAAAAAAAAAAAAAAAAAAATGTGTAGCAGCTATTGCAGAACAGTCAACACATGAGAACAAAATTCTTGCACTGGATTATAATCATAGATACATCTGAAGATATATATTTCTGTATTTATTTGTGTGCGTGTGTATGCATGTATGTATGTATGTACGTATGTGAATATGTATGTGTGCATGCATGTATGTATGTGTGATAATGTCTATATGTTGACGTGTGTCCAATTAGATTGACTGGACATGGTAGTTACAGATTTTACTCCCTAGACCAAAAGCGACTTAGGTAGCGGGGATGTGGCGAGGAGTGTTGGCTAGTTCTGGTACACTCTCACCTATAGTTAGGTAGTTGAGGTACGTTTAGTCTTAAGCGGGGTGAATGCCTGCACAAATGTTTCAAAGTCATGCTTCTTTCGTCCAGAAGACCAAGTTGTCCCAACCTAGGCGAACTTCCACTCCGGTTAAGAAGCCGTAGACAACAGGGTGATACTTGTAGTTGGTACGGACATACGGTGGTAACTCAATTATTATTAATTCCGGTGTAGGCGCACATGCTTGACGTCCGAGTTTGACGGCACGGATCCATTTCGTATGTCTATCCTGCATATGATATGGTAATACTATCCTCGGCCAGGCAGCAGTGTGAGCCAGGTGTTGCTATCTATGTCTCCTACCACTCCTCCTCTCATGAGGCATACGGTAACAGTTCTATCAATCACGCAGTGCACTGAAACGGAAATACTAACAGTGTATTCCAATAGTGACTTGACTGGCTCAATAAGAGTCCCCACTGATCCCGCACCGTAGGCGGACTGATCAGGGACGTTGAGCCAGAGTAGCGCCAAGCCTCTACTGGTTGTGCGTACACTCAGAATACCAGACAGCACTGCAGGTCACTGTCACCTTGCACTAATAGAGCGAGTGGTGAGAAGCAACCTGAGTGTGTCGTGCCTACTGGTGTGAAGGAGTTACTAGTGTTTGGGGCGTTACTGTTTCTTCCCCATGAGCACTAATAGTGCTGTGTGATGGGAAGAAACAGGTAGCCGTCTAATGTGTATGTCTTAGTTCGGTTTAATTACTTCCCCGGATTCCATTGGCAGTGAACAGCGTAATCTTGGAAATAAAAGTAGCAAAGTAGAAAGCAACGTGTGTTTATTGAAAGTTCAATAGACATGTGACCTGTGCTACCTCCTACCAAGTCGAGGATAGCTGAAGGTAACTCCGTGGTTCCAGGTGTAAGTGACCTGGTTCTAAATAAACGAGAAAAGCTGATTCTAGATGAAAATAAGAGTTACAGTTAAACTAATAATTAAAGATGTCTAGAGGAGACAAATTAAGTTAAAAGAAGAAAGTTCGTGTTTGTATGTCGCCGTGTTGACTGGTTGTCGACGTACGTAGTTGGTCGGCGTGAAGGCGTACTTGTAGGCTTTGAAGTTCTCTAGAGCTCCCGAGCACTAAGAGTGCTGTGGGCGGTGCACGAGATGCAAAAGAATGACTCCAGAGCTTGGCTGCGGCTGGACTTATATAGTGGTAGCTGGTAAGCATCTGGCGCGGGGAGCGGGGGAGGCGTGACGTCCTCCGACAATGGGTGGTGTGAGAATTATCTCGTCAGCAGTTCTGGCTTCGTGCCTCGTCAGGTCTGCTCGGCCGTGCCCGAGGTGTGGGCAGCTTGTAGGCCTCGAGTGCGGGGAGGGGAGTGGCGGCGGCATGCCTGCTGGGATGCATGCCTAAAAGGGTAGGCAACGTGTTGCTCACATTTGTAGAGATGGAAGCAGTACTCCTAGGCGATGAGTCGGAGTTGTATTATAATAGGCGTTGAACAATGTATGTATGTGAGTATGTATGTATGTCTATATGCCAGGCCTGCCATTTTAACGGATTTTATCCGTTTTTAAGGATTTTTAACACCCTAGAAAATCCAAATCAAAACTTTATTCTTGCGCTTTGCTCAAAGTGGCGACACTAGTGCTTACATCGATGTGTGTCAGTTTCACTGATGCATCTGTTTGAAATATTCAGCTTAATTAATTCGACATAAGACCCCCACTCAGGGGTCGAAAACCACACACACACACACACACACTTGACAGCCACCCATTCGGTGCAACCTGGTGTACCAAGCAGCAGAGCCCCAACTACTCGTCATACAACCCCTAAGGAGGATAGACAACCAGGCCAGTTTGCACTCCGTCTACCACACCAATTGAGTTGCAGGAGGGAGTGTTTGACCGGTTCTGGGGAGGGTGCGGACTGCCTTAGGGCCTACACCCGCAGTTGTTGTTGGGACGACGCAGAGAAAAACCACTCTCCAACCACCGCCCCCGCCCCGCTTGTATTGCCGGTTGGGGTAAAGGTATGACTCTGTGCCGGCCCGGCCACCGCTGCAGCAGCACACTCCTAGCCAGGGACCAATCATTGCCTGCTCTCCTCTCGTGTGGCAGCATCTGGGGATCGGCCAGCTCTGCCAGTGCCTCCAGAAGCCGCTACCTGCCTACTCGACCGACTGCGCAGCACAGCCACTCAAGCACCAGCGCAGGTAAACCAGTGACCTCTAGTCACAACGCCCAGCATGTAGTCACAACGCCCAGCATGTAGCCAAGACCGGACTCGATTTCGTACCCAGCCACAAGGCGAGTCAACCTATCCTCTACAGTGGTCGGGCCCCTGCGGGCAAGTGAGTTTGAACCAGCCATTGTCAACCCAGAGTATGATGGGCCTACACACTAAAAACTTGATCTAGTCAAGAATTAGCTTACTGTACCTGAAAGTGTCACAGATCAATATGTATGTACGTATATATGTATGTTTATATAATTTTTGGGTAGGAAGAATCAAAACAAATATTAATAACAAAATTCATGCGTTAAAAAGTAAAATGAAAAATAACCACATTTGTTATTTAGGAAGCTAATACGCAATTCAGTTAGCCAACGTTTCTGGAATCTTAAGGGGCCTCCCCAGTTATGTTTGTCTCACTGTAAATAGTTGTGTCGAGTCTAAGTTTTAAAACACAATGGAATACATAGTTGAATGTTAATATTTTAGGCCAGAAATGAATAAATATATTGTCGCCAATTAATAAATCTGGTTATTGATATATAAATGTGGTTGTTGAAAATGTGTTAGCAAAAATTGCTGTTAAGTATCCTTCTGTTAATAATTATTATTCTTCTGTAAAACAGTTTTTCAAAACATAGCAACAATGTTGCATGTTTTCTGAACAAATGGCGGCATTAAAATCTTATAGTTACCCCTTGAAATTTAGAGGAAACGGAATACACAACAAGTTTATTTGCTTTTTCTCATCGCAGTCACAATTCTTCCTTACAACAGGACGCAACCTACAAGTGTTATAAATTATTTACGTGCAAGGCCTCTCAACCTAACTACATTGTCATATTCACTACTGAAAGAAGTAACTTCTTTGTAACATGTTTCTTCCAGTCCCTAGTGAGTGAGTGAGTGATGAGATTTGGGCGGCTATTAACAGAGAGGTCTTGTGAGCCATGAGGGTGAAGCGAGGTGAGTATGGAGCAGCGCAGAATGATGGGGTGGAGTAAACAGGAGATCCCAGAGAAAAAACCCCCCGACTAGCAACATTGTCCGGCAGGATTCCTACATGCCGAAATCCGGGAGCAACCCTGCCGGGAATCGAACCAGGTTCGCCTTGGTGGAAGGCAAGTAGTCTAACCACTGCACCACCGTGGTTCCTCCAGTCCCTAGCTAGATGTTTTTGCAGCTCTGCAAGTCAGGGGAAGGTACCGCCGGGCACTCACCCATTTCGTGACACAGAAGACGATGCTTGAGGAAGAAGAGCAGCAGCCCAAGGGTGCTGAGTATGGTGGTTGCAAACAGGCATTTCTTGATGACATACGAGGTCCTCTCCATGCTGCTCATGGTTGGCCGCAGCAACTTGAAGATCTTGATGGTGGCCAGCATGTAGCCCACCGAGCTCAGCATGAACAGGATGAAAAATTTCTCATGAACAGCTGAAAGCAGACAGTAGGGTTGTGTGAATGTGGCTTTTTCTCATGAAACAGAAACAAAAAATACGCAATTAACATTTTGTGAAACTGAAATGAAAATGAAAAATAATTTAATAAGAACTCAGTCTTAAAAGTTCAACAAATTTTATAACATTTTAGCAAGTTATTGATTATTACAAATTTGTTGCAAAGTTAAACCAAAAAAATGGGACAGCAGTAGTGTAGCGGTCAGACTACTCGCCTCCCACCAAGAAAAACCGGGTTTGATTTCTGGTAGGGTCGCTCCCGGATTTTTGCAAGTGGGAATTGTGCTGGGCGATGCCGCTGGTCAACGGGCTTTCTCTGGGATCTCCAGTTTCGCCAGACCTTCATTCCACCACTGTTCCATACCTCGCATCACCCACATAGGCTCTCAATACCTTGTATTTTATTTCATTACAACTTTCATCAACCAAATTTCTTACCCAAATGAAAATTAAAGTGGTCATTTTTCATTTCAGTATACAGAATATTCACACAAGCCTAGCAAACAGCACATTATCAGCTATAGGCTATTCATGGTAAAGTGAGCACTTTTAAAAGCCCTCTCATATGGAATAATAGTCAATAAATATATTTTACTTTATTCCTAGATGTTAACTTCCAAGTGAGGTGGTATAAACACATTGTGTCTATTAATTACATGGCAATATTTATTTTAAAAAGTATTGAAATGTTAAAAAACGGCAGAAAGTGAAACGCAACTAGGGCCTCAAAAGTGCTCACTTTACCGTGAACAACCTATACTTATACTATTTAGTGCAGTGGCAATACATTTAACTATTATAAGTATGCTTCTGATGCTTTAATTCACACAGACCAGTTTAAATTGAATGCTTTGATTAATCAGAATTGCTCAAGATTTTTAATAGAACTGTATGCATGGCATTTGGCTCGCACAATATACGATGCTTCTAAAATATGATGAACTATTAGCAATGATTTCTTGATCCCCATCCTTCCTTACCCTCAAATTAACTGCTCTTGGCAATCATTCAGGGTATCACATAACAAATTTTTACATGGTGTGTGTTCTGCTCAACATGAATCGAGAAACTAACCCCTCAAGTTCAGTAAAATGAAATTTTTCATGAATATAATGTATTTTTAATTTTGTAGACACACTTCTAACACAAAAGACTGAGTTCTCGTGGTCAAACAAAGCGTTTTTTCTAGACCTATGCTTCATATAAAATAAATTCTTTCAAGAAAATTTGGTTACAATTGTTTAGTCATGGTTGTTTTTTGCCTGAGTTTCCATGGCACTTGTGTTTTACACCAGTGTGCGTGCCTTACCCTGGTGGAAAATAATTTCCAAGTTGCAATCTTGGCTTTAGGCCCCAATAACAAAAGCACTCAGTAGCCCAGGTGTCATCTATCAGCCCAAGCTAACAGGGTAGACATCTTCTTTCCCGGTTGTGAAGAAACTATATGGCATGATGCGGTCACCTTCGTAAACCACTTTTTGATCAAATCCAGAGGTGGTGCATGCTGTTGTAAGACTCAAGGAGTCAGTGTGTTACCTTACCGAAGAGAGTTTCTGTTTCAGTAAGTGAAGAAAGTTGCTTAGAGAATAAAGGATTGGGGGAGGAATCTGCCATGGTCTGCAGTTAGGACCCATCCCAGCATTCACCTGGAGTGATTCCAGGAAACCATGGAAAACCTAAATCAGGGTGGACGGACCCGTGATTGAACTTGTGTCCTACTGAATGCATGTCTGGCTGTTTACTACTGCGTCACGTCACTTAGTAGAGTCACGTACAGGTTGCCACATTTGTAGAGTATACAACACTGCCTCAGCAACTCAAGCAAGCAGACGCCTATCTCTCAACTTTAGGGAGTCCAAAGCGACTCAGTTTAGCAGCCTGGTCGGCCAGACACACTACGTGGTGGCCCCCACCCTGTGGTACTCACGGTAGTTCTCCCTGTTGGAGACGTATGTGACGCCGCAGACTGCAGCCATCTCCACGAGGTAGAGCCAGAAGCAGACATCGAGGAGGCGCTGCGTATGGGAACCCACAGCCTCCACGGGCAGTTCTGCCAGCAACATGCGGTAGTATGAGCGGTACACCAGTCCTATGATGATGCGCGGGCCCATGTGGAATGCCACGCACACTCGCCACATGTACCGCTGTGGGCTGATGCCAGTAATTGCGCTGATAGAAGGAATCACGTTGTAAACCTGCACACACCACATCCACACTCATGAAATTACACTACACTTCCTACCATCATAATTAGGGATGGGTCAATACTACATTTTCTCGATACTCAATACCAGTTTTGATACCAAAACATTCTCACGATACTCGATAACAAATTAAAACTATCATAAACACAAAACAACTTGGCCAAAAAAATTACTCATTTTACTAGTGTTGTTGACACACACTGAAACTATATAAAAACCCACATTACATTGGAAACAAATGGTGGACGGCCTGTAACCCAAACGTCCTTAACCAATGATAAACCAACACAGTCTCCTACGATTCTATAGAATCACGTTTCCACAGTAAAAGCTGTAATCAACCTTTCAGGAAAATGAGAGTTCAGTAGAAACTTATTTTGCGAATTTGCAGTTTTTGATTTTATTTTGCAACTTCAAGGAAATTATTGTAACGTTAAATAAATATAATAATTATCCAATTCACCCGGTGTGGCCTAACCCGCAATATTCTGCGGGTTAGGTAACAACAGGTGTATCAGATAGTTATGGTATTTTTTTTGCGAATATTTAATAATGCAGTTGCAACATAGCCCGCAGAATATGCGGGCTACGCCACGACGAGTGTATCAGATAATTATATTTATTTTTGTGAATATTAAAAAAATGCAGTTCCATCAGACAATCATGGTATGTGTGGGATGTACAATAAGTACTCAATTTGCTCTCTCATGTCTCTTGCTCATAACTCTCTGTCGCTTGTATTGTACCCGAAATATATACCATGTGAGTGATTGACTGCATAAAAATGAATGAAATGAAAAATTTGGTGCAGTATATAATTGTGGTATGTATTGAGTGCACAATAACTACTCAAGTTGCTCACTCGGGCCTATCGGCGCTCACTTGCAACTCTCGACCCATTTTATTGTACCTCAATTATGTACCATAAAAGTAAATGATGTCAAAAATCATAATTGTGGTATGCATGGGTTACCTAAAAACACCTCAAGGTGCTTGCTGCTGTGTGGATATTATGCTATGAATAAAATATGCTATATTATGGTACACTTGTACTTTCAAAATTTAATTACTTGTAAACCATTCATCTGATCTGGACCAGCGAAGGCTTTTTGGAATGCTTGCGGGAAGCTTTGGAATGCTCGCTGCCAGCTGAGATAATTATGGTACACATTTAAAAGTTGCTGTTAATATCTTGGGAACTGTTGGACATAGGTCAAATTTATGCCTGCGTTGGATTGCCCAAAAGATGCAGAATAAATTATGGTACACTCTTTGAAAGTATCGTACACATCCCAAAAGTTATGGTATGCTTGTACCATAATTGTGGCACAACAAAATGGGTTTTAAAATTTTACACTTACGGATATTCTCATGCGATACTCAATACTATAAAGTATTGAGGATCCCATCCCTAGTCACAATATGCTTTCACCCTTCACTGAAGTATATTTTAAAGAAAGACCGCAAACCTCACAATCAACCAATAACATTGTTCTGTGAATAACCCTATGCCTTGTTTAACATGGCTGCAAGTTGGGTGAATCTCAGAAGATGCTGCACTAATTTTTTGCCTATCCATTATTTTTTTATTACACAATTTACATTCGCTCGCAGACTAGCAGTAATTGTATATTATCTTACCATTAAATATAATTTATTTTTCTCTAAAGGACCCCAACCTTATGAAACCTAGCTACAATCTAGTGGGGTGCTCGAAGCAGGCTCATCAATGAAGATATAATACATATAGATATTATGTAACACTACCTGTGTTAACTGCCCAGCACAACAAAAGTTTTCAGCACTTAAAAGGATTAAGAATACAAAAAAAGATTGTCGGAAGCAGGAGAGCTCAATAATCTCAATGCTTCTTTGCAAACAAAGCGATATCACATTAAAACTGGATTTCAGTGCTATCACTGAAGACTTTGCTTACAGGACAACAAATAAAAAACCATTAGGGGAGAAATAAACTAAAAATCATATTTTTGTTTATCTTGGTAGCATTGTGTGCCCCATAAATCTTCTGTGATATGTTGTGAGACTAGTAGTCAGCTATAATCAATTCATGGCTTCTTCACTTTGAATCATGCCTTTGAAAAATCAACCCCATGTATGCTGTGTTTAGTTGTTTCCTAAATATATCATGTATTGCAACTGTTTTATTCTTCTGTCAACATGAAGGTATCTAATTATATGATTAATTACACGTTTACTTCTATTTTCTAAACTAGAAGCTCTGGATGCATGAGGCAGAAGAATACCATGGAAGTGGAACTTCAGCAGCGCTTCAGAAAAGTTGGAAGTAATTATGAATGGAATATAATTTAAATACTCTGTTCCACGACACAAAGTTACGCCAAAGCTCTGGCTGAAGCTTCTACAAGACCTGCTATCCCAACCTGCATACAAGCAGGTATGGAATATTCTATAGAAAAACCTGTTACACTATACTTGCTACCACACAAGTAAACAAAAGTGCATTTATTTTGATTCACAATGTGGTTCAGAGATGAACTTCACTCATAACTTCTTTGCAGTATGCGTTACTGTAAGAGTCTAATTATTTTGTTGAGATTACTGGAACTTTTTTGTGTTAAATAAACATCCATGTTTATTTACCATGATTTTCAAAATTATGCTCTTATAGCCGTTTCTCACAATAAAATTACAACTATTATAAATACTATACTCCAACACCCTGTCTCTGATAGGTTAAAATTTCAACCTTGTAGGAAACCTTCCACTGAAATATGCACCTGACCAATTATGAATATGTCCATGAGAACGGCAAGCATTCAGCAGCCATGCAACCTTGTGACGCGTGACATCTTTCTACGTATTAAATAATTCACTTTGACTCATCAGTGCAAATGAACCGGGAGCTCATGCAATGGAGTTTGATTTACCGTCGCCGCCAACGAGACGTCAGAAATTGTTGTATCTACCCAAGGAAAAGGATGGACGCTCCACACCAGATATAATTATTCACCGGCCGAGCCACCGAAGCCATACATTGAGGTTCACCGAGTACTGCAGCACACTGCCAGATGCCACTACTAGTACGAGCGCTGAGATATCAGCTTGGATCCAGCGCCGGCCACTAACATCACTCACGAGGATGTGTCTTACACTTTGCAGCTGTTTACCCCCTCTCCAAGGACAACCTCCTATGCCAGGTGAGCAAGGGGCACGTCGCCAAGGAGTATAAATAGAAGGCAGCATTGAGGCTTGCGACCAGTCTTCAAGCAATTGACGTCCGTCCTGTTCCTTCACTGTACTCCTGGTGCCGCGGGAAACATCAGCTATCATACCTTGGTCTTCATCGTGTCCTAGTGGTGCCCAAGACTTAACATCTCCTCTAGTCTTCACTCAACATTCCGGGATGCCGAAGATCCTACTGCTCCCTGCTCTTCACTGAATAACGTCGTCTTACGTCGCCATAACACTGAGCCACGTACCAGTCTCTTCAGGACAACAGTTGTAGCTTTGCTAGGGAAAGTCTGAGTTATTTTAATAGCCACTTTACTGCCTACCCTATTATTCTAGGAGCAGGGAGTCTTCAACTGTTTTAACATAGGGCGTTCTACTTCCGCTAAGCTCACGTGGATAGGAGGCAGTAAATTCACCATCGCTGATTATTTCCGTCAAAAGAAATAAACAAAGTTTAACTCACGAATATCACTTCCATAGTCCTAATACCTCTCTTCGTAAACATTGGGCCCTTACGAGGAACAGCAGGTGACCGGGGTTTTATTCTTTCCGTAAAAAGACACCTCACACCAATCACAATACAATCTTGGAAGGCCACCCATTCTCTACACTCTTGTTGTGAATGGTAGAGCCACAACACTAGGATACCGCTCCCTTAAGGATTGCATTGCCAGTCTGAGGTTTGCTCTTCTCATCACGCACTAGTGGTGCCGAGAGGATTATTTCCCTGGGCTTGGAGCGACCAGTTCCTCTGGGACACTCACCACACTAAAGTTGGACGGCCACCAATTCTCTGCACCTAGTGTAGGGAACGGTAGAGCCACGACACTCGGTACATG
Source organism: Dryococelus australis (assembly GCA_029891345.1). Taxonomy (NCBI): domain Eukaryota; kingdom Metazoa; phylum Arthropoda; class Insecta; order Phasmatodea; family Phasmatidae; genus Dryococelus; species Dryococelus australis. The sequence continues at coordinate 35,327,170 of CM057008.1, forward strand.
CCCCTATTAGGGTCGGCTTGTCAACTCGGAGTCTGCTCTAGTCATGAGCCACTTGCGGTGCTGAGGGGAGTATTTCTCCGGGCCTGGGGAGACCAACTCTATTGGGACTGTCGCCAGTGTTATGCAGTTCGACTGGCCTCACACCCTTGGTGCAAGAGTTTGAGAGTGAGATACAGCATTGGCAGGCAATCGCAGTATGCACACTAATAACTCAACCTACACATCAACTGCCCGACTTCTGCGAGGTCTGATCATAGCTTTAGCTGCACTCATGCCATTTATCCATAGTGGTGGTATTTGTAAGAGGGTGAAACGGGCATAGGATGCCTCTAAATATCCACTGGGGCATAATCTTCTTGATGGGTCTGAACTTCTCAGTATGTGAGAGCAAGCCAAAGTAGGCCTACTCTGCAGACTCACCATTCCAGCTGCACCAGCCGCCTACCAGAACCTCCAAGGGATTTCACCCAGCAATTCCGGCCTATTTCAGTGGCCAAGACCGGTCCATTGGGATAGAAAACTGCTGGATTTGGGGAACTACAAGCACACCGCATACCTATGCGATAACCAAACCCTGAACTCCTAGGCCGACCAGCACATCCACCTCAGAGGCAGCCGCTAGTGTGCCATGAGTCGAGGATCAGCCGGCACAGCCACAGGTTAATCATCGCCAGTGCGAGTGGTACTGCACAAACGCAAAGTACTGCTAGCCGAACCCAATTTCGTTCCCTACCGGAAGGTGACTCGCCCAGTCCTATACACTGGTCGAACTCCTGTTCTGCGCAGTGGCTAAATACCCGTCACAAGGCTGCACCTGCCTAGGGTCCGCCAAAACTGATTTGGCCACCTGATGTGCCACTTGTCAAAGGCTGTCATACGTCACTCGTGTGGAATCTTTCCCTGTAGCACACAGACTTTACACCACTCGCCAACACATCCTTATTCTCCCAAAGGTTGTCAAAAGAGAAGGCGAGTACTCAAGACACACAGTGGAATCCCTGGTGTCACTATCTCACTCTCATGCTATATGACTTGCGACCCTTTCATGTCTGGTGTTTCAACAAGCTGCAGCATGGATACCAACTTGCTGTTAATCGCTAATCTCAACAACCTGTCAGCTTGCTGTCTGATGTGCTGCTGGCTTGGGTTTGAATTATGATGGCTCCCTGCTGGCATCATTTACATGATTAAAAATGTAGGAGGCACAGGAGAGTGCCGTCCATTCCTAGAACTAGTTCTGAATAATCAGATCACAACAAAGATCTGTGAAGTTCACAAAAATATTGTGAAGAAAAGTAATAAAATATGTAATACAATTACTTAAATGGCTGATTTTTATGTTTTACACATACACAAAATGGTTTAGATGTGGCATGAATTCAGCACTGTCCCTTCATAAAGAAGCTAAATAACTAAGAATACTTATTTTGTAATAAAAGTTTTGTATAAGATGCTAAATTAGAGAAATATAAAAAATTTATTATACATGACTGCAAGCTAAAAATTACTGAACTGTTATGGAAAATTTTATTCAATTTTTATTTACTCTTATTATTAAGAAAAATTTTGTGATCCTTACTTGACAACTTGTTTCAGATACCATTGATATTTTTTTTGTGAACTTATTACAATGTCTAACAACAACGCATTAATTATTCATGATGTTCCTTTAAAGTGTGGCAAATCTTTGTACACAAAATAAGAGTGACTGCACGATTTTTGTTCTTGCTGAGATGAGACTGGCATGCTCCAGAATTTTTGAGTAGGCCTACAACACATGGTGAAGGTTTGTTTACTGCACCAGTTGTGTTTGGTTAGGTTGGGATCTTGCGGAAAAATGTAAGGGTTTCTGTTTCAAAAATATTTGTGAAGGTTTTATTTTTGCAGTACAGCTTGTAAGTGAAAGTATAATGTACAATAATACGAAATGTACATACATTTTTTTGTGTTTTACCCCACACCTTCATAGCCCACCCCACTATCGCATTTGGTATTATGTAATGTGAATATTGTGATGCCCCTAGTGAACTCGTCCTAAGTGTATTAGTAATTACGATTTAACGTGGTCAGGGAATTTAGATGACATGGAATTTACATATTTTTTACGTGTTTTACCCTAAATTTCCCCAATCTCCATAACCCTCCCCATTATTAGATTTGGTATGCAATGTGAATACAGTATTGCAATGCCCCTAGATTCATGTTCTATGTGATAACTAATATCGATTTATACAACTTTATGGGAAATTTATTTTCAGTAAAGCCCTTATTCTGAATAATTACCCATTTCTCGTTCTTCAATGAAATAAACGTTCATTAAAATTGACTAGCTGGCTAATGGTTGTTGCCTTTCTGGATTCATCAAGTCTGGTGCCAAGGGTTAAGCAAGGATGCAAGTACATCAATATATACCAGAATTCGGACACAACCTTAGTATGCAGGCATAAGCATAAACATTATAATAAATTTAATTACCTAAATATAAAAAGGATGTTTAAGAATTCCTCTGACTTGAGCGGAAGCAAATTTTCACGTGCAAATAAAGTCAAATGTCGAATGTAGACCCACATGTTACATCTGTACTTATCCTTTTTGAACAGTGTCTTCAATGTCAAAAACAATTCTATATCGAGTAATATGTCTTGTAAATTCATAAAGTAACCATAAAAAGTAAACTGATAAAATGATTCATCAGTATGTTTTCTGTCTCTTAGCATTAGTGTGTGTCGTCTACCAGTTTTATTAAACATGTGTACAGTGAAATATTAGGATATAACGAGTATATTTCCATGCACATACTTTGTCTTTTTAATTCTAGTCGTATTATCTTTTTAGTTTACTGGTGTATTGTGAAACACACTTATGTAAAGTATATTGTCATGTCAACATATTGTAAATGAATTGTATGTATCAATGAAGACAGAAAAATTATTATACTTGACAATATTATGTATTAATGTACTGTCCAAATCGACCTTGATGCAATTTGCGGTAGTTTTGTGTGAACAATCACGTTAGAGTACATAAACGGGAAATATTTTATGTTCTCCCGATATAGTTTTCATTCATTCGTTGGCTATCCTGGTTATGAATTGTATATACATAGGTGCCATGAAAAGATTTACGTTGCTATTTGTTTCGATTATGAATGACATGGAAATGACGGATTTACTTACGTATTTCCATGTATCTCTACGGGAAGAATTGAAACAATAACAAAGATAACACTTTACTGCACTGCAGGAATCCGAAGTCAAATACAGTCCACTTTTGATTCTTGCAAACGTAATTTAACTACGCTACTACGGTTATTATGACGTTCTGCATTCTGATTCGCCGGCATAAAAAACGTGGCGCAAGATACTCAGAGATAGCCATCTTTCATGTTCTGCACGCCATGTAAGTCAAGTCGAGTCGGTAGTTGTGGAAATTGCCATTAACCTTCAGGTATTCAGTTTCTTATGAGGATAACATTGTGTACGGTACAGCAATTGTAGATAAGCCTTTACATCCATGACCCAGATACTCAGGAAGCCTTCTTATCAACAAATAAAATTAATTAATCTATGGCTAATTAAGATGTAGCCTAGCGTATGCTGAGAAAACACAAGAGTGGATGTCAAATATTTCAAATTACATTGGCACAAAAACATCTTATACGACTAAACATTGACATGCACATGAAAAACATACTAAAGACTTAACTAAAGCGAAAATCACGATGCCTACTTTACGGAAATAATTGACAAAATTAGGACTTTACACAATCCACTTACTTTGCAATGGGTTTCATGAATTTCATCTTGCTGGAATATGTACGCCGTGATGAAACAGATAAACAAGGCTGATAAAGGCAAAGATAAAGTAATTAAACAGAGCTCACGGAAATTTATCATAAAATATACCGCCACTTTATTGCAGGCCGATTTTCCTTCCATGGCACACAGGTGCCAAAATTTGGGGTCTGCTGGCATTTCACGATATTAAACCAGTGTCAGCAGTATTGCTCGTTCTTCAACATCCTCAACATTCAATTCGCAACGTAGCAGATCATCTACAAGTGACAGTTCTGCGACAGGTATACTGCAATGTAATGTGTACCTGCAACAGACGCAAACATACAAAAACACCATTGTCGTTTAGAAATAATTCAACAAAACAAAATTCACAATTAATAACTTTCTTACTTTACAAGTGATTCAATTGTACTTACATCAACCCAAACTCACGGTAAAAATATTTACCGGAACTGTTTATAAAATACTCATCAATCAACAAACATCAAAAACATAACGTATTTACGACATTCGCCACGGCGACAAACTTAACAAATACAGGTGTAACTACAAAATACAAACTCTCCCCTAGCTGTTTTTTTCCGCGGCGCTGGGGACGTCGCACACGAACGTTACGAGAAGAAACCATATAAAAATAATATATATAATATATTTATTAAACTCAATTTCCGAACTTTGTATTTACTTTACCAACAAAATACTATCATTACTAAATTTAAATTATAGTAAATTAAAAAGATCATAACGTGGTCTCAAGAATTATATGGAAAAATTATTGCTCAACCGCGTCTTGATAATATGACATTACACACATTCTAAAGTTTTCATCTCCCATTTGTAAAACTCTCACGTACAGATTATAGGGTATTCACGATAAACTGAGCACTTTTTAAGGCTCTGCTAAATTTTTCCTTTCAATTAATTTCTACCTTTCCGTCACTTTTTAATGTAAACATTGCAATATGACTCTCAAAAGTTAACGTCTGAGACTGCAATCAAATAAATTTATTAGGGGTTAATGCCTTTTGGGAGGGCCTTAAAAAGTGCTCACTTTACCGTGAACAGCCTATACGTTTGTATATTTGGAATGCTTGGAAATTACAGTTGAGAATGCGTAATTTTTATTATTCAGTGAAAGTGTTTAAAAATTCTCTGGTTGATGTTTGGGCGCATATCCACCAGCCACGTTTTCGAAAGTTCTCCAGTGCATCAACCGATGTGCACCGCCCGTTCTGTTTTTGTTTTGTTTTATTGAATTCGTAAGTTCTTTTTTTCAATACATAGCTGTACAAAGATATTGGACAAGTCAAATTACAGTATACAAAGTTTATACACTGGACATAGTAAACACACACACATATATGTCAGATTACACTTGCATGCATCACATCTTTTCCTCATAATCTGACCAATCCTCCAACGTGCTGTGGGGCGTCGTCGTTTTGCTGAAACAGAAGAAAAAGGAAACGAGAAAAACTTGAACAAGAAATGCATACATAGATATGGTATGTCATAATTTCTTAATTTTTGTAGTTTAGATATTCATACACACTATATAATGTAAGTTTAGAAAAAAATTCCTTCAGCTGTTTTTCTAAGAGTTTTTGGTTAGAGAAGCAAATTTCTTGAATGTGGTGTGGTAACTTATTGAAAAGTTGGCTACCGAGGTAGGATGACCCTTTCTGGACAAGTTTTAAGTTAACTGAAGCCACGCGTAAGTGTTTTTTTTTATTGTAGTGTCATACTTATGAAAGGACTCAATTTTCTGAATTAAATGGTTATTTTTGGACATGAATATAAGTACTGAGAACATGTACTCACATGCAAATGTTAAAATCTCTGAGCTCTTGAAAAGAGGTCTACATTAGTCTGACTTTATTTTGCCATTGATTATTCTTACAGCTCTCATTTGCATTTGAAGCACTTTTTTGCTGTCAGTGGAATTACCCCAAAAAGTTATACCATAACACATGATGAAATGAAAATATGCGAAATATACCATTTTTGCTGTATTTTTGTTCAAGACCTCTGCAACACTCCGCAGGGCGAAACATGCTGAACTTAGTTTACGTCAAATATTCGTAATGTGAGATTTCCAGTTAAAAGTAAATTGTCTACTTTTAAGCCGAGAAACTTAATCACTGCATTTTCATTAATTTTGTCTCTGTTACTGCTAACATATGAATTAATGTTTTTTTTTTCGGTTCTTTGTAGGGAAATTAATAAGATATGTTTTATCTAGGTTGAGATTTAATTTGTTTGCTGTAAACCATGAATTTAGCTCTGTAAATGTTGTGTCCGTTTTTTGTGTAAGATCATTTACTGAGTCTCCAGAGACTAAGATGCTAGTATCATCTGCAAATAAAATTGGAGTAGCTTCTGGGGTTAAGGCACATGGAAGGTCATTTATATAAACTAGGAAGATTAAGGGGCTTAGTATTGATCCTTGTGTGACCCCATGCTTGATTTTTCCTGGTTCTGCATAGAATGAAGTAGTTTTTCCTTTGATCCGCACTTGTCTGTTTGAAAGGTATGAGCTTATTAGTTTATTTGGTGTACCTGAGACTCCATAAAACTATAATTTTTCTATAGATATGTTGTGATTTACACAGTCAAATGCTTTAGTGAGGTCGCAAAATATTCCATTAAATGGCATCTTTTTATCAAGTGCATTAATAAAGCTATTTGTTAGTTTGAAAATTGCATTATTTATTGATGTGTTTTTCTAAAAGCCAAACTGAAAATTTGATAAGATTTTGTGATTCTCAAAATATTGCCGCAACCTCCTGTAAATTAATTATTCAATTACTTTTGAAACGGATGTAAGAAGTGAGATGGGTCAATAATTGTTTATTTCAGTCTTGTCTCCTTTCTTGAATAATGGTGTTACCACAGCCCATTTGAGTCTGTCTGGAAACAATCCTGTATTGAAGTTGTCATTACAAATATGGCTTAATGGAACACTGAATTAAAAAGCGCATTGCTTTAATAACCTGCCGCTAGATAATTTTGGTTGCAAAGAATTGATTGTTTTCTCCACTTCTTTTGGAGTTGTGTTTGTAAAAGATATAGCAGGGTATTCTGTACGCTGTAGTGTAGGAATATGGTTTATATATTGTTTAATGTTTTTCTAAATCATGTTTCCTACGACATTTAAGTAGTCAGGGTTGCTGCTGGTTCTGGCGGCCTTTTATAGTTTTCTTGTGTTTTCGCAGGAGATTTTTATTCCTTTGGTGAGCCATAAATTTTTCTTTGGATTTGTATTACAGTGGGTCAGTCGGGATGGGAAATTTTTTTAAAAACAATGGAGAACTTGGTTAAGAAAAAAGCTAAATTTTTAATTTGCTTTGGTACAAGTGGTGTGTTCCTGACGTACATGTATCACTTGTGCCCGTTTGTTACATTGCAGATGCATCAACCACACAGCAACACTCGACTGATCGACATTAGGTCGTGGTCTCGATCAGTGCAGGTCGACAAGAACGGCATTACACTTTTCTTGCTGCCCTGTAACTCGTGGCCACGGGTCATAGTATTTAACATTCACCACAAGAGGTAACTCTCATGATGAATGGATATGTGACCTAAACGAGTGTGTCCCGTGAAGCCATGACCATTAGATGCAACAGCCATTGGAGGGAACACTGTGGTAAGCGACGCCGCTTATTCCCACGACTTTCCGATGGGTGCGATGTCGACGGGCTCTGTGGCCGAATCCGGAGTGCGACATGGCTCCGAGTGGTTTCAAAAGACGGGGAATCAAATTCCCGCAGGAAGTGTGAGGCGACGAGTGGTTCCCTAGCAGCATTAATTAATAGGAGCATTTTAAAGCATAATTAACTATGATTACACCATAACTCGTGATGTCACATTCTTAGCCATAGCTGGGGCTCCAGCGTTCACGAGTATGTAACCAATAGCAACATTAGTTATGTACAACATCAATTTCACTTATCATGTTATTCATTAAGTTCAGTTTTTTTCATGTTTTCATTTTGGCGCTGGATTCGCTGACGTGCAGAGAAACCGACGCCATGTCGTTAGTCAGACTTCAGCACTCCAGACAATCGGCAGGGCAGATGGTAAGCTCTGCGTACCACCCCTCGGCAATTCAATATAGGCTGCATTTTATTTCATATCCATAGTTAACATAATTAAGGAACCTTTTAGTACTTTTATTTAGCTGAGGGGAGGTCTCCCTGCATCCTGATGTAACATACCAGGACTTCACACTCGGGATGCATTTCACGTAATTAATCTAAGGCCCACGTCTTATTTTCCAGCAGTAGTGACCACGGGCAGATTCAGAGTGCCGGGTCTGCTTCATTAAGGTACACATTAACAAGTGCAGTAACATTCCGTTGTACCTTTATGGTATAAAACAGTCATATCATAATTAGGTGTATTTGATTGCATTCAACTCTCCTGAGTTCATCGGGTACTACACCCTAATAGCAGCCTTCAAATTTACAAGTATATTTCAGCGTGTTTTGCATTTATGGGGCCTGTCTCCCTTAAGCAGGGTAACTTCAGGGTTAATATAGGCGTGCGATAGCGCATCTGTGACCATGCTACGCACGAGAATGTCCATAAGTAACACTCCAAGCCAAATAGTGCAGGCAGGAAAGTGCAACGAGGTGATAGTGACTAAGCGACCATGTGTGCTTGCGTGCAAGAATACAGGGAAATAGTACCAAAATACTATAATTACCAAAAGGGCTTAGCAAGGGCAAGGATGGTGATGCCAGGTCACGTGTGTACAAACAGACACCCTTAGATATAATTAACAGCCATAAAGTCAAGTGCAAAGTGTTTTATTGCTAGTGTTTGTAAATGTCCTCATTCACATGTGTGTTCATCCTCACCTCATTTCACATATTGGTCTAGTGTATTACCTACTCCTGATTGCAAAGTGTTTTTGTTAGCAAATAGGAACAGAATTGGTAAGAGGGTAGTGTATTTTAAGCAAGTGTGGTGTGGCAAGTAGTTCCGCATGCTGGCACGAGCACCATGTTGGAACTGCAGTAGACGCAAGGTATCCATAGAGGCAGGTTGTGTGTATCGTCAGTTTGCATGCCTGGGTGGCCAGCATAATTTGTATCAATCTGTAACTGCAATAGAACATTCAATTTACCAGAACTGCTTTCGTTTCTGCCACCCAGGACATCACCTCTCACTCCCCCCCCCTGTGTTTGCATTCCCTGGGGAGGTTTAATACACTGTAAATTCATGTAAAGGCCTTCGCACCATTTTTATCAATAATACCTCCACTGACCGGTGAATGTCCGGCTTTGTATGTTAGTTGTTTCCTAGCGGAACATGTAACACAGTGCCTAATAAAAGTCACAATGGGGAAACAAGTTTTTTTATTCAGGTAAGCTGCATGTCACTTAAGGGGATGGACACTACGAATTCCTGCCAAATACACAAAAGTATGTACTTCTGTTATTGCGAGTGTTTTCAGGACTTTACTACATAATGTACAGGCGTGTGGATAGCCCAGATAATCCACCATGTAGGATGCACACCAGTTAGTAATTGTTCTAGAGAGTGATGCAGTGCATGGTCATCGGCCGTATGATCCAGGGGTTGAAGAGTCTGCGCTATCAATTCATCACAGCATTATGTCTGAATAATGCATGGCGCCCCAGGTAAAAACACTTATTTCCTACAAACTGCTTATTTTCCAGACTTCACCACTCCTCAAAACCCAAACTACTAAAAATCATCCACCACCACGGCATCAAAATGGCTTGCCCGGATGTATGTCAGATTCCTACCACCTTTTGACACAGCGACCCCCATAAAAATGACTTACCTAATGTCGCAGTAGTTCTGCCGTAGTGCGACTGTAGTGATATGAGTCATGTAGTGAAACATTCAACTTCCCTGTTATAAGAAACTCAACTAATTTATTTTCAATTTAATTCTAAAACCGCATGGATATTCTCAAAGAATGAATTATGATTTTGTATCTTGCATGTGTCTATATATCATTCCATCAGTTATTTGATTCCATAGTTTCTATTTACTTTCTTAACTTCATTATTTTAATGGTGGCGGAACTCACTATTGTTACATAGTCTGTGCATTGCAACAACAAAGCGAATTTTTTACAAAATGTGATACGCGTGATTTATTTCTCTTTAGTCTGAATGTGAAAGCAAATATGATAAACCCTTTAATTTAATAGTTAAAATGCCTAATCACTGTGTGACCCTGGGTGCAAAACAAAGGCGAATTCAGAACAGAAAATCACAGTATTTTGAGCGTAACTACTTGTAGGCAGGCTCAGGTAGCAGGTCTGGTCTCGTGGAAGCTATGGCACAATTAGCTAACCTTTATCCAGTAATCAATGTAGGGCATTAAAGCTATGTTGACATTCCAACATGTTATATTTTTGTTGTTGGGGCTCTCTTTATTTTATATTTCGGGAGAAATATTCCAGGGGAAAGTGGGCTTTTAGTTTAACGTCTTTCGTGAGGCAGCATTGTTTTGCAGTTATTATCAGTGTGTCATTTTGAATTGCACAATAATCACAGATACCACAGAGGTTCTGAGAAACTCGCAACCATAAACCAAGCATGTGGCCAGGCCAGGGTTCTATTCACACCCCTAGTACCTCTCAAGGGCACAACCAGAGTGGATTGCCGTTCAATGCCCGGTCTTTCAACGAGAGCGGGAATCTGTCCAGACCTTCTCCAGCATACAGAGTTAACCACTTTCAGAACGAGTCCAACCACAATGATCGGTCACCAGAGAGAACCTCCAGTGGGGTCAACCGATCATCCTGCATTGCCACTTATTTTCCATGGCTCTAGTGGGTTATAGATGTCAGATCGCCCCACCAGTAGCAAGTCTGGCGAGAAGACACACACCCTTCCACTGAAGTGGTTGAGAATGCCTCACTGGGCAAAAGCCTTAGACACAATGAAGAGCCCGTTGCTCGCCTTTCCCACCCTGGGAAATCCTCATGGACAGGAGGCGAATATGACAAACCTAGAGCGCCATACTTCCTCGGCGCCCAACTCCACCGGGAAGTAGCGAAACGCCATCCCCTGGCGTTGCAGTTCACCGGGGAAAGCAGCCTTCGCTCTGAAATGGAGGTTATTTTCATCATTTGGGGCCGAAAGACAGGCTGACTTGGAGACCCCTTCCCAACAATCTTGCAGTTTAGGACAAATCCTACCGGGCATGTGCCTTACAGCCCAGTTAGAGGCCAGTTGTCCACCTGCCCCATCAACCTCAGAGCTCCGTTAATTCTCCTGTTTTAATCACAGGCTTCAGGCAGTCGCCACCTCATCCATCCACTCGGAAAGACCCAGTCCGAGGGGACCGCATCGACCACAGTCTATTCCATGCCTTTGAACTTCTACACACATTGAAGTCCAGGTCTTAGACCCCAACGGCCTGAATTCCAAGTGGTCCAACACCCCACCAAGTGGTCAGGCCTAAGTACCATTTATCGGCCTAAACGATCACGGCAGATACCCCTAGCCAGTCGCGAGGAAACTGGCAACCCATAGGGAATGGGCGGCGTATCCCAATTTGCGGACTTAGGGTTGGCACGAGAAGCGTTTGGTCGCCTTGAGTGGTGAGAGGCTATAAGAGACGCATCGGTTTGTGTGCGGTGCAACTTGGCTCGGCTACTATAGCATGGTATTACCACAAGACAAAAGAGTTGAAAGAGCTGCCTTTTTAGAGCACGTGCATTAAAAAAATTATAGTAACTATTTCGAAATACGTTATTTACAAAACATGCCAACTTACTGTTTGTAATTCACAACCTTTTGAACACATATTTTTATATGGAAATCCTTACATGAACACTTCACTACATTTTTGTCCATCACCGATATGAAATAATTAATTTACACAATCATTCAGTAAAATCGGCACTTTGCCCATTTCCTGAAACGAACATCCTTAAAACTTTCGAAATGTAAATGCTTTGAGTATGTATAAACGGTACCTGCAACTTGTCATGTTTAATGAAAGCACATGCAAAAATAATTAAATATAGTCCATTCACGACTAGGACAGACTTTTGAAAAGGAACCTTTGAAAAATCACCCTAGGTATAACATGTCAACCTATTTTTTTAATAACCTGCATTCCACAAATATATAACAATGTGATTAACTTTGGAGTACTGTATTACTGAATAAATGAAATTTTGCCTTAGTATCTTCTATAACTTATAATATTTATTTCATATTAAATATGAATTAACAACAGTGAGAGCAGTGATGTGTTGGCAAAGGCTAGTAAGAAATCGTTCACAGATAAATATTGTTTTAACCTAGTATTTTGGTATTCTTTTTTATAAATTAATATTACCTATTGAAATATTTAAATAGCCCCAATGGCAACATATTTTATAGTTATAGTTTAAAAAATAACAGTGCAAATACTGTGCGTAGGCCCTAGTAACACTGTGTTCGTTTTATCGACTGAGGAAGCAACTGCCGGCTGGGCGAGGCTTGTCGCTCTCTTACTTTTTCTCTCTCCCCCTCGAGAAGTTTCGTATAGTTAAGTAGCAGACAAAATATACACATTAAATATATTAGCATATTTCATACTTGTTACAGCAAAATAATGATTTTTGAATTTGTAATTTACAACTGAAAATAGATTTTAATGTTTGAATACTTATTTTAATATATTTAGGTATGATGGCAGGACAGTTACCATTATAGTTGGCAGATGTGGTGAGCCATGGCATGGCATGTTGCTTTTTGCCAAATGAAGGGTAAATTATACTTACTCCGATAAATACTTCAAACTACCACATCATGTTTGTAGATATTGCGTTTTTTAAACCGACCTAGGCAAGTTACGATGTTGTGATAAATCTATGTTTCCATGACAGTAATAAATAAACTGTTATGTGTGTTTTGTTAACCACTGCATGTGAAAGGGTGTGGCAGTGCTGTGTGGGGGTCGTTACACTGACCCTGTGTGAGCTTAATTTCAAATGTTTTATGTGCACTTTTTATATGTTTTAACTGTGAACTGTTTTTATGAACAAGTTAATTATTTACATTCACATCTGTTTATTTACCACAATATTGTACCATTGCCCTAGGTGTTTGAAACACAGCCGTGTGTCTTGATTTGCCCTAATCCCAACCAAATACTAAGTCCAGCCCGATAAATTTCAATAAACCTAATAAACAGTAAGTAGCAAAACATAGAAATATGAACAGAATAAAAGTTACGCTTTAGGCTAATTTGTGTGCATGTTCTCCACTATGTTTTAATTTTGTATGACAAAACATAAGCGACACAAGTTGCGTGCTTGAATTTAATGTGTCTTTTTTGTTGGAGTGGTCATTCCTTCGTTTTAATATTTATTCCAACTGAGGCCGTCCGTTTAAAGAAATAACCAAACATATATCAATAACAAGAGGTTATACACTAGAGTTCTTTACCCCACGTGCATTACGTGAAATGTGCTATGTCGTGGAAAACAAATATGTTAACAATGTAAAAGAACTGCTAGAACTATCGCCAATTCAGGCATTTTTAAAATGCCATGAAGCTGACCTAAATAATGTTATAGGCCTAAATTGTGAATATTCGTATGGAATGGTTTTTTGAATATGACAGAATTCTTTGAACAGCTGTAAACAGTAAACAGCACAGTTGTCATTGGAATCAAAGATGGCTGCTTACAAGGGAGGGGGGATATTGGAAACAAAGATTGCTGCCTGCACTAGTGTCGTCTAGCAGTTCGCATCGGAAACAGAGATGGTTGTCTACACTGGTGAACTCTAGCAGTCGACATCGAAACAAATATGGCTGCCTGCACTAGCCCCACTGCCAGGGGACATTGTAAACAAATATGTCTGCCGAAAATACAAACGACAAACATAAATTCACAAAATGGCTGGCGTAGCAAATAAGTCAACACTAGAAACGAATAACAAATCCAATATGGCTGCTGCCCGACCGGAATGACGGAGCATGAGGAAGCGCGTGCGGGGACCAAAGGTCCCTCTCCTGGCTCCAGTTGTCCCGGCCGAGCTTGTCCCCAGTCCTCTCTCTGTCCCAGAATCGGCATATTCATACTACCGATGTCACATGCATAAAGTGACATGGCTCATGGCAATGCTCATTTTGCTCATTTCAAAAAGAGAAGTAAATGTAAGTCTTAAGCAGGGCTTTCAAAGTGCTCCACTAATCAGGATCAGCTAAACAAAACTAAGTTGAGAGAAGTACATATTTCAAACCTATTCTTTTCTGTTTATGTGTATTCACTGCCGAGTGCTGGGAAATCATCGACTCCCTGCCAAGTGGAATTATTCACTGTTTGCTGATAACTGTGGCCTTACAGCCGATGAACTACAATGATTTCAGTACTGGCCAGCGGCAATGGAAGGTCGCTCACATAGTTAAGCGCTGTACAAACAAACTCAAACCTGCGTGGACATCAGTATAGACTGTAGAAGAGATGGAAAAAAAAAAAAAAAAAAAAAAAAAAAAAAAAAAAAAAAAGGTGGGTGGGGTGTGTTTGGAACAGTTCTGTCGCTAGAGCCGTATGATAACGATGCGACCCTGTTTAAATTTCAGTAGAGGCTAGACACATCTCATATCATCCTGCACCAACCACACAAAAGCCTGTCCTCGCTAAAGATTTATCCAGAGCTCTCTCAGCTTCGTGGGTTTGCTATGCCCTTCCAACTAGACATTTCCTCCTTCGAGGTGTGTTCTCAGGTACAATCTGTTCACGGTAAAGTGAGCACTGTTGAGGCCTTAGCTACTTTTTCCTTTTAGCCTTTTCTTATCCTTTAATCACATTTTAAAAATTAATATTATCATGTACGTATTAAACACAGTGTACATATTCCACCTCACCAGGAAGTTAACGCCCAAGGCTGCAATAAAATATATTTATTGACTATTATACCAAATGAGTGGGCTTTCAAAAGTGCTCACTTTGGCGTGAATAACCTATACCTACAATTGCAGCCATGGTACCAGACAACCTTGCTCAGTCACGATGTATTTGTTCCTTTTAACATAGCAAACCCTACATAAGGCGTGTAGGGCTTGTCCTGATACGCATCCGATGCTCCAGCCGAATTGAGCAACTACAGTCTGTTTGGGGTATCTTCACGCTCACAGCCGTAGAAGACAGGTCTGGACACTAGCTCGAAAAGTTGACTCCCTTAATGACACATTTAGTTCATGAACCCAGCCGCAGAGCGCTGATACCAAAGTAATGCTGTCGACATGGCTAGCACAGGGAGGGCAACTGCAATTTTTTCTTAAAATGGGAAAATTACGTTCATATCTCTATGGTGTTATCCCTATACCAGAAACGCTAACAACACTAGTTTGCTGGCAGCGCTCTGTGGCTACTGCATGAACTAAATAATTCAATAAGGGGGTCAATTCGCTAACATTGTTAGATAGGCGAGTGTCCAGACCTGTGTTCTACGGCCGTGTTCACGTTTTTTGAATCAAACATTAAAAAAATTACCCTATGTATGACGTGCTTAGCTCTTTCTCAAATACTTTATGTATCACAAGCGTTTTGGTTTTTGTTAAATTGAACTTTTACTTATGCTTTATTCAAAAATTATAATTTTTTCCTTTATAATTAATATGAATAAAAACATAGATTATATATATTCTTTATTGGTAATACTTATTAAGAAATAGTTTGAATGCAAAATGTGGCTGGACTGAATGCGTACGAACGCGGTGCATTGTCCCATCGGCGATATTTCCCTAGACTCGGTTAAGCTTTGTTCGCACGAGGCGGAGGAATGGCGTGCACGTGGAACTACAGCAGGGCTTCAGAAAAGTTGGATGAAACCGTGCAGGGATTATGGCATGCATGCCGGAGGGCTCACAGGACTGTGAAGTGGCTCACGGCTGGCGTGGCGGGATTTCGGGGCTCGCCATCATGAAAATAATCGTGTTTGCGTTTTATTAAAAACCAGGGGACCGGCCATTTCGCGGGCTGAGCCACCACAGGCGAAGCAGATAACCGTACGAATTAGTATTTACAGTGCAATGTCGTCTGGGAACTTCGGCACGTGCTCGCTCGCACATCCCGACGTACAGTTGCAGGGGGCACTGAAAGGCACATCTCCCCCAAATTTGAAGGAAATCGGTAGAAAAATGCGCATTCCAGGCTGATTCGAAGGCGAAAAACACACCCCCAATCCCATAAAATGGAAACATACTCCCCTTGACCGTATAACTACTCCCTGTGGGTGGAAAGGTGGTGGTGGGGGAGGGGGTTCAAAGAGAATGGATTGAGGATCAGTGAGGGGGGGGGGGGGGTCGGTCCCCCCTCATTACCGTTTGCACACAGCGGCGCTCCTAAAACAATGTTTTTGTGTAAAAAAACCTTCGTTATTGATTAATTAGTATGATACTTAGCGTACTGTGAATGAATCTCATTTGTACTTAAAACTTGGCCAAGGAACGTTTCCTAGCGTTTTAAAGCAGTTGAAGCCACGGCGGCTAGGTGGTTCTTGAGGCGACGGAGCAGTTATGCCCGGTCGCACCATCGTCGTTCGGAACTCGATCCGAGATCGGATCTGAGATCGACACAGAAAACTGTTGCACCACTCGAGTTCAGAGCTGGGCTGGAGATCGAGATGGAGTTCATTTCGAACCGCTGAAATTGGCGGTTCGAAATCTCGATTCGAGATCAGCAGCCATTGTCGACAAATGTAGTTTGAAAATACGCCAACAGATAGAACGTTCAATTGTTTTCTTGGGAAACCAAAACAACATTATACGCACTTTAATATTATTCAGTAAAATTCGTACAACAATAATTCACTAAAAACAGATAAAATATCGCACTATTTCTATCTATACTGAAAAATACGCCTACTTCCATGACGTCATATATTACGAACCAATGGCAAAATTTGTCTGATACTTAATCTCGATCTCTCACTTTGGAACCAAGATTGACGAATCGGAGATCCAGAATCATGTGATTTCGTTGGTGCAACACTTTTACATTAGAATCAAGATCAAACTGGAACCTGGTTCGGAACTAGGATCATTAGATCTTGGATCAGGGAAGATGTTGGTGCAACCGGACATTCGTGCTGGAATCGTACCCACTCTACCGACAGCAGCAACAGCGCGACAGGCGGGCGTGAGTTCAACTCTGTACCCTTCGGGCCCGCCTGTCCTTGGAGATACGAGCCGAGAAGTTACGATCTCGGGGCATGGCCAGCATCTTGCCCTGGACCCGCGCGAGAGTCATTCCCAAGTCGCAGGCTGAGAGAGCAAGAACCTATATTCGCGCTGTTTAGGTAAGTACTCAGTCTTTTTCCTCAGCGGGTCCTGTGCTGGACCTTCCATTCGCATGTGAACTGCCCGCAGCGTCGAGTGAACCGCAGTTTTGGTATACGCCGTTCACGGTAAAATGAGCACTTTTGAAAGCCCTGCTTAAGATCTACATTTATGCATAATGTGTACTCTTCCGCCTTAGATAAAATTAACATATGTCATGAGCCTCATCACTTTATTTATGCGTCGGTCAAGTGTCAGGCGAGAATGGAGCAGCGCCGGAATGCAAGGGCGGAGGAAACAGGAGATCTCCAAGAAAACCCTCTAACCCGTGGCATCGCCCGGCACGATTCCCACTTGCGAAAATCCTTGAGTAACTCGGCCGGGGATTGAACCCGGTTTGCCTTAGTGGGAGGTGCGCAGTCTATCCGCTCAGCCACCGCGGCCCCGAATATCTCTTAGAAAAAAAAAAAGTTTTTGTTGAATTAAACATAATTCGTTCGGCGTAACCAAACTAATTGTTTGTATAGAGGCAGTAAAATGTTTCGTTTTTGCAACCAAATTATTTTTTGTTTTTATTTGATTGCACCAAATTGTAATATTTAGTTCTTGCAACTTAAGATTTGGCTCGCTCTACGTAAAATCAACAATTACGGTTATAATGAAAGAATTGGGAACCTGCCGAGTTTCGAATTTATAGACAACATTCGCCCACGCGCTAGGCCCTAGCAACCTTCTCTATAGGCTGTTCACGATAAAGTGAGCACTTTTTAACGCCCTTCAAAATTTTTCCTTTCGTCCAATTTCCATCTTTCTGTTGCTTTTTAATATAAACACTGCAATGTGATAAATACACACAATGTATACATTTCACCACCCTCAAAATTTAATGCCTGAGGCTGCAATAAGCTACATTTATTATTGGTTAATGCCTGTTGGGAGGGCCTTAAAAAGTGATCACTTTACCGTGAACAGCCCATAAAGTGACTGGTGTTGAAGTGAAATGGGAAAGTTTTAAATAGGTACAATTCAACTGCTGGACAATGTGCGTGGATAAATATTTCAAGTTTTACAGTTTTACTATTTAGTTTCCTGTCGAATTTGTTTTATTAGGATTTTTATACCATAATTAAACATGAATGAATGCACTAACAAACACTGTCATTATCCTAATTGTTACAAACAAACTCCCGAGCTATATTTCCGAACGAAGATAATCAAATTAGTGGCCAAATATATACAATTGATTCAACTAAATATCTTGTTGACAGTCTAAATATCTTTGGCTTCACACAGAAGTTTTGTTTGTTTAAGGGTGTATTTTCCTAAATTAATAATTTTTATTTATTTTTGCTTATTCAACAAAATATTTAGTTGGGCAACAATATAATTTTTTTTTTTTTGGCCCTATTCAAAGAAGTATGTATGTTGCTTGCTGGAATGAACCTTTCTCTAAGTGAAAATTGCCGGACAAAATGTGGAGAATCTAAATTTCTACTTTGTAAGAAAATAAATTTTTAATATGCGTGTAGAAACTTCAGCTCTGCAGACATAGTACACATCCACTACACATATCTTTAGTCACCTGAAGAATTTGGCATCATGCAAAACAACAACACAGTCCAATTTTTTGATTGCCCAGTCCCGACGAATATTAAGTCACGCGAGAGAAATAGACGAGAACAAAAATGTGTTCTAATAGTGCGGATTCGTCTACTAACGATAGTCAGTGGAGCATGGCCCTTCTCACGACACGGATGTTTCGTCTACGAAACTGACCACTAGGAAACTTCGTATACGAACGTTCGAATTGTTGTTCAAACATAGGTCTCCACGTAACGAACTGTCTGAGCACTTGAGCTGTCTCCAGGGAAATCACATGACGTAAAATATTATTAAAGCTACGATGCTGAAAACTGTGCTAGAGTTCAAAATAACTGATCCTGAAGAAAATTCAGAAACCGTAAGTGTAGAATCAGTTATTTTATTTATATGTCAAGGCTGGGTTTAAAATCGGTTAATGATATATTAAATGTTATGCAATAGTCTAATCGTAGATTGCACGAAGAGAACGAAGTCTTCTGTATTTACGATTCATAGTTAAGGTGATATAATAAAGCGTGAATTGATTAGAGACTTTATTAGTTCAGTGTGTTAAAAGAACATTCATAGCTGTGCCCAACTTTTAGGTTCAGAATAGCTATTTATTGTAAGCTTTTGTGAGTGTAGAAATTTCTAATTGACATACGGGCGCCAACTACTTTTGCAGTAGTAAAATAAATATTTCCAATTAGCCTATCTGGAATTGAGGCTTTAAATTTCTGATCTCACAAGAAAATGGAATTCTTAGTGATGAGATATTTAATTACCTGGATAAAATGCAAAATCATAGCTCACTGCAAGGTAATGTAAAACAGAGTTTACAAGCATATTTCACTTATATGTAAATGTCAAATCATTTAAAATTACTTTCGGAATGACGCATTATTACACAACAACCCTACAAACATAACACGTTCAACTTAAATAGTTGAAGAATATATTTAATTGATAGATTCAAATGATTCATCATAAGAAAGAATCTCTATCACACTCAAGAAAGAGAATACATAAGAACAATACCTACACACATTCTTCTCAACACGTCCTGCTGCCAGTTCAAATGACATAGCTAATATTGAGATGAATTTATAAATGTCACTTGATTTATAGTATTTGCAGAACACAGTTACGAGGTAATAATAACCGATTCTTAAGTCTTGACATTTTAAAATTCTTCTGTCCTTTAACTAGCTCTATATGCAACGAGTATTCTTTGTGAACTATTCTCGAACCTCTGGGAAATAAAAACGAAAGTCTGTGCATAATTTAAAGCATATATTCATTTCCAACAGTCCGAAGCAGTATGTACGTTAGTGACGGATACAAGTCGGAGGCCTTACTTGAGTCATGTATAATGAAGACATGGTAGTCTACCATACGATGTGCAGGGCCGATGCAATTAATTTTTTAACTGCGTCATCCCAAGGTTCGTGACCGAACCTGCCGAAACTGCACCCGCAGAACCCCGGCACGCCTCTTACATCACCCGGGCTCCGCCCCGACGTAGATCTTCAGGATTCAACCTCTTGGTTTTCCGGACTCCCGAACAGACGATCCATCTTTTCTGACGACTAGTAGCAGACCTTTTTGAAGCATCGCGGAAATCCTTTTCCTTAAAACAATGCGGTTGAAACGTATTGTTTCAATAGAATTGAAATTGCTGCCTCAATAATTCCCATATGAAAGCCTGCCTCACACAGTCACTCAATCGGCCAGAAAAACTCCTGATTAAATTACTTACAGTCTAAATTAGGGATAGTGTAAACAGAGATTTATAATCAAATGATAAAATGAACGTAGCTAGTAAATTTCGGTAGAATAGAAACAAACTATTACCAAAATGTAAATATTTCAAGAAAATTAACGATTTAAAATGTAAACAACACTCGGGAACAACTGTAAGCTATTCTCTTACAGTGAGAATTCTGAGTTTTGGCCAATGGAAATTTTTCAGAGAATCCTTCCCTCTTTTCGTTCTGTCGATAGCCAAATTTAATCCAACTTCACCTAATTTAATCATCTTTCGTTTTAAGGCTAGTGTATTTTTGGAGGATTGTCTTGTTATTGAGACGTAAATTCGCAAATACGAATCACATTCGTACTCACGTGAAGTTTTTTTTTTTTTTTTTTTTAATCTCTAATGTTGGCCGTGCTGTAAATACCAGTTTCTCGCCTACAACATTCGTTGGCATGTCATAGGATTGGACTCTTACTCCAAACCGTACTTACGACGTAATGAAATAACGTTAAGTCACGCAGATCACGCACACGACCTGTTGGGAACTTCAGCATGCAAATATTCAGTTTCATTAGTTGAATATGCATAGTGACTTTTAAACACAGCTTAAGTGTGCGAGGACTTGAGTTTTCGCGTATATTCATACTACCGTCCTGGAAACAATACAATTATTACAGTCGCTTTATAATCTTCGGAAACGAAACTAACAAACTTAGCGATTGAACACCATATCTGGTCCTTGGCAAAAACCAACATTTTAAAATGAACATTTGAAAAATGTTCTTTTCGGTAAGTGAAAATATTTTGACGTGTATTTACAGAAACGCCAGCAAGAGATCAGTTAACGGGAACAATAGTTTGTAGGTCCGCCTGAATACTTTAAATAAACAATATTTCATATATTCAAATGAGATTGCATTTTTTAATATGTATTTCTCACATGTAATTCAAAATCAGAATAGTAGAATTTTGTCGAAATCGTATGTATGGTTGCAAAGGTAAGTACTTCAATAAATAATTAAATTTCGGATAGATTAATTCTAGAGCTTGACTCTCTCAGGCCTCTAGAGGTAAAATTGGACACAAAAGTACGAAAGAATTCCTTGTTTTAAGCAGTATAATAAATCGACTTACCAACCGAGTGGAAGAAATGTCGGTTGAAGACAGTATTTATACATATTAAATAATATCCCATATTTTATCAGATTGGAGTAAGCCATGAACATTGAAATAAAAATTAATTTCCATTCAGTGAGATTAAACTGCTGTCTTCCAAAATTAGCAAACTCCCTGGCAACCTATACACCGAGGTTGGCTCACAGAATAAGCATGAATGATGAATCCCACACAATGGAAATAACCATTGACTGGATAAAGCGGCGCTGGAAATAAAAATACAGGAAGTGACCCTGCCTATATCGGCAGGGTCACAAAAACTACTAATTTTGATGAAGTACATTACAATGATCGCCATAGGACGCTAGAATGGTGCATCACATCACGAAGAGTAATTTTACGAATTAAAATATTATTAAAAGTGCAACGTTTGTATTGGCGATCTTGGAATTGACTTCCTTTAGTGTAACGCACAGCAATGAACCCAGCTCGCCTTGGTGGGAGGCGAGCAGTATAACTAAATTTGAGATAGTAACAATTTGTGTTGTGAAAAATATGAAATTATTTCTCTACACGAAACTATTTTCTTAGCTTGTATTTAAGAAACGTCTGGGGGTCCGGCAAAAGGGATATCATATCAAAGTGGTCCTCGAAATCACAATATTTAAGACAAATTACTAATCAATCCTTGCTCGGGCCCGCCCATGTGGTTGGGAAGGCGTATCATAAAAAAATGCAATGTTTGAAAATAACATATTTACTTTATATAACCTTCAAAAGATCTGGATGTTGTTTTATTTGATAATTATGAACTCAGCAATTATATCTTATTCTAACTGTAAACATTGTTACAGATTTCCAAATTATTTGAAACACTAGTCAAAATAGCAAAACAGTGTTATTTATTTTAAAATATGTTAATCAGGCATTTTCATGTAGGCTGTATTCTGTATGTGAATACGGTGATCCTGAGTTATTTCGTAAATTAGTATTTTGGAGATTCGGTTACATACTAAAAAAAAAACTACTTAATCGGGTCGCGAGATCTCCCAGTAAACTTATCGATTCAACTCGAACACAAGATTTGGCAAGAGATCATTATTATTATTATTTTTTAAATGTATGGCTTATCGTTTCGTCGACAAGTAACGTCATCAGATGCAGTAACCCTGACAACAAGAAGCGAGGAAGGAATCCGCCATGGCGCGCGGTGAGCGACACTCCCAGCATTCACCTGGAAGAATGATTTCGGAAAACCGGTATTATTGTCCATTTCACACAAGTGGGGTAAAGTCTGGCAGACAATGTGACCAACCCACACACTATGTAAACAGCAAATGCTCTCGTTCGTACAGTATTGTACGAGGCGATGAATTGCTGTGGGATCCGTGTTGTTAGGTTGGGCTAATTTGATTATGGCGTTGGAAGAAAATAGTACTAGGAATTAAAAGGTATAATTTAAAATCTTAGTTATACTTACAACATTTAAGGTTTAAATTATGTTTTTAAAGCAATATTAAATTTTCTTGGCTATTAGTTACTGGACTTTAAAAACATATTTAGTATTTTTATTTTTGACAGAGTATGCTGACACTTACGAACAGTAAACGTTTCCAGTCAATGTTTATGTTTACAGCCCGGTGAAGGCCATTGTGAGTGTGTTTTTTTTTCTCATCGTGTTTACTATATAATATCTTATTGGTGTTATCGGAATATTGAATCGGTAGTTAATCATTTTTTTATTTGCTTTTTTCCAACATAGTTGGTTGTTGGTACCCTTGTAGCGCGTTTTGTTGAGTGAAATGTAATATTAATCGGCACGCCGTTAAACTGCTCGTTCCGTCATTTTCCTAACCGCCTTCCACAATGAAGTGACACAAATATAATATCCGTATGTATGTTTAAGTTTGTTTGTATCAGGAAACGTGCGAAGTGTTGGTTTTACTGAATGATTTTGCAAATAAATTATTTATAGGCTGTTCACGGTAAAATTAGCACTTTTGAAAGCCCTGCTTAAGATATGCTTGCATGTACGTTGTGTATTCTTCAGCCCTATGTAAGATTAACATTGCCATGGGCCTCATAACTTTATTCGTGCGTCGGTCAAGTGAAACAGTGAAATTATTAGAAAAATTATTATTTTTTAGAATCTGTTAATTTTCACCATTCGAGTCATAAAAAAAAAAAAACAGAAAGCGAAACAAATCATTTAAGTTATTGAAAATAGTTACCAAACACTTTTTATTTGACGTTAATATACAGAACTACTTCCCATCCATCGTTACCAACTTTACTGGACGCATTTCACTCAGCGCGCCAGTTAAAATATATGCAGGTATGAGCAGTGACATTTATCTAAGGTTGATTTCAAAAGTGCTCACTTTATCGTGAACAGCCTTTAATGCTAGCGACGAACAAACGTGATTTTAGTGAAGTAAACTTTTCCGTTTTTCCCTCGAAATAAAATAAACAGAACCCTAACAAATTTAACTCTGCAATTAAAAAATTAAACAGGTTGGAATGCCACCCTAGCTATAATATGCTACATTAATAAGGACGGAAGTTAGCTAACGTCAGCCTTTCAGTGCCTGCCATGATAGGGAACACGAGGAAAGGAAAATTGCAAGTGGGCGTTGGACTCAAAACATCTGTTTATGAACGTCTATTTCTTAGCGACAAAACAGCTGTGGTGGAAGGATACACTGTGGCCTTGCTACTTTCCTAAAACTGTCAAAAATTTACCCCACTTACATGAAATGGACAATACACCGTGGTTCCCCTCTATTGCAAGCGCAGTGCCAGCGAGTGAAGAGATTTGGGCCGATGAGGGTGAAGCGAGGTGAGCATGGAGCAGCGCCGGAATGAGGGGCCATAGGGAAAAGGGAGATCCCCGAGGAAACCCACCTTCCAGCGGCATCTTCCGGCACTATTCCCGCTTGCGAAAATCCGGGAGTGACCCCGCCGGGAACAACCCACGTCGGCTCCCAAGACCTCTCCGTTAAGAGCCGCTCAAATCTCTTCGCCCACTCACTCGAAGGTTGAATGAAGACAAAAACGCAGATCCAATGCATTGTTTTCATTTCGGAGCCTGTTATCAAGTAGCATGTGCGCGTGAGCGTTTTGAACCGACCTTGGGAAGCTGGTCTTGGATGCGATAACGTCGCCGTGACAGTTTGTTGGCAAGTCAAAACTTCTTTCGTGTAACTTACGTCTTAATCCGATTCGTGGTCGATACGTAGAGGGAATATGAGGAAGATATCGCGCGCCAGGATTTAGTACGGCTCTTAGCAACGAGGTTTTGAGAGCCGATGATGGCGAAGCGAGGTGAACACAAGGTCGTGGACGGGGGACGGGGACGGGAGATCCCCGAGAAAACCCGCCGGCCATCGGCATCGTCCGGCGCGATCCCTACGTGCGAATATCTGGGTGCTAACCCGCCGGGAATCGAACTCGGTTCGCCTAGGTTGTGAGGCGAGCGAAATAGACGCAATGGTGACCGAGGCACTACCGAATTCTGGGTACCAGCTCTGAATTACTTTTCTTCCCCAAACAGTTGCATTGGTGAGGCAGATAATAGTACAAAATAGTATCGCGACAACTTGCGACTACTTGCCACAACATGCGACTACTTGCTACTACTTGCGACTACTTGCGCCTACTTGCATAGACATGAAATAAACATGAACCTTAATTTCGGGTACAAACCATCCTCCCCCAGAAATTAGGAGGGGGGGGGGAGGTTGCCTAACCTAACTCGCCCCTTTCCCCAAGAGGAACTATCGATCCCCCCCTAGGCCTGTTCCCACCCTCCTCACCCTTTTTGCGTAAACACGAACCTTAATTTCGGACCCCCCGGAAATGAGGGGGGGGGGGGGAGTGTCCGGCTACCATAACTTGCCCCTTTCCCCAAGGGGTGCTATCGATTCCCCCTAGGATCGTTCTCACCCTCCTCACCATTTTCGTGTAAAGTGTGAGCAAACGGTGAGCGCCGACAGACACCGTACATACAAACAAGGCAAGATAAATAAAAGTTTTTGAAAAATCAACCTGTATAAATAACAGTAAAATAAATTCATGAAAATAAAGGAAACAGTCAATAAACTGAGCATTTCTATCTAGGACATCAGTAGGTACCTGTAATAAAAGGGCATTTCAGCTCAAAATAAATGCATCAAGAAAGCGTAGCCAAAAATTTACAATGATTAGGAATGTAATTATCTATGATATAAATTTACATCCAACGAGCATTGCAAGCGAGCAGATGATGTCTCAAAACCTTGTATTTGTTTAGTATGATCGTTTCCTTTCAATATTTCCGCTTTTATACGGGTAAGTAAATAAATAAATAAAAGGTGGCTTAACCCTCAAACGAGCTTACCGTACATCTGAAAACTATGCACACGCATGCATGAATCCTCAGTGATTCTAACCGGAGTCTCGATGATGCTCCTGCGCCTTACGACTAGAAAGTAGCCTCAGAGCCTCAGATTGAAAACGTGTAAGTTTGCGGCAGATTCTGCTGGCTGGAAACTGGTATTTGCATGAAAGAAAACTAGATATCTAATGTGGGTCTTAGCGCTGCGTACTAAATTTGATAAAATTTAATCAAATGAAAGGTAAAAATCTAGTAAATTTCTCATTTTCTGGAGACTCTTTCAACCTGCATCTCGAAATCGAGAAAATTTAAAACCAAAATCAAGCAAATTTCAATATGTTTCAAACCCCTTCGAGCAGGTTTTTTTTTTTTTTAAATCCAAATTTGGAAGCTAAATCAACATTTTTTGATATTATAAAATTTCAGCACCATTTTTTTCTTCTTCTTAATAGATTTCTAGCTTTATAAATCAAAATGGAATCCCTGCTTAGCAAGTTATAAAATTCATTTGAATTCACTAAACTACAATAACTCGAACAAGATAAATGTTTTGCTGCTACAGATTTTCAAATCTCTGACTCTAATTTTGGTAAAAAATTGATAGTATTCTAGATGGTAAGAATACAATTACATTACCAGATAGATATTGAAAAATATCTGATAATAATAGTTTGAAACTAATAAATGAGAAACAAGTCTTTCTAGCATATAAAGGCTTAAAAGAAAGGAAAAATGGAAAATTTATACATGATACAGAGTTCTCTTAAGAATATCATCAAATTTTCTTAACAATTTTGCGATACTTTTTTGACTGGTTGATTTGGCTTGCAGATTAAATTTAGATTTTACAGAGTGAGTTGCGCCAACTCTGTCATTTACTATCTACCGATCCTTGATCGAATTTAGCTTAAATTTAGACTGGGAAAAAAACCCTGCTCACAAAAAAAAAAAAAAAAAGCAGCAGCTTGATTTAGCCTGCAGATTTGGATTAAATTAACTTGATTTTGGCTTCAATTTGCTTGATTTTGATACGCGAATTGAAGAGTTAAATGTTGCCTCGAGAAAACTTGAATAAGTTGCTTGAAAATGAGAAATTGACTCGATTTTTAGTCGAATTATTGCACTGCGCTGGGATCCACATTATAAATTTACTAAGAAATCATAAAATAATTTTCCTGCGGTAAATATGAGCACATGTTTGGAATTAATCCTACGAATTGAATTCGTACAAGAATACGGCATTCTTCAAGAATTTTCTAATCAAATGCTGTTTAGATTACGTGATGTTTAGTTGTAAAAGTTTTATGAAAAGGGCAGATTCGTCGTGAGCTCTCGTTGATCAAAACCAAGAATTGTCTTTGGTTAAATTGTGAGTCGAAAATACAGAAGTTCCGCGTGCGCGCCCTCGGTGAATTTTGCCTGCCTTTATACACAATGGTGGTTGCTAAGGCAACTCGTCTGCCAACAAGACTAACCGGGTTCGATTCCCGACGGGGTCACGTTTGGATTTCCGCATGTGGGAATCGTGCTGGACGATGACGTTGGTCGGCGGGTTTTCTCGGGGATATCCCGTGTCCCCCGTCCTTTCATTCCGCTGCTGCTCCATATCGCGCGTCACTCTCATCTCTTCCTTACACCATGATGTTAAGGGGGCCGCCTACCTGATAGAAAGTCTAATGCAAATTGTATTGTATTGTAAAGGGCTTTTAAACGTCCGCCGGTTTTATGCTTCAAAGATTAGCAGGGGACGGCTTGCAGACTAACGTATAAACTATCTTGAATTAACACTCATGGCTTCCCCGGGATTCGAACCCAGAGCCTCCCGCACCCCAGATCGGCGGCGCACCAACCGACTGCGCCACGGGAAGTCGGATTGTATCTGTGTTTCACGTAGATCCAGTAAGCACGTTTTAACATACGGCAGTCTGAATATGCTGTTTTTAGCTATGTTGGAGAGCTTGGGAAATAGTGTTTCTAACATGCGTAGTTTCTTGGAAGTGACATTCCGTCATCGCCATAAATGTGTTTCCCAACACACTGCAACACATTTCTAGCGCCTAGTTGGCGACCCCTTAAGAGCCACCCAAATACCTCCACAAGTTTACACTCAACTGAAGAGACTCTGTTACATTATTTATTGAAATGCTTTCGAATACGTAAGATAACTGGTTCTGGATTATGTTCTGACAGCTGAGTCGTTCGTACGTGAGATGGAAGACGCAGTAGATCATAAAATCTGGTTCAGACACTGGCCGCAACATCTTGCAGCTTTTTTGGGTAAGTATCATTTAAAAATTTATTCATATGTATAGTAGACTAGCAACCTACCATCGCTTAGCTCAGGTTTTATGGAGTTATTAAAATACATATCTATACATGGTTTGTAAGATTGTTACTTTATTATAGGAAATAGTTTTATCATCGCCTTAGTGCTGGTTTGGTAATATGCATTTTTACTATGGTTTTAAAAAAACTAATATACCTTTTTATATTATGTATATTATATCAATGATTATCTCAAAACTATTGTCGTTTCGTCAATTTGCTACTACCGGAGACTACCCGTGACTACCGGCGGCTACTTGCGACAACCCGCGACTACTTGCGAATACCTGCGACTACCCGTGACTACCTGTGACTTCCTTCGATTACCAGTGACTACCTGTGGCCGCCCGCGACTACCTGCGAATACTTGCGACTACCCGCGACTACTTGCGACAACTTGCGACTACCTGCGTCTACTTACGACTATCTCCGAATACTTGCGACTACCCGCGACTACTTGCGACAACTTGCGACTACCTGCGTCTACTTACGACTACCCGCGGCTACTTGCGACTACCCGCGACTACTTGCGACAACTTGCGACTACCTGCGTCTACTTACGACTACCTGCGAATACTTGCGACTACCCGCGACAACTTGCGACAACTTGCGACTACCTGCGTCTACTTACGACTACCTGCGAATACTTGCGACTACCTCCGAATTTTTAAAATGATATTATGATACACATTTTACTGTAACATTGTTTCAGTTTATCTTAAATGGTTCTGGTAGAGCATGCTTAGAAAGCAGCCAAGCATTCTTCTCCGACTTGGTTTACAAATATTTAAATTTATCAAGTATATATATATTTTTTACCAAACATAACTTATGTCCATCTGGAAGAATGTAACTTTCTGACAGTGAAAGAATGATAAGAATCGGCCATTTTTTCCCGAGATTAGTCGTTACACATAAACAAATGAGCATACACACATTACCTTTTTATAATATTTATAGTATATTTTCGGTACCTTCACACTTTATGACTCGAAAATTTGAAATATCATACCAGGTATAACGCGCTTGGCTGTTCCCTATAGGTAATTGTCGTCTGTCACAAGCGTTTTATACTTATGTTAACATAAAAGCACCTTGCTTTTGATTAAATTGACCTTTTACTCATATTTTATTTATAAATTGTAATATTTCATTTATAGTTATTATGAATAAAATATACACATTGGCAATGCATAGTAAGAAATTGTTCTTACGGAAAAAATTAATTACGCTGAGTGCGCTCGAGTGTGGTCCACTGTCCCTTTAGTGTAACTTTCTGGACTCGGTTAAGCTTACTTTGCAAGAGGCGGAGGAATATTCTGGAAGTAGAAATTTAACAGGGCTTCAGAAAAGTGCGAAGTAGCCGCGAATGGACTATAAGCATCAGGGCCGTGGCTAGGCTGTAGCAGCGGGCGCAGTGTTCCAGTACCCCCACCATAGGACATTTGAGACACCGGGGTACACCGTAGCACTTTGTTTGGTTAAATTATCAGACACCGGTATCAAGCAAACACACGGAAATAATCCGCTGACAATACGGGAGCCAAAGTCTGCGGATCTGTGAAGTACCTACTTGCGAAATCCTTCCGAGCGAGGCGGCGCGGTGGTAACTCACTGGACTCGCATTCGGGAGGATCCGGGTTAGATTCCCGGCCCGACCATCCCGGTTTCGGTTTCCCATGGTTTCCCGAAATCACTCCAGGCGAATGCCGGGACGTATCCCTAACAAAGGGCCATGGCCGATTCCTTCCCGATCCTTCCCCGATCCCTCTTACCTATGCAACCTGAACCGTCTCTAATGACGTCGTTGTCGACGAGGCGTTAAACCCAATTACCCACGTACTTTACAAAATCCTAAGGAATTATTTCCTGTTATTAACCGCAGCATTCGACCTTACCACGCTACCGTGCTTGGCCTACGCCAAATCAAGCGCAATGGTTACGCAAAATAAATATCAGGAAAGAATAATCGATCCCTGTTGGCCACACGGATTAACGTTCGCGGAAGTGTCCATGTCTGCACTCGTATCTTAGATACAGCTCGGAGTGTTTAAGGTTGTAAATCTGTAAATTATTTACATCCGAGTACAGCAGTTTATATTACATAGGGACTCATCTCAGCGTGTTACCCTGGGACCTCGCCTATCTACATCACGACGCTGATAAGAACATACGCAACGTAAGTTCAGTGGCCCTGCTACAATTTATAATGACTATATTCGTTTCTTTATGTTGCTAAATCTGGTACCGGAGAAAATAAAGGTTGGCATAGTTAGTAGAGTCTTTTTATTTCTCAAAAATAATAATTTTCGTTACAGCTGCAGCTCATGACGTTTTTAAAATACGAAATTAGTTTAGTTTCAACGTTAACGAAATTTAAAATTATTCGAAAACTTTCGTAATCGCGGAGCTCCAGAAATAAACAAAAAAAAATTGGGTTTTGTTGTGTTGGGGACACTGCCGTTTGTTTTGCGTGAATACGTCTACATTGACGCGCTCGGACGCCTTGATGTTTATTTTACGTTCCCGGCACCGCTTCACTCGATCATATGGCGTTTTATGGATATCACTGGATTGCTTTCGATATGCTCTTTTTAACCGTATACGATTTCTGTATTTCGACTTGGCTGTTTGACGAGTATAGGCCGAAATTGTGTTAAGTTTTCATAATTTTTTACATTAAACGCATACAATTTCACCATTACCACGCCACACAAATGTTTTTATACACGCAATCGCTTGACCTTGACGAGAGCTGTCGATTGAAACTCAAACGAGCGTCGTAGCTCTCCTAGTCAAAAGTTATACTACGCAGAAGTTACGAGACGCGGCGAAACGAACTCAAAATTGCCGCCCCCCCCCCCCCCCCCCACCAACCGACCATCCTTTCCACGTGCGATGCTTCGCAGTCCTCACTCAACGTAACATATTCTTTGATCCTTTGGCAATCGATTGGTGTAATTTAATTTAGAATGTAGACTATAGATTCGGAGCTGCAATGCCAAACTGTATCCAACGATTTTTTTATCATCGGATTTTCTGGATTTCCTCCGACTATGGTTGCAAATTTAAAGACACATTTATGTCAAAATATCTGCTCAGGGAATAAAGTTAGTTTTACACACACTCGCTTGTTCCATAAACAAGTTTCTCACTGGACAACGTAGTAGATCATTCGGGGCCTCTGTTTTGTAAACACCAACACACAGCAATAGTTACAAGCCAAGCTAAACCGCAGCAGCTGTTATTTATGCAGTCTATTCGTGACATCTTCACTCTGTCTGAATCAAACCTTTGAAAAATCACCCCATGTATGACGTATTAGTTTGTTCCCTAAATACGCCATGTATTACAATATTACAAGCGTTTTATACTTATGTTAACATAACATTATCTGATTATTCGTCAAATTGATCTTTTCATCATATTTCATTCATAATTGAAATGAATAAAATAGAGAGAAAATTGGTTTTTTGGTAATGCCTAGTAAGAAATAGTTCTCACCCAAGATATTATTAAACTGAGTACGCACGAATGCTGTACGTTGCCCCTTAGGTGTAATTTGCTATAGACTGGTTAAGCTTCGTCTGTATGAGACAGAGGAATATGCTTGAAATAGAACTTCCGCAGGGCTTCATAAAATTTATCAGTAACAATGCCACTCCTTGGAATGGACTATACCATGTTTGGGGACGTTCTTATCGCTACGTGCGACTGTAGCTTGTAACGATACATGTGTGTATTGGCTGTTCAAGGTAAAATGAGAACTTCTGAAAGCCCTGGTTAAGATCTACTTGTATAAACATTGTGTGTTCTCCCGCCTTATGTAAAATTAACGTTGCCATGGGCCTCATGACTTTATTCATGCGTCGGTCAAGTGAAACTGTGAAAGTAATAGAAAATATTACACTTCGATGCATTAATTAATACAGAAAGAGACATAAATAATTTAAGTGAGGCCCTATTACAAATAGTTACCTAACTGGAAGACCTGCAGTAGCGCTTCGCCTGTTGAACGCGCCCAACACCGGCGGAAAGCGCAGAAGATGTTAGTCATAGTTAGAGCCCCGGGTATTTTGCAGAGTGAGTTGGCAGGAAACTAGTCTGGACAGCCCTCTATACACTCGAGACATTATCGTTTGCTTATTGGTTGCTGTGATCAAGTGAGACCACTGTACAGGACTGATAAACAATCACTCACACTACCTTCTGCTTCCTGCTTATTACTAGAGACATGCAAAATTCGCGTCATTATTTGGGTACACGTTAAACTTTAAACACTCGTACCTTTGCAATGCGCCTGTCATTGGACCATACTGTATCTGACACGCCCTGGGTTACGCTGCGCCAATCATCGGACACTTCACATTCGTGTGCCCCAATTACGTGCGGTTCATTTAGAAAGGGCGTGGCTTGACATCTACGCAGCAGCCAATGGAAAAATGACGCCGGCTCCGGTACGTACAGTACTGTGAAGTTCAGCCTGATGCCAAATGATAACGCGAATCTTGCACGTCTCTACTTATTACTGGCTTACAGTTAAACGGGGCGTGTCGAAGGAACTGCCATCCAATATCAGCTAGCGAAAAAAGGGGGGGGGGGGGGGGGATAAGTGTCTGGAGTCTACCTCGTCTCCGAATGAATTCGCGAAATACTCGTGGCTCTAGTAATAGGCTACGTAATGTTGCGTATGGTGTTGGCAGCGGCGCAGAGCGCGATGTGCGCCGGAGTGGTGCTGGGGTGGACGTCGCCGGTGCTGCCGGCACTGCAGGACAACTCGACGACGAGGGGCGAACACGACGAGGGGCCACTCACCGACGAGCAGGGGTCCTGGATCGCCTCCTTGACCCCACTGGGAGCGCTGGTTGGAGCCTCGGCCGCTGGCTTGCTCGCCGACAGGTTCGGCCGCAAGAGGTCCATCCTGGGCACAGTTGTCCCCTTCTTCGTGGGAGCCCTGCTCGCCACGTTGTCCCAGTCGGTAAATTCAGGCCTGGGGCTCTTTTCTCTAACTTCAGCTTGCTTATCACCGTGATTGTCTTGAGGATAAAGAAGGCCATAATGATTATTACTCATAAACATCTTTATATGGTATACTTTTATTGATATCTTTGTGCAACGATGTACATACATTTGGTAATGCAGCAGCTGTGTTATGAAATCAACAATCTGCTTGTTGAATTATATTTTTCCAATTATTACAGAGTATCTTATGTCACACATTTTGTTGTTATAGTGATTTTTTAATTATAAATTAAATTTATTTCTTAATATATTATATAATAAATTTAGTTTTTTCTATGGTTACAAGATTTCAGATTGTACTAGTTCATTTCGAGCATCCCGAGATATCAGCGCTGACTAGTGGCCGAATCCATCACTTTGCACTTAAGTATGTTAAAGTGACAGTATCACCAGCGAATTATAAGATACACTCCTTAAATGTATTCTAGACACAGTTTATTTTTGCGGAAACGTAACATAATATAATGTTGCTTATTTTCGGGGCATGTTAATATTTTTTTCTGTGGAACGAGTTTGCTAGAATTAACCTCATTACATCGGACATTTTCTTACCACTTTCGTTAGTAAAAACACCATGTTGTTCTATAACGACAGTCACGAGGCATTCGAAAGCCCGCTATGGCGACATTTTAAGTTACAGAATACACGACAAATAAAATGTTTTTATGTAACAACAGTAAAAAGTTACACAATATAACCCCTGGTGTATGCTGTTCATGGTAAACTGAGCGTTGTGTATTCTTCCCGATCACTCCATTCATGCATCGACAAAGTGAACCTGTGAAATTACTATAAAAATTATTATTTTACAAATTTAATAATTCAGAAAGAAGAAGAAGAAATAGTTTCAATATTTAAAAATACCCACACAACAATTTTAATGTAAAGTTAATGGATGGTCCATTACCTCCATCGTTGCCAAGTTAACTGGGCATTGCCAGTCGGTGTGCCGGTTAAAATCTGTGCAGAAAAGGGCAGTGACATTTTTCAAAGGTTGATTGCAAAAGTGCTCAGTTAACCATCAACAGCCTACAAACAGGATGATTCATGAGGAGTTACCGCCACTCACATGGCCTATTCCTTACATCGTTTGGAGCAAAATATGTCGTACAAATGTGGGTCCTATTCCCAACATTTACAGAGCAATGCAAAACATTTGAAGAATGATGACTAAAATAATAACCCTTTCAGAAATAAATACAGTGATGTATTATCATACCGTATTGTTTACAGTTGAACAGCATAATTTCGTCAAACAAGCTTACAAGAAATGTTCGAAAACATTTCAGTCTACGACCATACACTTGGCAGCACGTGTATGAACCGTATGTGTTGCTCTACGTAGCTGCACACACAGCTGTTTTCGATTTATGTAGTGTCATGCATGATGCGCCCAAGTAGTTCCTCATGTGTTCGTGCAGCCCTTTGGTAAACAATATCCTTCATCCATCCCCATAAGCAATAATCTAGTTGTGATAGATCTCGTAATCGTGGAGGCCAGGCGTTAAAAATCCCCTCGTCCTATCCTTCTCTCAAGGAAATGTACATTTTAGTGTTCAACCACAGCATAGTGGACGTGAGGATATGCACCATCATGTTGGAAGATCATTCAACTTCTCACTACTAACGAAAAATCCTCAAGTAACACCGGCAGTTCTTCTTGCAAAAACTGCAGATACACCACATCGGTCAAGCATCCGGGTAAATGAATGGCACAATCAGCTGATCGTGTAGGACACCACACCACACATTGATGCTAAAATGGTGTTAAACTCCTTTCCACCGTAGAGTGAGCATGCTGATTGTCGAATTACTCTGTAAATATTGGGCATAACACTCAACATTTATACGACATATTTTGCTCCAAATGGTGTACGAAATGAGTCTTTTTAGTGGTGGTAACTCCTCGGGAATCATCCATTACTCAATGGAAAACTTTAGCAATTTACTTTGCGTTTGCTAATTAACATGTGCTTTCCAATGGAGCTCGACAAAATGGATCTGTTAAAGTTAATGTCAACCACAGTATGGTACTTTACGATTTCGAAGACTTGAAACTTAAATAAAGCAGCTACTTTACTGAGAAATGGCGAGGGGTTAGGTGGAATGTATTTGTTTACTGTAATGAGCTTTTCATTTCAGCATATTGAACCATGCTCGTGGTAATCGTATTTTGTCTAAACGTAAGAAACGACAAAGCGAATGTACTGTAAAAGAAAGGACGCATATGAATTTATAGTTTTGAATATATGGAAAACAATTGAATTTTTTAATTTAAACAAATTTTTTCTGTAAAGGCTATGGCTTATTTTAAAAATAAGTACATTAATATGTCCCTATGTGAAGATTCACATTTAAAGAACTATTGTTATAAAACATTTCTCGCCGCACATGTAATATATTAGTGTCTTAAGTGTTACCTACAATCTGAGTTTGATTGGTCTATAGCAAGTGGTTCGAAAATGGTGGCAAACTATGCTTATAAAAATGCCTAGAATACAGTATGCTATATGGGGCTGATTGAACTGGCCCGGTATATGCCATGTCTCAGGCCTAGCCATAGTTGTTTGATAAATTATAACCAACTATTCTTATAAATGGCCATACATCTAAATGTGTCAGATTTTTTTCTCAGAGTCAGAAATTATGCATTTGTACTGAATTTCATGGGGCTTGACTTGATTGGATCGAAACTGCAGATTGTTTACTGTGTCAGAATTTATCATTAATCAAATAAAATTAGAATTTTATCAATTTTGTAAATTTTAAAATTAAAATTGTCTATTTGAGTAAGTTTTGGAAACCTTAGTATTAGCAATAGGATGTGTTATTGGTTTAAGCTGTACTTTATAACCATTTCAGTGGATATTTAAAAAAAGTTTTGAAATATAAATGATTTCTAGGTTTTTTTAATAAATACTTTCTCACATGACAATTTTAACTTTTATGATTCTTAATTTAAAGAAAACGCTCTGCTGTGCTACCTTTACCTGTACATGGTAACACGAATGTTGACACCTAATTTAAATGTGAATTGGCCTTAAGATAACAGTTGCCAGATAAGTCCTGTTAATAATGGGTATATAGAAATTATTTGATTTTTATTTCGTTGGGAAGTTTCTATGATTCCAGGTGGTTTAAACATCTCGTCGGCAGTGGAGTCGTTAGTAGAAAATAGTAAATCGTACTAGAGGAAATGGGGGAGTAAATATCCACGACCAGGATTAAGGAATCCTCCTGGTATTTGTCTGGAGTGATTTCGGTAAATGGGACTGGGAGTCGAACCCAAATCCATCCGAATGCGAGTCCACTTTGTATATTCTCATCTACTTTCATTTAAGTAACTGTGCAAGAAAACTCTAAATGTGCTATTTTGAAATATTTTCACTATTCTATTTTTCTCTTTTTATATATTTAATAGAATAAAAAGGGGCTGATGTAGATAGTTTCTTTTTATCTTCCTTGGGAAAAAATCTTATTCCCAGAACATTTTATTTACTGAGGCTGCATAAGTACTCGCTAACACTGAGTTTACTATAGGCTGTTCGTGGTAAAATGAGCACTTTTGAAAGTCCTGCTTAGTAACTACTTATAAAAACGCATAATATTCCGTTTTATGTAAAATTAACATTGCCATGGGCCTCATAACTTTATTCATGCGTCGGTCAAATGAAACTGTGGAGTTATTTAAGAAAGTAAATACTTTACAAATCCGTTTATTTCTACACTTCGATGCTTAAAAATAAAAAAAAAAACAGAACATGAATGTAAGTTATCCCACATGGTTACTGTAAAACTTTTTATCTGACTTTGAGATATGACACTACTTTCCATCCATTATTACCAACTTTATTGGGCGAATGTCACTCAGTGTGCCCATTAAAATATATGCATGTTAGGGCAGTGATTTTCTTCTAAGGTTCATTTTCAAAGTGCTCACTTTATAGTTAACAGTATTTTGTATAAATATCCCTTAACTGATTCGGTTACATGTGTTATTCGTGTCTGCATGTTTCCAGGTGGTCGTTCTGTATTCTTCGCGGTTCATCTCCGGCCTGGCCATCGGCATCGTGACCACTGTCGTACCTATGTACTGCGAAGAGATCGCCGAGCCCAAACTGCGAGGCGCTCTTGGGGTCTACCTGGAACTGATGCTCAATGTCGGCATCCTCTGGTCCTACATCATGGGGTTCATGGTGCCCTACGTGTGGTTCACAGCGACGTCGTCCGTGCTGCCCGTTCTCTTCTTCGCTGCATTTCTCTGGATGCCCGAGTCTCCCGTCTACCTCATGGCCTACGCTCGGGAAGAAGCGGCAGGTGAAGCTCTCCTGTGGCTGCGAGGGGCTGAAAAACAACAAACGAACATCTTCACTGCGGAACTGCATCAACTGAAGAAAATGTTTCCGATGGAGAAAGACAGGAGTGCCCGGGAGAAAGGCACATGCATGTGTTTCGTCAACCTGGTCAGAAATTTCTCCTGGAGTTGCCCCACGTCCAGGGCATGCTTCGTCATATTCGGCCTCATTTTATGCCAGCAAGCCGCAGGCATAGACATATTGACGTTTTATGTGGTCAGTATACTGCAAGATGCCGGGACCGCTGTTTCACCTTTCGTATCAGGCGCCATCGTTGGTTTCATCCAGCTGGTCGCGAGTGGAATTTCGTTACTTACCGTGGACCATTTGGGCAGGCGCTTTCTTTTGCTGTCGTCTCTCATTTCTATCTGTGTGAGTTACTTTCTACTGGCACTCAATTCCGCGCTCATGAACATGGACATCGAAACGAAGTTTTACTCGTGGGTGCCGCTCTTTGCCATGTGCATTTATTTCGTAGCTTTTTCGCTCGGGATCGGACCATTGCCGTGGTTTATGATGGCCGAGCTGGCTCCGATGGAAAGCAAGGAAATCATCGGCTCAGCTGTCATTACTTTTTCGTGGGTGCTGGCATTTTTAGTATCCAAGTTTTTTATCTCGCTGTTTGTGTTGATTGGTTCGCTCATGACTTACGCCCTGTTATGTGCCATGTCTTTGTTGGGAACTATATTCGTGGCCCTTTTTGTCCCAGAAACCAAAGGAAAAACGAGAGAAGAAATCGAAGAGTATTTTTGTAAGCGTATTGCACTTAAGAAATGTTCAATAAAGTTATAACAACATATTTAAATTTTTATGATTGTGCTGTTGAACAAAGTTCTCAGTATTCACAGTATAATGCATTTATTTGAATGCAATAATTTTAATTATAATTTTAGGTATTACATAGAAGTATAGCTGACAAAATAAATTCAGGTAAATTAGGCATTTTGACGAGTGCTGCGAGCTTATATATATATATATATATATATATATATATATATATATATATATATATATATATATATATATATATATATATATATATATATATATATATATATATAATGGATATTGGCTAAGCAGCACTGAGCTTTTTTTTAAAAAAAAAAAAAGCTCAAAACCTCTTGGTGAACCTTTTTTATAATTATGGTTGTTTTCCATAAAAACACAGCATAAATATTTGTTGCAGGCATCTCACTGTAAAAGTAAAGTTTTTGGAAATAAACTTTTGAAAAATGTAATTACCCATATCTGCACATATTTTAACGAGAACACATATGTAGTGGCATACGTCCAGTAAAATTTGTAACGATGTAGGTAGTGTAATTCCGTGTCTTAACATTGGATTTTATTTATATATTTGTAAATACTGAAATTATTTAGTTTACTTTCAATTTTTTAAGGCATATAAGTATAAAAATGAGCGAAATTGTGAACTGTTTACTTCTATAACAATTTAGAAATTTTACTTGATCGACGTATGAATAAAGTTATCAGGTCAGTGGCAAAGTTAATTTTTCATTTTGGAAGGCTACACAATGTGTATAAAAGTAGATTTTAACCAGGATTTTGAAAAGCGCTCAGTTTACCAAGAACAGCCTATACTAAAACATTGCAGCAATAAAAATCACATTCTAAGAATTTACAGTATGAAAACCAGTCTAAAATCAGAACTTCTATGTTAGCTTATGAACAAAATTCATTAAAAAATTTACAGTTTAAAGTTGCAGACAAGAAGTTAGACCAAATATACCAGGGTATATGCTTCGGCATTACGTTAACAGCTTGTAGAATTGCATTGCCCTGAAAGTTAGAAAAACACAGTCTGGTTACAAAGTCTAACCAGAATAATTGAACTCAGTCAACCATAAATGTCTAACCCAAGAACTTTCAGTTTGCATAAATATTTATATATTGTGATTGTCAAACTGCATTGGTTAATTTTGTAGTGAATATTACACTGCATTAAGAATATCATCAATGTTCGTGATTCCTGAACATACACAATAGGGCAAATAAATATTTATAATTATATAAATATTTGTAATTTATATTTAACTTACTTTTCTGTAAAGTGAAATGTATGCTTGTAAGGCAGTTTTTCAGTATGGCTGTCTGTATCTCCATTTAAAAACTCTTCCTTTGCTTAACACATTTTTATTAAATTTGATGCTATAATGTTAATAGTATTTGATGAGGAATTCAAGCCGTGTTCAAATTCGTTTTGAGTTTGGTTTTCTGTAATGGCCCTGTGCCCATTTTGTTAATAAAAAGTGCCAATTGGAACATGACCTTTCTTACAAATGGAAATGGAAGTCACATTGATTTGGTATTATTTTCACAGTTTAGGTGCATGTAAGATCCGAATGTAATTATAAAGACGACAATCTATATTAGCAAAGGCGTATGTTTATTCAGTGAGTAATAAAGAAAATTTTGATAAACATGATACACATAAGATAAGCTTGCGTTTTAAATCCTGTTCTTTTTTACGAAACTATTAAATTTTCACCCAGTATATTTACCTACACAAAGACATCATATCCTAGACAAGGAAGGAATGGTACTGTAAAGTTATCACACATGCTGTAAATATTATTTTAGAACTTTCCAATAAAGCTTAAGCCGACTTTTTCAGACTGCCGGACACGAGCGAAACTACAGTAGAAGTCTGTACTGAAATTTGCTCAGACTTTTCATAAAAAAATCATAGGGTCAATGCTGAAGGTCCCATAGGTACATGCAGGATTACGAGAACTCTGCACACCAGTTCAGAGCCCTATGCGTAGCAGCGATGACCCCCTTGTAGTACGTGCGAGTGTAACACTTATAGCTCTCATGCTTCTCTGCCAAAAAACAATAAAAACGATACAGGCAGGTAGAACCATTAAGCAAATGCACAAAGTATCATAACTGAATAGGTCCTTTAGAGATTATCTAAAGTGAAGGTGCTTAAAAACAAGAAGGAATAATTCTTGAATGTCAGCCATCCTATACGAAGGACATCTAAGGAAAAACCTGGGTAGATGAGTAGGACCTACGTCTCATATACAGCAAGGGCACTGTTACATGATGTAACTTCGACAAACAATCAAAAACTCAAACCAAGTTGGCCAGATTGAACCAAACACGGCTCCTCCAAATCGCGAGACTATTGTGTTGCCATTACACTGTGGTAAAATTGTGAGCATTCCCAGTAAACATGTTGCCATATCTTTGATATAAAATTATTCATGCCGATCGATTTGAGATCAAATTAGAAATCCAGAGAGGACACACCTTAGACTCCAGACTGTGTTAAAACATTATTTATTTATTTGTGACTGCTAAATAGATTTTAAACTTTTGCCTTGGCTACAGGATATGACTTTTTCTTTTATTTTGTTGACTACATTTTACTGGAAAATGTTAATCTACCATATATTTGACAAGATTTTTTCCTTTCAGCCATTTTTTTTTATCCCTTAAACACCTTTTTAAATAAATATTGCTATGTAAGTAATAAACATAGTGCGTATATTCCACGGCACTCGGAAGTTAACGTCCAAGGCAAAAAAAAAAATTATTGACTATTATTCCAAATAGGAGGCTTTCAAAAGTGTTCATTTTACCGCGAATTGCCTATAATTAAAGTACAATGTTATCAAAATATTATTTCGAAATTAATTTTTTTTCTTGTTACAAAATAATAACACAAAAAAACCATTAAAACCATTGCATTTACTCAAAACAGGCTTGCACTAATATGTTTCGAAAACCAAATTGACATCATTGTTATATGCTAAAAGAAAATAATTTTTAATGTTAATCTAATTTCCATACATTCACCAAACATACATTCATTTCATAAAATCCCATCGAGGATAAATACGTGTATTGTCATTTAAAACCTGCTTTTTTCCCACTGAAACTAAGTTTTCTTCAACTTCCATTTGTAATGGATGAGTTATTGCTTCGAAGACCACCAAAGTAAGAACATATGTACTGAAATATTCCTACTTCAAACTAAACAAAGGTAAATACATTTATACTACCATGTCTCTTAGGGCCGGTTTCACCAACGAAGATTAACTTTTCAGAATATCGAGATAATTTTATCCAGATGAGAGGTTTAACATCGATTTTAATCTCGATAATATTCAGCGTGTTTCACCACGTTTAATGTCAGTAAAGAATATCTAGTTAAAATTATCTCGATATTCTGACTTAATCGCGATTTTCTTTAGGGAAACATTAGAGATTTTGCTTTGAGCTGACACAAAGAAATCATTTTGAGAAATTACAGAAAGTCGGGAAGGCATTGTGGTCATAAGGAAACAGCGAAACAGCACTTTTTCATTCCATGAAAAACACATTTTGTTAGAATTAACTACACAACATTTCAATAACATTGAAAATATACGAACTGATGCTGTGACACACGAAAATAAAGCGAAACAGTGGCGAACGATTGCGAATAGTTTCAATTGTACATATTGTGATCACTACAGGAGCGCAGACAACTTGAAGGCGATGTGGGATAACCTATGAAACCATACACGAAAAACCTATGTAGACGGACGTGTCCATAATGGTGTAGTGTTTTCTGCCCTCAAAATAGCTATCCAAGATCACTGTATACTGCCACTAGTAAAACCAGTGGAATGCCATTTCAGTACAGACTCATCAGTTGTCATAAACACAACTCAGATGAGTAACCCTGCAAATGCTTCAGATAACTATGTCTCGACTGGGTCTGATGATTGGAGGACAGTCTCTGCCAGCGATGTGAGAAACCGTATGGCAACATCTTCCTGGACTAGTAAACGACGACCAGCAATGAAAAAAAAAAAAAAAAAAAAAAAAAAAAAAAACTAGTGGTGTTTGTCACATTCTTGATTTGAATTAGGCCTACAAAAGTAACTAGTTTATTTTACATTTATACCTAATGTTAATGCAGAATAGTTGTAAAGGAAAATAATAAAACGATATAGTCTGTTTGACAATCGTGTGTTTGACATAAGGCGAAAGTGCACTTTAACCTCTACATCATACATTTCAAAATAATTTATTCTTTCATTTAAACATTGTGGACAACAAACAATAAAATACTCGTCACCACTTTCCTCTTCAAAAATTAAATTATACATTGCCTGAGCCAT
Source organism: Dryococelus australis (assembly GCA_029891345.1). Taxonomy (NCBI): domain Eukaryota; kingdom Metazoa; phylum Arthropoda; class Insecta; order Phasmatodea; family Phasmatidae; genus Dryococelus; species Dryococelus australis. The sequence continues at coordinate 35,369,910 of CM057008.1, forward strand.
TTTCTCTTTATTCTCGATGAAATAACTTTGCCCTCTCGTCACCTTCCCAAAATATTTGTTTATGGTTTACAGTTTACTCCCGATAATGTGACTTAAACCGCCGAAATCGGCTGGGTTAATATTTTAACGAGATATTCAGAGAAAATCGAGATTAATGTGTGTGGTGAAACGCAAAATACAGATAATCGATATTTTTTGTCAGTTAATCTTGATAAACTATCATTATCTCAATTGGTGAAACTGGCCCTTAATTCACAAACCCCAATGAAGGCAAATCTATGTATATCAATTAGTAATCTGTATATCGGGAGAAAATACACAATCATAGAGGGAGGAAGTATACCTACATACATTCATTTTGGAACATGTATGCAGACACATCCTAAAAACTTTGTTTTAACACCAAAAATCCTAAACATCAAATAATTGTTTAAAAGTAGACACTTTATCAAACATTCTGCTGAAGAAATGCTTATTTGATATATAGTGTACTAACAGCCATCCGACATCATGGTGGAATATGTTAACAAGAGATACATGCTCATGTCCCTAGAAAATATTAATTCCTCTTACTGGTGTAAGAATTATGATTTGTTTCGCCTAGGGATGTATAATGCAGAACAACACGGAGAGAGAAGCAACACACTGGTGTGAAGGTTGACTGCTGTGCAAGGGTAATGAGGTTGGGGTGTGACACTAGTTCCAGAAAATGTGACAGAGGGCGACCTGCTGGAATTATCATTCTTCCAATTTCATCCCGCCATCATCTTGCAAGTGTTTTGTTGTGAAGGGTTAATTATATACTTAGGCATTGTTAATATGATGGTTTGAGCAAGAAAGAGATATGTGTAAGCAGAGCTGTGTCAGGAAGTAGGTCCATGGGGCATGCGAGCCCGCCAACACCGGCTCCCGTGCCATGTTGGCAAGGCAGTCAACATCGAGCATTTCGAGGAGTTGGTTGCATGTGGTTGCGTTTTCGCATTTCCTGCCCCCGGGTGGCATTAATTCATTTTTCTACTTATCATGTAATTTTTAATAGTTTAAAGATTCTCACAACCGTATTCTGCATTGTCGCACGGCAAACACCACCCCTCACTTCACCAGAGCTCACATTACCTGGGGAAGCATAATATATTTCCTCAATTTTACCGTGGTCTAGCACCATTTTAACAGCTTAACCTACATCGGCAGGGGAAGCCCGACAACGCATGTAAAGTTGCTTCATGTGGACGAGTTTAGTGTTTCACCAATTAAATACAACAGTGAACTGAACCATGTGTATTTATTTCGGTAGCTGCAAGACATGTCAGGGCACGGGCCCTTAAAATACCTGCCAAATTTCCTGCAAGTGTCTTTATCATGTTCAGTATTTTTATTGTGTGAATCGTTTTTCCATCGTATGTCAGAAAATGGGCGTGTGATCAGCCCTTAATAGTCCACAGCACAGCACGAATGTAAAAGTTACAAGTGTTTTCACCGCCAAAATGTCTCAGTCCCACGGGCGTGTAACCAGCCCTAATTGGTTACAGTTTAGAAAGCAATCGGAATAATTATCATAACCACTACAACATCGAAGGATGCTAAGATGATTAATGACGAAAAGTCACGTTCGGGTGAATCTGCCCGCAGCTCCCAGAGAGCGTCAGGAGTCACCATGCTTCACACCAACCAACATTGACGATGCCTTGGAGCAATGCCTGGCACCTAGTCAGGTAACAACACCAGTGTCTCACCTCAAACCTTGCACTATCCCTAAAACCTAACCTAACACCTTTTGGTCCTGCCACATTGTGTCAATACACTGATGACGAGTTTATGTATTTCTATTCTAAAGTAGTTGGTGGCAACGAATTCGATTCAATAACTGTTTTTAAGGAAACAAATTGGAAATAACCAAATACTTTCCTTAGTGCATTGCCTTTCTTATAAACAAATGCACATATTGTACATAGATATTGGTACATTCAATTGAGGATAGCCTGGAACCAACCCTCATTTCATGTCGAAGCATATTGAGATTATGCTTAAAGATTATATAACACTACTAGTATTGAAATCCAAGCGAGAGTCTACCCCTTGCAGACACTAACATTTCAAGCATCGACGTAGATGGCGATTAGGGTTACTGCAACATTATCGTTCATGAGAATGTAATTTTACTACATCGAGATACTCCTCATAATAGCATTACTTTTAGTTGCGAATTAAGTGTTTACTGTGAAGTTTCTTCTGAAGAACACATATCCAAAATATTATCTTCTGACTTAACAGACTACGGTGGTGTATCCAAATTCCTAAATGTTATTGTTTCGCATAGGGGCTATATGTTTTTCACTGGAAAATATCTAAAAAAATAGCTTTTACCAATTATTATATCTAAACACACACATGCAGAGAAGAATGAAGTAAGTAGTTAAACACCCAAAAATTTGTACTTTTTTTGTGAATTTGGAAATATACGAGGAACATAATTTCATATATGGAAATCACCCCCAGGGAAATTAATCTATTCTTATAATGTAACATGTAAGACGAAAAAATAATATTTATGAAAAACTCTTCAAAAAATGTTTTCCGGAAACAATTTTGCATACAAGAAAAGTAAAGAATTTTTCTATCTTACTCCCCTATCATGCGAAAACAATTACTATATTTATTGCTGTTGATGTGTGCCCCCTCTCAGGAATGATGTGGGTCGCCCTGCCTCTTACCCGAGGCAGGGGCGAAATTATGTGTTTCCCGGCACCAGCTCGGTTGAGCAAATGTTGGGGTCATTGGCCAACGGCCATTGGGATTCCTGGAGGTTGCCATCGTGCTGGTTGCGGTGTTGGTCATGCACTTACTGGCACTGATGTTAGAATAGTGGTTTCTACCACTATACAAGCGTAAGGGTAAAGGCCCCCTTACACAGCCATTGACAAAACACTGACTCTACTGTGCCTATGGAGGGCACGACCCATAATTCTCAACACAAAGCACTTAGGATAAACTTCGGCCTTAAGGACGCCGAGCCCCAAATTACCTAGGCTAAAAGCAATAAAAGGCGGGCATTAACCACACACATTTTTATTACATCTAACTGAATACAACTGACCTGGATCGGCACTGTGGTCTGCCGATTGCCGATGCTGCTTTCGAAAATATGCATACTACCCCCATTAGATTCTTAAGGTAAAATTTGCTGTCAGTCGGCCCCTCGGTATTAAAACAAAAGCAAAGAAGTATCAGAAGTCACACTATTGATAAATTAATGATTTAATGCCCAAAACTTGCTATACCGAGGGGACGCACTGAAGAGTGCGGTTCCAGAGCAGCGTGCTGGCTGATGGCGAAGGTCAGACTCCGGACGACGCTCAGATTCGTGCTAGTTTATTCCGCTTTTTGCCCTTACTCTTACACAAAGGTTATATACCATTTATATATGCCTTCTCAATTCCTATTAATTACATAACACACATTGGCGACATTCCTGTGGCTCTAAATTCTAAGTTAACAGGTTTTCTGATGCCGCCGACCTTATGAATGTTTTATATAAATATGAATATGCTGTACAATTATTATCTTAAAAACTCCTCCCAAATCCGGTACTGGCGAGAGCATTGCACTTTGTCGTTCACAGGGCGTCGGTCACATAAAGTAACATCCTGTGAACACACGTTTTTCTTGACGTCACACCTATGGTATTCATCTATGAGATGCAGCTGAATGCTAAAACGAGCTAAGTGCAGCTTTATTCTGCACACCTACAAAGGAATTCATATTAACACTTGTGACCAAACAAGTAGCGCCTTGACACAATGAATGGGGTATATAAACTAGCCTTTTGAAATACTTCACATCAACGCTACACTTATACTTCGGCCTACAGGTCTGCCGACACACGCCAAACTAGACACACATGCTATTCTGTTGTATATGCAGTCCCCATGTTCCCTCCAATGGCACTATCGTCTCACAGGCCGTGGCTTCACAGGGACGTAATGCCAGACTGCTAACTTATTGCGTGCAAGAGTTCCCTCTTTGAGAAATAGGTCAAATGGGCGATTTGAAGTTACGCGATTTGAGTCACTGGGAAAATTACTCACTGTTTGTGACAGCTCACACCAATGTACTCTCAGCTGTTCGACTCGCCCATGGCATGCACTAATGGATTAGCTGAATGTGGCGGCACAAATGGTCATAAGAGCACACAGGAGGGCTCGGCTCAAGTTACTGTAATGTGGAAGGATGTGGGTTCGAATCCCCTCCAATTTTGGTATAGTTCGTTTTTTTTTTTTTTTTTTTTTTTCAATTTTACGTATTTCCGTGATAAAATATTACAATAACGTTAATATTTTTAGCACGTTTTATCCCACATTTTCCCTGATCTTCGTAGACCTCCCCACTATAATTTTTGTGACTCTGTGTAATTAGTAGAGTGTAGTTATACCTCTTTCCGTGATTTTTTTTCTGGAAAAACTACTTTTGTAACACGACGGAGCGTGATTGCGAGCTACGAGCGAGACCGGTTTACGTCATCTGTAGTCTATGGTATTGCGTGTTGTTTTTCTGCTAATATTTGTTTTCTGTTTGTGAAAGTGTGTATCGAGGTTACGTGGAAAGTTGTGTGTTAAAGGGTCGAAATGCCCAAAAAGAAAACAGGCCAGCGAAAAAAAGCGGAAAAGCAGAGACTTCGACAAAAAGGAATCAGAACAGCGAAAGAAAATATGACATTGGCACAATATCCCTCCAACGCTCCAATGGTATGTAAAAAAAAAAAAAAAATCTTAAGAATGTCGTTTTCAGTATCAATAAAAAAAAAAAATGTGGTTGACACTATTAATAACTTTTTAAATACATTTAACAAGCAAAAGAAAAGAAACAAGGTGCCCCATGGGATTTTGGTGAAGAATGTGGATGCGCTTCTGACACGCTGGTTATGTATGATGGATGTTCCATGGATGTGTTTGGCTCGTTAAGTTGTAGTTGGTATATAGAAATTTTTTTATTATTAAATTCTAAAAAAGAAGTGTTAGAAGAACTGCAGCCAGAAATTTACGAATACTTTAAGAACAGTATGCATTTCTGTTGTAGAGATAATTCTGTGCTATGACATTTGTTATTGACACCACAAAATAATAGTGATGTATTCAGGAATGTTGTAACATGGTTATGTGGAAGCACAAGTTTGGAAACTGTTAAAGGAGAGGGCATGTATGTATTGAATGGGAGGGGAAAAACAAGTTATAAACTTGCGCAGTAAGATGCAAAATAAAGGTAACTCTTTGATTAATACATATGTTTTGTGAAAATATAAATGTAAGAGATAAAGAAATAGAATTACAAAAAGTATGACAAAGTATTTCAGAATAAGTTCCACTGTAGACCATAAATTTATCAATTTTTTATTCTCTTTTTATGAAGTCCTAAACCTCCACTTACGCTACGTGTTAAGCGGGATTTCGGATGGTCAGGATTTTCGCCACAAACATCATCGCAGATTTTGTATTTTATTTAAGTCATCAATAGGGAATAGGGCATTTATTTCCACGTGTTCTAACTAAAACCTTTATTGATTAACTACTGCGGCTTCTATCATTTCTGTTAATGCTAGTAAGGGAAAAAAATACATAGCCTATTTCTTACCGGCAGTCGCTAGTCAAAAATAAATAAAGGCAGTGAAGCGTTGATAATGTAATGAAGTGTGAGGGGCTGTAATTTATTCTGTCTCATGTAAAAAGTTTCACTATACATTCTTACGGCAGAAAACGTATATAACCAGGATCTTTTTCATACCTCACGTGCTCCCTTAGGCATAGCCTCCCCCCTTTAAATTAGCACCAGGTTTTTGATGTATATAGTGTTTAGTTTACTGTGTCCTGTAGATCTTTGAAAGTACTTGTCTGTAAAGGCTGTTTGTAGTTAGATATTCGGGCAGTTGTGAAAGCCCTGCTTAAGATCTACTTACTTAATTTCTTATCCTTTTACCATATGTAAAATTTACTTTACTGTGGGCCTAATGACATTATCCATGTGTTGGCAATATAAAATCATTAGGAACCTTAATGTTTTACTGATAGACAATTCGTACTTTAATGCTTATACACCCAAAGAACAAAAAAGATTTTACATAAATTTAAACATCACTCGCAATACATCATCGTCGAGAACAGTAATTATATTTGGATTTGCTGCGTATGTGCCAGTATGTATGGTGGCACATACGTGTGCAGTTAATGTGCATTCATTGTTCTTGCAGGTGGATTTGAAAAGTACTCACTTTATGGTGAACAGCCTGTACAAAGCAATAGGACAAGTTGTGTTATACGTGCTATATAATAAGTACGTTGGAAACATCATTTAATTTTCCCACACTGGTTTTCCTGCACTTTCTATACTTCGTCTCTCGAGTCACCACATTCTGTAAAAGGAAAGAGAACAGATGACACAGGCACACAGTTCACGTTTCTTGTATATAACATTTCTGGATTAAGTATTTGTGAATGGAATACAGTGGAATTGAACATTTGTAGCTAATTGTGCAGTAGTATGCTTTTTTTGTAAAGATATTATTTATTTGCTATATAACTTTATATGTTATTTCCAGATATGTAATACTAAATTGTGTGTTTTTTTTTTTTTTTTCCAGGAATGTGATAAGTGCAGGAGGTAAGTAAGATTGATCCAAGTGGTATTAAGTTTTAGAAATTCAGTTTCCATCATTTTAATGAGAACAAAAAGCATTGAGACTTGTATTATTTGCTGCACTGCAACAGAAAACAGAAGAACCGCGCCTTCTGCTACTTCTGCCAGAGCTTGCAGCGGCTGCCGCAGTGCGCCCACTGCGGCAAGGTGAAGTGTATGCTCAAGACGGGGGACTGCGTCATTCGTCACGGAGGTGTCTTCACCACCGGCATGGCTATGGTTGTGAGTAGTAGTGCAATGTGGCTCAAGGATGTTCAAGTTACAACAAATTTTCTTCTACGTCTTGATGAAATTTTACGTCTTTTACTCGTATCAGGGTAAAATTCTAGAATAGGGGCTTTTTTGAAAATAAAATAAAAATTGTGGAAAGTGATGGGTATAATTCCACTCTACTTATTACACAGAATTTGCTAGGAGCATCAACATTTGACCAATAGAAACCCCAAAAACGATAGTGAGGAGAGCTATGAAGATCAGGGAAATTGTGGGGTAAAACGAGTGAAAAATGCAAAATATGTACATATGTAATACATATTCACGAAAAATACGTTAAATTTTATGAGTGGTTGTCAACAAGTAGTGAATATAAATAATTTTGGCACCATGATAGGCGAGGACTTTTGCCGTTGTTGCATGAAATGAGGAACATTATCACAGACATTTTGGTTTAGAAAACTTAATTGAAGGTAATATTCTACCTTACACTTACATTTTATGTTTCAAATATTAATGCTAATGTAATGTTTTTATGTGCCGGTAATTGATAATTAAGTTTTGGGGGGGTTTTATTGAGTAAAGATGGATACATAAAGAAAACAGAGAGTAGCGATGACCTCTTTCTAAGGAGATGAGGACGATCTGTAGAGATTTTCTTCATTCTCAATCTGACATTGATGATGGCAAGATGTGATAAAATTAGATCATGACACAAGTGTATCATTAACATTATGAATAGTGTTATAGTGTAAAGTTGACGCTTGACATCTTTTCTATATTGTTAAATCGACTTCTACTCAGCAGTGCGTGTGAGCCAGCTGCATGTTGTATTGGTAATACAATAAGGCACCACAATAATTGTACTGTTTGCTGTGATAAAGACGCATGATCACGCCTGAAGTTTGTATTGTTCACCGGCTGGGCCACTTACGTTATGCATCGAGATCATCCAAGTATGCCCGCGTGCCACCAGATGGTCCTAGTAGTACGATCACCGGGACATGAACCTGGATCCAGCCCTGTCCGGTGTTGTTACGCCTACTCCTTCTCCAATTCCAGCCAAGGGGATGTCAGCCAGAGTATCAATAGCGGGTCACAACCCTTGGATACCAGTCTGTCCTGTTCCTTCACCGCGCTGCTAGGTGCCAAAGGAACCATAGACTCTTCTGGTCTTCACCGTGCTCTGGTGCCGAAGATCAATTTCTCTATCTCTCTTTTCACCACACTTGTGGTGTTGAAGAGTCCTGCCTTAACCAAGCCTTCATCACTGAAGGACTCGCCGTCTAACATCGTCAAACACTTAGACACTTTCCGGTCCCTTCTGGACAACACTGCAGCTGCAGTTAAGTCAGAGTTATTTTCATAGTCACTTTTCTACTCTGCCCTATTTGCCTAGAAGCAGGATGCGTTCACCTGTATTAAAATAGCTTGGAACTTCCATAAGCTCTCGTTGATAGGTAGTGCCGTACCACCACTGTTTATTTCCGTCATAGAAATAAACATGTTTTGCTCACTTACAGATATCTTTCCCGTAATGCTAGATCCTTACCTAGTAGACATCAGTCCCACCGAGGGACAGCAGGTGACCGGGAATTACATCCAGCCGAAGCACAACTCAACGATATAACAACCCACGCCTATTGGACGGCTATTCTCTGCACTCTGGTGCAGGGAATGGTAGATCCCCGACTCTAGGAACACGTCTCCGTAAGGGTATCTTGTCAGTCTGGGAAGACTGGTCCCACAGGGGACAACACCCACGTGTTGACACGGTCAACCATTGTTACCCGACTCAGCATCGTCCACGCTCCTAGTGCCGACTGCGGCGATAGGGAGTTTTAGTGGGTTGTCGGAGGCGGTGCGTGGAAGTACACTGAGTAGAACATTCACACTTTAGTTACGTGTCTCCCTTCGCAGACTCGATAGTAGTAGTGACTGCATCCTCATGTTTTTATCCCACTACAGAGGTATCAGTAAGAGGGTACAACGGGCTGGGACCACCTCTAAGTATCAGCAGGAGCTTTGCTCCCGCCCCCGTCGGATTCGAACAACTCAATCCATGGGAACAGGTGCAAGTACTTCGTCTGCTAGCGATACCCGTTGCACAAGCCTACGAACCAGCCCACTTCAAACCACCTACCAAGCTCGTTGGGAGGAACACCCAGTCATTGTAGCATACTTAAGCAGACAAGACAGGCCCCTTGGGCTGGACAGCCTTTGGTTTTAGGGAATGCCTTACCCTCAGGCTAAACCAGTGGCGAACAGCACTAACGAGCCCCTGCACTGCAACCCGCCATAAACCGAAGCTCACCCCTGCATAGTACAGTCTGAGGTCCTGCAAGCTCAATCAGTCAAGTGTCGCCCAGGTAAGGGGAATTCCTCCCAAACGTAGGATTGTATAGCTGTATCTGATTTCGTGCCCTGCAGAAAGGCCATACAGTCACCGTTATGTTCTGGACGTGCTTCTGTGTCTCTCAAGGACTTAGGCCGGGATTTATAGTCGGAGGCTTGTTTGTCAAAGAAGCTATACGTCATGAAGTAGTATTTCTTTTTCAAGCACTACTTATCTGACGAATGAATTCATAAATCATTACTTGATCAAGTAATTATTGTATAAGCACAACTTATTTGGGTCAAGTTGTTCTTGGTGAAGTACGGAAATATGTATCTGTATAATATCGATACCAACATAACATAGACAAATTTGCCACTTTATTTACAGCAGTCACCCAGACAAAATGAATTTGTACGTTAGTTTGTTATCATTTTATTTTTTCACTGCTGTTTTGTATAATTTTAATTTGTTTTATCGCACACTTGAGATTAAAATAATCGTATGTGCAATAAAAAGTGTTTGTTTCATGTGTTATGAAATAATTTTATCGGAAGTTTGTTAGCCGTGCTAAAAATAACTCAATTGACGTGCACACTTGATGATTATTTGATGTGTGTGTTCGTTTTAATGACATCTCAGTTAATTTAAAACCTACGACACCTTGTAATAATATAATTTTGGACATTTTCGGCAAGCGCCGATAATAGTTATTCCGCGAACGACATTATCAATCGTAAAAGTGCTTGCTTACATCTCATGCTACCATCCAGCCAACATAACCTGTGTTTCAGACCTCGTATTGCAAACACAGGCCTGTGCGACTATTGGGGTTTTAGAATAATGGAAGAAAATAGTAGTCCAGTGCTTGTGAACTGTGCTCATTTTTATCATGTTTATTCGAGTACCTTGTTGGTGTTGTAAAAATTTTTATCGGTAGTTAATTATTGTTGTATGTGCTTTGAATAAGCGTGACTGGTTGCAGGTACCATTTTAGTAGTTTTCTAGAATGAAATGTAACATTATCGGCATATGTTTTACCACAATGACTCGTTCCACCATTTTACAACTGCTGTGCAGTTCCCCATGAAGCTAGGTACATACTCAAAGTATTTACGTTTTTTTGAAGGTTTTAAGTTTGTTGGTGTCAGGAAATGGGCAGATTGTTGATTTTACTGAATGATTATGCAAATAAATTATTCCGTATCAGTGATGGACAAACATTATTGTAGTGAAGTGTTTGTGCAAGGATTTCCATTTAAAAACACATGTTCGAGAGGTTGAGAATTACGAACAATAAGTTAACGTGTTTTGTAAATGATGTATTTTGAAACTGTTACTATAATGTTTGAAATGCGCATGCTTTAAAAAGGCAGCACTATCAACTCTTTTGTCTTGTAAAAATATTTGTTTACTACGCATGTGTTATGCAGCCAATGAGTTTGAGGTTAACTTCGTAAGTGTGTTTATTGCTGGATCATTGTGCAATTGAAAATGACACTCGTAATGACTGCAATACAATGTCGTCTCACGAAAGACGTTCATCTAAAGATCCCCCCACCAGCATATTTCTCCTGAAATATAAAATAAAGAAAGCATCAGCAATAAAAATAGACTGTCCAACCAATGTAACCTCTTTTAGTAGCCTACTCGTTCAACAAACACGTTCAATCAGAACCTAACTGTTTTGGACACGTTCTGTTTGTGTTTATGTAATAGAAATGATACAGTGGCCCAGTTTTGTGTACTAAAATTTATGTTGTAATGTTTTAACCAGCCTTCAGTTAGCATCACAGCTAAAATTTTAACAAAATATTTTTAGGTATAAAATTTGACTCACTTCAGTGTAATGAATATTTCACCATAATAATGATAAATGTCAGTTTTCGTGATGAGTATTAATATGCAATTGTCTTTATTTAAAAAGGAAAGGCTGTTTTTTTTTTTTTTTTTTTTGCTGAATCTGTATGTATGACATTTTTATGTAAAAACATTCAGTTATTTTCTTGTTATACACCAGTCCCTAAAATATATTACAAATAAGAAACATTCAAAATTATTTGATGCTCATACTTATGTGGCGTATGGTACTTCATATACAAATTGTTAAAAATCGCCCTAGTAACCAAAACCCATTGTACACGAAGGTTAAGAAAAGAGGTTGTGTTTTCATATCAAAGTGTAAAATTTTAATTTTCCCATTCGTCCCATGTAATTATCTAAAGTACTTATACGTATTCCCTTTTCCATAAAATATTTTAAGGAAACAGGGTTTCTAATGAAAATATTTTGTGAATAACCCAGACCAATTATAAATATTCGGTGCTTAAGTTCACAACGAAGCAGACTTGATGAAGTACTACTTATATGCATAAATAAGCAATGCTTCTTTGACTATGAATACTTGAGAAATAAGTAAAACTTATTTTGCTACTGTGAATATATGATAAGAAGTAGTGCTTCATGAAGCATTACTCTCAGCTTTAAAAATAAGCAATACTTGTATCTGACACTATGAATTGAAAATCATACTTAAGCACTAGTATAAGTATTTCTTGATTCAAGTGTTGCTCATATGCTCACTATGAATTCCACCCTAAGAGTCCAAGGTCAGCCCCCCCCCCCCCCCCCCCCGTGTGTCTGACCACGTACTCCCCCAAAACCATCCTTAACGTGGTGACATACTTTCCTCAGCTACAGAGCGTCAAGCATCAAAGTATTGAGTTATAGCGCAAGTTGATGCAGTAATTAGTAAATATTAAGATATTTATTGCAAAAGAGGAGCAATTTGAATATTGTAAACGTGACAATTGCAAGATGGCGAGACAACATGGTACGGGATTCGGCGTAGATGGTCACATTAATTTAAAGGTCTGAAAAGTTTAGTGTAATTATGACAGAACAAGACCAGTGCGTGTAATGTTAACAACACCATTGTTAACATTTGTTGTTCTGATTGTCTACTTATATAAAGATAAAACCAGGTAACCTCTTTTGTCATGGGTGCTTATATGACTTTGAAGTTCCCAATTTGAATCTAAGGTAAGCTGTGAAAGTATATGTGATGTATGTTGTTTTGCTCCAATCAGACTCCTACAAGAGAGCAGGGATGTTAACAATAGTAAAAGATTTATGATGATGCTGTCTTTTGAATATACAGCAAAATGTACTGAGATGTTAGTGAGGGCACTGCTTCGAAGCAGTTGCCAGTGTATAGGCTGTTCGTGGTAAAGTGAGCACTTTTGAATGCTGTGCTTAAAAAGTTTCTTTCAGGCCATAGTAAAATATAATTTTTTGGTTATTATGCCAGCTGGGAGGCCCTTAAAAAGAAGTTCACTTTATCATGAACAGCGTAGAGCAGTGGTTGTTTTGCACAAAGACAGTTGGGTGAGCGTGGTGTGTGTGGCAGGAGGGGACATGGGTGTGCCACGGGCGGCGCTGCCTGACTTCGCATGCGTGTACGTGCCCCCTGCAGGAGGCGGTGTGCGCCGAGTGTGAGCGCGGCGTGTGGGACCACGGTGGGCGCATCTTCCGCTGCTCCTTCTGCTCCAGCTTCCTCTGCGAGGACGACCAGTTTGAGCACCAGGCATCCTGTCAGGTGCTAGAGTCGGAGAACTTCAAGTGTGAGTAGTGTCTACTGGACAGGCAGCTTATTATTGCCATTTGGGCATGTATCTCGTGACTCCAAAATGGCCTAAGTTGCTGAGTTGGCTTTTGTTATAAATTGGTCTGGAGATGTTTTTGGCTGCTCTTAACACTGATGAGGTGAAGTGAGGTGTATATTGAGCAATGCTGGAATGCAAGGGTGGGCGAAGCTGGATATCCCTAAGAAAACCCACAGGCTAAAACGTTATCGTCTGGCATGATTTCCATGGGCAAATATCCGGGAGTAACCTCACCGGGAGATGAACATGGGGTTGTAGTTGAGCGCTCAAACTGCTACACCAACCTGTTACTCCTTGTCATAAATTGGGCTATTGAGTTATGTGCTGAAATAATTATACAACTTGCAATTTTAGTGTTTTGTATTATTCTGTGATTTAATAAAAGTTTATATAATATAATGTAAAAGTTTACAGCAATGAGTGAATTATCTTTGTAAGTGAAATGCCATGAACAAAACCAAATTCATTAACAGCATAATGATTTTGGTTTCTCTGAAGCCTTCCACAAGCAGGAACAGATCTAGACTTTTAATTTGGGGGTGTCATATTCCTACTGTGCATGTCTGGAATTATGATTTGTGGCACAAGAGGGGTTAGTGTCTCATCATAATTTTTGGAGACAGTATTCAATTAATCAAATAAAATCACAATTTAAAAAATCACAAAATATTTCATTTCAGTTTAAAACTTTCGCAGAATAGTTTCAGGTCAACGTGAAGGTTTCAAAGGGGATAGTCATGTATCCTGTATCCTCTTGTGGGTCCACCTCTGCTTGGAACACTTAAATGATTTTTGTTTGCACAATCAATAGCTTAATTGAGCAAACTGAAACTTTAAACATTGTACGTCACTTTGATGCTTAATACACTAAAATGGGAAAAATGAAGGGAGGTGTACAGAGCTAGTATCCCTCTAGAGACTAGGGAAATTGAGTTTTCTTAATGAGGATTTTAAGGAGGCTATGGGCCGATGTGGTTGCACCCTGGGGGCGTCTGGATTTGGCCCACCAGAGCGCGTTGCTGGATACTGAGTGTTATGCTATCCCTTTTATGGCCTGCCCGGTGATTGGGCATTCATAGAAAATCGCTGTGGGAACATGGCTATGGTTTGTCAGTGATGTTACGTTATGTTCAGAGAACAAAAATCAAAAGAATAACGGAGAATTATGATTTAATGGATTCAGTGGGTGTCCTGGAGGTGCAGGCACGATCGTAAAGGTGATTTAATATTATGTAGCAGCGTGGAGGTGGAAAGATTCTGGTGTTGTTCGCCCAGGAAGGAATCTACTCTTTCTGGGGCCGGTTACTTGGTGTATACCCCTGCCGGAGTCGTATTGCTCGATTGGCGCAGGAGCATGCACTTCACGAGTGATGGTGCGCAGGCCTATAGTGACGGGGAGAGGGCCCTCTGATTCCTCTTACTGAGAAATTGAGGGAGTGGTGTCACCAGCTATGGACCTCAACTGCCCCTCGGGGTTCACAGCGTTTCCAACAGCTCTCAGTATGCGGCATGACCAGCTTGTAGCCTGAGAGTCGTAATTTCTTAACGTGTTTGTTCTCTTCAAGCCTCGAGAGCCTCAGAAAAAGGTTCTTTCTCCACTTGCCACAGTGGTGCTAGAAGAGCGGCATTAACAGCTAGCAGCATCAAACATTGACAAGAGGCGAGAGCATCCTTCAGTGGGGTCTTGGGTTTGAAACTCTGTTTCGGCGATTATGCGTACACTGAAAGTGGATATGCATAAAGAAGGCAAAGTGGGTAAGGGAGGTGAAAGCGGAAGAGAATGATCAGACCAAAAAGAGGTTAACTGGTAGATGTGTGTTTTATTCCATCAGCAGGAATTTATGACATATATCTCTGACCTGTGCTTGCTAACGTCTAATGGACGAGGGACCAAGTTTGTCAAGCTGATTGCCTCAGGGCAGCAGTGCAATATCAATCGAAATTCAGGGCGAGAAAGACCCCGGTACCCTTATGCCCGGCACGGACAAGGCACATGGCCAACACTCAAAGCAAGGAGAAGGCTCTCCGACAAGAGCTTCTGCCTAGTCTGTAGAGAAACCTAAGTTCTTATAATAGTAACGTTGTACATTGTCTAATTGCTATTGTTGAAGGCAAGTGGTACGACAAGTGTGACGAGATAGCTAGAGTTGCAGAAGATGCTCTGGTCAGAACTGCTCACAAACTGCCCTGTCTGGAGGACGTGCAAAGGAATAAACATCCTCGAGAGACGTGGCAAGCGAGGGACAGCTGGAGCGGGCTGCATGGAGGGGGAAACCTCCCCTGATGTGCGGCAAGCCTTCACGTTCTGTGCGTGCTGGTCAGGGAAAGGCAAGCTAGGGGGTGGGTCCATGCACTCAGACTGGAACGCTGCATCATGCGAATTGCCGGCCACTTAGACGGCAAGGTGTTGATTCGCTTGTGAATAGGAATGGTACGGAGGCTAAATAAACTGTGGCGTTCAGCACTATAGTACAATAGACGGACTACTAGTGGTTGAGGCTTGGCTATGTATCCGACAGTGCTCGTGGCGCGTCAGCTACCAGCAACCAACATTGAAAAACTGCATAATTTTATTTCAGGATAGCCACATGTGCAAATAAAACTACTTATAAAAGTTGTGCCCAAATCACCTCTAGTATCCCAAGTAACCAGGTTTATGATTCTGCTATTTGGGTGTCTGTCTCACAACTCCCAAATGGTCTTAAGTTGCTGCATTGGATTTTGTCATAAATTGGAGGAGGCCCGAGAACTGATGAGGGTGAAGTGAGGTGTTTGTGTTAAAATGCAAGGGGTGGGGAAAAAACTGGGGAGCCCTGAGAAAATTTGCATACCAGGAGTATTACCCAGTGCAGTTCCCATGTGCAGTTCCCATGTGCAAAAATCTGGGAGTGCCCTTGCGGGAAGCGAAATGTTTGCCTGAGTGGGATGAGTGCTCTAGCCGCTGCGCCATCTGTGGCTCCTCATAAATTATACAACATGCAGGAAGAGTTGAGCCAATTGCAATTTCAGTATATTTTATTATTTTTGTGGGTTTTATAAATTTTGTGTTACACAATTGATTGGTTTTGGCATTTTGCTCACGTTTGTGTATCACTGCTATTGCATGTTAATTGTTGTACGGTTACGCTGTAGCTAGCTCAGAGTCAATAATTAGATAATAATTTAATTATCCTGTACTGACTATTAGTGACAACCCAACAAAATACGACAGGGGATGTTTGGTTGTCAGCTTTTAATGCAGAAACCAGTAAATTATTACAGTCCCAGTCTGTGATCAACACACGCTTCTCAGTGATGTACCATGCAGCAGTACACTGTGTCGTCATGACAAATATTTGATTCTGTGCTGGTCAGAATTGCAGGACCTCCCTCGCTTCTTCGAGAGGCCTGGTTCTCGGTTCTGTGTCTCTCGTCTAACTTCTCTCTCTTCAGCCGACGAAGAATTTCTCATCCTGCATTTTAGTATGGGAATGTCATCTCTCCATCTCCAGGGCAGGGCGATTCTCCCTTCCATGTGTTTCTTTATTCATTCGGTGCTCTTAGTAAGTTGTGCAAGTTTGCCAATACTCTAATTTCTGATTCAGTTTCTTTTACATAAATAATGTTCCAGATTACATGAAAATACAGATTACACACACACACACATACACATGTATTTCTGTAGTTATAATTTGTGAGCCAAAATCCTCCTTCCAAGGCAAGTGTCGGTGAGCAATAGGAGTGGTGGAGGGGCGAGAGCCCCCGCCCCCTCGCTGCCTGGATCACATGTGCACCATTAGAATTGGCCGGCTGCTGCCTTCATAGTTTCAGGTTTGTTTGTCGTACAACACTAAATACAATTGAAATAATCTGAAAAGTAGTATGTCATTATGGCAAGTGATGAAATGGCCGTAAAATTTACATGAAATAACGCATATTTAGAATGTACATTATCAATTAAGGTGCCTGCCATATATTAAAGATACATAATACCAAGTAGGGTTGTCACAGATTACATTACTGAATGTTTTAGTTACGTATATACTAAATCAAATTCCCTTGCAGTATCATGATTGTTCTTCCCCTGATGGCTTACAAAACCACAGTTTCCGTGTGGTCTTGCACTTATTTATTTCACCCTAACAAACTGTAAATTAATATTGTAAAGCTTATGTAACATTCACAAATCTAAGCTTCAATGGCATCTCGTAGGACAAGCAAGGCAAGCAGTGCTTGCCCAGACAGTTTCCTGACAATGTTATATTTAAAATAAATATTAAATTCTAACTTATATATACTTTAAGGTAACTTTTCACTCATGCGGTACACATTCTACTCGGGGAAACAATACTGTACATTATAAGAAAACAACTTGTTGGCTAGCAAAACCAAGATGTCTGGAAGCGCTGTATGTAATGCTTTCAGCAGGTAGCACTGTCACAATGGTTTCCCAGCCGACGAAGAGGTGGCAGGGTAGGAAGACCGCCCGGGGAGGGGCGGGGGCTTATGGCTGCGTCAACCTGTGTTAGAAGCTGCCATGGTAGTGCTTTCTTCACAGAATTGAAGCGGACATAGCCGAAGCTGGCCTAGCCGCAGGCAGTTGGCGTGGTGTTGTTTACAGTAACTAGATCGATGCATGGGCAAGTCACGCACATAACATGAATCATATTGTTTTTATTTAATTTAGTTTTGGTGCTGAGAATGTTATACATATTCGTGCGCGATGTATATCCTACATAAAGATGATAAAATTACAGTGTGAGACTGAGGACCTAGTATATAGAATGAGTGCAACAGAATCATGTGGATGTAAGTGTGGTGTGCGTGGATTACGAGTGAAGCATTTTTCCAGCAGTGCTTTCAGTTTTTAGGAAAGATGTGACATCATAAAAGAGGGTAGACTGACACCTGAACTTACGATCACAACATGCAAGAAAGGTAATTTTGTACGTCATTTCGAAAAAAAATTTTTATTAGAAACATTCGTGGTTAGCTGGATGTAACAGCCTAAACAAACTGTTTTGCTGACCATGTTTATTGTTGTCAAAGGATGTTAACTTGGGTTTTTACGTTAAAACATTAATTTACTGTATATTAATTGTGACAGATGTGAATGTTTGCAGATGTAATTATAAGTGTAATTTGTGCTCAGTTATCAGAACTGTTAATGCAATGCTATAATATGTTATTTAACTCCATACTGGTAACGAATGCTTGAAAATTCTCGATTTCAATATATGTGGTAGAAAATTAAGATTAATCATAGTGAAAATGATGTGTATAATATGGCAGCAGTCATGAGTTTGCAGCTATTTTAATCAAGTCGTTTTCTAATATGATTATGGCATGTGCTATGTATGTACAATCAATTACCTCGGACACTGATAAGACCAACCACCGTTAATTTCCAACATGTGCCGATCTGGATGTCCTTTGCATGCATCACACTTCCCTCGCCGGCCCTCAGATATTCGGCTGTCTCTAGCGGGTGTATAACAGCTAGAGTGAAAACATCAATATGCGAGCGGTGCGGGAGTGCATGTACATTCTATATGTGAGAAGAGCATAAATTAATGTACGTGTTGTAATATTTCCGTTGATAAAATTAACAGTTGGAACAATGACAAGGTAACGTTGTGCACAGTGAATTCAGGGAAGTAATTTTAATGCGCTGAAGTCCATGACCAATGAATCAGAGGAAGGCATTCAAATACCTCTTTCCGAGGTAGTGAGAGGAGTCAGTGCAGCGATAGTTGTTCCACCCGCAGTTGTTTACAGAATAAAACAGGAAGTAGGGTTCAAGGATGGTACGTTAAAATCTTTTTCTACTCCACACAAACGTTGAGCGAAGCGACAAATGAAGACTAACATTGACGATTTTGACATTCAGGTAGCGAGGTGAACAATACATAACTCCCACATGATTGATAAGTGTCAACCAATTGTTGGGGCAGCTGGCAGTGCATTTGTGCGATTATGATTTGTACTCCTACAACGTCGATTCAGAAGGTGAACGGTACTGGAAAAATGAGTGTACGCATTAGTTTACATGCATATTTCAAGGCTGATGTAAATATTTGCTCTATAAGTACAATAAAATTATGTAGACCTACATGTTTGAATGTATCAATACCACATGTTCTGAAAGCACAAGGCAGCTTTTCATGACACATTTTCCTGTAGCTATTTAGTGATGTGGCCTGTGGGATGTGTGTGTTGTCTAATCTAGGCGTGTTACGTTTGTATCGGGTTGCGAGTCAACCTTTGTGGCTCAAACTATCGCTCTGGGTGACAATGTTCAGTGTCGGTGCATCAAATTACACTAATTAGCAGTTCAAGGACATTAGGGTATAGTCAACACCTGTTACACCTGGGGTCGTTCTTTGTATACACACCGCATGATCTGCTCATATGTCCCGATACCTGCTTCGTTTTTTCCTGCCTCCTGCTCATTCACGTTGACTGCTTTCCATCTTTACACAAACAAATAAAGATTTTTCCTGTCTACACTTCTGTACAAACAAAATTGCACCGTATGTAAATACCTCACTCTCGAAGGGTATTGAAATAATATTGATTTTGAGTGGACAAGGTTCCTGGTTTGATGAAGGCATCTTTGTAACATTTTTCACTCGGGCAAATTTTATGTTAAAAAATATTAATATTTTTACAAGCAGTGTATTTTATACTTAGGTGCGAAAAAATGTTTAAATGGCACCATTTTGCACATTGAATCCAAATTTTCCCGGGAGAGGGCCCCCGGACCCCCCTCCCCCTTCATTGGGGAGATGAACTTCACTACTGCCCCCTGAATGCAGTAGCTTGTCCATGAAATTATAACATGCATCGCCACTGCTAATCTTTATATCAGTGAGGTCCTGTGATTGGCTTAGTGATTAGTTGGTAAGATTCCAGCAGCCAGAGTGCTTCACTCAATCCTAGGCTCATGCAGGAAGGAATTTTTCAGACAGAGATTCTCACATGGGAATGTTACAGACATCTTTGTGGTTTAGAATTTTTCTCTGACAAATTGTGTTTCTTCCGACTTATTCATTCTATCTTTGCTCAACTTCCATCTCAATGCTGTGGTTGGCGTAAGCAGCTATAGTGCTCGCTTCCCACCAAGGTGAACTGCTGGATTTTTGTATGTGCGAATTGTGCCGAATGATATCACTAGTTGGCATATTTTCGTGAGACTCTACTGTTTCCCCCACCCTTACAATCAACAGTGTTCTATGTCTACTTCTTTTTATCCCCATCAGCTCTCAATACCTCATAGTTAAGAGCTGCCTAAACTTGACCACTCCACTGCCATCTCAACCTTCCCTTCACAGAATGATGAATGCGTCCTTTGATAGGGCAGTTGGTTCCAGTTACTGTAAGTTTCCTCTCATCCATGTTGTTGATCATATGCGAATTTGGAAACCAATGTGTAGATTTACATACACTATTAACTAGAAGTTTTTTGTCATACAGGTATGTTTCTTTACACTTTCCAGGGGACCAGGAAAAATTTCTATGAAATCATAGAGGGAAATTTTCTGCTGTAAAAACAGTAAATGGGATTAAATGAAGTAGGTGTAGAATGCAGGAAAATATAACAACAGGCAGTGTAGAAAGGAGTTCTACTTAATTGGTCTTATTAGGAGATTTTTAAATAGCATATGCAATTTTTTGTTTCTGAAGTTGGAGAATAGTCGGGTTGGTTACAAGTCATCCGGCTGCTGTGTGTGTCTCATGGAACAGGCAATCGAATGATAGGAAGCATGTGTGTGAGTGTGTGTGTGTTGCAGGCCAATCTTGCAACAAGTTGGGCCAATACTCGTGCCTGCGCTGCAAGACGTGCTACTGTGAGGACCACGTGCGGCGTAAGGGCTTCAAGTACGACAAGAACAAGCCCATCCCATGCCCCAAGTGTAGCTACGAAACCTCCCAGACCAAGGACCTCAGCATGTCCAGTGAGTTGCTACTACTTATTACAGTAAAACCTTGTTAATTCGAAGTGCTCAGGACAGAATTTTTCGACTTAGAATTTCATAATTTTCAGCAGAACACTCATTTTATACTCTACTGCATGTGAGATTACTTGTGGTCAACCTTGTTAAAAGTTTATTGACATGGCGCTATTGAACATAGAGGGAAAGTCGTGGGATGTGAACTTTGAGGACATATCATTTCCTTTGCCCAAAGGAAGGCTTGAAAGAAGTTGATTCCAGATAAGACGTTTGTTATTAATATATTTTGCTGCTCTTAAAACTTCGCTTTTTTGTAAATTGTTAAGTAAATATAAAACATCGCGAAGCGTTTTCTCTTATGACCCAAGACCTTTCGTGCTCCTGGAATACAGTAACAAATATTGGAGCGAAGATGACAAATTCTATTGCATTTTTTTTTTATCTCATTTTTACTTTTCTGGGGCATTCTTAAAATTTATATCAAGAGGAGCTTTAAACAATTTTTAGATAAGTTTTGATCAAGAACGCTAAACAACTACGCAAATGTTTTTTTTTTTTTTAATTTGACACATGTGAATTTATTTATTGAGGCCATTAAGTTTCAGGTGATTTGAGCCCCAAATACAGCATGTTTAACATAGAAAAAAAATTCCCCATGTCAGGAGGGTATGAAATTTGGACATTAAATACATTGATATAGATGTTTGGTATGTGTGTGTGTGTGTATAGATGCACACATTCACACTTCCTCGATCATCCTCTTGCCCATCTCTCTCCCCTCATCCCTCCCCTTCACACTTCTCTTCCCTGTTCCCTCTACCCCGCTTGCTTGCACTCTAGCTTGCACTCTCTGCATGCGCCTTTGCCAAAAGGAAGACTAAACAAATTGCCAAGAAATGAAATTAAATTATGTTTATAATCGTAAATAAGTTTTATGACAAGTAGATTCAATAACTTAAACTAAACCCTTTTTCAACTAACGCATTTTAATTCAGTAATTTATTTGTAAAATTAATGTTTTAATTTACATCATAATGACCTACCTGGCGTCATCTTAGTGAGCTGAAAAAAATAGAAAAAAAGAGAACAGATTGAGGAGGAGGGTGCAGCACTTTTTCATGGGCTTACACGCTGCAACGTGGGAAATCTGGCCTTGCCAATAGCAGCAAGTTTTACTTGGCTTGATGTAAAGCTGAAAGATAAACTACACTTACTGTTATAACTGGACAGAATTATTTCGATAAAATTCTGATACCAATTCCTGCTCTTGGGACAGTAACTGCAGTTATTGCCCACCAGCAACACAGTTAGAGACGGCAACTTTTTGGAAAAAACAGCTTTTGTAAAAAAAAAAAAATTTCTGTAAGAACTATAGAGTTATGTTTCTAGTATTTATGCATATAATTGTACTGTAATGTTTACAATTCGATAAACATGAAATTGGTCATAAATGCTAAAATGTTAATACAGTTTTGTTAACTTTATTTGTATGGAACATTTTCTGGTTCAAAATGTTTTTACAACTCTGCAAGTTATAAAAATTCATGTTATTTTGGAGAGACGAAATATAATCACTGGATACAGCATTTTTGTTATAGATGTAACTTCTACAAAGTTGTTTTCTATTACCGTATTTACCCGAAAGGAATACGGCCCCTTTCTAAAAAAAAATATTTAAACCTGAATTAAAGACTACCCCTGTGAAGTGCTGAAAAAATTATTTAAGTTGAAAATATTTTTGCATGAATTTATGACAAACCCTTCAAGAGGAAATGCTATTATATGCATAATATGATATATTTGATTTACTTTAAAGAAAAGCTAATCACAAAATAGGTGTGTCTAATGTATGGTAGCAGCATCTTACTTACACTGTAAAACATTTGTAGGTGTTATATATTCGTGACTTGAGCCATTTTGCTTCCCAGAAAAGCGGACCCATGTCAAAGTTCACAGGTACAGTCTCAGCACTACCAAAATATGTACAACCATAAGACGTACAGTATTTAAGCAAGAAAAGCCTTTGTCAAAATCCTCTCTCTCATGGCACATCAATTTTGGAGGACTTGCTACCTTTGTAAAAATTATGAATAGAAGCTGTAGTAATTTTGTGCATGTAACACAAACTTAACTACTGAACTAGCAGTGTTGCACATGTATGGTTATTGCGCCTAGGTTTTGAATTGAAGACAACCCCTTATTTTTTCTATTCCTTTTCTGTCAAAAAAATCTCGTTTTCCTTTTGGGTAAATACGGTATGTTGTGGAGCTCAAGAATGTAACCCAACTTTATGGCAGTTTCTTCAGTGATCGCAGTAGTTGCAATATTCTATCCCAGTGTGTTTTGTGTCCAGCTCGAAGCCACAAGTTTGGGCGCCAGAATCAGTCTGCAATGGATGACGATGACTATGATGATGAGGGGATAAATGGCTACTACGGTGGCGTGGATAATGCAGAAGGTAAGTTTGTACATATTATCAAGATGCAAATAATGCAGTATGCAGTTAGTTTCACATGTTCTAATTGTACAATTTGGTGTAGAGTGCTGGCAGATAACGTAGTGGCTTTGGTAGATCTATGTGATGGGTGGTCTACAGTTCAATACTGATGTGTGACACATTCCTTTGCATTGAGCATGCACAGTCTACTTTATGACTGTGCCACATCATTGAGCACCAGCGCTCGTATGGGCAAGTTTTACTCCAATAGTACAATAAATCACATCCCTACAGAGTCCACCAATTGTACGACAAGAACGACTGCAGACACGTGGTTGAGGAAAATTGTACTGTTCACTCCAAAGTCGTCGTGCGACCACCCTACTCCCAACGAGGGATTTTACTGTTCGACGAGCCATTGACATCCCTCCACAAGAGAAGCTAGTTCCACAGTTGCTGCAGGAGCACAGTACCCATTCCACTGAAACATCTTAGCCTCCAGCACCTCGCACTGAGGCGATAAGACATGTTAACGCCTCTGACACAGGAAATAAGAAAAGGGTGGCGCTGCCATCAAGCAATAAAAACTACCCTCTGCGGAAAGAGGCTAGCCACCCCGCACCCCTCTGCTCTGATGGCTTATGAACTCCCAAGATTTGGTGCCCCCCCCCCAATTCACGAGGTAGCAGGTCACGCCGATGTCTCTTCTGGACCTCTTGTTCAACATCTTGATTTAGTTACCGCATTGTCGTCTTGTCCAGGTTCCGTCCAGAAAGGCCCTATATTAAATTCAAGCTTTCTTAATTCAGATATTTGAATTAGATTTTGTGTAGATCACCTTCGCCTACCTTAATCGTAGCTTCCAGTTGAGGAATTAGGAGTTAGCTATCACACTGTTTTCCTATATGTATTAATAAATATGTATTTTAATTAAAGGTAAACCTGGTATATGAGAGGAAACCCTAATGGCAGACAACACCCAGAGTAAGAGGCAAACAGAGATATTGCCAACAGGTAAATCTTCCATTGCGTGCAAAACACTAGAAACTCTGACCCCCCCCCCCTCCCCCCCCAAAAAAAAAAAACCCACCAGACTGGGTACTCGGTTCGACTCCCAGTTTGCAAAGGCCGGAGACTTGTAACATTCTCGTTTGTCCAACCTCTGGCGGGCTTCACTCCCAGGACAACGGACCTCAAAACTGCCTTATCTCCCAGTCCCAGCTTGCGAAGGCCTGACTAGGGGACAATAGTGTTCTGGAAGCCACGTTCACTGTAAAAGTACTTTCATTCATTTATGGGAAACTGTTAATTTTGAAATCAGCTGAAAATCTTGTCTCTACAAGTGACACGTAATTAACTAGCTAAGAACCAGCCCTGCTATTTGGTACGCAACTGAGAATTGCATCTGGCAAACATCCAGGGATAGAGGCGATACGTCAGGGAGGAGAAACCCTGCTAGGGATAGATTGGCTGTGGCATAATCTAGAAATACCAGAGAAACCCATCCCTAGCATATCTCTAGAAGTAAAATCAGTTCCTTCTCGCTCTTCCCAACCAACAACTACGTCCCATCCCACGCCAGTTAAATAAACGTGGAAAAGTGGCCCCCCATAACCCCCAATTTTGTACCACCACGTCTGCTAACCTGACCGACACATTACTGAGGCCAGGTAGAACGAGCACTTAAGGACCCTACCTGGTTCCCTTACTCCCATGCACCCTGTGAAGCTGTCTCCACGATTTTTGGCAGCCCTAATGGTTAGCAAAGCATAGAGAGCCTTTTCAGATAAAGTTTACCCTGGGGTTTAACTCCCCTCCTCCCTCAGTCGCTAAGCCAAAATGTTCCAAAATTAAATTTTTTCCAACGTGGGAAATCCCTCGACCCAGGAGGAATCCCCGTGTCATTGATGACTTACAAATTTTAGCTTAGGAGAAGGGTGAGGCTGGCGTCAGATACAGCTTATGTTTTTACCTGAAAGACTATAGATTTTATTCCAATTTTTATTTACAAAACTGTCGGTCATCAAATTTTATCATACTAAAGATTTTAAGGTCAGCATTTTTTTGCTTGAGTAGTAGCAAGTGATAGTAATGTTCTTGTGACTAGACACATGTTTTAGAACCTTATAAGTGACTAGCCATGATTATTTTTCTGTAGTTCATTCAATTTTCAGTTTTGTCTCGTTGGTGGAAAGGTAAATAATAATTATTAGCTGGATCAAGAAGTGTTTGAATATATGTGTGTGGTTTGCGAGGTCTTAAATTAAAGTGACACAATAGACAGGTCACCCAGAAACCATTCTAAGCAGTGACACAAAACAGAACACATGTCAACATAACACACGCAGAAAAATATTGAATTTCAAAACATTAACATACAACATAATTTAGATTGTATCATGAGAATTATGTAATATTATGTTAACTCTCTGTGGGTGTTAGTGTAAGACTGTACAATTTCGTATGCCCTTTGCATATAACAGAAAGTAGAGATTGTGATAAATAATTTATATTCAAAATAGGACTTTGTACTGTTTGAAAACTTAACAAAATCAAATTGACAATGGCCTTAAATTATTTGCCTGGTAAATCTTTGTAAGAATTGCTGGAGTGAAAATTTCAATTTATCTGTGACATGTGACTAACAAAAAATCATTATGTTCACCAATGCCCGGTGATAAAACATAAGAAAATGATCGTTGGGCCTGTTCATTGGCATAAAAACATTGTTCCACTTGGTAGTCTTTACACTTTTTTTACAGGCATGCTAGCCTGCCATATAAAATACTGTTCCTTATCAGGATACTGGATAGGGGGGGCTGAACATTTATTTTTATGCACAAAAATCATCAAATATTATGTTGTAACTCTGCATAATTCCATTGTCAAGTATGTGTGGTACTACTTTACAGAACTGTTCTTTCATTTTTTACATTAAATCTGCTGTTTCTTGGAGTGACACACAATCATGTCCGCTCAGTTTGGAGAACATTCTGCCCATGTGTTTGAAAAGCCGGCAGGACTTGCCCGCAATGTCCTTTCAAACATCAGGTAGCAAATTTATGCATATGATAAATGATGCAAGAAGCACGTAAGTGTTCAAAGTTCAATGAAACTTAAAATGAGATCATCACAGATATTAAAGAAAATAAAGCCACAGATGAGTCGGTCCAGGCATAAACTTTCTATGTAGACAACATGTCAAGCAGGGCATCTCACAACTCCAGCCGGGGGGAGGAGACCTTTTATTTTTTATGGAAGCAACTTTGGATTTGCCCATCAGAAGGTGAACTGTTACTTTACCATCTGAGTGAATGACACGAAGGTATACCACAGATTCATAACCTCTCTCAGAGCTGTCACAGAAGTAGTGTAACTGAAGGTTAGCTCTCGTTTTACACCCAGGAACAAATTGAGGGGTCGTCAGCAGTGACAGCTGAAAGTGCGGTCTGAAACTGTTCCCAAGTATACAGCACATCAGAAGGAGGTGCATCATTCCATTCCAGAATCCTCAAAAGCTGTATCAGAAACTTAGCAAATGAGACAATGGGTGACATCCAACCAAGGGGGTATAATATCTGGGCAAGATTAAATAGATTGCTCAGTTTGGTAGGGGTGGAAGAGAGGGGCTGGACAGTACATGAGAAAGTGGTAGGAGTCCCATGCCATTGCAGTCCCAATATTATGACAGTAGGCAACTTGCTGTATAAAGTGAGAGGTAAATTAGTCTGAATCATTTCTGATGGGCGCCATGAAAGAAGACCATGCTCATTACTTGCAAACTTATGTAAAAGAAATCCACCTGCCTTTCTTTCTACAAATTAAGAGCTGCTTCTACATTGGAGGCTCCTGCCACATCAACATCGAAATATGTATCAGACATGAGCACTGCAGCTGCCTTGGGAAAACTATCACTCATCTGTTGCCAACTGCTGCAATGCTCAAATGGCCAGGTACAGGGCTGCGTATACCCCACATGAGACTGAATCCACCCTAAAATCACAAACAGGATTATGGAGGGATGGTCTCCAAAGCATGCATTAATCATGATCCTCTTTGTGGACTAGAATTTGCCTATACATTTGCTTGAAATCTGCAGTGAATACTATGAACTGGAATCTAAACCGAAGCAGCATATAAACATCAGTCTGTAGTTTGAGTTCAGTGTACAATCTGTCATTCAGAGAGTCCACTATTGTCAACAAAACAAATTAAAAACTATTGTGCTGTGTGCAGGGGTGGATCCCTGAGCGGTCTGCGTTCCAGGGTCTGTAATCAATGATTTGCTTGAACTCGCGATTCTCCAAAAGTTTGGCCGGGGGTCCTCGAAAGGTAGGGTTACACTATGATATGACTAGTGTTGTCTCTACATCATGTGCTCACAAAGCACTTATCATCATCAGGGTTGCGAAGGAGAGGCAATAGAATCTCCTCAATTTCCCAAAACTGGTGAACAACATGATCAAGTGTGGGCATGCAGGTGAACAAAGAAATGCTACTCTCAGAGACAGAAGGAATATTGCCCATTATCACCCAACCAAAAATGATGGTTTCTCCCCTTTACGGATGGTCTGTCCACTAAACATGTGAATGTGAGGAAACAGGTGTGCCCCAGTCAAAATGTCAACTTTTCCTGGAATACCAAAGTGGGACTCAACAAGATGTAGATGGGCCAAATTCTGCCAAAGCCAGTTCAGGGTTTGTCCGCACCGACTGGTGAGATCATGCACTCCACAACACCTGTAGCTACTTGCACAAGTGTTTGTGAAGAGTCCATACACAGGCAATGAAGTTTTACATTGAGCCAGTCCAAGATGCCGAGCACATTATTCTGTGGTGAAACTCGGCTGACTGGCAGAGCCAAAAGGTCTCGGACAGTCTGAGAACCTCCCTTAACGTTTGGGATGTCGACAACATCACAGTAGGAGAATAGCCTACAACACATTCCGGGAGAGATACCATTGAACGAGACATTTACTGTGGATCAAGTGATGCAGACAACACATCGTCACTCGGTGGTGAAGGTGGGTCCTCAGGAAAATGAATTGTGGTGTGATGTCTGGATCACAAACACAACTTGATTTTGAAGACCATTTCTTTGATTGGCGTGATTATTGCAAACAATTTAAGCACAGACGACGTGACTTGACACCCTAATAGCACTCCTTAGGGACCAATGTTAAAAACAGAAACTGCACTTCTACCTCTTGCATTTGGCGATATTTCTTATTTTTTCTTCCCAATTTTTGTGGCCATACATCATGGCAGAGATTACTGCAGCCTTGTTACATCTTTTTGACCGAGGGCCAACTCACATGAACTTGCAAAAACGTGCTGGAGTTCACCATGTTTAGTCAGTTCCGTCCAAAATGGTGCTGAGGTGAGCATTGTTTATCATTCAGTGTTTAACTTGTGCTTTTAAATGTTACAGTCCATCACACCCACACATTAGTCCTTTCAGGCCTTATAGATGCAGGTTTTATAGAGATTTTGTTAGTT
This sequence comes from Dryococelus australis, assembly GCA_029891345.1. NCBI lineage: Eukaryota > Metazoa > Arthropoda > Insecta > Phasmatodea > Phasmatidae > Dryococelus > Dryococelus australis. The sequence continues at coordinate 35,398,677 of CM057008.1, forward strand.
TACCATGTAAAAAGTGCTTTGTTTTACATTATGCATAAAGGTTAGTGAACTCTTTTGTGCACCAGACACATGATCATGATGGTGAATTGGTAGCTTGTGTGCTTGCGGTGATGCAAGTATCATATATATTTCACTGCAGCTTGTGACGTCATGTGCACTCGTGAGCTTTAACCCTTCTTCATCCAATGGAGGATTGTTGTTTACGTTGAGGTTGCATTTCTGCAATAGAGTATTTTATTTATTTTGCACCATCACCAGCTGCAAGTTGAAGGTGAAAAATACATTTTTGTCATTCTGTACATAATCGTTTAGTATGCTGTGAATACAAGTGTGACAGGCACAAGACTCACAAAAACTGTGTTGTATTGGACTCTGGCTGTTATTAGTTATTTTCTCATCACTTTACTAATAAATGAGGTGCAGTTCTGCCAGGGGAAAGTTCAGTTTCCCACAATTATGGTTTGTCAGTGCAAGGTGAGAATTTTTTGCATGGACTTGTTTTAGATTCTGATGATCCTGACTATGATGACTCGGAAGAAGAGTCTGATGAGGATGATGACGACGATGACGATGATGATGATGATGAGGAAGAAGAGGAGGATGGTGGGGGTGAACATAGTGCCGATAAAAAATAGGCTTCCATTTTGTTAATGGCATGTAAAATGGCTGCGGATTGCTGCATTTAAAATCAAAAGTTTTAATAAATTGTATTTATGTAGTAAATATTTAACCTGTGCTGTATTTTTCATGGCATTCAACTTTATTTCGTATGTCAATGCCTCATGCAGACTTGATCTCACAAAGGTATCTTTGTAATCCTTTCATGTTTTTTTTTTACCCCCATATAAGTAACATCTGGGGTTTACCACCCCTCATTGCAAGTGGTGGTGGATTCGAGGAAGGGGGCTAAGGGCACTTAAGCCCTTCTGTTCGACCTTGATTTTTAAATGGATAAAATTAGATTATCATTGAAACCAAGTACATTATTAATAATTCAGTGTTCACAGTAAATTGAGTATATTTTAAAGCCATGCTTATATGCATTCTTCCACAATATGTATATTTGACATTGCACGCATCTGACCTAATTCATGCACCGGTCAAGTGAAACTATGAAATAATTAGAAAAGTAAATACCGTATTCACCCCATGCACAACCTGCACATCCCCCCCCCCCCCAAAATCAGGCTCTTATAAACAGGGTGTAGGTGGTATCGTGGGTCAAATGTCACCCAAGACATTTGTGGATGCAGGCGGTATGAGAGTCGGTTTTGCATGGTGGTATATACCGGCTAGTTTCCTCACACAATGCCTATATACGCCATTCGTTTATTATACTCCTGAAGATGCAAACATACACAGCACTTAACCATTCTCTGTGTAATAATTTTTCATTGCAAGTCTACTTAAAAAAAATATATATATATATCTCCTAAAAACCTTTATGTGACTACTGGTAATCGTTACAATTGGCAACAATGCTGTAGATCGTAGCGACACAGAATAAGTGATAGAATTGAAATAAAAAATATTTTAGTGTTGGAAAATTTCAATTTTTGCCTTTGTACGCAGCTGGTGCCCCTTCATTTCTACCAGATGGCTGGCAGAGGTAAATACCGTATACTTGGTATCCATTGAATAAACTCTGAAAACTAAGACAGTATTCAAATCAGCAGATTTAGTTTGCCAAGTGGTCACGTGATGCATTACAGTTTGTTAAAATGTTATACTATCCAAGTTGAAATTGTGCACAAAACCATGGCCTCGAATGTCAAATTTCTTGTGCGTGAGAGAGCAGAGTAGATGCACAACACAGTCGGCTGGCTAAGATCACAGTGTCACCCTTCTGGCTTTTGACTGCCAAGTTATCTGAAAATTAAGGTGTGGGTGGGCCATACAAATTTCCTTTTACTACTGTTTATATGTATTACTCTCCCCTCCATTGTCACTAACTTTACAGTGTGCAGGTTTTTTTTTTTTTTTTTTTTTTTTTCGTGCCTGTTAAAATGCATGCAGGTGTTCAATTTCATTATTTAGATGACCTATCCAAAACCATGTTCTTACCATTCAAGTAGCCCCATAATGGGTTTCTAGCACTGTCCGCACATCAGCGTATGCAGTTTTAAAATTTTTCTCATATTCGTTTTGGCAGATCACAAGGTAATGTTTGCTAAAATTCGCTGCAGACTTAGTGCCAAGATAATAATGCACAATGAAAGTATGTCCACTGTAATTAACAGAATGTGGCATTGCTCAAAGTGAACTTAAACAAGCACCTGCTATTTACATAATTCATATAGAAGCGGAGTGGCTTCCAGTGAATCACTACACCAGACTGTACAACCTGCAGAACCCATTAAAAGTAGTACATACTTAACAAAATTACAATTTATGTCGCACATGAAAAAATACATATGTATATTTCGTAACACTAATATATTTTTTTAATGTTTACTTAAGTCTAGTCTGCAAGTACTCAAAAGTAGAGCTTGAATCAAACACCTGTGCAGGTACGAAAACTGTGTTTCTATACGGACTTGTGGCTGATGAGACAGGGTTTTGCTGTTTGCCAAAGAAAATAATGAATTGTAAATACCGTAAAACGGCCTGACTTTGCACCAAGTCATGAAAAAAGTTATGTTGGTAGAAAGGAGGGATATTTTTTGCAGTTAGATGCATTCTAGTTTTCCTTGAATGCTGTGCCAACACTGCTTCATAATCCCAGCTTTTTTCATAATTCTAGCTGGTAACATAACCTGCAATGTGATAACATGTGTGTTGTGTGTTCCCATGTGCTCTGCAAAAAAGTGTTGAATTTCAAGAAGTATTTGACCTGAAACCTGGTAAGTACTCCATTCCACTTCTGAATTATTTTATCCTAATTTAATGGAAATGTTGTGGGTTATGCAGAGAAAGTTATTTTACAATTGTGTGAAAGTGACATGTTGCATGTGGTAATGGGAATGACTTTGCACCAACAAACTTCGTGGTGCAAAGTCACCTCAGGTGATCTTGTGACACAATGGCACGCAGAAAAATTTCTATACACCTTTTCTGTTAATTTACTTGAAACAAATTTTGGCCACCCTTTTTTTCTACTGCTCACTGAAATTTTCAGGTTATCAGGAAAGATGCCGACAAAGTATCAACAAAAACTGGGCAGCAGGAATTACAAGGATTATACTAAAGATGCCCTGGGTTTCTGTATTGAAGACATCAGGGCTGGTAACATCACTCAACAAGAGGCAGAGTTGAAGTATGGGATTCCCAGAAGAACTATAAACTGCAGAACAAATACCAGAAAGATGTTGGTGGACAACCTGTTTTCTCCATTGAGGAAGAAAATGCTTTTGTTTGTCGTTCGGAACGTATGAGTACCTTCGGATTTCCTATTACTACATCTAACGTGGTGCCTGTTATAGCTTGCTATTCGAACAAAATTGGTAGGAAAGTCGGAAGATCCAAAGAGGATGTATATCTTGGTTCCCATTGGGTAAACGGCTTGCTTGGGAGGCATAAAGAACTATCTACGAGGGTTGCGGCAAATGTACAAGAACTGAGAGCAGACTGACACAAGGAATGGTACATGAGGACTTCAGTAATCTGGAAAAGTTGGAGGATGTTCCTGAAACTCATATCTTTAACTTTGATGAAACAAACCTCACAGACGAGCCTGGTCAATCCAAAATCATCACAAGACGTGGAACTAAATATGCAAGTAAAATTCTCAACTCACCCAAGCCCTCGGTATCTTCGACGTTTTGTGGGAGTGCAGGTGATGTTCTCCCACCCTATGTGGTGTATAAATCTACTCAACTATGGATTATTTGGTATCGGGGAGGACCAGCTGGCGCCAATATAATCATACGCCATCTGGGTGGTTCGATGGAGTAACCTTTACCACTTGGATCAGAGATTTCGGGGCCCCTCATTTCCGCAAATTGTCTGGGAAAAAAGTGCTCATTGGGGATCATTGGGGATAACCTCAATTAGTGCACTTGAATTACTGAATGGAAATTATTTCATTCTAATTTGTTTGTCACCGAACACCATGCATATCACACAACCACTTGACAAAGCAGTTTTTAGACCTGTTAAAGATCATTGGCGAGCAATCCTGTTGAGTTGGAAAGAAACAAACTCGGTGGCAAGGGTATAACAATTGACAGAGAGTATTTTCCCATGCCACCTGAAAAAGCTGTGGGATGCTGTAACTCCGCAAATTGGGAGAAACCTAAAAGCAGGGTTTGAAAGCTGGCCCATTGCACTAGTTTAAATAATGTGATTTGTGGGCAAACCTGAATTCGACAATGAATCTTTGCAAGCTTCTTTTATTGAAGCACTCGAGGAAAACTGAGAAGAATGGACTAGATTACGAAAGCGTAGGAAGCAGAAGCAGATTAAAGTGGTACCTGGAAAAAGTGTGGATGGTGCCACAATTAGTTCTGCTAAACATTCTGCAAACAAAAGCAGAGAACAGAGGAAATATTTAACTTCTGATGAGGAAAAAGAAAATGAGGAAATTTCAGCTTTTACCGACAGCTCTGAAGATGAAACTATGAAACAAATGGCTGCACAATTTGAACAGGAGGAGAAATAATTCAACACTTTCATCAACAGTGGAGGGAATGGCAATCTGACATTAAAGAACATCAACAAAATTGTTGGTGAGAATGGTGGTGGTGGTTGTGCGTGAAGGTTCCTTCTTTCCAGTAAACATTAAATATTTCAGGTGAAACAGTCACTGTTTCAACAATGCTAAAAACTAAGAAAGCATGTTAAGTGGCCTACCCAAGCAGATCAACTTGACTATGATTGGGAGGTGTTGGGTGGGATAGAACCTCCCAAACCTATTAATAAACTAGGATTTTACTTTGTAAGAGAACTTGAGCTTGTATTTGAGGGTTGAACAGATGTTTAGCACACGCTATTTTCAATTTGTGTCTTTAAACATAAAATTTTCTGTTCAAGCTGTTAATTTGGCTGCCTTTTAAGATTAATTCTATTCTGGAATGTTTAAAGTAATATGATGTCTTAGTATTTTAGGTTTTCCCTCTACATCATCTGAGAGAACGTTCAAGTAACAACATAAAATAGTTACGTGTTTAGCACAAAAAAAATACTTTTTGCAATATTTTTTCTGTGCAATTGAAGCGAAATGTGATACGGACCCAATGAAAAGCCTCTTAGACTGTCTTGAGATTTGACATTGCACCTAAACCCATTTTCTGGCTTTTGTTAATGGTGGAAAAATGATGGTGCAAAGTTAAGTAAAACCCGGTTGACTTTGCACCATGAAACACAGAAATAATAATAATAAATGAAAGTAAGTATCTAAATATTTTTGGGCAGGTGGCTTTTGAAATTAAAAGTTCTACAGAAGTGTAAAAAAAAAATTTTAATTTTTTTATTAAAGAAAAAAGTTTTGATGAATTTTGCAAGAGTAAAATTTTGGTGCAAAGTCAGGCCATTTTATGGTATGTAAAAGATACCAGTAAACATATTCCGGTAAAATATTCCACAGAAATGGCAACAATGCAGATAGTCAAAATTAATATGATGTGTGTCCAGTAAGATGAACAGTCACAATGGTAGAGCATTCTGACCGCTAGGCCAAAATCAGGGTGGTTGAGTTAAGATAGGCAGTGATGAGGGGTGTTGGTTAGTACTCACTCACTCCTGCTACTTGGGTGCTGTGGTTGTGTTGGGTTTTGTCCAGACGCGAGCTTAGCCCACACTGAAACTGGGATTCCACAAGTGAGATTCGTTGGTCCAGAAGTGGATGTTGTCCCAGCCGAATCCAACTTCCGTACAGGTCAACAATCCTCTTACCACGGGATGGCACGATGGGTGAATGTGTATATACAGAGATGCAACTAATACCACAACCGGAGCAGTTGCTACTGACTCGTGACCGTGTTGGGCGGCGCGGTCCCATTCCGCCTGCCTTTCCGGTGTAAGTTGAGGAAACGTACTCAACTGTCAGGCGGCAAGGAGCACTGCATGCCGCTCCTCTCGTTTTCGGCCATGCCTTTGGCTGAAAGGTATCAAGTCTCTGCTGACAGATTACTGGGTACACCTTGACGGGAACAAACAACACAATTTAAGACCAATTCTGGCTTGCTGACCAGGCTCTGTAAAATCTCCACTGATTCCCCACGTTATGCTGGCTGATCAAAGGCAGGGAGCTGTTTGGGTCACCAATGCCACCATTGGATGTGCATCCACACAGGAATGGACAGCAGATCTCAAGTCACTGTATATCCTGGCACTGGCAGCAATGCTATGGGGTAAGGCAATAACCCTAGACTGTTGCCCCTCTCTGGGTGAAAGTGTTACTAGTAGTAGTTTGGAAAGCAACAGATGGCCGTCGTAACGGGTGTGAAAATATGACGGACCCCTGAAGGGCACCTGTGGCTGAAGTTAATTCGGTAGTTATAAATTCCCCGGTCCTTGTCAAAGGTGTACTTAGCAACTTGTATCTAGCAGCCAAACAAGACACATACTCTAAGAAATAAAAGCTGAAAGGTAGGACACAACAGCATGTTTACTGAAGTCTCAATAAACATTCGACACGTGCTACCTCCTACCAGGCAATTGAATGCTGAAGATTACTACGCTGGTCAAGTGTAGGCAACCTGGTTCTACTGGAGAACGGGAAAGAACTAGCTCAACAAGAAAATATATAATACTTCTAAACTTGTCTTGAAGAGACAAAATGAATTTAAAACGTGTTGGTAAGCGTTTTCGCTGGTTATCTGGTTGTCGATGGTGAAGTAGCCACAGTGTATGTACTCAAAGCTTCTAAGATCTCTGACGGTCCAAGCACTGGCAGCAGTACTGTGGGGTATCATAAGAGATGGAACAAGAATGACTGCCGGTGCCCGGTAGCTTCCAGACTTGTATAGTGGAAGCTCGTAGGCTGCGGGCGCGGGGAGTGCATGATGTCCTCCTGTCCTGGTTGGCGGGAATACTCTGGTCAGCATTTCTGCATCGTGCCTCGTCGGTGGCGCTCGCCCTGGCCAGAGGTCTGGGCAGCTTGTAGGCTCTCAGCACGGGGTAGGATGTGCGTGCTGGGTTGCATATCCTCCAGGTGAAGAAAAGTTGCTCATAAGTTCCTGTTGCCTGTAGGGTACGCAATGTCACGTCTGTAGTGGCGGAAGAGACTCTTGGCGATGAGTCGTAATCGTATTAGATTAGTTGTATAAGCAACATGCGTCAAGTATAAAAGTACGGCCATAATCTGCGCGAGGACTGGACATAACTGGATGCACAATGCTGTATTGCAAATTATTTTTGCCTCGCGTGGACACGAGATCTAGTGGTGACTGGAACTATCCGTTTGGCTTTTGTTTCCTACTTCAACTGCATTTAAATCCTTTTGGTGCTCTTTTGTTTGCCGCTACTACGTGCTTCTCAGGCTTGTCTTCTGGTGCTTATACTTCAGCATAGGAGCAAGGTAGCACTTGGCTGCTGTGTCTTTGGGACTTGATGTGAATTAGTGTTCATTTTATTATCTAGCCTTTAGTTATACTTAAGCTGTAGTTAGCCATGGAGTCTGCAATGCACAACCTATCTCCATTTATCTTTATTCTATGGTCAGTGAGTAAAGTTTTAAAATAACTATCCCTCCTACCCCCTTTCTTAATTTAAAAAGCTTAATTATTTAACTGATTATTATTGCAAACTCTGTTGTAGAGACTGTTCCAGAAATCCACATGATCCAACTAATCAACATAATTCAAGCAATCCTGGTTCTGAAAGTCAGCTGCATTAGATGTTATGGATGCATCCCAGGGACCATAACCTTTGCTTAACTTAATAATATGAAGTCACCGTAAATTAATTTTCTGCACTTTGTTGATCAAAAGAAATAAATATTTACTAATGCAGTCACAAGTCTGGTATTATTTGATGTTAATTTCCCTCTGGGCATATTTTAGTTACATTAGAATGTGGTGTGTGTGCGTGCGTGTCTCTCTCTATGTCTATGCACTCTATTGCTGACATCACCAAGCGCAGGGCTAAATAAAATTCATCGGTCACCGAGACTTGGTAATTATATAATTAAAAATACTTCATGCATTGGTTAGTCACCTACGTACTTGAACTTCACGTCTGAAATCATGTTTGTCTATGCCTTCCAAACGAAGAAAGTATATTATTTATTTTAATTATACTATGCTACCCTGTCTGGCCAAGAAGTTCTAAACAACCCTAGAGATAGCAACACCCCCGTGATCTGACGTAAGGGCCTACTGCCTCAGTCCGGAGCCTCAGTCCGGAGTGCATGAAATTATCTACGCCTCCACGAGGGGCGATAAGAATTTGAGCGGTTCTTCTCTGCAGCCCGCCCAGGGCTCGACCTCCTTCACTGCAGCAGTCCAAGACAGGGGCTCGAACCAACCTCCAGCCAGCCACTTGAAGAAGGCCGCCAGCACTCCAACCCCAGCTTGGACCAGGCTCTTACTTCAGCTGACCACCCAAGGACAGCTCTCCACATTTATTGGCAAATCCCACGCCTGTACCCACTACCCTCACCTCAGTCAACTTCCCTCGACTCCAGTGGTCAGGTCATTTCGTGATTATGTCCCCCTCGATAGAGCCCCTGTATCATGCTGTTAATAGTTTAATTATTGATTAGGAATTTATTTTCTCCAAGCTCACCTTCGCCTGTTGCCGTGTTTTAATATCCTAGCTTTTAACGTGTATAACGTCTTTGCTAAAGTACTGCTTTAAGCGTAATATCATATTACATCCCAATCTTAACCCCTTGTGTGTCGACTACCATAATTTTAGATTTAGGTCCTTTGTCAAATTGCTTTATTAATTTTGTATTTAATTTCAGTGTTGTGTGTTCAGTCAGTTGTGCATTAATACCAATTAACTTCACGTCTGTACTCGGAGCAGTAGTGTACTGTATCACTCAGAAGACAAGGCACTCGTCACTGATACAAGTTACTTGGGTTGTCCTTGTGCGTGGCAGGTCCGCGGGAGTGATTGCAGATTTCGCCCCGCCCAAGACTGCACATCCGCAATCCCTGTTGACAGTCTCACTTTTGATTTGTACAGTAAAACACCTCTATTACGACCACCTCTTTATTACGACTCAATCCCGAGGAGCCGTGAACAGTTTGGATCAAAAAAGTCAAAAATTTGAGGCACGTCTAAAAATAGACACAGTATTCCCTCGCCAACCGCCATTTCAGTGATGGGCGGGATTGTTTTTGTAGACCTTTTCTCCAACCATGGTACTAATTTCTATTATCCAGGGTTTTCAGTCTATGGAAAACTAGCCCTTACTGATGTTAGTGGTTGCACATTTCTCAAGCTACCATCATAGACTTTGACATTTGTTGTCCCAAGTAGCACGAAGCAATAAATTACTTAATGCCAGAAGAGGACATACTGGTGACACATGCCACCTCTGCCTTACCCTACCTGTCTTTTTTTCTCTCTTCCATTATCCTGCCTCTTTTGCTGTAAAAACAGCAGCACATTTAACAGTGTACGTATGATAGCTTCAAATTTAATACTTTTTTTTTTTGTTATTATTTTTAAGTTTATGTACGCCTACGTAATATGCTAATTCTTTTATGATAGGCAATTGGTTTTTTTTGTGAAGTCAATTTTATGTGTTAAGTGAATAAAGATAAATGTGTTATGTTACCGGTACCATATTATGGCGAGTGAGGCCGTGTGCGTGTATAGGCAACGTCAAAAGCTTTTCATGAAAAATTTGGGATAATTAATATTTCAAGTAGACCGCACTAAATATTTATATTCATGTAAACATTGCCAGGCCTCATTGTGTCACTGCAGAGACCAACACACCACCTATATTTATAATAAATTCAACACATTGACGTCAATCGCATCTATCAGCATGTTGTTCCAATGCACGGCCTCTATTACAAAGTGAAATAGCTTTGAAACGACTGCAGTGGCAGCAGGCGGCGACCAACCGACAGCTGCCCAGCCTGAGAATCTCGGGCCGAGCTTCAGCAACAAACCGCCACACCTGTGCCCGGTTGTGCTGCAGAGGATCTAGGTGCTCGCCCAGCTACGTGCACATGGCTTTGTATTTCCTGCCAGCTCCAGCACACGAGCAATTTAATTTTTAATGTGTATCATTATATGTATTATCGATAAATAAAGTCCTGTTTTTTTAAAAAATGTATACTTCCGGTTGGCGAGGGATTACTTACAGTAGAACCCATTTTAATGTTTACATGCACATGTCTTGGTGATTTCTGGCATAATTCACACCCTAATTTTTTGCATTAAAATTATGTAGTAAAGGTGCGAGCATTATGCCAGTAAATACAAGGACTGCCAGCATTATTTTATTATGACATAGGTATATTATTTTTTTTTATGGTCATACATGGGAACACTGTGGCACGGGGGCGACACCTCCTGGGCTACATGCATCTTGTTCCTTTGCACAGCTAGCTTTGGCAGAGATGCACTTGCTGTCATCTCCTGGGGGTGACTGGAAGCAGGTCTTCATGGGATGCAGGCGGTATCGGCTGTGTGACTTTAGGGGCAGCTTAGCCAATGTGGCTGACCGGATTTTGATGTGCAGGAGGGAGGATTTATAACATTCTCTTCCTCAAGGTGCATTTCACTCACCATGCATCCACCTTGTCTGTAGACTGAAAGCTGGCTGCTATTCACAGTTTGTATCACTTTTGGGGCATACACATGATGTTACGGAGTTGCAGCAAAAATAAATAATATATCTGCTTCATAATGTGCAAAGAGACTGCAGCATATACTTGTTTAATTTGGTTGTTTCTAAGATAGACAGTGCAGTTCGGTAAACCATGGAAGTACAAATACTTGGATTATCAATTTTTGCCCACTTTCGGAATTGTTCTGCTAAACGACATTAAACAAAAAATAGTGGCGGTGATGCCAGCATCTCAAAGTGTGGCATAATTTCCTCTTGTTACAAGCTGACTGTGCAAAGGAAATATGTACAGCTGTATAGATGCCTGAAAATTTGGTGCCTGAGATTGCTGTTGAAGAGGTAGCCAACAATGATATAGCTGCAGTGAAACATCAGTTTGTGACAAACTAGTGTCTACAGACCCCAAAAATACTATTTTAAGAACACTGTCGTCGTCGCATGATTAGAAAATAACCCATTTCAAATTCTAAAAATAAAATTTACAAAAACTTTGAAGTTCACTCTAGTGCATGCCACTTATACTACTAATTAACTACGATTACGACTCATCGCTCTTTGCGTGAAGTATACACTGACTTCAAGCTATGCAAGAGTTGTCTACTTCAATCACCCATGTGAGATTTGTGAATGCAATACTTTGCACTCGGCCGCAGATAATCTCCCAGATGGCCGAGCATGCAACTACAAGGTTACGCAACCGAGCATATGCCGCTTCCCCCCCATCCACCCGCACTACGTGCCTACAAGCTATTAGCCACTTCGGGCGCAGCTGAAGACACGAACCAAGGAACGCTGACAAGAGGGTTCCCACCTCCCACGGCAGGACATCATGCACCTTCCCTGCACCCTGCTGTGGCAGCCTAGACTTCTGACTATGTAAGTCTGTGCGCAGCGGGGCTCCAGCTCTTTGAGTTCATCCCAAGCACTCGTTAGTGCTGGGGCGGCCAGCAAAACCTTGAGTTTTCTGTAGCCATTGTGGCTACCCTCTGTGACGACAGTCTTCATTACCATTGAACACGAATATACCTTGCTACTTAAACTTCTTTTGTCTCCTACAGACACCTTCAATATTCAGTTTTATAGTTCTCTCCGGCTTAGAACCAGGTCGCCTACACCTGGCTACCATAGTATTTTCTTCAGTACTCCATCAGCTAGGAAGGAGATAGCACAAATCACTATATTTATTGAGTCTTCAATAAATAGAGCTTGTTCTCTATCCTAATGCCTTTATTTCTAGAGTAAAGTCCACTTTGTTAGGAATAAGTTACACTGTCAACTGACTGCACTGTGCACTGACGGCAGAAACCGGTACTTTTGTCAATCCGAACTAGTTTGACTGAGGTCCCCCGTCTGGGGACCTATAGTCTGGAACACACCCATTAGACGGCCCCCTGTTGCTTCCTATTACCTCCCGAGCACCCAGGTACTGGGAGGAAGGAACAGAGGAGCCACGACCGCTAGGAATACCTTCCACCAAGGAGAGACAGCAAACCTAGGTTGTAACACCTACCAGAGCACCAAGGGACTGGGTGGCGGTGTTGGCCTGGGTGTTACTGCCTGGCCTTGGCTGGAAACTCACATCCAGAAGGAGTATTGGTGGCCTACACGACTCAACGTCTCTAATCCGCCCGCAGATGCGGGGGATCAGTGGAGACTCTTACCGAGCTTGTGCCACGAATCAGCTACTGGACCTACACTATCATAGGGTATAGTTTCTCGTCCAAAGTGCACACCATATCTTGTTCAGCAGCGAACCAAAATCTATGACTTACAAGATAAGACATGGCAGAAGGCGTAGGGAACAAAATATTGCTCATCTAGCGGCCCGACAGCAGAGTACGCTAGCCCCTCCTATGCAGGAAAGACAGGCGGAACCGTGCCGTCTCCCTGAGATTACAGGCAGTCTTGACTGTCCACGTGGTACGTTATATTTATTCTCCACCGCTCGTCCACACCAGTCCCTACTATCACCCGGTAGTGAGGGGTTTAGTCTACCGGACTGAAGCTAGGTACGGTCTAGCCAATCCAAACTTCTGGAGTTAAGATTCAGCGGACTGGAACTTGTACAACGTAATTTAACTCGAGAACTGTAACAACAGTCTCACATAGCCAGTTAATCCGCGTTACTAACCGACCGAAGACCTTCCAAGTAAGTCAGGTTTCTAACACCTCCCATCAGCTACCTATAATCGTGCACGTGGTCTACCGCATCAAATCTCGACGGCCGCACCACACAGTCAATAGCTGGGCACGCGTCAGTTCTTTGCTTAAAGTTTGTTATAACCGTCACAGTGGTGTAAAACAAATATGTTTTTGAAATGAAGTATTGCTTTTATTTAATAGGCAGATGCCCTCCAAAAAAAAAGTATACCCAGTAGGTGTATGCTTACCCTCCCCTTGATGCCAAAAAAAAAGTTAAAAACATAGTGTGACACGTAATGTCCATATTTAATTGCCTCTGGCTTAATAACTAAATAAATTATGATAATATATGTCGTGAACTTAGATGAACATATCCCCATATTGTGAAGTGTGGAGATTTTTTTTATTAATATTTTTTATATTTTTATTGCCACTTCTTATTTTCCTGTACAATGTTCCCTAAATGCATGTGTATGCCATCAAATTCTATAGTGTTGCCTAGAATGCATAGACTCGCACTGTACAACACACACAACGGCTGCTCTCAATAATATGAAAACACGGTTGCAATTATTATTTTTTGCCTGCCACAACAATGTATTTGAAAAACAATTATACTTGGTGTATTCCACAGATGTGTAAAGCCACCTGTAAACCATTTTATGTTCCTCTTGTCCAATACTCATAACAATTAATTTTTCAGTATCTTCCTGTACCCTTCAAATACAAATTATCAGTAAAATTTTATAACAACACTTTTATTCAATACAGCCATTCGTAGGATTATAAATAACAATAAGAAATGCATAGTATTCTCCTCACCCTGACACAGAACTAAAACCTATGTTGCTGCTATTGTAAATAACTTCCAACTCTGAGATAACTATACAAGTTTGACTACCAATAGTGATTGATCACAATTTAATGGATACTGCAATACTTCAGCATAACATTTACAGTACTTGGTACTTATCAAGGAGGAAAAATATTACATAATTGAGATATAAATTATTTGGTGTGACCCACTATGCTTACAGACGTAACTTGCTTTCATCTGCAAGAAACTGGAATAGAAAATTACACATACAGCTAAAATAAAATAAATCCAGTACACACCAACTGAATCAAACAAAATCATTCGGCCTCCAAAAACATCACAACGAACAAATTATAAAATACAAACGTAACTTTTCGAAAATACTAAAGTTATTATAAATCTATTTCAATATATACAAATTCAGTAGTCCCCTATTTTCTACAAACTAAAATAGTATAATGTTTTCACATACAACTTGCTTCAGTTTGCCACTGATGATTTTATTCGGACTAGATTAACTACACAATAAATGAAACATGTAGGGCATGCATAATAGATTTGTCACTACGCTACAACGCTAGTGATGAACCGATACATAGCACTTAGAATCTATGATATGGTGTACTAGTACACATGCAGACAAATGATTTAACATTTGTATAAATACAAATACTCTACACACTCTTCCTTCCAGCCTAATATACAGAGAACAACCTCTTTCAATGAATGTAAATGTAATAGTGTAATACAGGTATACAAATTTCAGATCAGACTATTTTCAGTGCTAATACAGCCATTGCAAAATATTTATATTAAATAAATAAAATGCTTCACGAAAACAACTTACAATAAACAGATTTAACATTGTAATCATACAAACAATCCTTTTATTTCAACAGAATTAACAATAAAACACATTTTTAATGTGGAACACGCAGAAACAATAATGGTTTTCCAAATATTTTCAGATTCTCCCTCAATCTTAACTTTAAAAACTACACTAAATGTACAATTACATGTAACAAAAGCTACTGGCTATCAACATGATTTTCCAGTCACAAACAGTATTGGATCACAGCTGTTTTTTGAAGCTTACAACGGTTTTTGCCAAATAGCTGGTGGCAAGGCTTTTGAAAATCAATGGCTGGCACACACATTTGAAAATTGGTCAAATAACCTAAAAATTAATGAATAATGAAATTATGCAGTTCGTGGAAAAATACTTCAACACCAAAAGCAGTAATCACTACGTGAAGAATATCAAAATTATCATCAAGATAACACCTCACATCCACAAACTAAGCTTATTGTCAAAAACACACGAGACAAACTTTTTGAGTAGTGCACTAGCAAAGAAATGTTTAGTTTATTTCCACTGATATCAACTAAAACCGCAGCTACGTTTTTATCATTTACTTAAACTATTTTTACCTCTTCTTGCTTTGTATTTGTTCCTTAGGTTAAACTTCTTTTAGCTGTATCATTTACATACAAATTATGGACCATAACAGTGCCAATGTATTGACAATGATATATAGTGGGAATAGGTCATTAGGCTACCGTATACATTATAAAAAGTAGACAGAATACACGAGTACTCGCGGGGTGGTACACATAGATACAGTGGAAACAATATCCATAGAATTTCAGGGGACTGACAAAAATTCTATAGATGTGGACACTCTGTACACATGGTTGGCATATTATATGCAAATTGGAATGCCAAAGAAAATTTTTCCGGTACATTCACACTCAAACTTAATAAAAACCGTATTTAAACACCTCTTTTGAAATCATTTGCTCAGAAATACCTATATTGGCATGTATAGGCTGCTCTGAAATTTTGTATTCCTGTAAATATTGTTAAGTTATACAAACAAAGTAAATTCCAACTTCGTTTCTCAACTGCAAAATAGTTGTGTCAGAAAACTTGTGTTCTGTTGCAATGTTTACAAATAAACGTCGCGAGATTACTATTCCACAGATGGTAAATTTTTTTCTGATGTATGACTTGAATAATTATTGATAAAGTGCAGTGAATGGGGTTTCCTAAATTTTGCGTTGCATTTTTCTAACTTTCCGGACATATTTATTAGTGTTACATTTTTATACATACATAATGCATTCATAATTTTCATTAAAAATATATTCAAGGAAAAAACTTGCATGTGTTGGCAACGTCGCATCGCCAATAGATATCTCAATGGCACCGCTGCTTCTTGCTTGTCATTACCAACAAGGTTGCCAGTCAAAAACATTGGAATTGTTTGTCGATAACCTAATAAAATTCTACAGTACATATTTCTTATACATATGTACTGTATTCCCACATATTTCTTTTTTTGCTTTTGTATTTCATGCTCTCTAAATACACTGTGTGTAGTCAGAGATGTCTGTTGTTATTTATTATTTTTTTGTTACAAAGTAAGCATTAAGTGCAACATCGCGAAGTGGTAAATTACATAAATAGTATGAGGGTTAGGTTCAAAATTTATTGCCACGTTAAAGATCAGTTCTAGTTCAGTTCGAAAATGTGCTAGAAAGGAACATCATTAACGAACTTTGAAACAAACTAGTATTTACTCATGTACAGTGTGACCTTTTTTCCCCAAAATAAAGGAAAACATTTCTGAGGGGTGGCAGAGTGGTAGTCGTAAATTTCACCACACCTAAACTGTCTGGAGATGTTTAAAGGGAAGTGTAGGGCAAGAGTCTAGTGGATTGCTACCCAAGGGGTGAAGGGAAGAAGCAACGCATTTTTTAAAGAGAAGGGTAGTGTGTCACATTCTACCATTGAAAAAAAAAAAAAAAAAATAATAACAGCACAACAAAAAAGACCAACATGCCACTGCCCAGAAAAAATATATAATAATAATAATAATAATAAAAAAGCAGGCTGCGTTGGCAAAAAAAAAAAAAAAAAAAAAAAAAACAGCCGCCCACCTCAGTTGTTGATACACTTCTTTTAACGACTATAAGGTTACAGTGACCCTACAGAATGCCACAATATTTTGGCTTTTAGGCCCATGAGTTATTTAATAGAAATATTTTCCACACAAATTGCGCAATTTTAGAAATAAAGAAAGAAAGAACGAAAGAAAAAAAAAAGTTTTTCCTGGAACTTGTTACGAAAATCATGGTGTGTACTATACACGAGTAAATACGGTACTTCACTTCAAAGAAGTTGAAAAGTTAGAATGCAAACATAACAAAAATTACTGAACAAGTCATATTTGATTATTGTTTTTGTAGCAGTGATGACAGCATTATATCTTGAACTCTATAGTGTGTGAAACCAGGCAATATTCTTTATTTAAATGATTGTATACAAAATAAGTACTTTGCTTAAGTTTTTGAAAAATGAAATTTCAATTAACATTTTTTTTTGTGTTGCTAATTTGCGGTTTTCACATACCATGTCTAAAATGACTAGAAAGATACATTTCCCCGTATTATGATAAATTATCGTATCAACCAAATCTATAAAAAGTTAAAAATCAAAAGTTAATATTATGTTAATTTTGTACCTTTTTTCCACTCTAGAAAAAATGTAGCCATTACATTTTGGAACTATTAGTGGTGAAACTGTAGAGGTTGTTGTGTGTGTGTGTGTTTATATTATATATATATATAATGTGTGTGTGTTTAAACAATTAGACACTAAATTATGAATGTGGTTGTATTTGTTTGTGTTTTATACTTAGGGGCTGAACTATGAAAGCTGTGTGTATATATGTTGTTTTTACTTTGCACCTCATAGCCAAGTCCAGAGGTCCAGTAACAAAACTCTCATTACCTGAGTGGGCAACACTGCTAAAATGATCCACGGGACCACTGTAACTGATGTCAAGTACTTCATTTGCAGTTACGCATGTGTGCACACAGAGATTACTGTTTAGCATCCATAATCCGCTGTATTTTTAAGGCGGTTCTACATATTTGTTTTTTTGTTATATATGTCTATACCAATTTAGGGCTGAACTATGAAGGCATATGTGCGAGGATAAGACATTTCTTAAAAGTTCGAGTTCGACGAACTGTAGCATAGTTCGGTTCGATAAAAATATTCTGGGTTAAGTTCTAGTTCGGTTTCAAAATCTGGGTTCATCCCATCTCTAATAAATAGGACTAAATGCAAGGCAGTGAGACGTAAGCAAAACAATGTGTGATGAAAATTTATTTTATCTACAATTTCTATTAGCATTACTTGTGCATGTTGACATGATGTACTGTATACCGACTTTGTATGTCTTGGTGAGTACAGTTGACTTATACTTTTTGTTAATACTTCGTTGTTTAATGACCAGAGCATGTGATTTTTGGTGATGCTACAGATGAACACGTTTTCCATGTGGATACGTGGTTGCACAACAATTCGCGACTACGCATCCACGTGGAAAATATGTTGCCCGACTTTTGTTTGTGTGTGTCTATCTACGAGTACTTGTGCTTTGTCCACTTTTTATACTGTAATCAGTACCAATAAATCATTATCGCTCAATATCTGACCACCAATATCAACACTGCAGCTAACACATGTCCTGGCATTTACAATAAATAGCCTCTTCTCGTTACCACCATAGTTGCATTTAACATGGTTTTAGTGCTACTTGATTACAAAATTACGCATATAGAGAATGATTGCATACTGTGTGTACCAGGGCTAAGATACCAAAAACTGAATGTTGTAATGCATAGTTATGAGAGCTGTATCTGTTAGCCACCTTGCCTTACATCATGTACAAGTGGGCTCAAATTTTTCCACAGATGCATAGAGAAATCCTACAAGCAGAATAAAATAATTTCAGTCACAAGTTTAAACTACTGTATCAGCATGAATCAAAAATAAAGACATAAAATACACGTGTCGCCAATATAAGTACAGAATTATTTGTGCCAGCATACACACATTTGAACTTGCTGAACGGCTCAAATTATAATGATTTGGGTGATGAACTGATGAACAATTTACAGTGGGATTTTAAGTATTAAATAGCTTCATAATACTGACAAGGAAGTTAATACTTTCCACTATGTAAAATGGAGACTTCCATAAACTCAGATCAGCTGCACGAAACATTAATAATTCCACCCCCCCCCCCCCTCATGGCCAACTAGCACAACAGGAAATAACATAACCGCTGTTACGAACATTTTAGTGTTGAAATACAAACTAAAGAAAGAACACACAGTTGTACAACATTCTGTAACTATACAAGAATTGCTCACGTACACAAAATAGATGTAATAAGCCACATGGACACTCAGAAGTCGCAATTCAACATGGGAAACAAGTAATAGGCGTCAGCCTTCCACACCGACTTACAGTCTAGATTTTCGTTGCGAAAAGCCTACAGTAACATACACAATGAAAGTATTTTTGAAGCAGGGATGTGCAAAGACAATATATTAAAGTTATTTTTTTCACTTGGTGACGTCAGATGGAAAATGTTTACGTGTCATCGTGTACTGTGAAATGTGCAGATGGCATATCATTGGAGCCAAGATTTTTATGGTGTAATTTTATTGATAATTGCCTAATGATGGGATGATTTAAGGTTTCTGTCGAGCCCAATTCTCAATTTGATTCCAAAATTTTTGTTTAGATTCTGGACTCGATTTGATTATCAACGAATGTTAAATACATTGCAACATTTTGAAAACAGTTGTACGGTCCTATATATCACACAACTTCCACCAGGGACTACAATAACGAGAGGAAATAATTTTTCTTAGTTGAATGAGCATATTTAGTGGCATTAACTAGTATTCTGTAGAATATATATATATATATATATATATATATATATATATATATATATATATATATATATATATATATATATATATATATATATATATATATATATATATATGGTAAACATGAAGCAAGTCATGCATATGTATATTCTTTTAGTAAATTTTTCAGTGTAACTTTTTTACTTTAGATTTTGTTGTGGCCTTTTATACTGCTGAATGTAAAAAAAAAAAAATCCATCGCAGTAAATTGGAGGTTAAATACATACATTAGCACTGACAAGATGTCGAAATTATACGACATTTTATGGTCTTGTACATCGGCTGCAGCATCTTCCATATTTATGAGACTAGATATTTAATGAAAAGTCAGTTTAATGTATCCATTTATGTATCGCACTTTTGTTTCGCAAAATTTTACGTGCACTGTTATTGTAAACAGTCATTCAATTTGGCAATGTGGCCATAGATTACTGGGCACATTCTAGTGGCGAGTGGTCCCTTCTCACCAATGCTACTAGCACTTGGAGGCAGTTTGTTGTCGAACTACTGTAGCTTATTTCGAAGTGCATATTTTACTGCTTGTGCTATCATTGGAGTGTGCATGTGTTGTATGTAGAACTATGATTTTCGTGATTTAAAAATCATCTCGCGAAGAAATTGAGAATTTTTTCATCTAGATTTAGATTTTTTTTAATAGTGCCAAAGTAAATTAGTGTATATAACACGGGAGAAGAGTTCATTTCTTGTCGAGAAAGCTAAATTTGTGAGATTACGCTTTGTCTAAATTTTGTGTTTTAACTTATATTTTGGTGTTATTTAGTTTTATCACAATTTACCATAAAATAGTGCCTCTAATTATGCCTGATTATACCACTACAAACGCACGGTAGCTATTTGCATTGCGTTTACAAGCATCACCAGGTTGGTTTGCAGAAAAGTTATACGCAGTTGTATTAAAAAATTAAAAGTAAATTGAAAGATTTATTTTTTCTGACGTTAACAATAAACCACTGAAAAAGAAAAATGATTATTTCTTAGGTTGGCTACACTGTGAGTTGTTTTCGTCTATGGACCATTATACCTAGATTTGTTGATTTTTTGGTTACTCTGAACTTTATTGGTAAGTATCAATATATGTGTGATATATTTAAGTTACTAACTGTAAAATAAGCCCACAATATCATGTAATGGAATATCACTTTAGTTTTTACATTTATTTTAAAAACTTATTTGTTTTGAGCAATGAAAACGTCTGGGTTATGCAATTTGAATTTGCGGGGTGAACAGAAACAGTGATAAACTATTTCTATTCACCCCACAATACACACATTTTTTTTTTTTTTTCGTGATTCCAAAGATATACAATGCAATTGTTAAGAGCTAACATCTGACATCATCTTGGACTTAGCTATTTTTGTTCTGTAACCACAGTTTCAGCCAATTATATTTAAAAGTTGCCATGTTATTGTGTAAAACGTATTGTTTTAATTTAAAAATGTGTTGGTCGATTGTATGGCAATAAATAGTTTACTGATGGAATCAAAGGAAGTGTATTCTTTATTACTTCATTTCTGCAATTCCACTAGTAAAATTCTTACTAGCAGGCAGTGAACCACTACTTTATATAAATCAAAATAATTAATTGTATACAATTACAGAACAAATTTTAAATAAAATTACCTAAAACTTAAGTTACAGCAAAAATATTACCTTCAAAATCCAAGACTGCGTCATGTTCTCACTGGTATTAACTGTGGTATTTATTTTGTTGCAGGAAACTAACAAAAAATTTTTTTTTTTTTTTGTTACCGATGGAGGTTACAAAAAGCATGATGCCGTTAAAATCAAGAAAACTGTTGTCAATTTGGAAGGTGGCATGAGTATAAGAAAAAATGCAAGAAAACATTGAATACATTTCAGTGTTATCTACAGGCACTGGAGAAAAAGGTGATGGCATTATCAAACCAAGAGGTGGGCAAACCTCCCTCACAGCTGGAGAAAAACATCTTCTTGTAAATAGACTTCAGGTGTGTGGAGATTGGGGCTATCCTGTTGACTTGATCACCTTAAGGCTATTGGTGAAACGCCGGAGATAAATGTGTTAAGTTCAGAAATAATCTCCCAGGTCGAGAATTTGTGTACAGTTTTGTAAGATGCCATAAGGATGTGTTGGCATCAAGAATATGCCAAATCATAAAGCGAGCAAGAGCAGCAATTTCTCCCGAGGTAATCAATGCATACTTCGATGAACTTGAAGAAAAAGAACGAACCGGAGTTCCACCCTCTAACATCATCAATTACGATGAAAGTACCCAGAACGGATAATGAATTCATCTAAGTCATTGACGTCTGTTATGTTCGCTGCAGCTGGAAATGGTGTCATACTACCTCCTTACGCAGTATATAGAGCACAGCATCTGTATCAGTGTTGGACACAAGGGGGCCCCACAGATGCCAGATATAATCAAATAAAATCTGGGCGGTTTGATTGTTATTGTTTCGAGGATTGGCTTCAAACCATAGCCATCCCTTATCTGAAGAGACTAGAAGGCAAGAGGCTTCTTATTGGGGACCATTTATCCTCACACTTGTCTGTATTCATATTTCTTCCTAGTAACTCAACACACTTGACTCAGCCCTTAGATGTGGCATTCTTCCAGCCTACAAAGATGAAACGGAAAGAAATAACATTGGAGTGGAAAAAAAGGGCCTGGTAGGAACGAATCAACAATACCAAAGGAAAAGTTTCCAAGCCTGTTGAAGAAGCTTTTTTGTTCTTTAAAGGGAGAAAATGTCGTGGCAGTTTCAAGAAATGTGGAATTGCACCTCTATCTCAAAATAAAGTGCTGCAAATGCTTCAATCGATTACTAACACTTACTTAGACAAATCATCAAATGACCATGAAGAAACTGCTAACGCAATTAATGCTAGCTTATTGGAGCTTTTGAAAGCTTTGAGACAAGATGAAGATCCACAGAAGAAGACAAAGAGGAATGCCCTTCAGGTAAGAGTGTAGATGTCTGTGACTTCACAATGCCTGAAGATGATGCTCAAATTAAGGACACACCAACACCACTCACTTGACTTTACATAGCACCTCCAATCAAGATTGTGTAAGAAAACCTCAGAAGAAATCAGAATGGATTGTTGCCAGTTCATCTTCTGAATCTTCTTTACAGGACAGTGATAAACAATTGATTTTCACCTCTTCAGAAGACGAACAAGAGTCTGAGGTGGCAAAAGTATAACCATCTGACACATCTCAGCTCGGGCGATTATGCTGTGGTAAAAGCACATGGTAAAGTTAAACAATCATTTAGATTATATGTGTGGAAAGTGTTTGATTCACAAGATAATGATTATGTTGGTGTAATTTTTAAAGATGATGTTAGTGACATAATGTATTGATGCTGAGAAAAGTGTGTTAAATCATTATGTAATAGTACCTACTGTATTACCATTCCATTCCTCTGTACCTAACAATTAGGATGGGTACCTTGAATTACAAACCATATTTCCTGACATAATTTTTTGTGGCAATGTATTAGTGTGGTAAACAAAAAGTGTAAAATCTTTTATAGGTATGTTAGTAACATACCAATTACAATAGACAGGGCTACATTGAATTACAAAGCATATTTCATTCAATATATTTTGTCTTCTTCATGAAAGAAAAATGTATTTGTTTTGCTAATAAATAAAACTTTGTAAATTAAAAAAATTTTTCTGCAAATTATTATTTTTTCAATCTGATGACATATTTATACTTTCCCACACATAAATAACGAATTTAACAATCTTCTATTGACCCCACATAGCAAGAACTAGAAACACTCATATACACTAATGTTTCTAGTCACCCCACAAAGTGGGGTGACTAGAAAAACCATGTTTTTAATTTTTTTTGCATTACATAAATTTCTACGACCTGGGAATTAATATTAATTTAATCTATGGGCAGTGACCCATGATTCCATTATATTTTTCATTTTCAATTTTTTTAATACTTTCCAATTTCAGCACTTGAAGTTGAAAACTGTTTCTATTCACCCCATTTTACGGAACTCATTGTTGCTTTGATTCAGACAAGAATCAGTGGAATCGATAATCAATTGTTCCATCACTATATTTATCATTAAAAATTGTAGATATTGTCATTGTCATTAAATATTTACCGTGTTCATCAGTACGCACTTGCACAATTCAGTTGTTACATGCAAAATAAATAGCACGCACTTTCAAATTTTATTTATATAATCTCAAGGTCCAAAAATATGGAAATATTTCACAAGTGAAATAAAAATACATGCTCCATGGGGAAAAAAAAATTTGCTTACTGGAAAACTTTTTTTAAGTATGAGGGCTAAAACGATTCAGGCACCAAAGGGATTGTGTGTGTGTGTGTGTGTGGGCACATAATTAAAAACTAATGCATAATATAGCATGGCTGAAAAAAAAAAGTGGTTGAATGTCTTGGCCTAGGTTCCTACTGTCAAAAACGGCAAAGACTAATAAATTTAGCCAGGCTTTACACAGAACACCAACAAATTTCCTGATAGTACGAAAATACAGTATACAATAGGTCTTCAATTAGTGATTTGTAATGAATATGTTTTCTGCTTGCATTTGTGATCATCAGTCACTTGCATTGTATGTGCTCAAACAGCTGTCCAAATCTAAATCTTCAACTAAATAACCTACTTATAACCCCCTGCCCCTTTCACAGCCCATAAATCTCTTGTTATTTCAATTGCCAGAAATAAAATGAAACAAGTCTTTCATTTATTTTAATTTCCCAAGCTTTGCACACTCCTACTTCCATACATTTTCATAGAAAACAAATCTAATTCAGCTACAACATTAAATTTTCCACTTGAAGAGAAACAATACAATTTAAGTCTACCAAGGCAGTGTTCAATCCATTGTTTCACAGTAATGGTTAAAAAATAGCAGATTCAGTATATCATTAAATACTATTACCGAGTAAGTTGTTTATGATGACTGCCCGAAAACTGACAATCACCTTAGCCAATCTTAGAACAGAGTGCACTTTTTTTTTGACAATTCTCTAAAATAGTAGTGTGTACACAGTGGTGTAGTGGGCTCAATTCCTAGTGAGGTTGCTCCCAGAGCTTTAAATATGGGAATTGTGCCATATGGTGCCGCTGGTCGGTGGAGTTTCTCGGGGATCTCCAGTTTCCCCCGCCCTTGCATTCCATTCTGACGCTGCCCCATACTCACCTCGTTTCACCCTCATCAACTATCGAGACCTCAATGTTAAGAGCCATCCAAATCACTCCACTCACCTGTCAAAATCTGCTCAGAATGAAAACACTGTATGTAAATTCTGTGGTAACCTTGTAGCAACGATAATAACAAAGACTCAGTCCAACTTTTACAACATGAACACTAAGAACACACGCATTGTACATTATTAAATATTATAAGGAGGTAACCCAAATCATAATCTACAATATATTAGTTGGTACTACATGAGACACTATAGTGTATAGGCACAATTTCATTAAAAAGAAAACACAAGGCTCAACGTATTTAGCTTTCATATAGACGACAGGAATACATTTACTGAGCTGTCAGTAAATGATTTAGATGGTGCAAGTTTTTACAATTTCTTTCCATTCTTTGTTGATGTTCTAAGAACTTATTTTGTAACTAGGTGTTCACTATATAAAGTATCTACAGTATTTTATTGAACAGGTTTTACTGTTGGGACATTTTCTATTTTATTATTAACAATTGCATATTTAGTACTTCCTGAGACTGACGTACACCAATTACATTGCATTTCATTTGGAACACACGACACATTACGATTTTGGTGAAAAGAAAATTTTTACATTACTGTAAAAACTGCTGCGTTATAGCATAAATAAAATAATAATTTGCCTACAAATTATTTCTTGTCCCTATATTTCTCCACTCTCTGTTGCACAAAGTTATCAGAACAGCTTACACAATTTTCTTCTTCATTTACTCACACATCAGCTGATATAAGCTTTTGTATACTGGACATTGCTGATTTTGTCTACAGCATGTTACCACACGCAGGCAGCCGCATTAAGTGTACTCATGAGTCTTTACTTACATTTTATGGCACACACAAATATGCTTTTCAAGGGTAGAACTAATTTAGTAAATGCCAATAAAAAAAATCTGGTAATATATTATTTTATGAATTTATAATATAAATGGAATTTTTTCACATCTAGTTTTTATTTCAGTGACTTTAACACTATCATTTTTTAACCCAAAAATAAATATGGCAGCCACAACAGAAAAGTAGGACTATTCAAAAATATAATGACTTTGAAAACAGCACTAAAAAATACGACCACCACGCATTTAAAAATAAGTAAAATTAATTACCCAAAAAATTAATTAAGCAATATTTTTAGCAGAAATTACAAAGTAATTTGTCAGCTCAAATAATGCCAAAAGCAAAGATTGAATCAAATACATCAGATATGTTAAGATACCGCTTCTGAAAAGTAAGTCATACATACACAGATACAGCCTAGTACAAGATCAGCCCTGGATACACTGGGAAATTGTTATTATTGACGCATGATGCAACTTCAACAATTGTTGACTTCAGCTTGTCAGCATAGCCTGCAGGGCATCCGATTTCTTTGGAGTTTACATTACTGTTTGCCATGTGAAGTCTAAAGATTGTACTGTCTACCCTGCAAGAATGGATGTTCCAGCCAGCGGAGATTGTAATATTCACTGGCTCGGCGAAGCTATGCACCTCAATGCAATGAGTACTACTAATCACAGCTAGATGGCACCACTAGAATGTTTTCGTTGTTCGTCTTTCATTCGCCCAGCTGGCCTGCGACGCCATGCCAAAGTAACATCCAGAACCACGCCCTAGCACTAGCAATCTTAGCCGTCCAGGTATACCAGTGCCCAAAGTGCAGAGCCTGAAACTAAATATTGTTCTGGTAGAACCAGACTTCCTGTCCTGTCAGGAAAAGCACTGGCTTCACATAGAGATTAACTGATTTAACGAACCCTCCAGAATAAGGGTGTGTCTGACTTAGTACCCGACCAAAAACACTTCCCCACCTCCGTTTGACGTAGCATTTGTCTAGTCGACAGGGCGTCACACGTCAATATTTTTTAGAAATTCTGTATTTATGGCGAGAGACAAAATCACCACATTGAACTGTAAACAGACTCATTTAAGGGACAGCTGAATATTCTACGTTAATGGGGTAAGGAGATTATTGTATCGCAATTTGTACTTACTGTTTTCACTAGTCATTAACCCCCACCCTCAGTATTTCAGATCTAAGTCGGTATAGGCTCGTATAAGTTATTTCCATTTTTTTTTTTTTTTTTTGGTCTTTTACTCATAGTCACTGGAAAATACTCTGCACCTTAGAAGTTCCTTCATCTTGCCAAACAGATGAAAATGCCAGGTATGCAGTTGTGTGAATGACAACCTTAACTTGGCATCTTCGGACTTTCATCTGTTTGACAAGACGACAAAGTGGTGAAATGACGACTTAATGAGCACAATGCAACTTTCTATCGTTAGGGAATGGAAAACATCATTTTATTCTATGACAAACAAACAAAATAGGTGATTATGTCAAAAAATAAAGGAATGGTGCAGAAATGAAAAGGTATTTTGTATGTTAACCTTACTTTTAGACTTATCCTCACATGAATACTCAATCCCCCTCTCCCCCCACCTAACTCCCCAGGAGGTATCAAAGTTGAAACATTAACTGAATGGAAACAATTACCATATTTACACAAAAGGAAGACTAGTTTTTTTGACACAAAAGGAATAGAAAAAATAAGCTGTCATCTATAATTCAAAACCTAGGCACAAATACCATAAATGTGCAACACTGCTGGTTCAGTATTTAAGTTTGCGTTACATTCACAAAACTACCATGGGCTTCTATTTGTAGTTTTTTAACTCACATAGCAGTTGAGTCATGCAAAATTGTTTACCATTAATAACATTGTATATTTACATTAAAGTCGTGCCATTTATTACGTGATCAAAACAAAAGTTGTATAATCAATTATTTTATATAACTCGCAGGTATTATAAACTTCATAGACCAACATATAAATATTATGTTTATGCTGTGTAACGAGTGCTTTAGCCATTTTTACTGTTTACTAGAAGCGACAGCAGGCAACCATAGAGTAAAGGAGGAATAGATAGAAACCAACACACAATTTCATTCTCAGAACTTTGGAGGAAGCGTGCGAGTGTGTTTTCTGTGAAATGCATGGAGTAATGTAGGGACACTAGACCAGCATAAACATATCAATTTTCGTACGTCTTATGATCGATTGCACAAAAATATCTACCTATTGATCGCCTTCAATAAGTTCTGCTCGCTCTATACATTATCTTCACGCTTTGGTGTTCCATTTGTTTATGTTTGCGTCCCGGTAGGCTTGCATGTTTTTATCGCTCTTATTTTTATGGTTATGAGAGATAAAAATGGATCACGAAGTTAAAGGGATGCATAAAGAGAGTATTCCAATGGGTAATCGTACGAGTTAAGATGCCAATTTCAAACTAATGGTTGTGCGGCATGCTGAAAACTCAAACATCTGTGAAGCTGGGCGATGCTAAATATATCATATTATGAAAATAATAGCATTTCTTCTTGAAGGACTTGTCATAAATTCATGCAAAAATATTTTCAACCTAAATAATTTTTTTTCAGCGTTTCACAGGTCGTCGTCTTGAATTCAGGTTTAAATATTTTTACCTCAAATATATTTTTTTAAGGCAGGGGTTGTCTTCCTTTCGGGTAAATACGGTAAATGCAAACACGAAAACACCACTTTTAGGGTTTCAAAATACTGCTTTTTCCCCATTTAAAAACAAACATTTTTCCTTTCCTTATAAATTATCCATACATTCATTCATTCATGTGAAACATAGTAAAATAAAATTTATTCAATATAATTCCTGAACAACAGCAAACCAGCAGGTTCAAACTTTCATGATGCATAGGCGAAAGTAAAAAAAACAAATAGCAATATTGTGAAGAGTGAATATTTTTAAATCCGGAAAGCAAGCAAGGAAAATGGTGCTTAGTCAATGCATCTGAAACTAAAACAAAAAATCTTCCAAATTTGAAAGTATAGCGACTCTGCTACGTATTAACCATTTTACACGTCTTTCATATGCTGAACAGTGAAAGCTTATTCCCCTTTGATTAGAATTAAAGTGAAAGAGACGTAACATGTTGTGTTGATCACAATGTTACAAATAATTTGATACCATGGCAATAATACAAATGTTTAAAGGTGATTTTATCTCAGTGGACCATACGTCTTATTGCTTTTTGTTACAATTTAGAACAAAATATCTGTGATGGAATCAGTACACGTTACAAACATATTTCAATTACAACCATGTTGTTGTACAATGAATTACACTTTATATGAAACATGCATTTAGCAACACTTTTTACATTAATACGGCGATATTTAGGTAAAAATAGTTTTAAAAATTCAGATGGCTAAACGGAAGGTCCTGTTTTCAAAACATCAACAATGAAAACAAAATCCCCACAAACTAAAGGTTTGTCATCAGTTTCTTTACTAAAACAAGGGGGAAAAAAAAACAATCACAACAAGCAACAAGCAACCAATGAGATGCATTTTTTATCATGAGGCACTCGTAAACTTATTGCAGTTGAAGCATTTTGGTACACATTTGATTAAATACTGATTATTTAAACATACACTTGTTTGACATTAAATAACATTGTTTTGGAGTTTTTATTTAATGGGAAACAAATTCTTGTAAAATATTCAGAATATTAAACTATTTACAATGCTATTTACATGGTCAAATACTATGCAATATAGATAAAAGCTATATGAATATTTTGTAACTCTAAACAAGATGAAGTTATACTTTTAGAGCAGAAAAAGAACTACTAGAGTATACCACTACTTCTAAAATGTTCCCAGATTGCAACAAAAAAATCCCTGATAAGTTACCTGTTACACAGTTATCAGCCTTTTATGAAATTTAATATTTTTCTACAAAATTACGACCAAAGAAAAAAAAAAGTGCTTCCTTGTGAGGGAAGATGGAAAAATAATTCCTTTATTCACAATGTTGCCAAAATGTGTGAAATACCATGTCTATCACTAACTTGAAACAAGTCGTGGCCAGGTGGGGAAGAGGGTGGAAAAGCATGAGGGGAAGGGGGAGAGAAGAAGGGGCAAGGGAGAATGGACAGGTGGTAGGGTGGAGAAGAAGGGGGTGGAGAGGGGGCACACAAGGTCATTAGCACACACAGAAAAAGAAAGGCCACTCACAACATGTGTTAAAAACCTCCATAGGAGGGAAGCGAGTGTACACACAATATTGACAAAAAAAATGCATGGAAGCGCACACGAAACACATTAAAAAGGTCAGTCATATGTAAAAAATGGGAGTGCACACTCAGAGATGCACTCTCCATCACTCGGAATTTGACGCAGGTCATCACTATGATTAAAGGTAAAGTTGTTCCGATACCAATACTAAGTATTGGCATCGGCCGATACTTCGTCTTTTCCCCTTGTATCAATATCGGGTATGGTATCGGGCTGATACATTAGTATCGGTTGTAGACAAAAAAGTTAGGTTATTATTTCCTTTAGACAAAAATTACAGTATTTCGGTGTGTATACAGTAAAACATCGCTAATTCTAAGTAGATTAATTCAAAATTATATATAATTCTAAGTGTGTATTTACTCCCAAGCGGAAGAATAGGATTTTATATGATAGTGCCAGAGTTTTCACGCCTGTTAACTGGTTTTTGTCGCCTCTACCACCTGCTGAAGAGGTGAAAAAATGCAGCAGTGCGTGGGAGAGTAGGTCAACATTCTGGAAGTTTATTCATAGTAGAGAGAGCGAGACGGTTCTGGCTACCACAGCTGCAGTTTTAAACCAAACTTTACCTTTTATATT
This sequence comes from Dryococelus australis, assembly GCA_029891345.1. Taxonomy (NCBI): domain Eukaryota; kingdom Metazoa; phylum Arthropoda; class Insecta; order Phasmatodea; family Phasmatidae; genus Dryococelus; species Dryococelus australis. Next base: position 35,429,070 of record CM057008.1, read on the forward strand.
TTTTTGTTTTTTATATTTTGATGTAGCAATTAGGCCTAAAGGCAACAATTACAACACCTTTATTTTACTGCATGTTAACATAATTAATGACTGAGATAAATGCAACAAACTTATTTTTTGGGCTATTTCCTTCAAATTTTTGCCTTTTTACAAACAAAAATTTTATGGTTCCCCAAAACAGAGTTCTAACGTCGAGGGGATGTAACTTTCTCAAGATGTTACTTTCTTTACTTACATGAGAAGGACAAATGATTTTTTATGTATTATAAACAGTAATACTTTCTCTAAAATTCAGTGCGAAGGACATCAGTATCGGGGTATCGGTATCTGAAAACATCGTATCCGAACAACTCTAATTAAAAACACGACAGGTCTGGATGTATGGGGACACTCCAGAAGGAAGTGGAGAACAAGAGAGCACCACAGCTATTGCACGTAGGAGGGGATTCACCATGTAATGGGTGGTTGTGTTGCCACTTGGGAACACTTGCAAACAACAGGCAGTTTCTCTTATAGCGTAATCCTTTTAATAACATATGGAAAAGAGAGGGAAAACATTGATAGAAACATTGTGAGCACATATCTGCATCCACCTCTTATATAATTTTATGACCCGCTTCTTGTTTCCACTCGTGTTAGAATTGCAGTCCAAATAAAGCATCCAAAAAGTAGCATAGGTCAACAACTGTAGCCAAATAAATCCAAAACATGTGGCAAAAATTGAAATTCACATGAAATACCGTAATGAAGTAATCAATAAATAGAAATCCAAATCACAATCAGTGAAGAAAAGCCATGTCTGAATTATATCGCTAGACAATCAAAAATTTGTGACAAGAACTTCTCATGAATAATGAGACCAAGATGGGTGGAACAGGTGAAGTAGAAAAATAAGGGCAAATTTCGGAGTTTTTTTGCAACTCGCGGCACGTGCCAGTGATGACATAGGGTGGTGCTGCTGCAACAGGGTGGGGCGTGGAATGTGCCGTGCTATGCTCGTGTATCTCGGCAGCCAAGTACACTGAGGAAAAGAGTAATGCGTCAGCGGAGGTGATGCTGTAGAACAGCTGTCAGGTCAATGACCTTGTACGCACGGGAGCCCAAACAACCCATGCAGTTTTTTTAATGTTGCAGGTTTTAAATGCGTTTCCATAGATTTCCATGACAAATTTATTTTTTAAAATTAATTTTACATATTTTTTATTTGCTACAGTTGTCGAAAATCTGTCGCACAAACTAGGTGTGCGTATGAAATGGGTGCCGAACAAACAAGGTTTGAGTGTAATTTTATTTGAACAATTTTTACCAAATTTTTATGGTTACAAAAAAAAATGGATTTTACTTTGGGAAAACCTTTCAATACAAGGGTTCTTTTATTCAGATTTGGCTGTAAAACAGCAGTCGGTATCATGGCTTGGATATCAAATTATTTGTGACTAAGACATACTTTAGAAAATAGTGATTACAAGATTACAACCATGCAGTGCAATTTATGTTCAGAATTCATACTATTCTGAACTGTTTCATTGTAACTGTAACTGAAATGTTTCATTCTGTATGTTTATAAAGACGGATGCCCAAAAAGTTCTTCCATAGACGTAAAACTCTGAAGGGACTGAAAAAAAATGTGTATTAACAAGGAAACCTTCTTAAAAGGGCCAAATTACACATGCAGATAGACAATGCACATAATTATTCAAGTTACTAGGCAGGAAAACTTCTTAGGTAGGGATGCGATCCTTGATACTTTATATGGGTCGAGAGTTGTGAGCAAGCGCCGATAGGTGCGAGTGAGCAACTTGAGTAGTTGTTGTACATCTCACACTTACCACAATTATCTAGGCCACGGCGGGTGTATCAGATAATTATATTTGTTTTAACATCAGAGTAATTTCCTTGGGGGAAAAAAAAAAAAAGTATACTGAGCTATCATTTTCCTCAAAGTTTGATTACAGCTTTTACTGTGGAAATGTGATTCTATAGAATAGAAGGAGACTATGTTGGTTTATCGTTGGTTTATCATTGGTTAAGGACGTTTGGGTTCCAGGCTGTCCACCATTTGTTTCCAGTGTAATGTGTTTCAGTGTGTGTCAACGACAATAGTAAAATGAGCAATTTTCTTGGCCAAGTTGTTTTGTGTTAATTAGGTATCGAGAAAATGTAGTATCGACCCATCCCTATAAATTACTTTGTCATAATTTAAAATTAAGGTTAAAAATTAATCATCATTTCTAGTTTGAAACTTGTTTAAAATAGTGCTTCAAGTACATGTGTGCCAATATTACGTATTTAATTTACAGGAAAAATACATGTATGTATTCAACTTGACAATAGACATGGAAACCATATATAAAATGAGAATTGGTAGAGTATGTATATTTAGTTCAACACTGAAAACTTTCATTATTTATAGTCAATTTGAGGAGTAATATATTTTCATCTCTCGTTTCCAAGACCCCTGGAATAGCGACCCTTTCAAAACAAATACCCTTTTTTGGGGAACCATGAACATTTTATTACATGTTTTCCCAATAACAATCACTTCGAAATAACAACACTTTTCCAGGGAACCCTGAAACGTCTTGCAATTGAGAGAGAGAGAGTTTACTGTAGGGTGTAAAGCTATCAACATAAGAAAAATGTTTCAAAGCAGAAAGTAGGTGAAAAGCCACAAATCCACAATCCTATATAAGCCACTTTTTGGGGTTTTACAGAAGTGATATGCAGCTGTGACTACAAGTGCTAGCATACCAACAGCACAGACTTTACGTCTATTGCGGGCAGAACTTTGTAACTACATTAATTGAAGAGCTATGTTTGAAATACCAGGCTGAAGTTATTACACGCTATAACTTTATAAAGCTATCATTACTGCAAAAAATTTTTTTTTACGTCTACCAATTAATTATAAAAATTTTCTGTCAATGTTTACCTGTAATCAGTGATTACCAAACAATTATTTATATTACCCAGCCAAAAATTACAACTGCAAGGGCGACTAGCATTTACAACATAAAATTTTGCAGTTTTAAATTTAACTATAATATACACACAGTGTATGGAAGCACAGATGGTTCACACTAGTACAGTAAAAAGTCTTCGGAAATCCAACAGGTACTTACAATTAATTGTATTAACTGGTAATTGAATCAGTACCTCCAATGTTTGATTCCCTGACTGTAAATTGAATTGGCAACCAGTAAAGCAATATTGGCACACCAAAAATGGTAACTAAAACTTTTACAAAATTTTTTTAAAATAATTATTATGAAAAATTAATTAAAGTTAGGAATTAAATTTGAGTTCAACAGAAAATTAAATAGACGTACAAGGGGTACGTAAATATACCCAGAAAAACTTTACCCAACAAAAACTATCACAAATACCATGTTGTCCTGAACGTAAGTTCGACTTTTGTGTAAGTCAAATTATTGAATAAAACTTAGAAATGGTAAAGAAAAACTTTGAAATAAAGGGAAAAAAATTTCTAGTGCTGCATTATCAATTGATCGTCCTCAGCATTTCTTTAAAACTTACATATATTATCCTCTCAGTTGAAACTCTGACATTATTTCATAAACAAAATCATTAAATTAAATCCCGAATACACTATATCCCTGTTTTAACACTTCGAGGGCGCTAAGTAATGTCAGCCCTATGTAAGGGAAAATTTTTTTGAGAGGGTAATTTTGTACTGAAAAATATGTATGTAGCCTAAGAGAAAGCAGCTTATTAAGCAGGAAAATGTTATAACACATGTTCCACTGTATTGTATTAAGTGAATAATAATGAGAGTTACGCAGTCCGAAATATTTATCACCACTGTTGGTTTCTCTCTCTCCATTGCTAATTTAACTTTCATTTATGTTATATTTGACATTCTAAATATGTTATCTGCTGTACCATTGAAGTTACTGTCTCAACAAAATTTTTTGCTGAGATGCCCACATATAAGCAGTCTCAACTTTGGGCACATAATTTCTGTAAAAAAAAGTACGGACTCCTATTCAGGACAATAAGGTACATATTCAATTAGAGATAACGTAGCTAACTTTCTAATAATAGAATACAGTAAAACCATTGGTGAATCTCTTAAATGGATAGGCAGTTTTCTTTTACTTTTGTACAGTCATGTGGGATGCATCAGTCCATAAGCAGCCTAATGAGCATCTGTTGATGACACGAAGGCAAATGGGGCAGACAATTTCCATGAGACATTTTTAACAGGAACAATGTCAGTGAAACAGAGCACACTGCACATTCTAGTGAAACAGACTTTACCAAGTAACCTAATACAAACACTACTACACACGATAAAAGCTCATCAATTTGGTTTCATTCAATATGAAGTAAACATCAAAGAAGGATCTGGCATGCTTTGCAAAATGAGGTTTTGGCAAACTAAAGGAGCATTTCTGTCTTGCAAGGTACAAAGTACATCCTTAAATTTAATCCGTAACTCATTTATTATTTTTTATGTATGGCGAATACAGTTAACATGTTTTCTAATGCAAGAAGCACTGGAAATTTTGTATGTGTGTGTATGTATGCACATGCACGTGCATTTACGTGTACTGAGTGTACAGTGTAATCACCCTATTTTGTAACCCCAAATTTTGTAATCACAATTTTATAACAAACAAAATTCTTTACCCAACGCAAAGCCGCCGCGGCAACAGGAAGTGGCATGAAATTCGGCAACCGTGCATGTGGAAACAGCTGCGTGCATTGACTGCTGCCACCCTCCCCGCTCTATAACTCTCATGAGTCACATCTGTTGTCCGCTAGTAAGTGAATTTTGTGCCACAAAAATGTTATTTTAATGAGTTATATTATCAGGTTTTTTACATTATTGGGTTGTGCCATGTTAGATTAAACACAGTAAAAATATAAAAAAAATTGAAAATATGGGACTATTTAAATTTTTTGTTTATGATGGTTCGTTATAACAACAATGTTTTGCACAGATATAATGTATCGCTACAAAAGGATTTCACTGTATTAAAAATAACAGTTTCAATTTCAGGCAATGTCCAAAATGTGTTTCTTTGGCAAGCTGTAAATGTGTTCGATAGTAGCAAGGAGATCAAGCACTGTGCACCATACTGCCCTGCATGACAATATACCAGTGATATGAACGCAAATAACATTTGATAGAGTTCACTAATCTCACTTAAAGCAATCACTTCACAAAACATGCCAGCCTTCTATCATACCCTAGCACATGCCCACCTTCGGTTCTCTTACACCATAATAAAATGGTTGCTCCTATCACTAACTGAAGGGTACAGGGAAAACAGTGTCATTTTTCATAAACATTTTTAATGTCATATTTGTTAATTCTTTGGAAACGGATACATTTGCAATTCCATCAATTGTTTTTTCCCTATACAATGACATTTCTATCATTTCCGAGCAGACTACAAATTATTTCAAAATTTGATCATCAACTTTCACCCATTCTTAAACAGAGGGTAGTAAATTTCATATTTTTTGATGTTTACTGTTTTCCCCCTGTACCCATCAATTGCAGTGCAGGTTCCCTGTTGATTTCGGTAAGAACTTCCTTCAAATCAACATAGATGATAAAACATTAATAATATATACATGTTCATCTGTTTCTGCACAATAAGCTAGATTAACCTGAAATTTCATAATTCAGAGCTAGTGTAACTGGTTGCGAACACTTGAGATTGAAGAGGTTTCGCGACACGCCAACATTAGTGCACGTGCACATGTGTGTGCCGCAAGCTTACCCCGTGCCACAAGCATGCCAAGTGGAATGCTTGTGAGCGCTACTGAACGGTGGAAGCATTGCCTGGGGCAGACGTCCTGTAACGATCGCCGCCCTCCTCCCCGGGTCACTCCGACAGGATGCGGCGGTACTTCCGTTGGGGTGGTGTGCCGAGAGCTTCCTCGTCGGAGCCCGCCTCTACGTCGTAGGCATATGCCGGCAGCCACTTCTCCAGCAGGCTCTCGAAGAACTCTTCAAGGGTCATGGCGTCCTGGTACACCTGGCTCTCCTTCTGCAACCCACACACGCCCCATCACTGACCTTCACAACCACACAAGCTGGACACAGTATAGTGGGTGAGACAACATTAGCAAGACCTGAAATTGGCTAGTGTAGGCTGAAAAACTGACAGATCTGTGGCCTCATCTATGCTTCAGATGGTATGTAGAATACCTAGTTGTTTTATGAATGGAGGGCTCCACTTGCCTGCAGCCATTTTGCAAGTCCGAGGGCTCCACACGCTCTAGCAGTAAGACAGACTCTTGCTACTCACCACTTGATACTTTATTTTTTCATCACCGACTCACCTAAATGTGAATTTAAGCAGTGACACTATACTGATGCATGACGTAGGGTGACTTGATGCCGACGTCACAGTCGGGCAAGGTGACTGGTTTAACTTTATTGTTTGCTGACCAGGCCCTGGTCAGTATATAGGTTAGGGTGTGTGGCGTAACGGTATATTACAAAGTGTGGAGGGTTTACCTGTACTGGAGGTGGTCCGGGGTGGCTCCTGACCCAACCGCTGTTGCTGCTGGAGTCGGCCGTAAATCGTACCCTGACCTGGGGTGGAGGTGGTGGTGCTGAGATGAGCCCGTGGAAGGCTGCTGGTCTTGTGGTATTAGAACCATGGGTTCGCTGTACTCAGTGGAACTTCTCGTCCCTAGCAGAAGGCAGCGACGGCCTGGTGCGGCTCGCGACTGTCTTCACAGGGGGCTGAAATAGGGAGCATGAAGGGACTGGGAGGTGAGGATTCTCCAGTTGGTGGATGGCTTGAGCTAGTCCCTGTGGGGTTAGACTGCAGAGGGCAGTTGGGGTTGCGTTGCAATTCCCAATTGACTTCAGAGACAGTAGCTACCTTCCTAACTTTTCACTTCGTACCACTCCCATTGGTGTATGGCATACACAGGTAGGTACTACAGTCTGTCGCGTCAGGGAGGAGGCGTCGACAGTCCCTAGTTAGGTATCAAGCTGAGGCTGAGCTAACCCTGAGGCGTACCCGTTTACTCCAACTGGCTACAGTTCAGCGCGGTGGTGTTCATCTGGGCATCTGACGACATTGGGTGTGGGCCCAAAAGCGGGCAGACCTCCAGAACCAGTCTATCACTCCTTCCGGCGACAGTTCAGCGTGATGGATGGAGTGAATTGGCTGGACTGGTTGACTAATTGCATTGTGGATTGAGTTACTAGTGGTTGTGGCTCTTGCACACCGGTGCACAGTACAGGTGGCCATCGACTGGATGTATTTACAATTTACATGCGCCCAAAGGGAGCCTGTAGTCCTACTAATGGTTCAGTAACTGAGTTGCAATAACGTGGTCTCCTGCTTTTCCCTGGTGAGCTGAAATCTACAGAGGATAAACGTTACAGTCACCCTTCAAACAGTACTCAGAGGTTTGAGAGGAAACGTGTTTACTCCTGCAGGAATAGACACACTTGCCCATACTCACTCATAACTAGTACTGTACCGAAGTAGACTAAATTAAACCAGGTGGGGACATGGGCTTGGACTAGACAAGAGTAGATGTGGCTGGCTGGCTAGCTAGCTATGATACTAACTGACCCTAACTAACTCAATGCTGTTGTCTAGAAGGGACTCGGAGGCCACTACCAGAAGGGTAGTGTGGTTGCTGTTACCAGAAGGGAAGTGGCTGTCCAAATGGTTGAAGACTTCAGGGGGTGCTGGTGAAGGTCGTGGAGAGCCTCTGGTAGGTCGCGAAGATGTTTGTATCGGCAGAGAGCTCCAGCACATGAGGTGTGGAGCGAGCTGCTGGAGAATAACTACCATTCTTCAGCGGTGCACGAACATTCACCTGCTTGCGGGCTCGTCTGAGGTTTGGGGGTGAGAACCTCCCATAGGTGGAGCTGCACTCCCTAGTGTCATCTCTTGGAACGTGGTGAAAACAGGCATCTCTGTAAAGCTGGGTTGCCTCTGCGGCATGAGCTCAGGCGCTTAGCTTGGCTGGCTTTTATCACATGTGGGGGGTCTGCGTGATGTCTGACATAATGTAGAACGAACTTGGCTGACTTGTCTGTGGGTGCCCCACTCTAGGGGCATACAAGTAGACTCTTGTAGCAAGTTGTCTCAGGGTTAAAACCTCACCCGAGGATAACATGCAGATACATAAGTAGTGGCAAAGTCGTGTTTACATATTTGTCAGGATAAGCGTCACGTGCCAATATTATTATGGAAAGCCATTTTCACACCCAAAGAAATCATCCTTCCGAGTTGCAATGAGAACTTGAAACTTAAATGCTTTTCATGTTCAGACATTACTACAAAATATTGAATAATTTTTTAATCACACATTTCCTACCAAACCTCTGCAACTCACTTCATGTACCAGCCACGGGGTGCCCTTAGTATTGACAAACATTAAAAGAAAAACCCGTACGACAGTTGGAAATATGATTTATTGTCAGGAGACATGAATACTGTACTTACAGCATTGAAGAGGTAAGCGTTCTTGAAAATAAGTCTTATGTCTGCAATCAATTCACGGATATTTGAGTAATGTTCCACATCATTAGGATCAAGCTTGCGACGGATGATGTCCAGTGACATCGGCTTCTTGATAACGTTGTGATATTCCGTAACCTGGACAGTACAGGAGTGCAATGATTATTTTCTTTGAAACACAATAAATACGTATACACATTTAATTGCAGAATTGCAAGTAACCTCTGCACCAATTATACAGATCTGAGAAGTGTGAGAGTATACTAATTATTGGGTTTCAGAATTAATCACTATACATAAAACTTCTAAAGACCTCATTCTTTCTGGTATGCAAAATTTACAGAGGAAGTTAAGTATCTTTTTCACTGATGCTTTCTCTTCCTAGATGCCCCGTACTAGTGGTGAAAAAGTTTCGCTTCCTTACGTGGGAAAACTTTAGAACATTCAATGTTCACAAAGGTGTACGGGTAATGCATGAATTAAATATACTGAAGAATAACCCAGTATGACTACCTACATTTTATGTTTAAAATTATCTGCAGTTCAGACAAAGGCAAAAGCACCGATTTGGTCAAAATCTGTAAATTTGGCAGAACAGATTGAAATTAGCACAGTTATAATTTTTTTAATGGTTTATCAATTATAATTTTGTCCACAGTGAAGTAATTCCAGATGGAATAAACTTCAACAATTACATGAGAAGAATTAATTGGCAGACATCTCTATTAGGCTACATTCCCAGCATTTGCATGGAGTGATTTCAGAAATTCAAACTCAGGATGGTCTGTCTGGGAATCAAAAATCCGTCATTTTGACTTGGAGTGCAGGGTGCTATCAGTGCACTATGAAACTTCTTAATGCTATGTTATTGCTGCTCTTATGATTCAATTACTTATACCTGTTGTGTTGTCCCCCTCACCTCCGGGCTGACGACTTCCCGAAAATGCAGGCTGGGCTCGTACTGGCAGTACATTTCCAGCACTATCCTTTCTGCCACTTTGCGATCCTTGTAGCTGAGTCCGCGAGACCGCCTCTCGCTCGGGCTGGGACACATGGGTGGGGCATCCAGAATTTCCCGCAGGTTCGTGCACAGCATACACTGCCAAGTCTCGTTCTCTCTGTGCAATGCAAAAACAACCACAGCTCTCGCACTGCCCAAAGTAAATGCTTTCTTTGATTCTCCCCACCTTAAGTCAAGATGAGAATAAATATTTATTTTCAGTGCATATTCCAGACATTTGCTCCTAACAATGTCAAATACTATGTGCCCAAACAGTGAAATATTTGTTCACATTCAGTTTTTGAACATCTGGGCATTTATATACAAATAATAGTTTGTGGCCACTATTAAAGTGTTCTGTCCATTCACAGTTGTTTTCGACAATAAGTATACTTGTTCCACCCTGCTCTTGTGTTTTACTATGTTTTTTTCTTTCATATACTAAAACAAAAATTTGGAAAAAGTAAATTGCTTACTGATGAGATTAAACGCCACTGTCTTACATTTGTTATAGGATGGGGGCAGGCGAATTGAAGAGGGAGGAGATACACAACCACACACATATGGGTGCAATGTAAGTGCTCTATACCTTAAGAATTACCAGAAAACTCTGATGGTTACTATATCTTTTGAACATGCCATCTGAATATGGTAAAACGTGACGTGTCACGGATGACTTCTGATATCCCTCTAGTCTAGCCTCTGCCACAACTCGCACTCCCACCCTGTCAAGCTCTATTAGCCATACATGCCCACTGATGAACAGTTTTGATGCAAAGGGAGCAAGACAGTCGAGCTGCTGCCGCTGCCTGTATGCCCAGATCACACCATCGCTTGGGTGCGTGCACCATCCTTCAACCCCTCCGGCAACTGCCAAGGAGGGGTAAACAGCACAGCGCTTGGCCGCCTTTGGCCATATTTGCAACTCTATGCGATCCCTTTGCTTATATTGAGGTTCAGAGTATGTATACCAGCCATAGACTGCAGTTTGAGGCTGCTTCACCTCAGCTCGGTTGTACACTGTTACTCTGCCTAAGCTCTCATCGACCTACACTTTGTCTACAAACTCTTTGCTTCACCTGCCACGTTAACCACAGTGCTAAGCCCTTGCACTTATCTTCCGAGTTCGCAGTACTTCAGGATCACCCTCACCCCACCAGCGTCCACATTTACAGAGTGTACTTCCCAGGTAGAAATAGTAGTTGGCAATCTAGTTCTGGCCCTTCTGGCCTGGTGTGGGTATAGACTGGTTTATCTTGTTTTATGGGTTTGCCAATAAACAAACATGAACTACCCAAGTGTGCACCTCTACTAGTTCTCTCTAAACTAGTTACACTGCTTTACCCCTTTTCATGGAGAATCCTCAAACACACTTCCAGGAGTTGGCACAACAGACTCGCACACTCTTGTTCTTCAGGCATACTCAGACCTAACCCCTCTCTTTGTGCTGGGGACCAGGGTATGGTGACAACCCCGCCTTGTTGGTCACCACCAGAAGGATGTGATTAGCTGGTGTAGAAACCTTCAGTGGAGTACATGGCATGCTGACGTTAACTACACCCTACCTGCGTACTTGCTGGAGGACTACAGGAGAAGTCACTCAAGAGCATAACTTTACGGTAAATTTTTTTTTCTGAGTTGCAATAACGTGAAATGAGAGTTTTGAAGCGCTGGCACCTCTACCAATTGCTGTGATCTCTCCTGAGGGGAGCTGACAATGCACTATATAGGGGTATTAAAGTAGCTAGATGGATACAGCACTCATGTATATAAAACACTACTTTTATTACACAATTCACTATACAATATTTGCTAGGCAAGTGCGGTTAGCAACAAACAAGTTACGACGCTGAGGTAACGAGTCTCAGCTTCAATCAGTTTACGTTAACAACGCTCTAAACCAAGTTGATTAATGAACACTGACGCAAGTATTCCACTCTTAAGGAGCTTATAGCTCCTTCGCTTGTCCCAAAGTCTCTCGTGCCCTAAGTCGCCCTATCAGGAGTATATTTACCCTAGTCTTGTCAGCGACAACAGGGAGGCTCTCTCCACGGTGGGTGCAGCGGGCATCGGACCAGGACCACAGACAGGCAGTCCTCACAGCAGTCGGTCCAGAGCCTTCGGCATCTCAGGCAAGATGGCGCCCAGAGCCGCCATTGTACCAGCCTTTTATATCACTGGCTTGACCCTGTACTAATTCTCCCTGTATTTGTTTCTCTAAAAAACAGCAGCTCAGCTAACCAAGGACGCCCAGCGCCTCGCATAGCGTGCCGCTTGCCACCCTTGCAGCAGGCAACCGCAGCACCACGGAGAACCAGAGTGATGGCAATAACCCCTTTCACTTCGCTATTCTGGGAGAGGAGACACGTGTGGGGCACTGCACTTCGAGACTGCTCATTGGGAAGCTGCCCAGGAAGGCAAGCCTTTACTGCCCTGTTTTGTTTATATGACCTTTTGCCACCTAGAGCATTAAAAACCCCTACAGAACACCAGCCATTCCATTAAAATCTCTTACTCTTGCTCAACCACCCAAATGTCTTGCCATACGGCTGGGTAGCAGATGGCAGTCAGGCAAACCTTAGTTCTGGCCAGGGAGGTTGTGGAATCAGAATCACGGTAACCTGCTTCAACATCCCTCGAGCTCACCAGTCACTCAGCCTAAAAGATCCAAAATTAATCTTCAGACGTGGGAAATCCCTCGACCCAGCCGGCATTATTATTTACTGAACTTCTGTATTGCTAGTCATAGTTGATTCAAGATAACTTCGACCTTTTCTGAAGCCCTGCTAAATTTCTACTTTTGGTTAATGATTACGTATCCTTCCGCTACACGTATAAATAAACGCTGCCACGTGACTTCTACTTTTATGACTGTCAAATGCATTGGTTACTGTTTTCAGTTATTCAAACAATTATGTCATATTGCAGAAACAATTTCCTACGAATTAACACTCTAGGCATATAACAATATTTAGGTCAGCTTTATAATGATTTGTTAGACACGATATAACACGTTACACATAATACACATTAATATTTTTTTGACGGTGTTTGTTACAACTGTGGCGGAAACAAAAATAGTATTTAACCTGTTGTTATTAAAATGTGTTTGGAATAAAAATTAAAACGAAGGGACAACCAGTCCAACGAAACGACACAGTAAATTCTAGCACGCAACTCGCGTCGCTTATTTATTGTACGTAGCATCGACAAATGTAAAAGATAGTGGTAAACATGCAAACACATAGGCCTACCGTAACATTATTTCCGCTAATATTGGTACTTACTGGTTTGTAGGTTTATTTTATTTGAATTTATCTGGTTGGGCTTAGTATTATTTTTGGGACTGTGGCAGATATTCAAATCACAGAAACGTAAGCTTGCTACACAACTGTTTTCTCAAACACCTAGTGCAAAGATACAACGTTGTGATAAAAAGACATGAATGTAAATAATTAACTTCATCATAACATTAGTTCATGGTTAAAACGTATAAATTTTGCACATATTTGAAATCAACACACACACCTGGCCTGCATAACACTTACAATGCAGCCACCATGCCCTTTCATACGCAACGATCACACTCTGCCGTAGAAACACATATTTATCACAACATTGTAACTTGCCTAGGATGTTTAAAAAAACACGAGTACAAACTTGATGCTTCGTTAAGAAACACTGTATCATTGACACGTTGCCACATCACTGTCAGTCGTAAGGCCATATAAAAACTGGATATAATTGCCCGCCACATTGGGACAAGAGCGTGGAAGGTGAAGTTCTAGATTCTCCCTTCCACCCCACTTCTGCCAACTTGCTGGATTTGTAAGCATCGCGCTATCAAATCTAAATAGCATAGGCATTTAAACAATAAAATCCCTTTACAGTTATAAATTCCAAATTCAAAAATCATTATTTTGCTGTAATAAGTATGAAATATGCTACAATTTTAAACATGTATAAATTATCTGTTTATTTGGAATGGGAAATTTCTGTTTATTAGCAATGGGAAATTTCCCAAGAGAGCATGACAGAGAGGGATGTAGAGAGAGCGATAAGCTCCACCCAGCCAACAGTTTCGTAGATCGAAAAAACAAACACCACGTCACTATGGCCTACGTACGTTATTTTGCGCTGTTATTTTTAACTGTAACAATTAAATATATTTCTATCGGGGCTACCTATATATTGAAATATTTCAATAGCAATTTTTAATTTACAAAGAGCATACCACAAAACCATGTTGAAACAATATTTGAACTGAGAACTATTTGTTACTAGCCGTTGCCAATACACCGCTACTCTTGCTGTTTTTAATGCGTATATAATACAAAATAAACATTACAAGTTATAGAAGATACTAAGAAAAGTTCCATTTATTAAAAAAATACAGTACTTTAGAGTTAATCACAGCATTTTATATTTGTGGAATACAAGTGATTGAACAAACCAGGTTGACATGTTATGCCTAGGGTGATTTTTCAAAGGCTCGATTCCAAAAGGCTGAAGAAAGCGTGAAGGGACTATACTAATAGTTATCATTTCATAGAAGAGGGTATGGTTAACTGTCAGTACAGTGTACACACGTCAAAGCATATCAATTCACGAAGATGGTTTCCATTGAGTTAAATTAACATTTAGTTTCAAAAGCTTGTTGATTTTATGTCAGATAAAACTAAACACCAAACTTTACACAAAAAAAAAAACCTATAAACACAAAAGAAAACATCTTTGCAAATAATAATTCATTGCTAAAATGTACAGCATAACATTTTCAGGTGAAACCATTTGTTTTGAAATATTAGTGATATGATAGGTGCAACTATTTTGAGTGATGGAAAATTTCTACTGTCACCAGGCGCACTTTCCTTCAACCGAGACCAGTAAATACAGAGGGTGTGTGTGTCATATATATATATATATATATTTAGAGAGAGAGAGAGAGAGAGAGAGAGAGAGATATATATATATATATATATATATATATATATATATATATATATATATATATATAATATATATATATATATATATATATATATATATATATATATATATGCTGGTTGCTAGGTAATCACTTCCCCTCTCATCAGGCGTGTAAAGGGAGGTAGCAAGGCCGACACATCACACTACACCACATAAGTGTTGAGAAGACTATGCGCCACAGAGCAGTCATAAACGGCGGCGCACACAACGTATTTTACATCCAGTTACTAGATGTTTGCATAAAGAACCATCTTAAAAACGATCATTGCGGGAAATCTTAGGTGACAGAACAAAATATACTTAGACTGACGCAACATCTGATAAAAAAATACAAGCGGTTAGCTTTATAATTATATGTATGGGAATTTATCCAGTACCACTGAAAATTAAGTGTGGATACGGTTTATTGGTACATGTATTTTCAATACAAGAGTCCACTGTAGTTTCATTTCCAGGATAGATTGTTTTTACTCTATAAAATCATATCCAAGCCATTCATGTAACATTGGGACAAAAATCCACACTGTATAGGAACCTCAAAATATGAGTTAGAAAAAAACACGTCAAACCATAACAGGTGATTTTATAACCTATGGTAATTAGAGTTGTTCCGATACCATGTTTGTTTTCTGATACAGATACCTCAATACCAATGCCCTTCCCTTTTGTTGGTTGTTCCAGCTCACCATTATTGTGTCGAAATACGAGAAATAAGCAAAAATAAAATCTAAGAGATTTTCCCAATATTACCGCCACTAGAAGTACAGTGAGATGAAAATCCTCCACTTGCGTACACGATAGTATTTTGGTGTGTATAGGCCGCACAGAATTGTTGTATTCCTGTCAATATTGTTAAGTCACAATTCCGTACAAACATAATTATTCCGACTTAATTTATCCCCTACAAAACATTTGTGACAGAAAATTTGTATTATGTCGCAATGTTTACAAATTGATGTTGCACGATTACTATTACACAGATGGTAAAGTGACTTGAGAAGTAAAACCACAGCAATATGTTACACAAAATGGCATCTATCAATGTGCACTAGTGGCGCAGTGGCAGGCATGCTAAGTACGTAGGATACATTTCTCTTGTGCAGCAGAAAATTATTTTCTCATGTATGGCATCTATGGCCGAGCTCCAACATATTTACATTTTTGGGTGGGATGAAGGTTATTGTGTTTATGAACAAATTATTGTGCAAGTGAAAAGTTATTCATTTGTTCAAATTTTTTGTAAAAATGTGTGGCCAATACGCACCAAAATACATATATTTATCTATGAACTTCAGCCATTTGTAAACAGATGTATGCTAGTCATGAGCAGCATAAGATAAAAACTGCGATGTTCGCCTTAAAATCCGGGTCTTTTTGATGGCATAAGAATACGTAAAAACCAGCAGGGCTGATTAATATTGTAAAACACCATATAATTTTTGTGTCTAAAGAATGCAATAACCCAATTTCATTGTCTACAACCCATATTAATGTATCGGCCCGATACCATATCTGACACAAGCACATACACATGTTAAGTATCGGTAGAGACAAATGTTTTCTGTGAAAATGTTTTCTTGATTTCGGCAGTTTTGATTAGATGATTTTGGTATATTTCTAGTCACTTTTTTTTTTTTTTTTTTTTTTTGATTTCGTCAAAAATTTTTGTCGATTTTAAAAAAGAGCGCTTGTATTAAAAAAAATTACATACATCTATAACTAATCACACTTCATCCTTTTTTACTTGATTTAGGCACATTTTTTGCCATTTGTGCAAGTGATTTTGGTACTTTTTGTTATTTTTTGAAAATACAAGCTGCATGCATGCAATTAGTTTTAAAAACGTTTTGTGGGAAACACTGCGATTGAAAAAACTTAAAACAACATAATATCACTTCATGTAGGTATTTATAGTTGGTAGACAAATAATAAGCATCCTAATTCTCGTGCTTGAAAATTTGCATGCAACTACAATGTTCAGTTGTAAGAAGTGAAAATAAACATTCAAATATTTTTGAACAAACATAAATTAGGCTAAGTCAGCTTTAAGTAAATGCCAATGTAGTCACCAATTTCATATTTTCTGCTGTGTTGTCATTCAATTTTTATAATCAGGTAGCAAAATAATATTCTCAGCATTATTTTTCATACTGTATTTAAGTGAATGTGGAGTGGACAGCAACATATATGCTCGTAGCATTTTTTAAATTTAATAACCAAATATTTATTTAAAAATAAAACATAGGTTTGTGACAAAGCCGTAGCATACGTGTCGGCAATTAATTCCTTTCCTTAGCTTTTAACCATTTTTCAGACAAAAATATTTGCAAAAAGAAATTACATTCTAGGACTGAAATTAGTTATGTTAAAGTATGAACAATTGTACACATTTATTTTCAGTAGCTGTTTAATTTGTCCGGTCTATAAAAGTGAAAAAGAAAGATAACGTAGTCAAGAATATTGTAGGCCTAGGATAGGTTGGTTACAAGGTAGCCTTTTACATGAAAACAATTTTAGAGGTTAGGTAATACAAAAATGGTCAGTGGGTCAGGATTTATTCCAAGTAAGGGTTTATACAAACTTTTTTAATACCTGCAATGTATTTCTTCATCCACTCCCATAACTTTGGGTGATCAACTTTACCCAATGGAATGCTAGCTTCCATGAAAGTGGTGGTGGTTGACCAAACAAATTTTTTTTTCCACTTTCGTATTTTTTGACAGGGAAACAAGATTGGTACGCTATATTTGAGACGTTTTACACCAGATATCGATGCAAGTGTCCTTTCTAGACAATTCTATTCGTACATAAATTTGCACATAAGCATTTTATTAACTTTGGCAAA
Organism: Dryococelus australis; assembly: GCA_029891345.1. Classification (NCBI taxonomy): domain Eukaryota; kingdom Metazoa; phylum Arthropoda; class Insecta; order Phasmatodea; family Phasmatidae; genus Dryococelus; species Dryococelus australis. Next base: position 35,446,378 of record CM057008.1, read on the forward strand.
TACATAAAATCCCTCATGAGAAAATTCTTTATTACGGTCAAATACTGTTACAAACATTATTACTACACACGTCCGACATATTTGTTTAGCCTTTAACATCACGTTTGTTCATCTGCTGCAATATTACAATATATCTCGCATGTGTCACAATATATATAGAATACCTAAGATATATATAGTATATTTGCGACATATCTCAAAAACTGCAGTATACACAGCAATTCTCACGATACTTATGGCCCAAATATGTAGTAATAGATTCTATTAATATATTGATTATGTGGGGAAATACGTTATTTTTGTAATTATTTCGCGGATGCAAAAAAATTAGTCAATTTCGCGGAGATAAATGGATTTTGCGATTTCGCACACCACGTAAAACATGCCTCCAAGTATCGGCTGATACAGATACTTGGTACAGTAACTGTATCTCAACAACTCTAATGGTAAGGCTATCTTTTATTAGTATCTCAGTCCCGTGTTTATGCAGTTGCATGAAAGTTAAAAATTTGTATGAAAATGTGCATGTAAGGTTAAATTGATAACTGATTTACAATTCTTAGTAATCATATTTGTGTTAAACTAATACAGTATAATTTTAGTTCCAAATAATGCACCATTTTTATAACGAGGTTCCAATTTATGAGTCTTCAATAATGAAGCAGTTAAAACCGGAAACAAAATTTGCTTTAAAATAACACCACAAAATCTTGCCCCTACCTAAGACTCCTGGATATATGGCACTTGGAACTGCATTTTATGTTTGAAATACACATTTTACAACAAAACTGTTAGACATATGTGTAATGTGCTGATCTAAGAAAAGAATGCTCACTTCAGACAAGGGCTGTAGAGTGCTTTCAAGACATCATGTACATTAGAAACACCATTTCAGAGCACACCAAAATTGGTAAAAACTACTTTTTCAAACCACTATATCTCAAAATATTCACGTCAGATCCATACAAAACTATTTAAGGGCCCTGCATTGAACCTTCCTAAAGACTTTCCATCAATAAAATAATATCATCACTGCTTGAAATTTTATAGGTACACACAGTACGATGAGACACTGCATGCCAGTTCAGAGCCTTGCGCTTCGCAGCGATGGGGCACTTGATGCGCGAGGCAGTAATGTCCTTATTGCTCCCGCACTACTCTGTCTCAAAAAAAAATAAAATAAAATAAATGTAGGTAGGAGTCTTAAAACTAAGTAAGAACAGCAGTGCAGGAATTGCACTCACTCGGGAATGGCTTTCAGCTTGGGTATGTGGCAGAAGGTGTGGAACACTTTGGGACACTTGTCGCAGCAAACCAGAACGTCACCCCCGTCCATGCACACGGCACACCAGTCCTCGTTGGGGTCATCCTTCTGCGACTCGTTGCTGCCACTCTTGTCGCAGTCTGTCACAATGCAACACGCCACCACATTTCATGACACACTCAAGCACATCAAATTTACTTTATTCAATAAGAAATGGAGTTGAGAGGTTTGGATGGCTCTTAAAATTGGGGTCATAAAAAAAATCAGGATCAAATTTCCCTGAATTTTCATTTTCATGCTATCGATAAAGAAATTTAAATTAATTTTTTGGCATTCTCACTCAATTAAAAAATATTTTACAGGAACAAAAGCCCTACTTCATGAAATGCAATGGAACTTGCATTTTCCGAACATCATCCGCACTATTAACAGTACAGTTTACTCACAAGACCTCAATGTTAAGCGCCATCTAAATCTCTTCACTCTCTCACTCTCTATTTCTAACATAAAACAAAATATTTTCCCGAACCAATCCGTTTTAGGACCAATTTCTTGGTCTGCTACAATGAATGCTTGGCTATACACAAATTATATTATATTAAAGGCTTAAATTTCGAGGACATTTCCCTGATGTTGAATTCTCTGACTTTCCCAGGGTTGTAGTTCAGTAGCAATCCTGCTCGAGATTCAATGAGGGTGAAGTGAGAATTAAGTAGCACCGGAATGCAAGAGCAGGGGGAAACAGGAGATCAAGAGAAAACCACTGACAAACATCATCCAGCACAATTCATGTGTGGGAAAATCCAAGGGTGACCCTGTTGGGAATCTTACTCCGTTTGCCTTGGTGGAAGATTAGCACACTCGATGCTACACCACCATGACCCTCTTACCCAACTTGCACCACCATGACGACCTTATCCAACATGAAGAATACAACAGTAATGTTACTCTGTTAAGTTTTAAATGTTCAGATACTCTGTGTAAAAATATTGTGACATGCAGTGGAAGAGGTGCACAAATCACGTGTGCGCATGACCTTCATCAGCGGACTTTTTCGTCAGTCAACAAATATGGCTGCCCGGTGAGTGTCTCGTGCAGTGTAGTCTCACTATTTAGGATTTATCCCTGGTCCTCCGGACCAGATAATTAATCGCTACATATGAAGTGAAGCTACGCACGTGTTTATTCGGTTTATTTCCAATGACTGAAGACTTGTTTGGTTTCGCGGCAAAATGGTGACAGCTACGTAACGTATTTGCGTAGTTTTCATTGTTGTGCTGTATTTTGATTTCTGTACTAGTTACTATTGACTACTGTGCAAAATTGGCAAACTGCGTGTACAGGTTATGTGGTATCCTTGAAGGTTTAGTGGCGAGTCATTAATAATAGTTTCTGTGGTGTCCCGCCTATTTTGCTCTTGGTTCTTTGGCCTAGTGTTGAAAGGCAATTTATCAGAATGAGTTTCAAAGGGTCAAGCAGATTCAGGCATGCCTGCCATCACTCACAATGGCAACATCCTTCAGTCCACAGGGAGCTAAGATATATGTACAGGATATCCAAAAGCAGTGTGGCAAGTATAAATTCATGTTGTGACAAATATCTGACTTTGGAAGTGTTCCTAAGGATTATGATGAGGCTGCCTTAATGGAATGCCATTCAAATTTGTCGGCATTGATTTTGGATACTCGTTCTACCATACCATCGCTGTTGGCAAACAAGGATGAAACAACCACTATTGTGTCTCATATGAATGTCAGACTCCCCAAACTGAACCTACCAACATTTTCAGGGCAGTGGGAGGAATGGCCTACATTTCACCAACTTTTTCAGGCCACAATTCATAAGAATCATGCACTTTCCGATGTTAAAAAATTGATTGTTTGAAAGGCGCAGCATCTCAGCTCGTGAAAAACCTACCCTTAAAAGGCAAAAACTATTCTGTTGCAAGGGAAAGTTAGTCATCCAGTTATCATAATTCACGGAAACTTACTACATTCCATATAAACAGAATTTTGGAGTTGCCTCCTGTTACTGCTACACGTTATACGTCATCGCACCACTTTCTCGATGCCCTTATGGTAAATTGCAGTGCCTTAGAAAACTTAGGTTATGCTGTCACCCAAAATAATCCCATACTTCTGACTATTTTGTTGAAAAAACTGGATTTGCACATGCAAACATAGATCGAACACCATTGCTCTTCACCCCCTGACACATTCCCTGAGGTTGGTGAGCTTGTGGAGTTCTAATAAACTGAAGCCACTAAATTGGATAATGCACACGAAATAGGAACCAAGCTGGATCAAGTTTTGTCAAAACATAGTCCAGCAAATTCATCCAAAAATAAAGCTGGTCTACTGTCAAGTTCTGAGCTCGATACTACGGAATGTGTTTTGTGTAGGCAGACCTCTCATGATATCTAAAACTGTGTAAGAGTTCATGGAGAAATCTCCTGCAGAAAGGCATGAAGTTTTGCGCAGTACAAATTTGTGTTACAATTGTTTAGGTACCTCCCACATGGTGGCACAATGTTCTTCAAAACAAAACCTGTTTAAATTGTGGCCGAAAGCATCATTCATCATTACACTCTGACTGACAGGTAACTGACGCGCAACACCCACTAACTTCAGAAGCACATGCTAATCAGCAATTGAGCTCGGACTTGGTCGACACTGATGGTAGTGCACAGTTTGTGGGAATATCAGCCAGAACCTCTGCTCACACTGTAATTCTTCTATCTACAGTCACGGGTGAAAATTGCTGATTGTCAAGGAAGGTTTCACAACTGCCGTGCAGTTTTGGATAGTGCTACCCAGGGAAGCTTTATGTCAGAAGCATTGGCACAGAAGCTGTGCTTGCCCAGGGTACGCAGTACAGACCAGGTACCTGGACTGCCAATGTTACCCCCTACCCAAGTGGATGCTACTATCAGGGAGAAATTAGGCTCTCTTCCTTTAGCTGACCCTTCATTTGATACCCCTGGTGGTGTATAAGTCATTTTGGGTTTTCTCAAGTTCTGGTAGGAGGCAAATTGAGCCTTGGAGAGGGGATACCTGCGGCCTTCGAAACCAACCTTGGGTGGATTTTGATGGGCAAATGCCCTACGACCCGTGTAGAGACCAGTGAACAACCAATCACATTGTTGTGTATCAATACACTCGAAACTGTCCTCAAGAGATTCTGGGAACTAGAGGAATCCTCCTCTGTTAAGCAGTTGTCTTCAGGCAAAATTGCATGTGAGCAACATTATTAAGTGTGTGTGTGTGTGTGTGTGTGTGTGTGTGTGTGTGTGTGTGTGTGAGAGAGAGAGAGAGAGAGAGAGAGAGACACACACACACGCGTAGTAGACCCACAAAATTATTTTTATGGGTTTTGCACGGCGATTTATTTGTTTTGTTTACATTCGGCAGTATTATTAAATGCTGCTAGCAGCAACAAAATCAAAAGTTAAAGAAAGTCACACTGAAAAATTTATGAAAAGAATATACATATATACGACTTGCCTTAATGTTTATAGTATATCCTGGAAATTATATTGTTTTGGGAAGTGTGCAGAATTCTTAGAATCACACTATGTTGACACATTGGTTTTACCTACCAGGGCCATTTCTACATAAGAAAACTATACATTTCTTCCACAGAGTACTGGATGAAATAGTTAATGCCACTAAATTTGCTAACTCAACAAAGAAAAATTATTTTCCATTGCTCTCGTTATTGTATTTCCCGCTGTAAGTTGTGTGAAATGTAGAACTGTACAATTGTATACAAAATGTTCCATTGTATTTCAAATTTGTTGATAATTGAATTAATTCCAGAATCAAGTATCGAAACAAAAATTTTGGAATTGAATCTAGAATCAGTATCAACAAAAACCTATAATCGTCCCATCACTAGTTTTGTGTGTTTTATAAAATTGAACAAAGTGCAAATACTGTGATGTAAAATTTTTATGAAAACAGTATATTTATGTTCTAATAATAATATGTGCATTTTACTATTAAATTATATTCATGCTGCTCCCATGTATTTTACTACAAACAATTATGGCTCATCAGACTTGAGTATTCCTGCTACACCTAGAGAGCGCCAGACCCCGCCAACTTTACACGGAAGTTTTGGATTGCCACGAACCTGGACGGCGCTTTCAAACGTGGGAGAAATAAGTTTGCGCAAGTCAGCAGACAGCTACCCCCATCCCCCGCACTGAGAGCCACAAGCCACCTCGGAGCAAAACTGAGTGCCGTCGAATATGCACGAAGCCGAGAACCAATCAGAGGATAGTTACCCCTACCCCGGCCTCACACAAGGACGTCATGAGGCAGCGTCACACCTCCCAATGCTGCACCTATCCTTCAGACTATAAAAGTCCGTGCGCGACCGGGCTTGTGAGTTATTCTTCCTGATTCTTGAGCTCGCTCCACCACTTCATGTGCTGGGGCCTCTGGCAAGTCAACAAGTCTCCAGCAGCCACCAGAAGCTCTTCTGCAGCTGCAGTTACCACATCCGCTTTGGACAACAACCCCTGCGATAACTTACTCGTTAACTGCGCTGTTTAGTATTCTTAGAGTTTGTTTGTTTGGAGAGAATTCATCCAGGTTCGCTTTCACCTGGTGTAAAATTGAATTATTAATAATTATTACTGGTTTTAGATTACAAAAGAACCGGATACCCACTGTTTTCTTAAGCGTCAATAAATGCTGGGACAAACTCTAACCTTAATCACTTTAATTTTAATTAATTTCATTTGGGGCTCAACAGCAAACCTAACCTTCCACTGCGGAATAAGTGTGAGTGGGCCGAACCCCTCAGGTTATAGTCTGCAAAGACATACAGTAGAACTGCGAGAACACTTGTATAACCAGGTCTTTTTGACGAACCATAAAAAAATCGCAAAAATATTCCATGAAAAATTATAATTTTACGAATTGAAACCTACGGTGAGATCGTGTGAAGCAGGCTTGTGGCGGGACTCGTGGCCGTGTGAAGCGCGCTTTTGTTATCTGTCTGCCGTAACTCCGCTCCGCCCCGCATGTCTCTCTCATGTGTCACATTCTTCTGCCTTGCCTCCTAACCACACTCTTTAACAAAACCAAGCGCTTTGTTCAATAAATAGAATCCCGCCCTTTCTACCTTGACCCTGTTTTCATGAACCAGTTCTGCTTTTCTGTAGTCGTTCACGATCATTGTGCTGTCAACTGTATTTGGTTTCAAACAACTTGGCATATGTGGGTCAAATGTTATGGTTAAGTGAAAACAAATTCTATTTAAACAGTCCAAGCAATAGCTGGAATCGAATACAGCTACACATTAACAGATTTTCGCCGGGTTTTTCCCCATACTGTGGCATACCAATTAAACACATGGACACAACTACTACTACAAAATTTTATCGCTGTGCTATAATGAACGTAATTTTAATCCATTTTGATAAAGATTCCTTGAATTTTTGCTGGTTTTGAGTAAGTCTCACACCATGCAGGTTTTGTTAGTTGAAAACGTATAATTTTCCAGTGACTACCGTATTTACTGGCATAATTCTCGCGCTGGCACAATCCACGCACCCAAGTTTTATGGTGTCAAATTAGGGGAAAAAATTTTCCTTTCATATTTCACGCAGTATGTTTCTCTCAACGAGGCATGTAATGCTAACGGGCCCACGTGGTGCACACTTTGTTCGTCCCCTTATAACCGAAATAAGCACTCCTAACGATCCGCCCTAATGATAAGTGCACCTCCAGTGAGGCACCCCTGTAACAAAATAGGAGTCTTAGTGGTGGCAGGGAGTATCAATGTATATGCCGGGTACCTCCTACCGGCCCACGACTCCAGGATGTGTCAATATAAAATCATTCTTACATTCCTGTGTTGTTTTTCATGATTTGATCAATTGCATTCCATAGAGAGATAGATAAAGATATATATATATATTTATATATGTTTAAATCAAAATAGAACATTTCTTAAAACAACAATCTTAATACGTCAGTGGAAAAAGTGTAAATGTACAAGTCTCATATCTTTGCGCCGGGCTTTGCACATCGCCACCACAAGCACGGAGTGAAACCTCTTCCTTACTCCACCGCTGCGTGGCAATGTATGCTCGCTGCCGGGCCGGCATCGCACAATGCGCCTTGCTGGACTACTAGGTTGCGGCGGGTAGCACCACCGCCCCTCTCGGGCGCGGATTCATACAGACTCGTGTGCTATTCTCTCATCGGGGAATGCTGGTTTAAGATTGCAAGGGTACGACAGCAGTACTTTAAAATAAAAGCAGTATGCAGCACACATCAATGTAACCAAATTTAAAGTCAAAGCCTACCAAGTAGTTTACTGACCGTCAATGGCAGAGGGCATGGTGCGCAGGCCGAGGGAATTGGAGCCAGCCATCACCTCGTCCAATCCTGTTGAGCTGTCTACCAGCGGAGAATCCCCTGCCTTCTGAACTTCCGGAACTACTTCTATACCGTTTCGATCAAGTTTTGCTATGGTCGCCATCAAGTCGTTTACGGACTCCTGAAATGATATGGGAAAACAACATAAATATGAACGTATGCACTCTCGCTCATATGCGCGTGCGTGCGTACACACACACACACAAATGCACATAAAATAACTATCTCTAACAATTACAAGTTTGACAGACTGTCAACTAAAATAAAAATTTATAACTCCACTATTTTTAAAAATATTCTTGTATGTTTTGAGTTTAGAGATCTCACGAAAAGGTAGCCTACTGTTTAGGATAACAGATTACTGGAACTATGTGAGATTTTGTGGAACCACTTGCCTTATTAAGGGGCAGTGTTAAAATTTTTAATTGCAGTCACAATTATAACTAACAGAAAATGCTGCTTGAAAAATGTTTACAAACTACAAATTATCTAAGGTGGGCAGACAAGACCTTGCTGTCAAGAGCTGACCAAATCTCTTCACTCACTCACTCACTTAAAACTACATTATAAACCGAAAATCACACCCAATAACCTTAGAAGTGAAAACATGTTCTTAATGTTTCTTTTTACAGCTTTATGGGAGGCATGTCATTAATTGTTAATGATCTATTAACATCTTTCTGAACATTTCTTGTGAACCAATCTCTAACCACATTCTAATGGAACATAATAGGGACATAGCTACAAGTGGCGTGCAACTTGCCCACTCAATCACAGTAATTTCATAGTCCCAGATGGTTATCACAATCAGAGGATTGTTATCCTTTATGCCACATTCAAGTACAAAATATGTTAATGGGGAAAAGATAGAAATAATTGGGTCATTACCAGCTTTTGAACCAAAAAATTTATTCAGCATTCATTTGAAATTTTTTTCTTTGACAAGGATTATGTCTGAATAACTCAACTCTTATATTTGTTTAAAATGTGAAATAAATGTGAATTAATTTTCAATTACCTTCTGATAATATCTACAGAAGCGATAGTAGGACAAGAAAAACAATGAAGGTCAGGCAACACATAAGCGTTAGATCAGGCCAAGTCCTTCCAGGTAACGGCGGGCACCCTGCCCTGACAGGCGGGTGCCACACTGTTGGGCAATAACTGATCAAGCCACAAAACTTGTATGGCAGTCTGCATTGAGGTGTTATGTGATATTCAAATTTTCTCAGTGAATGTTGATGCATGCCCGGATATTGACTGTGTGGCACGGTCATTGAGATTTGATGCACAACAAGTGCGCAGTTATAGGTAGCTGACGGGAGGTGTTAGAAACCTGACTTACTCTGAAGGTCTTCGGTCTGTTGGTAACGTGGGTTGGCTGACTGAGCAAAGCTGTTGCCACAGTCCTGGAGATACATTACGTTGTAGTTCAAGTTTCAGTCAGCGGACTTTTGACTCCAGAAGTTAGGATTAGCAAGACCGTACCTAGTGTCAGTCCGGTAGACTAAACCCCTTGCTACCGGGTGACAGTAGGGACTGGTTTGGATGAGCGGTGGAAAATGAATATATCGTACCACGTGGATAGTCGAGACTGCCTGTAATCTCAGTGAGGCGGTACAGTCCTGTTCCGCCTGTGTTTCCTGCATAGGAGGGGCTAAGGTACTCTGCTGCTGGGCAGCTAGACGAGCAATCTTTTGTTCCCAATGCCTTCAGCCATGCTTCATCTTGTAAGTCATAGAGTTTGGTTCGCCGCTGAACAAGATAAGGTGTACACTCCGGACAAGAAACTATTCCCCTATAATAGTGTAGTCCAGTAGTTGACTCGTGGCACAAACTCGGCAAGAGTTTCCACTGATTTCCTACATCTGCGGGCGAATCAGAGACGTTGAGCCGCGTGGGCCACCAATATTACTACTGGATGTGATTTTCCAGCCAAGACTAGGCCGCAGTCCCCAGACCAATACCGCCCCCAGTACCTAGGTGCTCTGGTAGGTGTTACAACCTAGGGTAACAGGAAGCAACAGGCGGCCATCTAATGGGTGTGTTCCAGACTAGAGGTCCCCAGAAGAGGCTCCTCAGTCAAACTAGTTAGGATTTACAAAAGTACCGGTTTCTGTCAGCAGTGCACAATGCAACTTATTCCTAGCGAGCAAAGTAGACGTTACTCTAGAAATAAAAGCGTTAGGATAGAGAACAAACTGCATTTCTTGACGACTCAATATAGTGACTCGTGCTATCTCCTACCGAGCAGATGGAGTACTGAAGGAATACTATCGTAACCAGGCGTAGGCGACCTGGTCCTAAGCTGGAGGGAGAGTGAACTAGAAAACTGAATACTTAACTACTCAATCAAAGCTGTTTAAAGAGTGTGTCTGGAAGAGACAAAAGAAGTTAAAGTTGAAGTAGCAAGGTATATTCGAGTTCATTGGGTGATGAAGACTGTTGTCGCAGAGGGTAGCAGTGATGGCTACAGAAGACTCAGGTTTTGCTGGAGGCCCCAGAACTACGGAGTGTTCGAGGTTAACTCAAGAAAAGAATTACGAATGACTGCTGGAGCCCTGCTGCGCACAGACTTATATAGTCCGAAGTCTAGGCTGCAGCAGCGGGGTACGGAAAAGGCGCGTGACGTCCTTCTGTCATGAAGGCTGGCGTGGGAACCATCTAGACAGCGTTCTTGGTTTGTGGATGTTCGGTGGTGCTCGGCCACGTCCAAAGTGGCCGACAGCTTGTAGGCACTCAGAACAGGGGGAGGGGGGAAGGCGGCGTGCTCACTGGTTGCATAACCTTGTAGTCATGTGTTTGGCCGCCTGGTGGATTTAAACGGTGCGCAACACTGTGTATTGGTTTGCAGTAGACATCTCTTACGTAGGATGAAATAAGGGCACACTTCACGTAAAGAGCAATGAGTTGTAATCGTAGTTTATTAGTAATATCAGTGGCACGCGTCAATATAATATCATGTATTCTGATTTTAGCAACAGCGATATAGGCCCGATTTTATCAACAGCGACTTAGGAACACGGCACTACCATTAACAGGTGACGAAGAGTGTAGAAGAGCTAAGAGTTTTAAAAAGACAATGGGTTCGAAGTTCTTTGAAAAGTACATCAGTGGAATGGGAGTTTTAACTTTCCGCCCTCACTTGTTGGATGATAAAACAAAATGTGATGAGTACTATAGAATGACGCAGTCAACTTCACAAATATAATATTTATAGTTGGTAAATGACATTAATGAAAGGTATCTTCTAGAGGCTTGACACTTCACCAAAACAAACAGTTTATTTTTAGGCAAGCTATCCCCTTAACTACATCTTTTTTGTGCTTATAATCTGTGCTAAAAAGAATAATTTTTAAACGGTTCAGGTGTCAATTATGAAGGGTCGTATTAAATAGTTTACCATGATCATGCAATATACATGAAAAATCGAAGCCTGCAGAAAAACGAAGGATGCGGACTTGGATTTTAGGCCTGAGAAATATTGTACTGAAGCGTGTCTGATTAGCAAAGGCTGGATCACGATCGTGTGGCTTTGGTTGCACTTTGGTCGGTTGTGTGTGTGGTTTGGCTTATGCTTACTTACGGCTGGATATAGCGATCGGGCACGTTGCCTTACCGCCTGAGGGGGAGTCTCCAGTTGTAGCTAATTTCGGAATAAGAATAATTTCCCGTTTCCGTCAAGGTTCTCCCAGTAATTGGTGACAGATTACTCTATGAATGAGACTCAAGGGTAAGAGAAACAAAGCCATGTTTATTAAAAAATTATTAAACATGGACACATGCTCTCTTGCCAGGCAGACCGGTGGTTGGAAGTAATCCTATGGTAGCCAGGTGTAGGTGACCTGGTCCTAAGCTAAGTCAGGAAGTTAAGTGAAACTGACGAAAATTACTTAGATACAAACCAAACTCTAAATAGGGGATGTCTGTAGGAGAAAAAGTACAATTACGTGTGGTATGTATATGGTAGTACAGAAAGCTTCTGGTAGCTATTGGCGTCGCTGGAACGTCCAGTACTGGGGCTGCAGAGCTCTTACGGCGACATCAATGGTAGCAGCCTCTGATGGCTGCTGAAGACTGTTAGGTCGTTGGCGACAGCCTCTGGAAGGGTTGTTGAAGGTCTTCATAGTAGTCTAAGACTCCAGCACCCAGGTGCTCGGACAAGACTGCAGGAACAACTCACGAGGAACGCAGCGCACTGCCTTATATAGCGAGGCAATGCGTGTTATGGCGGCCACGGGGAGAGCATGTGACGTCCCTCAGGTGTGAGGCTGGAGTGGGGGTAGCACCATCTGGTCATCTCTCGGCCTTCGTGTATCCTCGGTGGCGTTCGTGCATGGCACGAGGCGGCTAATGGCTTGTAGGCTCTCAGCGTGGGGGAGTGGGAGGGGGTGACATGCTGCTGTCTTTCGCAATCCCTCATATCCATGTGTCCGGCTGTCCTCCAAGATTGTGACAGACCATTACTTCCATGTACAAAATGGCACGGGGTTTGAATCTCGTGTGTAGAAATAGTACACTAGGGCTGCAGTGAGAAGAGTCGTAATCATTTTTAGTTAATTGGTATAAGCGGCATGCATCAGTATATAATCATAAAATGCATTTTTGGTTAACCTAACAGCCAAAAGATGACATTAAAACCATTTATTCAAGTAAATTTATAATTAAATATTCACTTTAAATTTAAAACTTAAAGTTTTGGAATTGAGCTAAATTTAATTTTTATTTATATTTGTTTGGACCTGTAAATACATGAATACTTAATTTTTCATGTGTTAGTGACTGTCTGTGTGTGTGTGTGTACTGGACACACTCAAGTTTTGAATTTCCCGCTCTGCCACCTCTCGTGGTTTTCGAAGTTGGCAGACCTGCATCCAGCACTGGACCACAGAGTTAGCAACCCTGGACTGCCGAGAGGAGGCAGTCAGTTGTTCGTAAAGTATCATGGTGGTGAGTAGTGTTAGTCGGGCAGCCTCACTTTCTATTGGTGTTTTAATTTTGCATCCTTTTGAATTTTTGAACACAGTCCATTTTGCCATCGTGGCATAACAATATTAATATTTTCGTGTTCCTTCGCCGGCCGAGCCATGCTCAAACCCACGTATTTTTCAAACCTTTACAATGCTAACCAAACATACAGCAGATAGAGTCTTATAATAATCACGCCCATTAAATTACGTACCGTCACAGCTTATTCCAAATTCTGTTTACAATAACATACAAGGCCATAGATTGTTGGATACTGTGTTAGAGATTGTGTGATTCGTTCTCATTGTTGCCAACCTAAGAGTGCAATAAACACAAACAAAGAATAAGATTTTGAGATGGTTTCTCATAGTCGCCAACCTACGAATGCAGTAGACATACGAAGAAAAAACTGTTGCAGAATGTAAACAATACTATCGATAGCACAGGCTGTTTATTTTCTGTGTGGTTTCGCATCCAAGAATGAATGATGCATGAAATCTACAGCAAATATACCAAAGAGAAATACATAAAACGTAAATAACTGGAATGAATCACAGAAAATCCACTGTATTTCGTAGCTGATTAATGATAGTTCTGAATATATTTTGGTTTTCCGACAGATTATCTGATCGATGGAGGCGGGAAAAATTAATGGTTTAAAGGTCGTAGCATGCAGGTTTTTAAAAATTGTTTATATAGGATATTTGTTGAGACCGTCCAAAAAACAAAACATTCGGGAAAACTAAATAAACGGGATCTCAACAACATACATACAGGGAATTCACTGTTTTGAGCTTTACATTTTTAAATGAAAAAACCGAAATATTGAAATAAATATTGAACACAAAATTCTTTGTGCAATACTTATAACAGTATTGTTTTATAACACCAAATAAAATGCAATGTTTTAAAACTTCCATTCCCACATCTACGCAAAGACAAAATTTTGAAAGTCCTGTGACTAACATGTGGAATATATATATATATATATATATATATATATATATATATATATATATATATATATATATATATATATATATATATATATATATATATATATATATATATATATATATATATATATATATATATCTCTCCCCCTCTCTCTCTGAAATGTTACACAACAGAACCAGATGCATACAATTTAAAAATTGGAAATCGCAGGGCAGAGAAACTCCAGTGTGCAGTGATAGCCTCAACAATGTAGCGTATTGCCACTCCAAAATTTCCAGAAGAAGTGATCACGAAAAAGCACACAAAACTACTTTCCTCGACCCCTGATCCAGAGCTCTGACACGTGCAAGAAATGTGAGAGTATGCACATTTATTTGTGCTGTTTACGTTAATTCATGGTTCCATCAGTCGCCTGGATGGCGCCAGCCCTTTACCCACCCCTGAACGGGCCTGGATATGTGCGGCCAGACCTCAAACGCATCTACAATATAGTTAAATAATAATCCATGCTATAACAAAGACAAATTTTCAAGAAATTTATCGCAGACATCAGGAATTACAAAAAAATGTATAAATCCAAAATGGTGTTCAACTCTTCCCCTGAGTGAAGTTGAAAACTTAGCTAACCAATGTTTTAGTGATGGAACACAACAATTTTCAGGCACATTACGACTGTAGCACAAAACTTCCACATAAACTGTGCTTCACTAAACTACAACATAGTCATTTGAATGTTTTTAATAAGAGTCCAGGAAAAAAGGTAAGTGAGCCAAAACTGCAGTGCAATTAGAGTTATTCATTATATAAAAAAATATGCATAATAATACAGCAGAATATCTTTCTTAAATCCCTAGCTTTTACACTTTACTATAGTTTACATTTATAAGCTGTTCAGTGTAAGGTGAGCACTTTTAAAGACCTAGTTACTTTATTCTTTCAGCCATTTTTTATCCTTTACCCGACTTCTCAAATAAATATTGCCATGTAAGCAATAAATACTGTGTGTGTATTCCACCGCACTTGGAAGTTAACATCTAAGGCAAAAATGAAATATATTTATTGACTATTATTCAAAGTGATGGGATTATCAAAAGTGCTCGTTTTACCATGAATAGCCTGTACTTATCTTCTTTGCTCTTACTTAACGTTCATGCACTATAAACCTTGTGAATCATCAAAACTACCTTGGAGTGAAATGATCTGGGAGGCTCGTAACAATGAGGTCTTGAAAGTCAACGAGGGTGAAGCTAGGTGGACATGGAGCAGTGCTGGAATCCAAGAGGGAAGGTAATGGGATATACCAAGGAAACTTGCAGACTAGCAGCATCATATGGCATAATTATCACATGTGGAAACTGGAGTGATTCAGAGGGGAATCAAAGCCGGTTCTCCTCGCTGGGAGTCAACAAATGTTCTAGCTGCTGCGCTATCGCTGCCTCTGCATACACTTTATGCATCTCGCAACCCTAGTCATATGAAGAGGGAAAAAAAGTTTCACTGTAATCCCAGTATGTTGAGTGTTTTCATCACTGTATGCAGTAAGAATATAAAGACAACTAAATTAACAGTAGAACACAAAGAGAAAGATAAAATGCAAAAGAGAGGGGGAAAAGAAAGAGAAGGGATACGGGGAAAGGAAATTAGGAAAAGAGGGGGAAATAGTAAAAGTAAAAGAGGAAAGAGGGGGAGGTAGAGATGAGTAGGTGGAAGAGGGGGGGAGATAGAGATGAGTAGGTGGAAGAGGGGGGAGGTATAGATGAGTAGGAGGAAGAGGGGGGAGGTAGAGATGAGTAGGTGGAAGAGAGGAGAAGAAGAGAGGGGGAATACAAGAGAAGGGGAGGACAAGATAGGGGATGGGGAAAATAGGGGAGGGGAGAAAAGGGGAGGAGAAGAAAGATATAGGGAAACAGAGAAGAAAGAGATGGGGGAACATAGGAAGGCTAGTACAGGGGGGGAAGAGGAGAGGTGGGGGGACATGGGAAGATAAGGGGAAGGGGACACGAGAAGAGCAAAAGGGTGGGGGCAAGGGAAGAGTGTGAAGGGGAGGGGGCAGGGGCAGGGGAAGAGAGAGGCAGAGGGGGGGAGGGAGCATGGGGGAGTGCGAGAGGTGGAGGGGACAGGGTAAGAGCAAAAGGCAGAGGAGACAGGGGGCAGGTGAAGAGACAGAGGAGGGGGCAGGGGAAGAGAAAGATGCAGGGGGCAAAGGAAGAAAGAGAGGTAGAGGGGGCAGAGGAAGCACAAGGAAATCACAGGGGGGGAGAGAAAGGAAAAGGGGACAGGGGGAGAGTGGAAGGGGGCAGGAGGAAGAGGAGGGGAGAAAATGGGGAGAGGGAGAGAAGAGGGGAAGAGGGAGAAGGGGAGAAGGAGAAAAGACAGGGGTGTGGGAGAGAAGAGAGAGGGAATAAAGAGATAAGGAAGGGAGAATGAGATTAAAAAGAAAAATAGAGGGAGGGAAGAAAAGGAAAGAGAGAAGAAAAAAGAGACAAGGAAGAGAAAGGGAAGAAAGAGAGAAGAAAAAAGAGACAAGGAAGAGAGGGGGGGAAGAGAGAAGGCATAAATTAAGGGAACAAAGAGAAGGCATAAAAAGAGGGATGAAAGCAAGAGAAAAAGAGGGAAGAAAGCAAGAGAAAGTGAGGGAAGAAAGAAAAAGAGACGGAGGGGATAAATAGAGGAAAGAGAGGAGGGAAGAAAGAGGGAGTTAAGAGAGAAAAAGAGAGGGGAGAAAGAAAGAGGAAGAGAAAGGGGAGAAAGAAAGTGGAATATAAAGATGAGAAAGAAAGAGGAAGAGAAAGGGGAGAAAGAAAGAGGAAGGGAAAGAGGAATAGAGGGGGAGAAAGAGAAATAAAGAGAAATTAAGAGGGGAGAAAGAGAAATAAAGGGAGGGGAAAAAGAGAAGGGAAGGGAAAGAGGGGTGGAACAGAAGGGAAGAGAGAAAGGATGGGAGAAAGATGGAGGGAAGAAAGAGAGAAAAGAAAGAGGGGAAGGAAGAAAGAGAGGAAATAAAGAAAGAGGGGAGGGAAGGAAGAGAGAGGGTGGGAGAGAAGAGACAGAGGTAGGGAGGGAAGACAGGGAGAAGGAAGATGTGAGGGATGCAAAATGAGAGTGAAGGAGGGAAGAAAAAGAGTGTATGAGGAGGGAAAACAAAGGGAGGGAAGAAAGAGGGATTGATGGTGGGAAGATGTAGAAGGTAGCAAGATAGAGAGGAAGGGAAGAGTGAAGAAAGAGTGTGTTGGAAGAAAGGAAGGGAAGTTAGAAAAGAATGGGGGGGATAAAAAAAATGAAGAATGAAAAAGTGGTGGGAAAAAGAGAGATGATACAGGGGAAGAACAGAGAGAGAGAGAGAGAGGAGAGAGAGAGAGAGAGAGAGAGAGAGGGGAGAGAGAGAGTGTGTGTGTGTGTGTATATATATATATATGATTAGGGTACCTGGCAAAATTTGTCTAGGCTCTTTTCGGGGTCGTCGGTGCGTGCGTGGCTAGGACTGGGCGTCTTGGGCACAGATGACGTGACTGTCCCCTGGCCCCCTGCGGCCACCCTGCTATGTGGCGGGGGCCCCGTCGGTGCATGGGCCTGTGCCTGGGTCTTCAGCATGATCCTGAATGACTCGTCCACTTGCAGGTTCTGGGGCGGGGCTCTCTGCTGCAGGGCTGCCACGCCTGAAACCAGCCACGCACACACGTCTCATACTGCAACAAAATCCACAACACACCCCCGCTAGTTTCAGCTGACTCTTTGAGGCAACACAAAAAACACTTTGTTACAGTGAGGTTCGCAACCTGCATGTGGCACTGCCTCAAGCCACCAAAATTAGATAGACCACTAGGCTTCGAAAATCCACACAATCTGGAAACTCAGTAAAATGTTCCACATCCTGATTTACGTTTCTCGGAAACGAAATAATAGAGGAAGCAATATATTAATTAACAATACACTATTAGAATATTTTTTAAAATTTGTGAGTCATTTTACTGTCATCTGCAGTTGAATTTGGTTCACAGCATCTGTTTTTGGTATCATAACACTAATTTTAAGATATGGGGGAATAGGCCACTAGACTACTATAGACTGTTTACTGTAAACCAAGCACTTTTGAAAGTCCTGCTTAAGATCTACTTGCATGCATGTTGTGTATTCTTCCGCCTTATGTAAAATTAACATTGCCACGGGCCTCAGAACTTTATTCATGCGTCGGTCAAGTAAAACTGTAAAATTATAACGAAAGTAAATATTGTAAATATTTTCTCATTTTTACACTTCTGTGTATTAAAAAAGCAGAAAGGGAAAGAAATAATTTAAGCTATCACTTATCATTACAGACATTAAGATATGGAACTGCATTCCATTCTTCGTTACCAACTTTACTGGGTGCATGTCACTGTGCCAATTAAAATTTATGCAGGTATAGGAGCAGTGACTTTTTTCTAATGTTGATTTCAAAAGGGCTCACTTTATCCTGAACAGCCTTTAGTACCATTTTTAAAATACAAACTGTAATACTCGCTGCTCATTCGTATCACTTGAGGTATCACTTAAAACACAAAATGAGGAAGTGGGGGTAGAAGCAGGTAAAAGGGGGGGGGGGGGATTTGATTCGGTAATATTACAGTTATTTAGAGAGCTTTGCTGAGTCAAATCATAATCTGCCAGCAAGTATGAACTGCAGATACAGTAGAACCACTATTACGACCCCTCACTGTTCCTGAGAATAGGGATAGTGTCGAAATAAAAGGGGGGAAGGGGGTGGGTTGTAATAAAACATTTTGAGAATTTTGGGTTGTTTTTTACCCACCCCTAACCCCTATGCCCCCAAACTCACCATTTTCTGCATGAAGTTCATGTTCAATCGTCTCTAGCGCATAAAAAACCACTTTTTAAATTAAATATAAATATGAATGTATATTTTAATAGCTGGACGTCTCCTGATTAATTTGATACCCAAGAAAGGCATATTGGACCACCGCTTGTCGGCCAACTATTCAGTGTTTCATTACTAGAAAATTGGATGTATTACCCACAAAACAATAATTAAACACTGTTGGAGATGCCTTATGTTTGAAGCAAAACACAGCACTTTATTTATTGGTAATAGATATGAAGATACATATTAAAAAATTAATCACTCTCGCGTGCTGGGGCTGGCAACGAATACATTGCCGGCGGCCACGTGTACGTGCTGGGCGAGAGCCTAGATCCTCTGCAGCGCTGCTGGGCGCAGGCATGGCAGTTGCTGCTGAAGGTCGGCCATAGATGATCAGGCTGGGCAGCTATCGGTAGGTCACTACAAGATGGCGAGCGGCGGCCGCCGCCGGCCACTGCCATCGTTACCAGGCGGTTCACTTCGTAAACAGCGGTCCGGCGTTGGGAAAACATGCTGATAGTATAAATTCAAACATTGACGTGAATCTCTTCTAACTGTAGACAGCGTGTTAGCTTCTGCACTGGCACAATGAGGCCCGACAATGTTGCGGAATATAAACATTTAGTGCGGTTTACTTGAAATATTATCCCAAATTTTTCATCAAGATCTTTTGACGTTGCCTATACACGCACACGGCATCATCGCCATAACATGGTACCGTAATATAAGAACACATTTTATTTGCACACACTTATCTTTACTCACTTTACACATAAAATTGACTTCACAAGGAAAAAAAAAAAAAAAAAAAACAATTGCCCACCATAAAAATTAGCATATTACATAGGTGTAGGTGCACATAAACTTAAAAATAATCATTAAAAAAATGGCCATTGTATTAAATTTGAAGTTATCATACATACACTGATTAAGAAACTAGTCTGTGTAATATGCCACTGCTGTTTTTATCTTTACTGACCCGAACTGCAACTCATCCTAACCCCCCCCCTCCATGAACAATACCACAGTGTCCCCTTCTTGCTTTACGCTGCTTGGGACAACAAATGTCAAAGTCTATGACGGTAGCTTGAGAAATGTGCGACCACCAACATCAGTAATGGCTAGTTTTCCATAGACTAAAAACCACAGATAATAGAAACTAGTACCACGGTTGGAGAAAAGGTCTACAAAACTCAAATCTACACATAACAAACACGATTCTATTTTTAGACGTGCCTCAAATTATCAATTTTTTCGACCCAAACTTTTCACGGTACCTCGGGATTGGGTCGTAAAAGAGAGGTGGTCGTAATAAATGGGGTCGCAATAGACGGGTTTTACTGTAATTTCCTGCTGGTTTGACAAACACAAAATATTGTACGATAGTTCAGAGTTATTCTTCAGTATACATAACTAATAAGTCTCCCCAAGTTTTCCCACACGTAATGAAGCAAAGAACATTAGCACCACCAGTGAACGGCACCTGGAAAACAACAGTATCAGCGGAAAAGATACTCCCACTTCCACTGTTTTTTCAAACAAGGTTTACAGTTTTTCCCCAAGGTCCACACAGCTGTTGGATAATCTACCAGCTTGACATTGACGAGGGCCAGTTTCAGGGGGTAGGGAAGTAGTGTGTGTTTTCACCACAGCACCTATCAACAAAATTTGCTATCAAGGTTTGAGGAGGTTGACCAATCGTGAGAAGATAACACAAATATAATGTTGATTTTCTGTATAAAAAAAATTCTTGCAACTCTGCCCTTGTCACAAAAATTTCCCCCCCACCAGATGACCAAAGTGGCACACTATATACGTCAGTAGCTTGCCAATTAAAACTCAAAAGGTTCGCCATTTCATGGTTGCTAATCTACAGCATCCTTGGATACAAATGTAAACTATGTAATTACTTAAAAAATTTAGTTATGAATTAATGTTACTGAAAGTAATTGTGTTACCAGACATTCAATTTTTAACAAGGAACTGTATACTTTATTTATAAAAAAAGTTAAAAAAATTATTTTGTGGAGAAACTGCAGTGATCACAAAACTTCTGCCAAGTAGACAGAAAAAAATTTTAAACTTTGAAATTTAAGGTAGGTCATAATTTATACTATTCTTCATTACACTTCTTCCTTGGCCACAGGCACAATATTACATAAGCAATCATATCTGATGGGAGATACAACAATGGTAAATAGTATTGGTTTTGGCTACAGAATATCAACTCCCACAAATGCATCAATGAATTTTGAGATGCCCATTCTTTACTTGATCGAAAAAGATAATTTATCTCTTACTGTGAAAAAACAAAATTAGAATTAATGACTTACAATCTGTGCATGCAAGAGTTATGTCCAACACAACTGAAATTAGGTTACAAAAACAAACACACTAAATATGTAGCACACACTAAATCTTTCTGCATTAATACAGCAACTGTTACGAAAACTTCTCTTAAGCAAAAAATGATTATACTCAGTGTCATCATTATTCCATTACATAAGTAACATTTTCTGTACCTGGTTAGTAATACATTTAAAACATAATTCTGTTAACAGAGCAGATAAAACAAAGTGTTTGTTACAAACCACTATTAGAAAGTGCAGTGTAAATTGGAAAATGTAATATCTTGCAAACAGAGAAAAAATGTGCACACAATATAAACCTATGTACAGGCAGTCCTCTAATTTCGGACATTTGACTATCATATAATTCACACTTTCGTACATTGGTTTATTACACCATAAATTCATAAATTCGACTTTCACATGTTTCCTTCGCACATAGCCAAAAAAATATCGCTCACATGCCCCTATCACGACACATATAATGGTGTAAACAACAAAGATATATAAATTGTTTATATTCTGCATTTGTTTTCGTAAATAATATTGCAGCAGAGTTGACTTATACGTAGTTACATCTGGTATCGATATATGTAACTATGTTTTTGATCTAAGTGAACAAGATGAAAAATGTGTACATAAACATTTAAGTATTAAAATAAAAGTAGGTATTCTTTATGGCTTGGTTATTACGTCAGAGCTGTTTACGTACACAACAATCACAAATTGTGCCATAACGAATACATACCTAAATTCATTTTGATTTCATCGTGTATCAAGCATAATGTTGACGCATGCCAGCATGCTGTGCCACAGAGGCATACTCTACGACCGACTTCGCCCCATCTGAGAGCGCGCTACGTGCAGGGGAAAGTCAAATTCAATGGCGGTTATGATTTTGTATTAGTGAAGAAAAGAGACTCAATACATTGGTCAGTCGACGACTTAATCATAATTTGCATGTGCAATTATGAATTTCTACGCCCGCTTAAGAACTAACATGCAAGCCCCACCCTGATGAAGAAACTATAATCATTTGAATTCCACTACGTTACTCTAACCGTCCAAGAAGTTCCGAACAACCCCAGAGATAGCAGCACCCCCGTGGCCTTGTGACGTCACGGCTCGCCGGCCTCAGCCAGAGGCGCACGAAAATATCTACGCCTCCACCAGGTGTGATAAGAAAACGAGCGGAACTACTGCACCCGATTGACTTGCCCGTGTTGGAAGGCTATGCTATCCCCCGCCCCCGGAAAACTGCTGACACGGGGCGATTTTGAGACCAGGAACGAGGTCCAGCACAGACGCAGGGGCTCGCTGGACGGTAAGGTTCGCGAGCTCTACCACCAGTCTGCGCAAGATTCTCTTTCCTCACCTCAGCAACCCGTGGCAGGGCTCATACCATCCTCCAACTGCTTGGAAACCAGCAGCACTACTTCCAGTACGGCTAGAAGAAGGCTCATCCTACAACTGACCGCCCCAGGGACACCTCATCTCGTCCACGGTAAATCCCACACCTGTAGCCTCTACCTTCACCTTAGTCAACTTCCTTTGACTTCAGCGGTAACAGGTTGTTGGATGATTACGTCTCCTTGGATTGAGCCCCTCTTAAATTTCACACTGTAAATAGCATTGGTTGTTGATTAGAAAATTTGTTTAGTCAATTTTTTAATTAATTAATTTCCCACAGGCTTACCTTCACCTGTTGAATAGCAAATTTGATTTTCAAAAATTTTTAAGAATTTCAACATTTTATATTTTTCTTAGCTTAGCTTTTAGTGTGTACATGTCAGCCTAGACTTTCCAACGTATTTCCTTAAACGTAATCAAATTTATGCGTCATTTAAATTTTGGGTGTCGACTACCGTAATTTATAGCTTTAATTCCCTTGATAATTTTTACTTTATTAATTTCTATTACAGTGTGGTGTGTCATTACAGAATTCCAGTTAATTGCACAATAGTAAATTTCAAACTCAAGTCTCTATTTAGCCTTGCAGTGTGTTGAATCCCTCAGTAGACAGGGCCTGGTAAAGTACCTATCACTGAGATTCCAGGACACCCGCTGCCGATACGGGGCATAAGGTCTCGCTACTTGGGTTGCCCATTACACGGCAGGTCAGTGGGAGTGATTGCAGATTTCGTCCCGCCTAGGACTGCGCGTCCGCAACCCCGGCAGACAGCCTTTCCCTTGTTCTGTGTTCTTTTCAAATGCGCAAATACGGAGGCACAAGTAGCCGTCAGAGGCGACACAAGAGGCGTGCCGCAAATAAACCAGCCATCGTTAATCAATTAATTATAGATTCAAACCCAAGAGTACTTGTTCCCCATCAGCCCGAGAACGAACCAGTTGACTTCTACATAATAACACTCCCTGATCACAAGACACAGTTGAAAAGTTGGCTAGGTTGATGTACCCCCGACGAAGATTCAGACCCAGAGGAAACCCGCCCCGCCGAACCAACCCGTAAATTTATATAGAATTCCAGTACTGAAACACAGAACTACCCCTCTCACGAGACACCCATCCGAGCTAGTATCGTAAAGCTAACGTCAGGCAAGGTAGTTCTGGTTTGACACCCAAACGCAGAAGCCCTCCCCAGCTTCTGCTTGGTGAAGTTGGCCTCCGGGAGAACAATCAGGGTTAGAATCCTTGCCAAGGCCGTTTCCAGGACGTCCGAAGAACGATCCCCGGTCAACTTTGTCCCCTGCTCGACAGCCAACGAGGTCGCAGCGGATAAATCCAGCACGTCCTTGCCAGATCGCTCTCCATCACACACATCCATAATTTGTTAACCGACTGAGCATTTCACCCTTTCGGGACAGCTGGCACCCCGACTATCGACATCCCTAGAGGTAAGGAGAATAAGAATGCCCAGAAGGGACAGTCTAACGCTCCTGCTTACCCTGGGACTTGACTCCCCTCCACCTCGTAAGGTCCGAGAGGGCAGTCAGCGCCCTAACCGCTTGCCCACCAGGCAAGAGCATCGCGCATCAAAGTACATATGCAGATGTAGGTAGTCTACTGGAGTGTTACTAATCTATGGTGGTTCTATGTATTAATGCAGTTGTTTTGAACTTCCATTGTTCTTATTATGGTGTTTAGTATCCTTTGAGGTTAATATCCAACAAATATTTTTTATTTCTCTATTGCTGCACGTATGTAATTATTTTTGATTTTGCAATGAATAAGAAATGTAAAAACTAAAGTTGTAATGAAGACAGTGTATAAGAAACAAAGAAAAATTATTGTAAATAGCCTATGCACAAAACTAGAAATTATCGCACAATCGGAATGTGGCAAATCATTAGACGCTATAGGACGGTCTTTAAACCTGAGCCGACCCTCTGTAATTAGTCAAATGTTTGTGTGTGTAAAATGTGTCTTTTCAACCGTTTTAACTTTTAGCAGCATATCTAGCATTTAAAAATAACTTTTATGCACAATCTTATTTCAAATATATTGTTTTGAACAGTGGCGTGTTTTCAATAGACGCTAGGTAAGCACTGGTTACCTTGTGCTATTGCCGTAATATTACATGTTATTTACCAGTCCCTAGAATCCATATTTATACATATTTAAATTTCAGTGCGCATGAATTCTCGCTCCTGCGAGCCACGAACACCTCTGTATCACAAATATATATCTGCTAAGGCCATTTACAACGTTGTTTGCAAATTAGTGGCCGATTTGCAAAAACTGGTAGCTCAAAGCTATGATGGTGCTGCTTTGATGGCTGGTCATTTGAATGGCCTACAAGCGAAAGTGAGACAAAAGTATGACCAAGCAATTTTTGTTCATTGCTAGGCTCACAGGTTAAATTAGGTGCTGTCAGGATCTTCATTCTCAATGAAAGAATGTAGAATTTTTTTCAGTACATTGAGTGGATTGGCGGCATTTTTTTTGCGAAATCCACAAAACGAACAAAGGCCCTTCGTGATGTGGTAAATAAGAAGAGATTACCAAGAGTATACTTCAAACTAAGCTACATGACATTGGGTACTGCGCTACGGAAGTAAGGGAGTTCTCTAACCTACTTCAAACAAAACAAAACAGTTTTGAAACTTTTTGGGAGCAAACAAATGCCGGACCAGAAACTGAAGCACAAGAGTTGAACAGGAAACGTTTTAAGTACAGTGATGGTCGTGATCTTAAAACATTTCTCAGGCGTCTGTATTGTGAAATTATTGACACACTTATTCAGCAAATGGACGACAGATTTTCGAATTTAGAAACACTGCAGTTTCTAGAGCTTCTAGACCCAAGTAACTTTAAAAAACACCAAGAATGTTTTCCCGAAACTAATTTGCAATCGGTCTTAAATCAGTATGGTAATTTTTTTGATGGTGTTGCATTGCGAGCACAACTTGTCGCAGTTTATATATCCCAGGAATTTTCAGGCAAAAATGTAGGGGAAGTTTTATTTTCATTTTTTCTAACAGCTTAGATAAGACATATTCAGACGTAGTTAAATTGTGCAAACTGACACTTACTATTCCTGCACGCAACTAGTGCCTCCACAGAAAGAAGTTTTTCAACATTTAAGAGAATAAAGACGTACAGCCGCAGCACACAGCAACGAGAAAGACTTTCAAAATTGGCATTATTATCCATTGAAAAGATCTGCTGAGTGAAATGCAAAGTGAACAAAACTTTTATGACTGTGTAATAGATGAGTTTTCAAAGAACGAGAGAAGAATTGAGATTACCTATAAGTACGTGTTGTTGATTTTTAGTTAGATAAACTATTCATTAAATATAATATCAATGTTATGCGTTGTGTTTGCTTCATGTGTAGCCTATAAGAAGTTGATAATTATACATATCAGTAGTATTCGCAAAATTGAACTGTCGAAGTTTTAGTATGTGTACAAGTGTTATATATGTCTTTTCTTGTTTAGATGTATGGACAACTGATAAATTTATTGTTGCATATTATATGACGGATATTCTTCCCCTAAGCTATTACATTTTTTTTTTTTTCAGTGTCTTGTATTATGTTATGTTCTTATCGGCAGAGTTAATTTTTTTTTATTTAATAGATGATACCATATTAATTTGTGTGCACGCATATATGTGTATTGTTTTGTAATGACCCTCTTTTGCAGCTTACCCACACAAAAGTTTCACCACACGCCACTGGTTTTTGAATAATTTTTTTTTGTTTAGTTAAATTTTTTTCTCCATCTAGGAACATAACCCATTTATCATATTAACATAAGGGTTCTACTTGCATGCACAAAATCAGAAACACATTATGTCAGAAAGTAGAGGGCTGCCTGTACAGTGAAAAACTCTTAATAAATTTTCTACTTAATCAAACAATTTCAATAAGTTTTCTGGGTTGATTTTTTCAGTCCCCTAAGAGATGTCTTAAAAGGATTTTACTGATGTATTTGAAAATAATTACATCACATTAAAAGAAAATTAATAAATCTATGTACTGGTGGTTAGCAGGAGATACATAATTAGTGTTACCGTGTTCATATGTTTACCTTGAAAAGCCTAAATTGCAACACAGTGAGAAAATTATAATGTTACATCAAATTCCCAAATTACAAGTACTCACGGAACTTGAAAATTTTCTGCACTTATAATAAAACAAATTTCAATAATTCACAGATTTTAACTTCTGGCAAGCTCAAAAATATCATTAACACTGTCCCTTCAAAAAAAAAAATAAAAAAAAATAAATTAAATAAATAAATTAAATAAATAAATAAATAAATATATATATATATATATATATATTTTGCATGTTTTTGCAATCTATAAAACTTCACAAACCAAATTTCATTTTTAGTATACAAGTGAACCATCAATTAAATTTCTCACATCTCAGGGCAATTAATTTTTCATTGATGTCTTAGCATTAGGTGCACACACAGTCTATGTTTACAGCATTTGCATGTACAGGAAAGGAAAGTCCACTTTATAAAAATGTCAAAACGCTTCACACTTACAAAAAATTGCCATAGGCAATGTAACACGATCACAAGCAGAATAGAAAACCAATTTCACTTAAAATGAACATAGACTAAAACACCCTCGCTGAACAGCAAATTCAAGTAAGCTTTATGGTAACTGTAACTTTACTAATACAATAATACTATCGCAAGATTAAGTGTTCTTACACACATTCAATTATCAAAGCTGGCAGATCATTTTTTTTAACACTATTTCTCACTACCTGGTTATCGTTTATATTGTCAAATATCTGGAAGTCAGTTCATTCAGTTTCTCAATTATTGTACTACAAAACAAAACAGAGCAACAAATGTTACTAAATACATGAATATCACACAAGTTTCTATTAAAATATTTTTATGACACTTTTAAATTATAGCCTTTTAAAGTATTTATCACTTTTTAGCTAACACTTTAACTGTCTACTCAGCACAGTAATAAATTTTTTTTATACAATAATTTAATTATCATCTATATGTCGACAATATGACAGATTTAGCTGAAAGTATTCCAAATGGTGACATGTATAAGATGTAGGTAGCACTACGGTACAGTTTCTTATAATAATGACCGAATTAATGGAGTAAGCAGTTTCTGCTCCTCTGTTATGGTACAAGTTTGTTTAAGATATGTACAATTATTCAGTGTGTAGAATATCACAAAATGAAGTCATCATTTTGAAAACAAGTGGTTGATCTACTAATATTGTGTAACTGTACGTAATTTACGGTAATACTACCCGTATGCAAAATTTGGTGGAAGTTGCGCGAGTAGTTTGGAGCATTATGTAAGTGAACTACCATCATACCAAGTTTGTTTTCACAAACTGGGTCCCGATTAAAAAATCACGAGAAAAATTTAAATGGCCGTAATTTTTAATAACTCTTAGGTGTAAGCTAGATAAAAACTACAAAAATAAATTGTGCCTTAACCAGCAGTGATGTTTGGTGCAATAATTTAAAAGGTACAATGGAAAAACACATCAGGAAAATTATCTCACAATCTTAAGATTTCCTAAAAATTGGTAAAAAAATTCAACATCGCATATGCCTCTGACTTTCTCCATGGGCCTTTCATGCCCGGGATTGCGACAACACCTTCAAACACATAACTTCGGGTTCAAACATCATTAATATATGTAACCCTTCCAAGAAGTGAGTTATTCCATGTACCTAGCTTTGGTAGAATTCTCTTTACAATATTGCAATTGCGATGCTGAAAATATATTTGTGTGAGAAACATATTTTGGCCATGGCTACAATAGATATTAAACGAATGTCCCTAGGCATACTTGAATCAGACAACATTTCTACTTCAAAAATCTTCAGAATAAAAATGAGTTAAAACCATAAGACATAGTTTTACAGATAGTGACACAAATGAACCCACTCAGCGATTCCCGAAAATTCGAAGTTCCTGTACAGAATAAGGAAGTTTTAATTCAGAAATTAGAGAGTAAAGGATATCACAAGTCTGGATCGAGGATGTTGAAATGCAATAGTATAAAAATTAGCTGTCTTTTGCAAGTCTTATGTAAATGTACATTCAAATTTTTTTATTTCAGTGCGAAAATGTTAACAGATAGCTTCACCCACCAAAACACTTGGGGACATGACGTACCTCTTCTTGCCCACAGGACGTCACGCACCAACACATTTACAAAGCGTACACAAAGTCCATTTTAAGTGGTTAAATAAGAGGCTGTATTAGTGAAATATAATTTTCTATTAAAGATGTATTACTATGATTCTCCTGAAGTGCAGATTCAACCCTGGCTGCAGGAAGCAGTGCTACAATATGGTGAATGCCACGTCCATCTTTAAATATTTCTCACCATAAAATCAAATGGTTTATAACAATGAAGTGTTGGCTTCAAAACTATACTTCAGAAATACAGGCAACATATTAACAGCAAATTATAAGCTACGAGTACCTTTGAGGTATAAAATTCACCTCTACAGAGTTTGACAAAGAAATGAGTACACCAAAATAACTGATTGACAATTGCAATTAAAAATAATTGCTGGGAGTTCATACTGAAAGATAAGTCAATGTTTCAATTTCCACCTAGTACTGCGACATAGGTTTAATGATTCCCACGTGCACACACGATGGTGGGTTGGGGGTGGGGGGGAGTGAAGGTTCAGACAGCCAGAAGGTGGATAAACAAAGACGAGGGGAAAACAGGGTATTACTATGACTTGGGGAGTTGAGAGAAACTGTAACTGTGCAGCGCACAAGTAATGACCTGAGTACGTACTACAGCTACTCAAACATAAAAAAAAAAGAGGGTGAGAGGGGAGGAAGACAGAGGAGAAAGAGGATAGTAAGATGGGAGACAGGAAAACGGAAGAGAAAAAAAGAAAGCAAAATCTATGAGGGGGTTGGTGGTCAAGGGAAAAGGGGTAAAGGAAATGGAGGAAGGGGGTAAGTGATAAGGGGGAAAGAGGAAGGGGTAAGAGAAAATGGTGAAGGGATCAGAGCAAATGGTGAAGGGGTAAGGGAAAATGGTGAAGGATAAGAACGTACAGGGAAAAATGGTACAAAGATAAAGAGCAAAAAAGGAAAGAACATTAGGGGAATGAACATAAGGTGAAAGTGCAAAAGGGGAAAGGGAAAAAGGAAAAAGGGAAAGATGGAAGGGGGAAGATGGAAGGGGGAAAATGGAAGGGGGAAGATGGAAGGGGGAAGATGGAAGGGGGAAAATGGAAGGGGAAAATGGAAGGGGGAAAATGGAAGGGGGGAGGAGATACAGGAATTGTGGAAAAGATGGAAGGGGAAGAAATAAAGGCATAGTGGAAAAAATGGAAGAAAAAAGAGGGGAAATGGGAAAGGGATAAAAAAGGGAAAGTGGAAATGGTGAAGAGGGCAAAGGGTGAAAAAGAGGAATGGGGAAATGAAGCAAGAGAGGAAAATAGGGGGATAGGGAAAATGAGGCAAGAGGGGTGAAATAGGGGAAAAAGGAAAAGAGGCAAGAGGGGGAAATGGGGGAAAAGAGGAAATGAGTTACGGGATGGAAATGGTGTAAAGGGGGTACAAGCGGGGAAAGAGGAGATGAAGCAATAGGGGGAAAGGTGGAAATGAAGCAATAGGGACAAGGAAAAGGGGAAACAAGGCAATAGGGACAGATGGGGAAAGATAGAGAAAGAGGTAAAATTGGAGGGGATATGGGGATAGATGGGAAACATGGGGACAGATAGGGGCAGATGGGAAACATGGGGACAGATGGAAAAGCTGGGGACAGAGGGGGAAAAAAGGAGATAGATGGGAAAACTGAGGATGAGAAAGACTGCGATAGATGGGAAGACTGGGATATCTGGGAAAGATGGAGATTGATGGGAAAGATGGAGATTGATGGGAAGGATGGGGATAGATGGGAAAGATACGGATAGATGGGGAATGACGGTAATAAGGAGAATGAGGGGAAATAGTTAAATTGTGAAAAGTGGGAAAATTGTGGAAAAAGGGGAAAAGATGGGAAAGACTAAAAAAGGGAAAAGTTGGGAAAGATGAAAAAGTTGAAGGAGGTAGAAAAATGAAAAAGGGGAAAAAGACAGATAATTAAAAAGGGGAAGGATGCAGAAAGGTGAAAAGGGAAGGCAGAAATGTGAAAAGGTGACAGAAATGTGAAAAGGGGAGGGCAAGTAGAAAGGAGAAAAGGGGGACATAGAAAGGTAATGAGAATGGGCAGGTAGAGAGGTAATGAGAAGGCGGAGGTGAAAAGGTGGGAGTGTGAAAATGGGGGAAAGTGAGAGAAGGGAGAGAAAAAAAGGGATTGAAGAGGAGGTAGAAGGGAAGGGTATGAGTTGGAGAAAGGGATGAAGGGGGAAGAAAAAAGAGAAAGAAAAGAAAAGAGGGGGAAAGGACAAAGGGAGGCAGGAGAGGAAGAAGAAAGGTATAACAGGAGGTAGAGAAGGGAAGTGGGGTGAGCAGAGGGAGATGTGGATAAGGAGAGATGGAGGGCAACAATAGTGAGGGGAAGGCAATGATTCTGAGTGAAGGGGAGGACGTAGATTAGGGGGAGGCAACATGAGAGGAGATGAGGGCAACAATGTTGAGCGGAGGGGAGGGCAACATGGTAGAGGGGATGAGTGACAGGTTTGAGGGGCGGGGAAGGAGACAGGATTGAGGGAAGGGTGTTTGTCAGGAACGAGGGAGCAAAGAGGGGGTAGAGCAAGGGAGACAAGAGTTTGAGGTGACAAATGGAGGAGTGGGGGACAGAGTGGGAGGGGGACAGATGGAGTAGTGGAGACAGAGTGGGAGGGGGACAGATGGAGGAGTGGAGACAAGGGGAGGAAACAGTGCGGAGGGGAGGGAGACAGAAGAGGAAGAGGGTGACAGAGGTGACATTGGAAGGAGAGGAGGATGTCGGAAGAGAGAAGAAAATTTTTGTGTACATTCCACACTTAAAAAGCAAAATTTTAAATGATGAACGAGACATAGTAGGGGAACTTTATTAAGTAGCAACATTAAGCCTGTTGCACACCATTCAAAATTCTCTACCTACCGACTATATATTTTGAATTTCTACAAATTTTACTACAACTTTAAGAACGGCACGCGACAAGATGGCAGCTATGCTTTTGTTCTTAACCTGTCACAGAAGTTGGCTATTTTTCTGTGGAGATTCCACAATTGCATTGGAAATATGTTTAGTGACAGCAGTTCACCAAATTACAATACTGTAATTATGAGCACGATATTTATATCCTAACCAATGATTAATCAACATTATATTTCAAAGAACTCTAATTTAAAGCATTTAATAGAATTATTTACTGCACTAGCCAACTAATGAAGAAGTGGGATGGTTGGGAAATTAAACTTGTTTCCAATTCAAATCTTTAAAACCAAAAAAGCAATACTGCATAGAAGCACCTGAACTTTTTGTTACATAATTCTTTGATTAAAATTCTACTACAGTGAAACTTCATAAAAACAAACCTAAAGGGACCATCATTTTGGTACTTTGTAATAACGAAGTTCATAAATAACTAAAGAAAAGGAAAAAATTGGGTTTGGCTGTGTTGGGGACGGTGCCATTTGTTTTGCGTGAATATTACATCTACGTTGACACGTTCGGACGCCTTGATGTATATTTCACGTTCCCAGCACCGCTTCACTCTATCATATGGGGTTTTATGGGTATCACTGGATTGCTTTTGAGATGCTATTTCCAACAGTATACAACTTCTATATATCGACTTGGTTTTTCGACAAGAATAGGCCGAAATTGTGTCCAGTTTTCTTAATTTTTTACATTAAATGCATACAATTTCACCATAACCACACCACACAAATATCTCTATACACGCAATTGATTGAAACTTAAACGGGTATCAAACAGTAATTAGCAATACATAGAAATATGAGCGGAATAAAAGTTATCATAGGCTTATCTGTGTGCATGTTCACTGCTATCTTTTAAAGCCTGTATGATAAAAACGAGCAACACGAGTTGCGTGCTTGAATTTAATGTGCCTTTTTCACTGGTTGTTCCTTCGTTTTAATATTTATTCCAACTGATGCCATCCTTTTAGAGAAATGACCCAACACATATCAATAACAAAGGGATAATTACAATTAGTACAGTCCTTTACCTCGCAGTTGTAACAGTGTTAAACACAGTCGCGGCAAAATAGTAACGTGCATTACATGTATTGAGCTAAGTCGTGGAAAACAAATATGTTAATGTAAAATAACCGTAAGAACTGTCGTCAATTCAGGCATTTTTAAAACGTCATAAAGCTGTCCTAATTAATGTTAGAGGCCTAAACTGTGAATATTCGCACAGAATGGTTTTTGGAATATGATAGAATTCTTTGAAAAACTGTAAACAGTAAACAACACATTTGACAGGTCTAAAAGTAGAAATCACATTTCAATGTTTATTTTTAGGTGTAGTGAAAGCATACGAACACATGTACACACACAAACATTGATTTTGCTACATGACAGTCACATGGCAAGGTTTGTTTACATTTGGCAGGAAGGATACGAAACAGGCCAGCAAGTAGATATTTAGCAAGGCTTCGAGAATGTTGCTTCCAATGGGGAATGGAGTACACACTGGACACTGATTTCAGTAGGGTACGGTATCATTTTATTTCACATCCTGATTCTCAAGTAATGAAACTTTGTTTTGCTTGGCAATATTTGTGCAACACAATTTTATCTCACATCTCTTTTCTTGTGTAATGTAATCTTAATTTACATCCTAATTTTCATTTAACATAATTTTATTACATATTTTTGCTCTAGTAGAATGTAAAGTTCCTACATTTGTATTTCTCTAACATAACCTGAATATACATAAAATTTTTTTACAAATAACTGGTAAGCTTATAAGATATTATTTCCCAAAAAAGACACCAGTTTGGTGTAACAAAATGGTATCCCAATCAACATAGTTAGACGTGTGACCACTGGAGTGCACATGTAGTCACTATTTTTGACAATATTGTACTACGAAACTTGCTCATCTGTGTTCATATGGTTTGGTTCCATTTTATCAATATTACATACTTTTTACAAGTACTGTATGTCAGGCCACCCGTTTTAACGGATTTTTAACATACTAGAAAAATCTAGG
Source organism: Dryococelus australis (assembly GCA_029891345.1). Taxonomy (NCBI): domain Eukaryota; kingdom Metazoa; phylum Arthropoda; class Insecta; order Phasmatodea; family Phasmatidae; genus Dryococelus; species Dryococelus australis. The sequence goes on from CM057008.1 coordinate 35,479,727, forward strand.
GATGTCAAAGTTGATTCCTCGATACCCTCGATTATTACAGGTAATGAAGAATCAAGAATCGAATGGTTAAGTGTTGAAAATCCTTGTCCACTTTTACATCATTTTTTGAGGTTATGTCGCACAGCAACAGGTCTTTGGTTTTCCAAATAGGCGGAACATGTACCGAACTCGCATGCATTGACTGGAATTAACCATTCAATGATGGTTCGCCTATGAAAGAATCAAGATAATACCCCAGAACCTTGATTACCCATGATAATGCAGGGGAAGAGATAGTCGGATAATCGAAACTCGTGGTAAACGAATAGTTTTTATCTTGATAGCTGCCATGTGGCAGATGGCTATTATCAGTATTTGGCTGCCTCATTTCACTCCGACGTCACTCTATGTGCTGTGTGGCGTGGCTTCAATGGGAAAACTGCACTAGCTTTCTTTTTTGCGCACTTTCTGACATGATTCAGTACTAATTGTATACTGTTACCAGAATGCTACAAACACACGTGGAAATCTACAGCACAATATCTAAACCTGTAAATGTCAGCATAAACGAAACACTAAAACAAACTGGCAGTCACAGATGAAAGACCACTGCTGTGTAAGTGTTTCGATCAGCGTTAGTTGATAAGCTAGTGCATCATCGAAGCAGGCATCTGTCTGCAACCAGATATGGTTTGTAGATTAGAACCCTCACTAGAGACAAGCTCTTAGTTAGGGGTCCCTGACGCGGAACATGCATTGGCTTTTAGTCTGTTACGCAATAGTTATTAGTAGTTGGAGCAAAAGGATTTCGACCAGGATCCTTAATATTATTTTTTGGATTTCTGATTATTTAATGGTTTATTAGATAAAGAACAGGTACATTTTTCGTACCATACATATTTCCTATTTGTGAAATTTTTGTTTTTGATGTAGTCGAAACTAAAAGCAATTTTTTTTTGTGTTTACCTTTACCAAAAATATTCATCTCTTTTTTTCTAAAAGTAGGTAGTGTTAAGGTTTTCAATGTACTGAGTATTTTATTTACATAGACGTGAAGAAAATGTCAAACAAGGTGTGGAATTATTTTTCAGTTTAAGTAATTAATGCAAATTACTCATTTAGCAGTTTGTGTTCTGCAAAAATTTCATGAGGTGAGGTTAGTCGCACAACTAGTAATATAAGAAAACACTTATGTAAACATGACGAGTACAAGAAAATTTCCAATAATTATGATTCAGTAGATCTTTTGGGCAAATATGCATGTAGCAGCAAGTCATCTAGTGTCCCTGCAACTTAAAATGTCTGGTAGAAGCATTTTCATTTAGCAAAGTTAAATGAAAGGTTACTTGTATTTCAGTTTCATTACTGAATAGCATCAATATTAGTGTACATATTGGTTAGCTTCATAAGTTGACCTAAAATATTGCATTGAGAAGTTGAGAACTTTTGTTTAGCTTTTTTGTGTCTACATTCATTTCAAATAAATCATATATTCATCAAAAATACTGATATGAACTTGTTAGATCTTATTAGAAAAGTCTGAATGTTACATAAATATAAGAAATTAACTTCAATTAGCAGACTAGAAAGTCTTTTGTGTAATTGTCTTCATGTTTGTCTCTGTCTAATTTGACCTATAAAACAATATTTCAAAAGGATATACTGACTATGGCACATGTTGACAATCACTATATCTTAATTAATGGTATCGGAATCGGGGTGGAACAGGGTGAAAGGTTTTGCAATTGGAATCGAGAAAAATTGATATTTTGACATCCTTGAAAAAACCAAACCAGAATACTTCTAGATTTTTTTTACTAGCAATTTGCTCAAATTGGTGACACTAGCGCCCACAGCGATGTGTGTCAGTTTCACTAATGCATTTATTTGAAAGATTCTTATAACGGAGGTGGATACGTAAGCAAAATATTTTGGACATGCGCCATTGTTTCAATAGTGTATATCCCAAATATTTTGCTTGATTAATCACTGGCACGTGTATACAGTTAACTACATATTTCTGTTCTTGCCTGTATGATTACAAGCATAGGCCAAGGCCATTATTGAAAAGAATCATTGCCGTGAATTGCAGTTTTCACACATGCAATCAGAATCTTGTGACTGCGTTTTGTGTTTGGTATTGATATCACAATGGTGAGGAGGTAAGTGTGAGTGGAGAAAAGAATTACCATGGTTTGTACATTCCAAACCAAAATAACAACATTAAATATGTAAACATCTTTCATATCCACTTTTTTTTCTGTAATTTGGATTTTTTTTTTAATTCCAAGGATTTTACAGGATTTGACCCAATGATTCCATGTTGTTTGTGCTGGTGAATTTTGTATTATTGGTATAAAAATACATGTATTCTTACCCTTGCATGGTTAAAAACCATTTCACATTACATATTAACTGTATTTGATATTACATGTCACAAAGCCGATTTTATTTCACTAGATCATAAAAGAACATTGTCATAAAGTTAAGTTTCTTATTAAGCAGGATTGTATTAATGATTTTCCATTGTATAGTTTAAGTAATTGCAGATGGAAGTAAGTAGAGGATATTGGCTGTGTGCATCAGGCTCCAAATATAAATACGAAAGGAATATAAGACAACACAAGATGATGATAACAAAGCTGCAGAGACAGGCTTGAGTGTAAGCGCCATAGCACACGCCACATGAAGGTTGCGAACACACTACACCTGCAAGCATGCCTACTGACCTCCACCGTTCACCATGCCTCCAGACTGCTGTGGGATGTGCCACTGCAATGGCTGCTGCTGCTGCTGTTGTTGCTGCTGCAGCTGGAGGTGGTTGGAGCTGTGAGGGGACTGCGTCTGGGTGCGCTGCTGCACCAAAGGACGTGATGCTGCACCTGCGCTGTTGTACACCGCTGCATGCTGCCGCTGCAGGTTATGCATCTGGTACATGTGCTGCTGTTGCTGCTGTTGCGGCTGCAGCGCATATCGTGGAGGGGGTGGGAGCAGCTGAGCAGGGTAGGCAGGGCCATGTGGCATGCGGTAGCCCACGCCATTTTGCGCGGCCGATACATTCACACGGATTAGCGGGCCGGCCTGGCCTGCAGGGTACGTAGGGACCTGCATTTGATGGTGTGAGAGCAGGCCGCGCAGGTTGGCTGCGCCCGCATCCACCCCCAGGGTGTGTGGGTGCGTTGACGACGTCACCTGTCCATAATCACACCCCATGAGCATAGTCAAAACTTGTGTGTTCAGTTCTTAAATAAACCAACAAAAACTTTTGGATCAGATATTAAAACTTTCATACACATGGCACGGCTATCAGTTTTCCAATACGGCCACTTGGAAATAATTACAATGCTTGATGGGCCACTCTTTATTACATGTCATGGCCCATTTATGCATAATCAGTAAATTTACATAAAGATATTGGCACACAACATCTTTTCAACAATGTACAAATGATTTCGTCTCACCAGTGAGCAAGTTTTGCCACTCAATTACAATGGAGTTTTTATTGTTACCATGCATCATGAGACCCAAGATTGTACTGTCTGCACGGCTCATGGATGGACGCTCCACCCTGAAGATTTTATTATTTACCGGCCGAGCCACCTATTCTATGCATCCAAGGCATTGTACCACACATGCAGCCAGATGGCTATACCAGTACATTCCTGCATCTCAATCTCCAAGTTGGCCGGTGCAGTCACGCATTGAGGAAGCTATCTACAGCTACCCAATCGCCATTGACCACCCCATATACGGCTGACTAAAAGGTAAACACTAGCCAGAGTATGAATAGCGGGTCACAGTTCATTAACACCAGTCTGCTACGGGCCTTCACACACTGTGCCGAAGGTCCGAACGGAATTCAAGCGACCCTTGACCAGTCTTCATTTTATTCACCACAGCCTTACCGGATATCTTGACCAGCCTGCTTCCTAGCTGTATCTGCTCTTCCTTCACTGCATTTGTGCAGAAGGAAAACTGCTGCTCCTTGTCTCCAACGCAGCTCGTTGTGGGAGATATATATCTAAACCGGCTTAAGTCTTCACCAAATCTTTGTGCCAAAGAAATTAACCTCGCAAACGTCATCTACCCACTAGACACTGTGGCCCTTTCAGGGAACACACGTAGGAAAAGTACCAGTTTATGTTAGTTCATAAAGCTCGTCTACCCTGCCATTGTTAGCCTAGGACCAGGTCGCCTTCACCTGACTAACCTTCCTGATGCTCTGTAAGAGCATCTTACATCTGTAAGAGCATCATGCTCTTACAGAGCATCAGGAAGATTAACTTCCCGTAAGATGGAATAAACAGATTGTTTACTGACTCAAGTGTATCATTCCTGAAGTTAATTATTCCTCTCCCAGTGAACTCTACACCCGACCAGGGGATTGCAGGTGACCGGGAAGTCATTCAAGCGCAGCACACACCAGTAGAGTACCCACACGCACATATGACGGCCACCCTTTCTGTGCATCACGGTGGGCAGAACGGTAGAGCCCCGACACTAGGTACACTTGTCTCTTGGGGTCAGCTTGCCTGCTCAGCAGCTACTCTCTCCATCGCGCCCATGGCACCTGAGTTAGTGCTCCCTGAGTTGGGGAAGACTGTTCATCCTGAGATGCTCACCCACGTGCTGGGACTGTCCACCGGCAAGGCCCGACTCTCAGTATTCACCGCATTTAGACACCAAGTGCTGAGATAAGGATACCGCTTTGGTTGGCAGACACTACACGTGGCTGTACACCAGTCAGGACACCATGTCACCTACTGTCTCTACACAGACATGAGAGTGCGATTCACACTAAATGCCTTATGCCCATCGGAGTGGTATTCGAGAGAAGGTCAGACAGGCGCTCACTGCCTCTGGGTGTCTGCACGAGCTTATTCCCCTCGGACTCGCTAAACTCTCACCGGGGATCAAGCCCAGGCTTTGCGCCACCTGCAATGACCGTTTACACCAGAGATTCCCAAGGACCTCTTCAAAACCCAGTTTCTTCTTAGCAAGGAAACACAGCCCGTACTTGCAGCTTACCTAAGCGGACACGATCCATCCTTGGGAGTGGACAATCCACGCTTTTGGGGAACTGAGCCAGCAGAACCTAAACCCACCGACCGACACAACCCCTTCGAGCTCCTGCCCACAAACCAACCAAGCTCAAACTCACACCAGTTGTAGTTTAACCAGGTTAAGTAGCCTCCTCAGGTTATACGTCGCACAAATATACCTCCTAGAACCATTCCCCTGAAATGCAAAATCACCCTCACGGAACTTATTTCGTGCCCTGCCGTAAAGCTAACAGGTCAGTACTTTACACTGGACGTGCGCCAGTACCATGTTAAGACTGAAATATAACCAGAAAACCCTGCCACTGGGTACATCTGACCTGGCCCCAAAAAAAAAAACCACTCTAGACGTAGCCACGTTTCTCGACAGCCCTAAGGCGTCACGTGTCAATACATATAAATGCAATAATATAAAATTTGACAAGTTTTACACTAGTGTCTGTTACACTTGACGTTAAAATAGTGTGCAAAAGAATAAACAGCCGACTCTCAATCTATTGTTATTCAGGGGACTGCCAAAAAATGTCCATACACGCGAAATTTCAGTGGATGAGGGTTCTGACATGTAAACCAATGAAATACAACTTCTAACATTATAAAACTTTATTTTGAGTATAGTAAGAGTAAATTATCTGTGAATAAAGTCTAGCTAATAAACACAATAAAAATGGGAATTTAAGAAAAAGTATTATTGCTAATAATACATTAAAAACATTTCATCTAAATCTGTTTCAATAAAGAAAATAAAGTCTCAAAATCCTGTATAAAATTGATTGTAATCAGACACCAAATGCAATCTGACCTAAAACTTTTAAACCCTCTGAAAATGAAAAATAATATGAAACAGAATTCAAGTCAAATTTTAAATTTCCTGCATGCACTATCAGTTAAGAGCATGAGGAGACATTATCGTTCGGGCAGTGTCACGACGGGTGGGTGGGGGTGGGGAATTACCTCTCAATGCCGCTACTTGTTGGCAATAACTTGCGCACGTGGCAAATGTCTTTTAAAGTAGTTGGTTATTTCACTGCAAAGAAAAATTGTAATTCTGAGACGGAAATTAATAAATTAAGGAGATTATAATACATTTCTTCACTGTCTTTAATAATTAACCATTCGAAACTGCGTCCTCCAATTTCCCCCATCATGAGTTACACTGTACTCGGCTTGGTGCTTACCTACCCACTATTAGATGGCAAAAGGTGTCTAATAGGACCTTACATGTTACATTTTATCACTTTATTCAAATGATGCATCTCTATTGAAATTAATTAATATTTCTCTGCAAGAAGTTACTGAAAATGAACTTTACACACATTATACACGTTGCTCTATGTAAAAACAATTTTTGGTGACAAAGGAAGGTCAAGTATATGCTTCTAGGCATATAATTAAATTTGCAAAGATGCTGCCCCTTGAGTTAAATAAATATTAGATTTTATAAATAATGCTGACTTTACGCCAGATACAATGAAACACCAACCTTACGGAAAAAATTACCTTTACTCACAAAAGAAAACATCTTTGCAAATAATTATTCCTCGTTAAAATGTTTTGCGTAATATTTTTGCTTTGAAATACAAGTGATGATAGGTGCAACTATTTTGAGTGGAGCATAATTTTGATAAAATATCTACGTTCACAGGGTACACATTTACTCTAGGCTGGAGTGCGAAGGCTAGCACGCGTGGCGCAGCAGAGAGACTTGATTTTTTCCTTTCGCCAAACACTAGCTTCCCCTCTCTTGGCATGTGAGGGGAGGAAGGAAAGAAAGTGCACGGCTGAAAGAGACAAAAGGAAGGGTGAGAGAGAGGATGTTAGGTCGCCACGATCATTGTTATAGGCAACCACTCCCCTCTCGGAGACGTGCAGAGGAAGCAGCAGGCGAGACTCACACATCGCACCATGACGCAGTGTGAGACAGACGTGTTGGGAAGACATTATACAACGAGCTGCACGCAAAGCAGTTATAAACGAGGGCACGCGTGACATATTTCACATCCAGTTACTAGACATCTGTATAAACAACCAGCTTAAAAATTATAGTTGCGGGAAATATTAGGTGAGGGGACCCGAAATATACTTTGATCGATGCTCCATAAGATAAATGATACAAGCAGTTTATGTTAACAATATTTACATAGGGATTCCGCCGAGACAACAAGAAATTGTTGGTGGATGCGGTTCATCGATACATGTGATAACGATACATCGAGAGTTGACTGTATTAAGAAAAGATTTTAAAATATTTAGTCTGCAGGCCAGTTCGATGAGTCTGGTAGGCCACTATCTGAATAACCCTGCTAACTAAAGAAATTGGACCTTTACGTTAGTTACTGTAGATGAAACTGGCATAAGAAAGTCAAAGCAGCACTATAGTGCCCAGCAGAAATACGGGCAAGTTTCAGAGGGGAAAAGCAGGGTGAATATCGCAAGGGGGAAGGGGTTCACAAAGGTAAGAAGAAAAAAACCGAGGTTGGACCAACAAAAAAATATTATACACGCAGTCCTCTACTGTTGGGACATTAGACATGCGTACAATCCCCACTTTCACACATTGGTATAAGATTTTGTTAAGTGTCCTCTACTGTAATTGGACATATGTCTATTCAAAACACAATGACCATTACTTGCTACTCCTCAGGAAGAAAAAACGGGATCTTAAAATTCTTAAAAATGAAAATAAAGAAGAAAAAATTTGGACATAATATTGTCTTACATTCAGGTAAATACAGTACACATTTACAGTCTCAACATGCATCAATCTCACTGTACTTCATGGCTCGTACCTGTTGATGGTGGAGGTGAGCGGTAGCATGCTGCGCGAAACCCGGGTGTCGTGACGCAGGCACGGCCCGTGCTGCCTGCTGTTGCTGCTGCTGTTGTTGTTGTTGTTGCTGCTGCTGTTGTTGCTGTTGGGAGTGTGGGGAGACTCTGTGTGGCTGCACGCCGGTGCCCATGGGCACCAGTGGGGGTGCAGGTGGTGTGGTGAGCGCTCGTGCGACCGCCACCTGCTGCTGGGGGTACGGGGGTGGCGGTGGCGTCGACTGCACTTGCTGTTGCTGTTGCTGCTGCTGCTGCTGCAGTTGCTGCTGTGGGGACGAGTACGGCCGTCCGTCCACCACGACACTGCCGATCCCCGACACCACTGCAGACAATGTGAGGGAACATAGTCTGTATACGCTGTACCAAATTTGACTCTGAAAAGCTGCGATTCAAAAGAGAGAACACAATACATGTTCTCCTGTTAGTTTCTCATCATTAGTACCACAGCCGTGCTAGTTCAAAAGTTTAACATCTGAAAACTTTGTATTCTTGGGAAAGAGGAATTTTAGTTTTTTGATCACATTCACAAAGTGATAATCTACACCATATATTAAATGTACTCAAATTGTTTGGTAACAAATAAATTTAATAAACAATTAAAGAATATTATGACTTTATAAATGTTCCTGTGTAGTTCTATAGATTACACTAATTTCTCCAAAGTTAAATAAAAATACTGCACTTTCCCAGCGATTTATTACGATTGAAAGATTTTGCTGTGTTGCAAAGGAAAGCTTGCAAAAATTTTAACTGACCTAGATGTATGATCAACACCACAAATTTCTTTGATGTTTCAACTATTAAACTAGCAAAGTGGTACTGTGTAGGGGAAGACTGTGAATAACCTGGTGGCGTGGCAGTTAGCTCGCCAGCTTTACTCTATGGGAATACAGTTTTAGATTCCTGGGCGTCAGCAGGAGCTTACCCCCTTCCGGTCACACTCGCTAAACTCTCACCGAGGGAACAAGCCCAGGATTTGCACAACTTACATCGACCGTTTACACCAGAGATTCCCAAGGACCTCTTGGAAACCCTGATTCGCCAGAGCAAGGAAACACACCCCGTGCTTGCAGCTTACCTAAGTGGATAGGATCAATCCTTGGGACTCGACAATCCATCCTTTTCTATATAAATGCAGCTGAAATGGTTGACAGAACCAAGATGGCTGATGGTTATGTCCGACTCCGATCCTAGATCCCTTGTATCAATTTGGCATACCTAATCCCAAACCAATTTTAACTTTAGCCGATACTGAGAGACAACATTTTAATTTATGCGTAATCGTTAAGCCATAGGATGATAGGGTGGCAATGTTAGAATATGAGGGGCTCGACCGCTGCCATTTTTAGTCAGCAGTAGCCTTTGTTATTCCAAGTACTAAACTGACAGATTGTCAACTCCAGAACGGCAAAGGGTGGAAGCGATATGCCTCCGTTCTGTGAGATAAAAGCAATGATTTTGACATTCATAAACTGGAACTGGTAGTACTCCAATCTTATTCTCAGTAGAATAAGAGAGTGCTGAATTTAAAAACTATACACATTGATAATTTTAATTTTCTATACATGAACAAAGTTGAATTATGCTGAGAAATGTGATACACAACCTTGTAGATTTAATTTATTTTTATCTGATAAGTTTAAAACATAAATTATTTACGTTGCCATGACCTACCATTAAAAATTAATTACTTAAGTATATTTAGAGTGCTGCTATTAATCTCTGATTTTGAAGAATTAATGTGAAATTAATTTTCCTAATATGTTTACTTAAAACATCTAATAGTACACTGTGCGACACTGACTAACACAAATTATCATCAGCTTCCCAAAAACTTTTTTGTGCTAGTAGAAGTCTTTCAGTCCACTTCTCATATGCCCCTTGTATCTGTATCGGATATTGGTTGCATCGGCAAGCAGGGTTTGTACCGGTATCAGTAAAAATCTGTATTGGCTCAGTACAAGTATACAGAAGGTAAGAGCTGAGGATCTATTACTTCCCAATGTCCTCATTATTAAAACCAGTATATTGAGGAAAAAAAATTGAGCATGCACGTTTCACACAGTCTCCTACATTCAAACATTTTCACTTCCAGCCCACAAGCAACATTACACTACATTTGAAGAATTTTACGTGAAGTACTTGTTAATGATGCTGGGGGTGGCCATATAAAGACTATGGTCCTAATAACGAAAGAGATGGTTATGTAACACTGTAAAAATTACAATACAGTAATGAACTTCTTACAGTAACCACTACCAAAAATCTGTTTCCATTTCATCGAACAGTGTACAGCAAGCTTCTCGTAAATGTTCCTAAAAGGGCTGGCAATGTACGAACATGTGAAAACTACATTTGCAATTTGTTACAGGAATAGTATTTTCAGAATATGTAAGCAGCAAAAATGCACCACACAATATTCACCTTTGTCTCTCATGGTGGTGTTCATGCATAAAATAAAATTTAAAAATTCCTTTCACTCAAATAATGTTTTTATTCCAAATTCACACAACCCAATAAACACTCACAAAAAAAATTATACATGACTGCAATATATGAATTTGAAAGAAAAAAAAAAGTATGTCAAACAGTAAAACTGAAGATACAAGTGAACATGCTAGGGACACACCTACCCGGAAAGATGAACCCATGCATCAAACGACCCGCTGCACAAAAAAAAAGGATATAAAACTTATTACTTGGTGCCTTTAGGCCGCTGCTGTAGACACCTGAGATGCACAAAACACATTAGCTGTACAACACAAAATAGTACAATTAATTTTTATTTAAAAAAATATAAACATCTCCTAGCCTATGTCTCGTGGTTAGATTTAACAGCTCAGCTAATATGTGGTTTCGATATACAATCAATATACTGCCTCATGGGTATCCAATTTATCTTTAATTAGAAAGGAGTAAAGAACCTAAAAACCAAAAGTAATCTCTGTATTTAATGTTTCTTGGAGGGATGCTTTGCGGCATGTAATATTCTGGCTATATTGCTGAGTTGATGTAGCCCATGTGGTCTGGTTGAAGACAACCAATTAAGTATGCTCAAATGAACAACTTGGCTGACAACTAAGAAAAACAAAACTATGTATATAGGCTGTTCATGACAGAAAGAGCACTTTTTAGGCCCTATTTACTATTTCTTTCATCCATTTTTTATCCTTTAAGCAACTTTTCATATAAATATTGTAAATAACAGTGAGTAGATTACACCGCACTCAGAAGTTAATGTCTAAGGTTAAAATTATATATATTTATTGACTATTATTCCAAATTATAGGGCTTTCAAAAGTGCTCACTTTACCGTGAATAGCCTATAAAATACTTCACAGTATGTGAAGACATGAGCCGAGGAAACTTCACAGCCCATAGATAACTTTGAGAGGAGCATTTACAGACCATGCAAATGTCACCAGATGAGATTACACAAACAGTGCAAACATGACAAAGAGGTCCCAAACCAGTTGGGGGGGAAAAAAAACCCAGAGGCTTCTCCGTAAGCAGTGCAAAAATGGTTCAAGAAGAATCCACAGCACATGTAAACATGATATGAAGAGACACCATAGCAATGCAAAAGTGATACGAGGAGGTTCCACAGCCTGGTGCAAATATATTTCACAGTGGTGTCCAAGGCCTTGCAAACATGACCTAACAGAAGGAAAATCCACAGCTTACATAAGAATAACATAAGGAGGCTCCGAAGCTTGTGTAAACATCAACTGAGAAGCCCCTTGCCTACCAAGCAAACGTGACCTTAGGAAGTCGCACAGCTCAAACAATAACATTCAAATGTAAATCGAGAAGAGAATCCACAGCATGCAGAATTGTTAATTGAGAAGAGGATCCCCAGTACAGTCAACTCTAAATTCTAAGACCCCTGAAATAGCAACACTCTCGATGTAACAAGCCTTTTTTGGGGAACCATGAAACAAATTTAATTGAAAAGGTTATTCCAATGACAGCCCCTAAGACATAACCTTTGCCTGAGAACCAAGAGAGGTCCTAGAATCGAGAGTTTACTCTACACTCAAATATAAATAGAGAACAAGATCCACAACTTGTGTATATATGACTCGAGCAAGCTCCATGCAAACGAGATCAGAGCAAGCCCCATGCAAACAAGACCAGAGCAAGCCCCATGCAAATGAGACTAGAAGAAGCACCCTGCAAACAAGACCAGAAGAAGCCCAGTACAAACGAGACCAGAGGAAACTAAAAGAAAACCGAATGTAAGTTAGCTCAAAGCAAACTCCAAGATAGTATAGCGTCCTATGCTTCCCTAGAACGTCTCTCACACTGTGCACACCAATCCCTTCACCACTATAATGCACCAACGCAGTCATTATAATTTGCACCCCCTCCTAGCAGTATGAACTCATCCGGTGAGGTGCCGAACATGATCCCGGAGAATGTTTCAACATTTTATAATAAATTGCAGGGAGATGATTGATTTACTCAATTAAAACAAACTCATGGGCGTGCAAATATCACAAGAAGACGGCCCTTGCAATGTTGCAATATTGCTTTGTATTGGTGTAAGAATGATTTCTGTTTGTTTTCTTGATTTGTAAGCATTGCATTATTGTTTTTATTCACTATTCTGCCACAACAAGAAACAATGGATTGTTGAACAATCTAGAATGTTAGGTACACATTGTACAATTCTTATAAGCACCCGCTCGCGCGTGCCACAGTGAGTCAGTCACTGTTAGAGGGGTCGGCACGTGCCGCATCCCAGGTGCAATCATGTCTTTTATACTAATCATTTAGTCTATCCACATTTATTTCTTAATTCAACCGGAACCTTTGTTTTCATTGCATCTGAAGATGCAACCCCTCCTTCCCCAGGAATAGCATCGCCTGGGGAAGCATAACATTTTCACCTTCATTTTTCATGTTGCAGTAACATTTTTAGACCAGCTATGCCTACCTGGCTGGCACTGAGTGGCTAGGGCCTGCTTATGTTTTCACATTGAAGTGAATGTAGAGTATTCTGTGCAAAGGAAACTATTCGCGGGTAAGTAAACCACGTCTTATAAATTCAACGCACCGACTTATTGGCATTTCGGGTGCACGGGTCCTCTATTACCTGCCTTCCAGGTGTTTCTTCATCAACTTAAATTAGCACAATCTCTATAAAAATTGCATTTAAGACCAGTTTCAGGGGTGTGGGTCCGCCCAAATACGCCCACTACACTCCACAACACAAGTATAAGGGAGCCTGACTCCATCATCATCTTTGGGACGACTCAACAATATAAATCACCGAAGGAACAGCATACGTCCAGGCGGACGACTCTACAGCCCTGATGCACGACGTCTTATTCAATAATACTAAACGACTGCTACTCATCAGTGCATCTGCATTCCTTGCATTTTGTCTACAGTCACGCCATCAACTAAAAGATTGTTTTATCTGCAGGGCATGGACAGAAGTCCCTACGATAATTTATTATTTCGCCCGATGAGCCACTGAGACCATACAAGAGGTCTGGGGAGCATACAGTAGTGTGCAGCAGGATTCTGTCACATGCAAGATGCCTAGATCCCACCGCTCTCCTCTATGCCACACGCACAGAAGATCTAGGAACTGGACTTTCACCTGCTGACCCCCTCTTCAAACGCCAGTGAAGGAAGGGATGGCCTAGGAGTATATAAGGAGATGTATCCTGACCTCAGGATAGTCAGTTCTGCTTCAGTTCTCAACTGCCTCTCGTGAGCCCCCATCGCTCCAGCTTTAGTGCCGAGGCTCAATCCTAACCTTGTAATTCATCGCTCACCTCGTGGGGTCGAAGATCCTCTCCAGCACAACCAAAGGAAGAACCAGAGGCATCGACAGCTATACAATTAGACACGTTCTGTCCCTTACAGACAACCTGAGAGTAGAGCTCCGCCCCGAGGTTAAACATTACGCTACATGCACCTGTATCCAATGTATTAAGATATGGTGTTGTACCTTCTGCATAGCCCGTTGGGAATTAAGAGCACCTCTGCCATTTGTGTCAATTTCCTTTGAATCAATAAACACAGATCTTACCAGATCTCCTGACTTTCACTCACGAGCTCCTTCCCTGTGTCATATTGGAGTTGGAGAACTCAGCAGGAGACCGGGTTTTACTTTTCCGAACTCACACGCACAACACACAAGCACATCCTTGGAAGGCCACCCAGCCTCTGCCTCAGCAGTGAGCGGTAGAACCATGACACTAGGATACCGCCCCCCGGAAGTTGGCTTGCCGACTCACCCATGGACAACACAGTGCAGTTCCCGCAACCACCACCCCGCAGCTTGCGTCTTCTCTACCTGGTAGAATCATCGAGAGTGAGGCGGTGTTGGCGGCAGTAATTTGCACCTAGACGTGGACACATGTCAACTGCCAAATTCCTGCAGCTCCAACTTTTGTGCCTAATGCCTTACACCCATACGTGTGGAGTTGAGAGAAAGGCCAAGAAGACGTGAGCTATTTCCAAAAATCCCCAGGGACTATGAACCCTTCCCATTAGGTTCGGGTTGTTTAGTCCACGTGAGCAAGCTGCACTCCTGAGACGCCTCACAATACCAGCATCCACCGTCATGCCCGTGGACTTTTTCCAGCCACCCACCAAGGTCGTGGAAGGATACCACCGCACTGTTTAGATTACGACCCACCAGCACACCCGAACTGCAGTCGAGTATCACACCAGCACCTATCACCACCCAGTCGAGTGCTACTCCAGTGGAGGGAACAGAAACTGGACCTACATGTACCCAACCCCCTCACCTCCCTATTGCACCACCTCCTAAACCTGCACCATGCCGCATAAAGTTGGCGAGCCCAACTTTGTTCCGAGTCGCTGACCCACCAGGCCAGTGCTGTACATTGGGCGAGATCCATGCCCAGATCTGAATAAACCGTCTTGAGACGCGACTCGCCTAATGTCGAGTAAGTCACCCATGACAGAGACAGTTAGACAGTCGGGACTGTCACGCGTCAACCCTTAGAACATCGGAAACCCCATCTTGATTCCACACAAGGCATATATAAAAAGAATCCACCATTTTTGTTTCATGCCTCTCACTTGACTGTCAACAGCAACTAAACATGAAAACCACCCTAAGCATTCTTATTGTTTTCTGTGTTCAATTATTGCTATATTTTCCTTTGTTTTTGTAGTTATTTGAACTTTCATGGTTTCTTGCATTACCGTATTTAATTTTTGGACACTGCAAACTGAAATAAGTTAAAAAAGCCCTCCATTGTGCTGTACTTCACCAATACTATTGTTAAGTACAACAGTGACCTAAATACAATTTAAATATAAAGAAAAACTTTTTCATACATTAGGACACATTGGTGGACCCGCATTACAGAGTCTGCACATGTGATCTGGCACATCGGCATAGCTCTAACAAATACTTTGCAGTTAATAATATACAATACAGTAAATACCTAAGAAGTCACACAAGCTGACCTGCAATTTTTTTGCAGTAAAAACCACAATCAAATGTAGTCTTATATTTGGGTAAATATGGCATGTTGCTATTAATAAAAAATTAAATAAAACAATAGCATTACAACAGTAAACAATAAGATAAGGCGAGAATAGGCTACTGATGTTATAAATAGAAAGACAGAATGCACAAGTCCTCAAAGGGCAGTACTAACAGATAGACATACACAAAAGTTGGACTAACACATTTTCCACGTAGATGCACTGTCACAATGTTTCACTGGCTGGCCAGCTCAATCAGGCTGCGAATAGTGGCACACTGCAGTCTGTTGAGCGGCGGTTGGTAAACAGTGAAGAACCTAGCGGCCAGGTGGCGAACTAGGGTGAGGTGGGAAAATTTTAAACGTGTTCACAGGACTGCAGTTTTGCAATATTATTAGAAGATGGTAGGGCCCTTAAGAAATGTATGTAGCACAAAGGAAACACTGTATACCTTTCAAGAGGTCAGGAACTTTATCGAGGACCAAACCAATTCGGACTGGAATTTCTGGGTTAGGAATGTCGGCCCTTCTACTCTTGATCCTCTGCAGATGGTGGGTGACAGTTCTGGAACATACAGGTAACAAGAATCATTCCCCAATCTCTCAAGACCTCATTGATAAGAGCCACCCAAATCTCTCAACTCAAACCAATCAAAGATGACCGTCCATCCTCCTGCTACATTAACCAAAACTGTGTGTTACTGAGACATGTTCTTTATTTGACCCCATACATGATACAGTATCTGCAAGGTTCAATGGGTAGGGATGTAATATCCATAGTCTTTTAATAGTTAAACTTGCTTTCCCATGGCGAACGTGCACACTTTCATATTAGTTGTACATGTGACATAGGCTGTTCACAGTCTACTGGGCAGTTCTGAAATCAACCTTTGAAACATGTCACTGCCCCTACTTGCATATATTTCTAACTAGTATTCATGCAGTAAAGTCGGTAAAAAGGAGGGGAAATTAGTTCCACGTCCCAACATGGAAACATTTGCTAATACAGTAAATTCTCTACAGCTGTCGACTAATTGGGGGAAAGATTGAAAGAGTTGCGGTTTGTCCACCTTACTGAGAAGATACAGTGGATTCTCCATCTTTCGTTTTCAGGGGGCCGTCTAAAAATTTCCCTACATCCATGGTTTCAGTACGTGGGAAAAAATTACATCTATATCAATAAAAAAAATTACATCATTTCTAAAAACAAGGTTGTAATGACAGGTCAGCCACTATAGATATTTTGGGAAATTCTACATTGATTTTGACACCCTGGTCACCATGTCAAAATGTGACAGTGACAATAAAGTCTGTGTTTACACAGCACAAAAATTAAACTTTGACGCTTAACTTTGAGCTCCAACTACTAGCAACTTATCCATCCAGGGAGACAGTACGCTCGGGTTGTATCCTTACCAGAGTACCTAGATGCAGGCGGGGGTATTTTCTCAAGTGTTCCGGCCCATAAGGCTCAATGCTTCTAGTCTGCCCGCCGGTGGCAGGGGGGCCTTCTGGAGCACCGAGCTCGTGCCGGCAGCCACTACTGGCAGTACACCAATATAGGGAATTTGTTTCGCGCCTGCGGTGCACGACCTATATCGTTCAGCAGCATCCTACACTCTATGCCTTGGCACGGCTCAAGGAGAGAAAATCAAAGGGCAGCTCATCTCGCTGCCAAGCAGTGGTCTGCATTGGCCCGCCTACTTTGGGTAGACAAGCAGAACGAGACTGCACTGCTTTAGCCAGACTTTTAGAGAGACAGTCCTCTCCTCTATGCAAGTACATTGGCTTCCCTCCACACACATGTGAGCATCAAGACTACCATCCCATCCTGCATGGTCTGGTATACAGGGCCGAGGTGAGACATGGGGTTTCCAACCCCATGTTCTGGAGCCCAGAAGCAGCAGCCTGGAATCTACGATACAGTGTTGGCCAACACGGTATCACTGACCTGCAGCCAGTGGACTGCACTGCCTGTTCCAGTCAGCAATCAGCAGTAGTTCTACCGACGGCCGAAGAAAATCTAAGCTCGGTAACCCACACCTGCCAGTTGAATACCTCAATACGTAAATCCAAAATGGGAAATAAGGTAACCATCCACAAGTCACTGGTCAGAGTATAGCCAGCTATGTACTAACCCGCCAGCCAACGTGTCCAGTCAAGGTAAAGAGCCACAAACGCCAACTCGATCAGTAAATCCCTAACGCAGTGTGCTTGGTCTAGTGCAATCAAAGCCACTACGACCGTGCCAGCTGCTCCTTAACCTCGGCATGTGTCAACTTTGTTAGCTAAATAAAACTTTTTTTAATTAAATAAAAATTAATTTTACTAGGCAGAATTGTTCTAAAAATAATTTATACAAAAATAGGCATATACTTAGACGAAAAGTTAATATAATGTGGCACAAGGTTTTAGCAAGTACAGTACACTCCAGTTTATTTGTGTTTCGCATAACCGGTTTTTGGCTTATCCATGGAGCTTTTTGACTTTTTTCAAAGTATAGTGTAACTTCTGCGGCAAGGCGATGCTGTAACATGCGCCATTTAACAAGCAGCAGTACCATGTACGTTTATCGCTGGGCTGCGTAAGCTGTCTCTTTAAACTGCCAGCCTGTCACAGAGACCTGTGTGAGTCATCCATTTCCGCCTTTTGAAGCGTGTATCTGATCACCTGGAGTCCGTATCCAAAATGGCAGATTTTGTTGATAAAATGATCACCTGACCTGATATTGTACACAAAAATGGTAACATATTCTATAATTTGGTATTTGGTATTTTGTATCTTGTGGACGTTAGCAAAAATACAAAATGACAAAGTGCAATGCTGTTTTTTACCTTTAAAACACATGCGTGAAAGCGTAAATAAAAAAAAAAAAAGTTTTATTTTAAACAAATAATTGTTCATAAAATACACTACATACGTTTTAAAGAGCAAGAAAGTGTTGCTGTGAGTGCTAAACAAGTGACTGTCAACAGCGTCTGAAGTGAAACTCGACAACTTACGAAACGAGTTTGTTATTTTGGACACGACCTCAGTTAGCCCTGCCTCCCCCCCCCCCCCCAAACATCTTGCCAGTTTATCGACCGCCGGTCTAGGTCACCGGGTCATCGTTCACTTTGTAGTGTTACATTCACACTGTTAAAAAGCATAAAAGGACAGTTAAAACTACTGCGGAAAAGTTAGAAAAAAAATTGAGCATGGTGAGTTATCAACAAAAAAAATCAATCCCTGTGCCAAGCAAAAAATAAATAAATAATTGAAGACTTTCTCAAGAAAGGCACAGTTTAACTTTTCTTTCATTTTTTCATATCAACTGTTTAAATGTTTACAAAAATATATTTCCTAATTATTTAACTTTTGTGTGTGTGTGTGTAAATTGGCAAAACTTAAATAAGCTCATAGTAATACAGATTGTACTGTATTTGTTTAAATGCCACGTTGCTTCATTTAAAGTTCCGTTATAGTCTTTATTGGATTGAATTTTAAAGTGTCACACAACGTGATTTCAGGTATAGATTTTTTGGTAATACGTGTGCATGTATTGATGTAGCAAAGAAGAAATTGCAGTTTAGTTTTCCCCCAGAAACAGTAGTAAAGTTGCAAGTAAAACCTTATTTCCATAAAATTCAGTTGCTTCTGCATTCTGAAGAGGTAGTGAAAGCATTAGAACAGCTCAAAACGGAATATAAAGATGTACTTGCGTCAAAGCTAGGGCATTGTAAAGAGATTCCAGTAGAATTAAAATTGAAAGATAATGAGTCCGTAGTGTGCATGCAGTATCGTGTCACCACCAAAATTAAAGTATTTAAAAATTTTATTACAGATTTGCAAGAGCAGGGAATCGTGGAAAATTCCATAAGTACGTACATACGTCATTTTTGCTCCCTAAGAAAACCCCAGGACAGTAGAGTTATCTATAATTACAGGAAAAAAAAAATTGTATGTCGATTCCTACCCGGTACCCATCATGGAAAAAGTATTCCAACATTTGCAGAAGGCCGAGGATTTCACAATATTGGATTTAAATTCGGCATTCTTACAGTGCAAGCTACATCCTAATAGTAGGGCACCATTAGCATTTTGTACACATTGGGATTCATACCCGTGGACGTGTTTACCGATGGGAGTAAATGCTGAACTCCCGTGTATGTCACGAGCGTTAACTCACGCATTAGGAAAATATCTATATGAGTTTGTATTCACGTACACAGATGACATGTGCATTTATAGCAATACGTTAGAGGAATATCTTCAACACTTACAGTTAGTATTAGATGCGTTGAGAAAAGCCGGGCTAACTGTAAATCCGGAAAAAATAAGTGGCGCACAACATGTGCATTAGGAATTTATAATTTAAGAGGAGAGTCTGCGAACGGATCAGGAAAGTTAAAATCAGTTGTAAATTTCCTGCAGCCGAAAAATGTAAAGGGAGTGAAAAGATTTTAGGTATGGCAGCATTTTTTAGTAAGTTTATGCATGCCAATATGCTGCGCGGTGTGGATGCGCACTCTACAGATGACTTCGCCCCATTTACGAGCCACCCGCGCTCAGGGATGAAATATATAAGCTGCAAATTGACTGAAAAGTATGAGCTAAGAAAGCCCACACGCCTGGGTAGCCGAATACTTCATTGTAAATTACGTGCATAATTACAATCCCCCTTGCACGTCCAAATTTATGTATGCAAAAGGCACCCCTGAGAAATAAATAAAGATTTGTGAATATCTACTACTCATCACTTGGCCTTGGAAGAAGTGCCTGCAATGCCGAGAGATGGCAGCCCCCAGTGGCCTTGTCGTCACAATCAGCCCGCCTTGAAGATCTGCAATCGCCTCCATGCAGTGCAATAAGAAATGAGCAGCGGTCCTGCACCCCGTATAACGCGTCCCCGTGTGTAAGACTACACTACAACCCCCGCACCCTGAAGAACTGCCAATACGAGAAAATTTAGTATAAATAAGACTCCAGATTCCAGCTCCAGCAGAGATGCTAGGCTCGCCGGCTGAAGAGGACGTGAGCCTTCCTCAGTCTGCAAAGACTTCCTTTACCTTACTCTGCTTAAGACTCTCTTACCTTAGTCTGCTTAAGATTTTCCTACCTAGTCCGACCAAGGACTATCGAGTCTGTTCAAAGACTCTCCTCAGCTTGAAGCAAGGCACTCTTCAGTCTGCGAGGACTCTCTCCTCTCCGTGACCTGCAAAACGGCACACTCCACTGAAGACCTGTCTCCTTCAACCAATTGAGGGACAGTTACTCCATCGTCAGGTAAACCTCATCTTGACCACGGTTTACCCCAGTCAACTTCTCGTGACCTAGTGGTAACGAGCCGATGCGTCATAGTTTACCTCCTTGAGTAACTACAATGTATATTTTCTAACCACTGTACAGTTGCGTAGCTATAGAATTTGATGAGTGGATCTTTCCTTTATTCTCCACGCTCGCCTGAATTTATAACGTTCACGTCACTCTCGTAAATTTTAGAGTGTTTAGCCAGGTAGATTAATTGACTCCCAACTTTGTATTTTCTGGAATAGCCGGGACTCTCCAGAGTCAGATTTAATTGAGTGTGTACCATCCTTCGTAGATAGTTACCCGTGTTCCTAATAACTTGGTATTATTGGTATTGTGTAATATTGTGTATTTTCAGTGGTCTAAATGTACAATAGTAGGGGAGGTATTCAGAGTAGGCAGCTACGCAGGGAAAGTCGTGCATTAGCACGAGCTGACAACACAGGAACTTCAATAAGTTCAGCGTCTGAGGTCGAACCCCGCCCACCGTGCTAAGACTTCATCCCGCAGCTTATCTCCCCCTTAGTACTGCTAGAGATCGCCACCCCACTCGATCACCTCCTGGGTGCTCACTGGCCCAGATATCCTACTAGTAGTTACGAAGACCAAGTTAAACAATTACACCAGATAGTTAAAACTACTCCAGTGGACACCGTAGCTAGGCAACCTCCCACGAGGACTAGCATAATCAAACTCAACTTGGGCAGATTGACCCGGGTTACACACTCAGAAGGTGCAGAGCTCCCGAGGTTTTGTACGGTCGAGCTAGCGTCTGGGAAAATTGTAGGGGTTCGACTCGGTCCCAACCAGATAGCAAACCCTGAGCAGCACTGCCTTCTCACGCTTTGTCCTCTCGTGACAACCCACCCGTTCTACAAAGATCTCCCCTGCCAGAACGTACAACCCCACCTCCACGATCAATTAATCACCACCATTCCATCCTTCTGAGACCGCTGGTATCCCGCATATTGATGACCCTTATAGTGACGAGAGTAGAGTTCCCTGGGCAGGCAGCTACTTCCATTTGCCTCACTCAGGGGTTTGATTACCCTCAAGCCCGAAGTAAACCTACCCTCAAACGGCCCAATACTGTTCACAACCCCCTCACGCCTGACCGGTCTGTTAAAACCAACATTATTAGCCATGGTAGGTCCATCTAGGCTCTGAGAGGGTAGTCAACGTTCATTCCCCCTACCATCTAAGGTAGCAGCAGCTGTTAGCAAGCGTCAAAGTTCATTCCAAATTTTTCCAATCTTGCAGTTGATAAATAAATAGAAAAGAAAAGAATGTGCTGTTTGAACGGAATGAAGACAAGCAAACTGCTTTTCAAAAATTGAAGGACATGTTAGCTAATCCTTCCGTTCTGCATTTACCAAATTTTTCTGAAGAATATTTTTTGCACCGTGATGCTAGTTCCGTAGAAATAGGAGCGTGCTTAAATCAAAAGAAAGATGGTCAGTTAGTACCGATAGCGTACACCAGTAAATTATTGACGCATGCAGAACGTAAGTTACAATTTACGAAAAAGAATGTTTCAGAAGTATTTGCGATATGGAAAAGTTTGCAGATTATTTGGATCAAGCTCCGTTCACTTTGTACACAGACAACATACGCAATTATAGACATGCAAGTTTTAGAGGGTTGAAAACAAATGTATCTAATTAGGAGCTAATGAACGAAGCAAGTGTAAATACCAACCAACCTCTTGCTGTAGAGCAGAGCCATGTCACTACCCCTGTTCAGGGCGTTGTTCACAAACTCGATGCAGTGGTCCGTCAGGTTCGACAGCTGTTCCAGTGCCATTTTTTTCTCCTTCAGGGTCTTGTGCTTGGCCTCGCACACCTCATTCAACTGCAGGACGAGCTGTTTGCCACGCACAGTGATAGCATTCGTCAGTCTGCAATACAAACCCACTTACTTTGGCCATGCCACGTGCAGGTTCACACACACACAGGGTAAACACAAGGTATATGTAGAGTTACTAACTTATTCAGATTTTCCAAAGGGGGCACTTCATCTGACCCCTAATAAAATCTTCAATCATAAATTGTTTTAAGACTAGTTTTAAATATGTACTATCTGTAATGTACGAAAATTATCATCGTACGTCCGTCAACATTTTCTCTTATAAAATCATAATAGTTGTCTACAGACACAATTTAGTCAGATTTGAATTTCTGATTTTATCAGCTTTTAAAAATGCAACCAACACACACTATTAAAAAAAAAATACTGTGCACATCTCGCCAAGCATTACTTTCACGAATGCTACCAGTTTATGTCAGTTTTAACTATCTGTGACCATTTAGTTGAGGCATCAAAGTAAATTTACATGTAATTGCAAAAGTGGTAAATTACACTACGTAAATATTCAGCTCATTAAAAAAAGTCTGAGATACGAGATATATGATGTTCCATCCGATGACTACTTGGGGAATCCTTTCAGACAATAAACAATAAGCCCAGTAGACAAAGTTAAACATTCAATTCACAATATATCCGGTCTGAATAACTACTGTTGTCAATTTGCTGCCAACTTACTTGAAGTTGCATGCGAGTGTGTACTGTAGCATGTATTTAGTTATGGCCAACCATTTTATTTCAAAAGTTAATCATGCAAACTTTATCCTTTGCCCATTTCCAAAACACAGGCATACAATTTTCAGCAAGGAAACACAGTAGAGCTGCAAGAATTAGCTGGGAAGAAATATTTTATTTACTCTAATCTATGCCACCATCAATTCTAAGCCACACCTAGTTTTTTTTGGGGGAAAAGCCTGGGAAAAATTATGATTGGTATACATACAAGTCCACTCACTACCTCAGTAGGAAATTTCTGAAGGAAATCTGAAGTTTAATTTGGCTTTTGATAGAAATGGTTTTCCATCTAAACAAATATATTTCGCTCTGTAAAATTATAATATTGTGGTTTTGGAAGCAAATAAATAGCACTGATTCCTTCTCTCCAGCAGCCCAAGTTCGATTCATCCGTTTCAAATAGCTTACCAGCTGCTGTATGTCTACTATATTCTGCAAAAATAATCACATTTGTTTTAAAGGCTTTTCACGATAAAGTGGGCACTTATGAAATCAACCATAGAAAAATGTCACTGGCCCTGCCTGCAAATATTTTAACGGGCGCACTGAGTAACATGCACCAAGTAAAGTTGGCAACAAAGGATGGAAAGTAGTTCCATATCTTAATGTTGAATAAAAATTTTTAGGTAACCAAATGTGATAAACTATTTCTTTCCCTTTCTGCTTTATTAATGCATAGAAGTGTAAAAATGAGCATATTTACATTCCTAATAATTTCACAGTTTCACTTGACCGATGCATAAATAAAGTGATAAGACCCATGGCTATGTTAATTTTACATAAGGTGGAAGAATACACAAACATGCATACAAGTAGATCTTACACAGGGCTTTCAAAAGTGCTCATTTTATCATGAACAGCATATAAAAAACCAACTAATACTAAAAACTTTTTCCTGACCAAAAAATTTATGGTAGGCCTACTAGACAAAGTTACACCTTTTTTATTTTAAAATATTTTCGGAAAAAAATGTGTGGATTAGAACCGAGCAAATATGGTACATAGTTATGACTGGACTACATGGAAATGTCTCTAGAGATGTGCGAGAGCGAGTGCGGGGAAAATAAGTGAAACTGACGTGCAAACACATGTTATACAGGTCATAACGCAGCAGAATCACTGGAAAAAAAGTGTTGGGCACAAGGTTTATCAGGACAATAACACCATGGGACAGGATTTGAAACCAAAACTATGTACGTCCAGCTTGAGCAGGACCACAAGATGTGAATGAGATTACCAAAAAGACTAGACTGAAGTGGTATGGACATGTAGAGAGAATGGGAGGAGAGAAGCTGCCCAAACAAATGGTCCCAAATATAACATGATGCATGTTGCTTTCCTGCGCATTGGGCATTCGCACTCTGTCGACTTCACCCCATTGAGCCAATAATCTCATACGGATAAGTCACACACGCCGGCAGACAATAAATCCCTTGCCTACAGGGCTGCTCCTAGCTCAGTGGAAAATTACACACACGCTGAATATTATAGAAATTATACTGCCATCATGCTGTCTCCCATTAATGCCTGAGAATTTGTATTATCCACCGAGCCACCAACCCGCCAGAACCAGAGAAGCTAGTTGGAAGGGATGCTGCAGGAGGGCAGCACCATTCGCACAATGTCGTCACTGCTGCCTGAGCCTCATGGAGAGGTGATAGATATGTTAACAGCCTCTCACCAGGAAGATAAGAAATGGTGGCGTGGTCCACAACTCTAATTTAAACAACCCATGTGAGGCGAGGCTGGGCATCCCCGCACCCCTCTGGCAGCCAACAAGCAGAAATTTTTTGTATATAAGGAGGTGCCAAAATGCAGCTCTAGACAGTTCGTCGGCCCTCAGGCCTGAGTAAGGATGAGGGCACCAGACAGAAGAAGAACAACAAGCTTGGACAAAGCTAAAGAACACCAACAGGAAAGTGACTGTCACCCTGTCTTCGGAGCCTGAACAAGGCCTTCTGAACCACCTTGAACCAGGGTTGTGCACTCACTAGGCCTCATACGCCGGAAGAAGTATGCAGAGAAAACACTGACAGATCCCAAGGTCTCCAACGACATCACCATACACTTTTGCCAGCCAGTGGCACCTCAGCGTCCTTACCTGTTCCACTTACCCAAAACGAAAACCAATCCTTCAAACTCAGCGATAGCAGGTCGTGCCGTTGTTCCTTCTGGACACTGCTACCCCCAAATTTACAAATCAAATCAATTTGCCACATTAGCCACTTCAATTTTTTTATCCACTCACCCAGGTTTGCCTTCACCTGCCGTAATTATTATATCTTTGACTTATTTATCAGGTTTACTCATCCCCCTGTACCTTTCAAGCGTATGAACAAAATATGTGATCATCAGTCCCCATAGCCCCTCACATATAAGTTGAAATAAATGGGAACAAAGTGCTGACATTACTTGACTAGGCAGCAACAGGGAACTTCATCCGAAGAAACCTACTAACTAACTAACTAGCGGACATGCGCCCCCAACAGAAAATAGTACAAATGGCCCAGCATGATACTACTATACAGGTTGACGGCCGAATTACCCTAACAGTAAATATGCACCACCTCTCGGCGTCAACCAAATTCATAGTATCTCCTACAATTTTCGAAGCGGTGATACTAGGTTGCCCATGGCTACGGCAACAACAGTGCATCATAGACCATGGGCAACGCAGTGTGTAACATGGGCGAGCAGGATAGGATCACCGTAAACTGGGAATATGGTCCAGACAACATTATACCTACACCTATCGAACCCACCCGGATTAATCACGAGCTTGGTAAGACGGAATTCAACCAGCTACACCAAGTATTAAATAAACATGCTAGTGCATTTGGCCAAGGGGGGCAGTCTAGGTCAATCCAACATGAGATTTGGACAACAACCGACGTCCCCGTATACAACCGACCCTACAAGATGTCAGCATGCCGCAGTGACTTAATCATGGAACAAGTAAACAACATGAAGGACCAGGGGATAGTGGACCTCTCGAACTCACCGTATAATTCCCATGTAGTCCTCGTCCCGAAGAAAGATGGAAAACTTAGATTCTGTGTTAATTATAAGGGTGTAAACCAAGTAACACACACTATTGCCCTACCAGCTATCAACCTAACTCATACCCTGTGTGATATTGGCAAAGCAAAAATCTTCAGTACCCTGGACATGGAGTCCGGGTATTGGCAGATTTCAGTACACCCGGAGAGCCACAAATACACAGCATTCACTACACCTGAGGGCAAAACCCTTCAATTCAGAGTAATGCCATTTGGGATGTAGAACGCTCCTGCCACTTTCCAATGCCTCATGTCCGCAGAGTTACTGACCGGTCACATCGGAGAGTTCTGTTTCGCATACCTCGATGATGTAATAATCTATTCAAATAGCTGGAAGGAGAATCTTGAACACCTACAGCGAGTTCTTGAACATCTGAAACTCCATGAAATGACTTGCAAACTGTCAAAGAGCTATTTCAGCAAGTCATCCATAGACTAGGCCATGTTGTTTCACTGGAAGGGAACTTCCCACAACAGAACTTGATTTGTGCCATTGAAGAGGCAGACGAACCAACAAATAAACGACAACTACACGACTTCATACCAAACATTGCACAACACATGGCACCACTTCATCTGCTCCTCGAGGACACTCGTTGGTGATGGGGACAGGAGCAACAACAAGTTTTTAACATTCTGAAGGTCAGCTTCGCGAACATCAGGCAACTCCACCGTCTGCAAGGAGATCAACTGTTAATCCTGAAAACAGACGCGTGTCAAAACGGTCTAGGTACGGTGTTATATCAACAAGACCGAAAACCGCCAGCCTAATGAGATAGTGCATGCCTCAACCCGGCTTAACGCCACAGAGTAGTGCTATCATATTAACAAACAGGAATATCTAGCCGTTATCTGGGCAGTGAAGAAGTATCGCTACTATCTCAAAGGACAACGTTTCATTCTGCAGACCGACTCAATAGTCCTCCAATGGCTGCACGAGTCACGGAATGCAAAAGCTAAACTCGGACGGTGGGATGTGTTTCTCACGGAATTCGATTTCAAAGTTCAACACTGCCCAGGTAAAACAAACGACCTGCCAGATGTCCTGTCTCGCTTCCCTACACTGGAGGAAAAAGCTGAAGAGGAAAGGATGTCCCCTCCACCTCAGATCGAAAGAAGTCCGGAAGAACAAATCAGTCTTCCTCCAGCTACAAATCATCAGTCGCCAGATTACACTGAGCCAGCAGGAGGCCAACATGCGTCGCCTACTACGGGAACAGCCCCAACATTTTGAACTACGGAATGAAGTAGTGTGGACACGTAGCGGTTAACCCAATATGCCCTGGAAGATCTGGGTTTCGCAGCATTAACGCGTCAATATATGTCGGCACCACCATGACCACCCTCAAGCTGGGCACCCAGGTACAAGGGAGACCCTAATGGACATCAAACTCCCATACAACTTGGATGGGATAAGCAGCGACGTCTGGCAGTCCATAAGCAACTGTGTTACATGCTGTTGTGGCAAAGCTTACCCGATTCCACCTCCTAAAGCACGACCACGGAGACCCAAGACGGCATGGATGCACATAGCTGCTAACCTCATAGAGCCCTACCCACGCAGTACCAAGGGGAACCATTACCTGCTGGCAGTAACTGACCAGTTTTCAAGGTGGGTAGAGCCCTTCCCTCTACCTAGTCAAGAAACCGCCTCACTCGTGCGAAACATACAAACTGAGATATTCGCACAATGGGGATATCCAAGGGCTATTATAACTGATAACAGCACTCAATTCACGAGTCACCAATGGCAGTCCGCTTGTCAGGGACGGGGAGTAGAAACATGGACTACTACACTGTAGTCAACCCCACTGAACGAAGGAACCATGAGATCAAGAAGTGCCTTCGTATCAGTGTGGGGAAACTACCACCGTCACTGGGATAAACACACCCCAACAATTGTTGGCCCAACATCGTAGAACCAACAAAGCAGTAGACATAAGCCCTAGTGTACTCCTTCAGGGCCAAACACTACGCGACCAGGTAACTGGCAATGGGAAGCCCACTGATATGCGTCAACCCGAGGACATCCGGCTAGCTGCCCTAGCCCGCACTACTACCGTCCAAAAAGCCCAGGATGAGTATATTCATAAGTACCCTATACAGAGGACAAGGGTACGTGAGTTTAACCTAGGTGAAGCTGTACTACTCAGAACGCACCTCCTCAGCAAAGCCAGTATAAAGTTCAGCGCTGGCATCGCCGATAAATAGGACGGACCGTATAGTATCATCGCTAAGAGACAACATCCACTGGGCTGAAGACCTGCGATGACGAATCCGGAAAGCGACCTGAGGCCAAATACAACCATTCCTGGGGGTAATGACGATGCAAAAGGAGAAATACCTGGTCAATTTGAAGATGAGGACGAACCTCAACCCGGAAGGGTAGTATCGGATATCTAGCCAGGTCCCTCGACGAGGCCTGAACCAACACCTATCGCCATTGACAGGGCACTTAGCTACACCACCCCATGGAAGCCAGATGTAGAACAATGCCATGGAGCATTCTCCATCAGATAAATGCACTCGAAACCACGCAGCTATGATGAGAAAGTCCCAGCCAAAAGCGACAAAGTAATCCTTAGCTGCTCCGAATTATCATGGCAGAGACCCTGTGACCAAGAACACTGTCAGACACTGCGCAGATCGAGCCACATCATTGAGCAGTCAGAAGCACTATCGGTGAGAGAGGAAGGCATCACCCAAGCGCCTACCTCTCCACCTAGAACAACTTCGAAGCCAGAAATCAAGGCTGTTCCAACGTCCACAAAGTTTATCTCGGACTCATGCGAAGTACTACTGGCCACTAGACCACCGGAATATGCTCCAAACGAGAGCGCGGAGGCCGCCACTAGACCACCGTAATACGCTCCAGACGAGAGCACTGGATGACGTCCACGTGAAGCCAGAGCTAGTAAAAACACTGCAACCGCAAGAAACATCCGAAACAGCAGCAAAGGACGTTCCAGCTTCCACGAAGCAGACCACTGTTCCGGCCGCCAAGGAATTGCAGCCAACGTAGAGCATAGCCTACGGCAGTGCTCCGTAACAACCTCCTGCTACGCAAGAACCTTCGCCCGTGGCGCCGTTGAGGACGAGAGGCTCGTTCTGCCTCCCGCTCAACTGGGCGCCGATGATCGGAGCGTCGAGACCACAGATGCCTCCTACTACCTGATGCAACTCCCGCAGATGAGGTCGAGACTCCTCTCCCTTGCACTGCCTCGCCACAGGACCTGGACGTCGAGACCATTGACAACTTCAAATTACCCAGTCCTACAGTGAAACGCACCACCCACAACCGAGGTAGAGTGCAGTGATCTATAGGAGTACAATGTAACCTAACTCAAGGACTATAGCAAAAGTTTCACTCAGCCAGTTAATCCACGTTACAAACTAACCAAAGACCTTCAGAGTAGGTCAGGTTTCTAACACCTCCCATCAGCTACCTATAACCGCGCACTTGGTCTAGTGCAATAAATCTAAATGATCATGCCATACAGTTCATAGCCGGGCACCCGTCAATGCTTAGTAATGCCACGTACAAATAGAAATGTAAATAGCCAACTCTGTCGATTACCCTGATGGGCATTTCAGAGAAATCTCGAGGCACAGCGTAGACGTGTAAATCCAGGGACAACCATTTAAATACACCAGGCCCCTCCAGAGATCGAACTTATGAGAGAACCCCATAAGTATCCACCCCCAGTAAGCGAAGACTGTAGCTCGTACTTGGATTCCCTACTTTGGATGTATTGGCCTTGGCATGACCGGGAATATTACGACACACTAGGACCACTAGATATTTATCCCGAGCCTAGTCCACTGCCTTGCCCTAGTACTATCACAAAAGAACCAGTAGTCACGCGTGAAGTTTGCACAGCCGCTGGGAAGGTAGTGACACTACCAATACCCCCCAAACCTGTCATAACCTAAGGGTAATCTCAGTTACCCCTGATTGTGTCCCTGTAAGGAAGCCTATAATGCCTGCTCCTTAGAAGTGTAGAGTAAACGCCAAGGTAACAGAATAATTTGTAGCCGGTAAGTTTCTTCCAGACTTCATTAGCAGTGTTTTCTCTTCCACTTTAATAAGTGACAGCTGGCATCACAACTGTTGACAATCTTCACAGTAAGCCGAACCAAACTCCCTGGGAGGGAGATTTTTATGGTCAAGCTCACCCTGGGGTTGATTCCTCTCCTCCTATTTAGGCCCCCCTACCTAAACCGTGTCACCCCAGATCTTCCAACGTGGACAGATCCAGGTCCCCGCCACGCAATTCATTTAGTAAAACTATACACACTTTCAGAGGTAACTAGTTTAACGTACATTAGAGGAGGGAATTAGAGCTGTATATAATTTGGATTAGGAGTAGGAATAAAGAATGGAGGAAGCGGAGAGCATGTCAATTGGCGTCCAACGTGGGGCATAAGCATCAAGTAGCTAAGACCTGGGGGCTGAGACTAAGCCAGCCAACCCCCACTAAACGATCCCACCGAACGTTAATTGACCGACACGTCAATTGGCACTGTAAAACAGACCTGCATCCCAAAGTGTGATACAGAAATTTCCGACTTCATGGAGTCAGTAGCTTAACACCCATGGTGCTCAACTCCCCCAATCCTGGACAGAAGGTAAGCCTAGCCACCTCCGTCCACCTGACCGAAACACAGATCCAGGAGTTCAGTAGCCGACATCACGAGGATACAGTAATCTTCCTGAAAGACTGCAAACAGGAACTGAGGGAACAGCAAATCCCAGTCAAATAGTGGGTAGGTAGGGCACATCATCAACTGTTTGGAAAAGCCAAACAATGGTGCGATAAATATGGAAAAATTTGTCCTAGAGTGGGATTAGCTGAGATCCCGACTCTCTGCCCATTTCACTGGTGAAGAGGTGATTTCAAGTCTGATAACAGACTTTCACACTCAAATCCAGATCCCCATCACAGAGGTTTAGATAGTTATCCGCTGGAAGGAGAAAATCCACAAGCAGATATATCCCGGCAAAGACGAGTAGAAAATGGTAAGGGGAATTGCCCACTCTCTCCTCCCTTCCTTTTGTAACCTACTGTTAACCCCTTGCCCACAGACAGTGGATGAATTAGCAGAGAGGGCGAAGGAAATCTAACAAAACAACCGAGCGCTGTCTTGGGTAGACACCTCGGCACTCGCTACCAAGGGCCGCAGGCCCGTCTCCCTTATTCAGACCATCAGCTGCACACGGCACAATTCTTCCTCAAATGCGCCGCCCCCTCGTCATGCTGCTGGTATTGCCCGGGCCGGCACAACAGAAACCACCCGACCCTACAAGCTCCAGGGAGGAGAACCCCTCCCCCTCGACCGTCAGCTATACCACCTCACAGGAGAGAGGCTAGAATCCCTCCTCGATAGGAAAATGCCCCCGTCAAGACACGAACGGGGAAGTCTTCCCAAGCCCATGAAAGATCCCTTGCGATTAGGTAAATGCACCTAGGAATAAATCCACAAAGATCGCAACCACAACCAAGACTCGAACCCGAATTCCAGGGAACATGGCTAGACCACCCTAACAGAGCAAACAAATACAGACACTTAAAGCGGATACCAGACCGTGGGTGAACCCCAACAAAGTGATTGTGACGAGGTCCATGATACCCAGTCAAGGAGACCGAGATCTCTGTCACACAACAGGAAGTCACCCCCTCCACCTCCGCATAGGATGTACGTCCTACCGCGGATACAGCGAGGAATATAACATAGGACATTACCCTTGACACCTACTTTGTATTTCCCCTACTCGCCTTGACGCCAGACTGGAAGAATAAGTTCAGTTTCAGAGAGATCATGGCGGAGCCCTACCGACAGAACTTACAGTTTAAAGCACACCCCGCTGGTAGCACAATCACTAAGGTCAGTGAACCTCACGCGATCCTAGTAACAGAGGTGGAAACACAGCCTACTCCCGAAGCTCTCCTCCTTGCCGAAAACAGTCGGAAACACCAGGACAAAATTGTCGGACGGCGTAACTGTCTCCCCAGTCTTCTCTCCCCTAGCGGAAGAAGTGCTTCAACAGGAACTTGAAATGGATGAGGCATTGTATTACACTGTGCTCACGTTCCGTTCCATCCACGCCACCTCCCGAGGGAGTGGAAATCTCCCAGGATAAGGATGCGCGGACACGCAATTTGCTACCCCTCCTTTCCTATCCCCAAATCGTTGGCGAACAGCCTTAATTGCAGGCTGGGACGGAGATAATGGATAATTATACAGCCTGGGGTCCTGGGTTTGTATCCAGCTATAGGCACTGTACCTAGGATATTCAAGTCTTATTCATACTGTGGAATATAACATCCTGGCCTTTGCAAGCTGGGGATAAACCAAGGACACCCGGTCCGTCCGTACCTGACAGTAGGAATACTCTGAATTTAATATGTATTGAGAACGTGGCTTAGTAATTAAAGAGATCTCTTCCAGAACACAAGACAGAATCCGGTGTCTCCTGGGTTCAGTCTTTACTGTAGACCAGAACTGAGACGGTAGATAATAGGAAGTTGTCAGTGATCCTGGGAGCGAATCCCGCTGGAGGTCAGAACGACCCGGACAGTATCCTGGATATTCCGGTCTTATTCACACTGTGGAATATAATTTATCCGGCCTTTGCAAGCTGATGATAAACCAAGAACACCCGGTCCGTACCCACCTGTCAGTAAGAATGAGCTAAATTGAATAAAGCCAATGAGATCTTTACCAAACTTTATCATGAAGCATGATCTAGGTTAAAAAAAGATAACAAACAAGTACTAGTTCAAAACGCGCATATTTTATTTATAAGTTTGAGAAAACAAAGGGATGCATAGTTCATTTGAATAATGGAAGCAAACGTTAAAGCGGACAAAGGCTACCTGCATAAAAGAATGAAACAGTAAATCCTAATTTGACTTTTTAGAATTACGTGATTATGAGGGGGGGGGGGGGGGGCGGCCTAGAAGGAAAGTCGACGCGACCTGCTACCGCGGAGGTGACAGGAAGCAATTTTCCACGTTGGGAACAGGTGGGGACGTCGTGATACCCCTGGATGCTGTACTGGCTGCGTTTTCCGAGTGTTGCTGACTGCATTGCAGCAGGTGTTTTCGGAGACAGCCACAAGTTGCGAGTGGTATAGCGGCTGAGCTCTCTTTAGTATAACTCCAGTCTTTGCAGACTGGGAGAGGTGGGAGTCGGAGTGGTTTGCCCCGAAGAGAGTAGGCTAGTGGTCAGAAACCCTAAGTTAAATTTTCTCGAGTCTTTGTAGACTGTAAGGGCAGGGTGACAGCCACTTTCCCTGGTGGTGCCCTCAGCGTTATGCAAACTGGAGGGGTGGCGACTGTGAGCTTTATTCAGGTTGGTGCCTTCTGCCTTGTTCACGCTGGAGACCAGGTGAACTGTCTTGAGCTGGGGTTTGGCACCTCCTTATATACTGAAAATTCTGGCTTGTAGACTGTCAGAGGGGTGCTGGGCGGCAAGCCTCGCTCCATAGGGGTAGTTTTAAGCATGCTTGTGGACCGCACCACCCTTTTCTTATCTCCCCCATTGGAAGCTGTTGACATCTATTGCCTCTCCATGAGGCTCTGGCGGCCATGGCGACCTAGTAGGCTGGGTGCTGCTCTTCTGCAGTATCCCTTGGAACTAGCTTCTCTGTTAGCGGTGTGTCGGTGACATGGCGAACAGTAGAATCTCTTGGGTTTTTGGGTGGACAGTACGATTTTTAACTTCATCATGTGTATGTAATTTCTTATTAGACTGGAAGCGATCCTGTAGGCACGTGATTAATTGAACTGCCGCGGTGTGAGTTGCCCATACGAGCGTTGCAACTCGAAGATGGGGCAGAGTTGAAATGTAGAGCACGTGTGTCCAATTCACCGTGACGCGCCATGCATCAACATCGCATATCTACTTGATCTCCTTAAAAGAGACTGGTCACTTCACCACTGAACTTGTATTATTGGTGCGAGAGGTCTCTCAGGCATGCTAAACATATTTTTGACCAATGTCTGGAGTTGGTCAAACATACAGTAACTAAAGTTCAGTCTTTCCTTAAATAATAACACAAATTTTGCAGGTCTCTAGTTATGAAACAAAAACCACATATTTTGTAAGCATATTATTTCTGTAATTATTTACATGAAAATGTAATTATGAGATAATTAAATAAAAATGCTAATTTCTCAAAAAACATATGCTATTTTTATCTGTCCCTAGGATATACAACATGTATTGCCTAAAGGAGGAGAAGACGGCAAAACGGGTACGGCAGTGTGTCAGCTGGAACTGTTAATAATTGCTACTGGGGGCCATCTGTTTGTCATTACACAATATATCATCTCATCTTTATGCAGCACATGTAGAAAAGTGCGTGGCCACAGCTTGAGACATTTATTTCTCTTCTGTTGCATGTATAGTTCTTGTAACATAGCAATGGTGTACGCAGCTACAGCTGCAGCACACACAAAAATAATTGTCAGTTGCACTACGAAACAGTGATACGTATCTATAGCTTGTTTGATATGGGCTATTCACAGTAAAGTGAGCACTTTTGAAGGCTATCTCATTAGGAACAATAGTCAATAAATATACTTTATTTAGCCTTAAACGTTAACTTCAGAGTGCGGTGGATTATACAACTTTGTTTATTACTTACGTGGACATATTTATTAAAAAAATGTGGTTAAAGGACAAAAAATGGCTGAAAGGAAAAAGTACCTAACTTTATAGTGAACAGCCTATACAACCTTGCACATATTACTCGAGATAACATTGAGTTGAGTTTTAGCTAGCAAAAAGTATTCTTCAATCAAAGAAATGAAAAGTTCTGCATTACTTTATTAGAGTAATGTCACGTCTGTCACACTGTTATACTGTCTACAGGGTCTGTGACTACAGAGCTTGTAGACAGCACTTTGCAAATACGTCATACATCATATATCCACCTTAACTGCAAAATAGCATTTAAAATGAGCAAAAATCACACAAATTGCACAAAAATCTTTTTGCATATATCGCGAGTTGTAAATTTTTCCTGTCACCATGTAGCCACAAAAAAAAAGCCCCATTGTCCTCTCTGCAAGTATAATGAAAGCAACAACAGTCTGCCATGCGGTTGATACAAACATTAAATTACTGTACTTTATAATAAGAAAAAGTATTGATTTGGGCAAAGTAATTGTGAAATCATTAAGTTTTAAAGTTTTTGAGGTTTTCTAAATGATATATATTATTAACTGCAAAAAAATTTTGCCAAGCCGAATCTTTATTTGTGTGCCAAGAATAAATAACCTTGCTAAATTGGGCACAAAAAAAAGAGTGAAGAAATAAATTATTCCAGTAGACAAAAAAATTGTGGGTGTTGCGTCGAACATCTTGATGGACTGTATTACATGAAAGTTTGTTGATAGGAGAACTGGCGGGCAATATCAAACATAATTTCTCCCAAACAAATTGCGAACAACTGACTGTCTAAATATACTAGTTCCTAGAAGCACGAGCGCGCCACTGATGGCAATGGCGGGAAGTTCAAATCTGTACACAGTAACATTTACAAAGACATCTATACACACAGTACGGTGGGGGGTGACATATTTGAGGCAAATGCAGTATATTTTTAAAGTAAAACAACAAATAAATACTGTTCATTATTAAAAGTACTAGGGCTTATTATTTCCAATGGTTAACAACCAGGTTGTTTAAGTGTGACTTACTTAACCACCATCTGCGTGATGTCCTTGACTAGGGCTTTCTTTTTTTCCATTATGAGATTCTGACGGTCGTCTATGACCTTCATGGCGCTCGTGAGCAAGACTCGCTTGTAACTGACTTCGGACAACAGCCCAACTATCACGCTTTTAGTCTCCTCCGCTATCTCGTGGATGAACTTGTACTTGTGGTCACGGTGGTCCGACAGCTGGCAGTCGCGGCACGTCAGCCTATCGCATGTCTCACAGAACAGCGACAGCGTTTCCTAGGGCACACAAAACACACATCTTCACTACAGGCATAGCAAAACCAAGCTGAGATTGGTGGCCAATGAACCAATAAACCTATTGTTAGACAGAAGTGTTTAAAAAAAAACCAGTAAGGCACCTCTCTACATGGCAAGCAAACTGGGCTGCAGTGTGTTTGTGATACATGTTTTCCCACAAAACTATCAAATAAGCATGCAATGTGCTTACCTACGAAAAGAACACAAACTTCACACAAGGCCTGTAGAGTGCTTTCAAGGAGTTGCGCACTTGGAAAACACCATTTCAGAGCATTCCAACATAGCTAAGACAACTGTACTTCAAAGGGCTATATCTCAAGATACATGTGTCAGATACGTACAAATATACTCAGACTTTTATGAGTGCAAATGTCGTCTTATCGCTCCCGCAACTTCTCGGCCTCAAATCCAGAAACCAATTGCAGGTAGGCAGGGCCTCTAAGACACCTATCTACCTGACATACAAACTGCGTTGCAGTATGTTTGTTTTTAAGCCAACAATTTCATGGGTACACAGTCCATTTGCACACAAAAAGAAATAACATTCAAATTAGGGCAGAGTAAAAGTTTAATCAAATCATACATACTGCAAACACTATTTCGAGGCTCTTGAACATTTTGTTATGACATGTTCTTGCTACTTCCATTATTTTTCACTAGAGTTAAGCCCTAAGCAGGACCAGTGACAGCCCCTAAGGGCTCAAGGGCAAATAATTTTGTTTGTGCCCTCCCTTTTCCTACTTTAATGCACAACTCTCCAGCAGAGCCACCGAAGCTATGCATCGAGATAATCCAAGTACTGTAGTGCATCGCTAGATAGCCCTACTAGTACAATCACCGAAATTGACTCCAGCGCCGGTGATGTCACACGCCCAGATGATTATGACACATCTACCTCCTCTCCAACTCCAGCCAGGGGTGCCAGCCAGAACATAAATAGCAGGCTGCATCCCCTGTAATGCCAGCCTGTTCTGTTCCTTCACCGCACTGCCTGATGTTGAAGGAACCATCGGCTCCTCTCCTGGTCTTCACCGCGCCCTTGATGCCGAAGATCACTTCTACCTTTGTCTTCACCGCACTCCTGGTGTTAAACACTCCTTATTCTACTAAGTCCACACCAATCTTCATCTAACATTAAACACTTCGAGAGTGCCGACCCTTTCAGGGCAACATCATAGCGTAGCAAGTTTCATGCTATTTTTGTAGTACTTCGTCTACCTACCCTCATTACCTAGCAACAGGTAGTCCTTACCAGTCTCACGTAGGTCAGCTTCCAGAAGTTCCAGCTAGTAGGAGGTAGTGAAACTCCACCATTGTTTATTTCCATCTGATGCATACCAACATGCTGCGCAGCACAGATAATACGCACTCTATGGGTGACTTCGCCCCATCTACAAGTGACCTGAAATCGGGGCTAGTCATTAACAGTGGCAAATGTAATTTCACGTATCGAGCACAGAGACTCCACGTGGTGGACAGCCTCATGCGTAAAAGTAACTGACGTGCTTAATTACAAAATCTACAGCCCACCTGAAATCTTGCATACAAGTGACACCCCCACGAATAAATTAAATATTTTGACAATCCACTACCCCACTATTAGCTGCGGAAGAAGTTCCAGCAAAGTTCCAGAGATGGCAGCACCTCAGCCTTGTTACGACATAACCCGCCAGCCTCAGGAGGAGGTGTTTTAATTTGTCGTCGCCTCCAAGCGAGGAGATAAATAATGAGCAGCACTGCCGCAACCACAGATAACTTATCACTGCGTTGGAAGGCTACGCTCTGCAAGATCGATGATCAGAAGATTTTTCGTATATATGGAAGTCCGGAACCATGCTCCAACAGAGATGCCGGTCTCACCGGCCGAGTAGGTCAGTGAGCTTTCCTTGGCCTGCAGAAGACTCTCTACTCTCCTCAGCCTGAGAAATGGCTCCACCTCAGAAGCCTGCAAGAAGACTTCTACCATCAGTGCAGCTTGGATAAGGCTCATCCACTAATGCACCAGCTGACCATGAGGGCAGCAACTGTCTCCGGAGGTAGCCCGACGCCCTGTACCAAACAACTCTTTACCTCAGTCACTTCCTTTGACTCCCGTGGTAGCAGGTTGTAGTGACAATGTCCTCATGGACAGCTCCCAGTCATTGAGAATACGCTGTGAAATGCGTACGTTAGTATTTTGCATTTTTTATTATTTGTTTTAAATCATTTTTTTCCACCTTTGCTGTTTGATCTACGTATCGTAATATATTAATATTACAGATAGTTAATTAGATCCCTGTAATTGATTAGCCGGGACTTTCCACTTTCTTTAACAGCCTAATAAAAGGTTACGTAAACTTTAATTGTCAGTGTTCCATTCATTCGTATTTTAGTCCCTGTGTCATTAGCATTCTAGTTTTCAGAGTATTAATAAATCTTGTGTCAGACTCAGTAATTAAATCCCACTGGAGACCAGTTGTACGGTACACCGAACTCTACAGGAGACAGAGCTTGAGGAAAGGATTAGTCGAAAATGACACGCCGCAGCTCCTGGGTTTGGTGTATCCACACCTACCTATAGTGACATCCCAATACAGGACTGCACTTCTACACGACAGGGCCTTGGGTGTGTATGCCCCCAGGACTGTAAATTTGTGAAAAGGATCACGGGACAGGCTAGATGATAGCAAGAAGGGTGAAGTTCAGTGTTGATGACAACGTGATGGAGTGCTCTAGAAAGGGTTCTCACAGCCAACCCAGTTAACGAAGACACAAGCTGAAGCAATACCTTGGCCAATATCTCCCTTTATTCCCCATGATCATTGGACACCCCTATATAAATATCTAGGCGCCTGTTGGCTAGAGTACGACCTGGAGGGAGATCAGCTTGCTCAGGCGGAACCTTCACCTCCAGTAGCGCCAGTGCTAACGCAGTCCCCAATAAGGCCCCTACCACTTCTAGTATAATAAAGACTGCATCTGGACAACTCATATAGGTTCAACACCCGCCGAAGGTGGATCTGCCCAACTTTCACGTAGTAAAACTAGCGTAGGGGACAACTGCATGGGTTCGACTCCCGCCAAAGGCAGTCCCCAAACCACGTGTGGTACCGCCCTACACGAATTACGTTCCCACACGTCAACCCACACGGCCCATACAAGTAGCCCCCATTTCCCCAACTAGGCCATCAACCTCCACCCCCACGATCGCTTAACAAAATCTCACTGCATACATCCTGGGACAACTGGCGTCCCGTCTGTTGGCAACCGTAGTAGTGAGGAAGATAGAACTCCCTGTACGGGGAAACTATTTCATTCCTCCTCACTCTGGGGCAGTCAGCATGCTTAACCACCTCCCCACCGAGGTAGTGCACGCATCAATTAGCGCCCAACGTGGGGCATACAACTCCAAGTAGCTCGGCCTTGGGAGCTGGGATCAAGCCAGTAACAACACCCCCCCCCCCCCATGACAACCCCTTGCAGAGGAGCCGGTCCGCGACTTCGGGGAGTTGAGTTAAACACCCCGTGGCACCCAGCTGCTAGCAATGTTGGACTCGGAGACGAGTCAGCCAGAAGTGCGCAGCACTCTTTTAAATCGAGATGAATGCCACTGGGGTAAGCAATATGCGTTACCCCATACCCTTGTGCACAGGCACCAGCATTAACCTAATCAGGTGCAGCTATTGTCACCTGGATTACCACTACACATGTATAGGGTGGAAAGATGCACCCCGATACACGGAAGGGTTGGCGTACCATTGCCAGGAATGCAGGCAAAAAAAACCCCCAGGTATGCCAACGGCCCAAGTGTGAAGGCCATGGAAGGTACATAGTCCATTGCATGCTAAGTAACAGGGAATTTCACCATGCCTGTGTAGGCTCGACGGATAAGTGAGTCAGGAAACCCAGGCCAGGTGTACCAATGTGAAGACTGCCAAAGGGAGCAGACATACAACTCACGCAATCCACTCCATAGGCACAGCCCGGTCATTCCTGGACTGCCCTGTGAATTAACCCTACTAGATTTTCACGGGAAATCATACGAAGACCTGGAAAAGTTCATTGCTAAATGCAAAAGGGAACTGAGGGAACACCTCGTTCCCCGCAAACTATGGGTAAGCCAAGGGTACCATCAGCTTAGCGGACCCGCCAGGAAATGGTGGGAAAA
This sequence comes from Dryococelus australis, assembly GCA_029891345.1. NCBI lineage: Eukaryota > Metazoa > Arthropoda > Insecta > Phasmatodea > Phasmatidae > Dryococelus > Dryococelus australis. The sequence continues at coordinate 35,520,157 of CM057008.1, forward strand.
ATACGGGGAATTCATAAAGGGATAGCTCCTATTTAAATCCCAATTACCGTCATATTTTTCCGGGGACGAAATTAGAGGTGGGAAATTCGATTCCTCGATTATCTCGATTCTTGCCGGAATCGAAACAATCAATGAAAAATTGCTTTTCTTAAAATTTTGATCCTCTCAATTTTCTCATTTTATTTACTTTGTACGATAGAGAAACTACACTGTAATGTCCTTACTATGAGACTTTATAACGGCACAAAAAATGTCTAATTACGAGTCTTCATAATATACAAAGTATTTATGAAAACCCAATTTTCACATGTTCCCCGAGACAGAAAGGGGAGGGGGAAGAAGATTAGGTGATATATGATCATCTATTATGATGTTCACTGGGTAAAAATGACGTCAGGGCTATGTTTATTGGGAAGGATGTTTGACGAGAAACAATTCTGAGTGTTTACGAGCTTTGGATATTACTGTTTACACAACGTACCATAAAAACAGCAAAAGTAAACAAACATGGCCAATCACATTGAAAGGAACTATACAGAGATGAAACAGCGATGAATGAGGTGGCAATCTACCAATTTACGAACAGCATACAACAAGCACATTGATGTTGCAGTAAAATATTATATCTCTGCATTTTTTTTTTAAATTAATGACAATTTCAATATCTCAGTTTCAATAAATTTTGAGCCTTTGAAAAGTAGCGTGGTCAAATGTATCCCTCTGCCTAAGAAAACAAACGGTAGGATCTGGCATTTCCAACGTGTTGTAACTTTTGTTATAAAATACTACAGTTGGGGTTCTGTTTCTTTTATTGATTGGGTAGGGAATTTTAGTTCTACGTATTAATGTTTTAGCAGTGACTCTGAGACAACAGCAATTTGAATTGCTGTAAATATTTCTAAAGGCACTTACCTTGAAGGAACGTAACAATCTGGAATCTCAATAATAAAATGGCGTAAGTAGTATTTTTGGACACGCACATTTTAACATTGCAACAGCAGTTTCGAAATGCTGTAAAAACAAACTTACATACTGGTTGTAATTCATATCATAACAACATGCTGTTGGTTCTTAACGGCAAACCTAGACGATACATCACTTAAATCACTTTTGTTGGCCACTAATACAATACAAATAACTTGCAAACTCATTCAATTAACACAAAACTTGATCGGATTATTGAAATAGACTTGATCTAATACGCACACCAGAAAATGGCGTGGTACCAAGACACCAAAAACCAACATACAAGCAATAATACGAAATGCACGTGCCACAAAATACATTTCACTCCATGTAGAGGCACTAATAAAATCCACCTTCAACTAAATACGCAAACGACCAAAATAAGTAACTGCAGAGATAAATTTCAGTTTCCGACAACATAAAAACAAAACATGGAGAGATCGGTGGCATTTTCTATATTCAAAATGTTTCACATAACTGTAATGCACTCATCCTTTACCGTAATTTTTAAAAATGTTTTTGAAAGTCAAAGTAAATAAACTGACATGGATCGATTGATAGCAGCTGGTGGTGTCCGGCTGGCTCGTGGGCGAGCAAGGTACGAGACAGCGTTGCCAGATCCAACGGCAATTCCGCAGTTGCCATCTTCCACATCGCACACACACACAATGCGCTCAGTTCGTTCTTATACGTAATTTCAAATAAGCTCTTATGTACATTACATACTAGTCATCTATGTGAGTAATTAAAAATGGTTCACTCATCTTCATCACATTATTTTCACTACCTTGCTACCACTGATAGCTACAAATAATACTAAAAGCTTAGTGCATTTACAACATTATATATATATATATATATATATATATATCTCTGCAATTAAAAGCAAAAGGTAAGTAAATCAAAGTTTCTAACCAAATTTCAATATAATCATTATGTATTATTGTCTTCTGATTAATTTATTTAATGAACGGCAGAAATTAAAATTATTCAGAACTACCTAGAATCAAGATAATCGAGAAAAATACTGCTGGAATCTAGAATAAAAAAAAAATGGAATCATCCCGTCTCTAGATTAAATCCTTTCGGATTTAGTTACCGACTTATACTCCCGCGCTCAACGCAGTGATGAGGAGGTAGAGTTGTTTATCGGGCAAAAGGAATGAATCCATATAAGGGTTTATCCTGAGCAGACCAAGGAACAGGGGGTGAAATGCATAACCCGCACCCCCCTGCCCTCGTTGAGGAATCTAGTAGCTACGCCCCGGCTCCAGACGGCCGATGAACTCTCGCAGATATAGCAAGGAAGCCCCGGGAAGGAACAGATGGCGTGTGACAGGACCGCAGGCCCAGCCACCTTCCCTAGACAGCCTGCAGGGCACAACATATCCTTGAACTCCACTGCCCCCACACCACGCTGCATCAAATATGGCTAACAGCACCAAGATGACTGACTGGGTATGGGCGACGGGGATGTTGACCTGCCAACTAATTTGTTAAGTTAGGGGGCAGGTGGTTAACACCATGAAATTTAATTTTTATAAATAAACCCTTTAGTAATTCTTAATAATAATTTTTTTTTGTGTTTTTGAATTTCTCGAATATGTTTTGAATTTTTTGGTGTTTTTGAGGTTAAACATCGAAGTCAAAAATCCTGACCAGTCTGCTTGCCCTGAACCAAGGTCACCTGGGTCTCTAATCCATCACACCTGTCTGACCCCGTGTCACAGATCGCCCCTCCTGCTCTAGGAAAAACAACAATTTTTAGGGAAATTTGCAGGGGAAAAAGAAAAATTGTTTAGGGAAATTTAGTATATTTTCAGGGAGGAAAGTGAAATTTTGAGGGAAAAAGATGGTGGACGGTGAGGTAACAACATGGCAGCCGGCTCCTGCGCTCCTGTCCCAGGTCCCCTTGTCACCAAACATACTTACTGTCTATGACTTTACTATCCCACAATGTAGAGGAATACAACACACCATGTCCAAAGGATGAAAGACACAAAGACCAGGGCAAACCCAAGTTACAACAACTCACGAGGAAAAAGGATGAATGAAAGATCTAAACCTTGAAGGAAAATGGAGAAGAATCAATACTGTTGTAGTATTACCAACCTTACTAATTATGGGGGACTCAGACAAGGCACTATACCTGACTGTGCAAGGAGCAGTGTAAGCTCTTTGCCACCAAACTGTTGGGTGATGCCTGGTTCTCTGTGTCCGCTTCTTCTTTGGGTTTTATTGTGTGCTCCTTTGTGATTTTGAACCGCTGGTGAGCCTGAAACAAAAGAACACACAACATTTAATGTAAACATCATTGTGATTAGCAGAAAATAAATAGCTAAGTAAATAATGAGAAAATTTAGCCTGTAGTCAAGAATGTAAAACAATTATTTTATATATACAAGTTATAGAGATTTCTTGCTCACTGTTTCTGAAAATTTGATACAAGGAAGAGGATGAGGGTGAGAGAATGAAGAGGGCAAGAGAGAGGAAGAGGGTGAGAAAGAGTAGAATGGGGTGAAGAATGAAAAAGACTAGGTGGTGAAAAAGGAGGTGGAGGATGATGAACTGGAGGGACGTGTGGGACATGGAGGACTAGAAGGAGTAGGATGAAAAGGGGTCTGGGTGCCCTGAGCACACTGGCTTCCTTGCATGTGTCCGGATACCAGTCATAATACCAATATGATCCACATCAACATATTTGAGTGAACGTCACAGAAAATATGGTTCACGGTTACCCTTGGATAGTTACTGAAGATACAAGTGTCCCATGAAATTAGCCAAACATCGGAATGCCAAATTATTTATGTACCATGTAGTATAAAGCAGGTGTAGTGTATAGTGAAATATTTTTAAGTTCATAGTTAAAATTTGTAGACGACTTGTAAATAAAAAATATCAGTCACTTTCACCCATGGGTGGTACACATGTCAACAAAATTATAATGTGAAAAATCTTTATCAGGTTGCAGATAATTTTTTATAGTTTAGATATGTGCTTTAAAAATTTATTCATTTTTATTGGTCGGAGTGTTACTTAAATTCATTTATTAAAGACATCTCTGATCAGCACCGAAAACACTTTAAAGTGAACTATGAAGGGAAAAAAATTGTTACTTGAGCTGAGAAAAATATTAGTTTAAAGATATCTGAAGCCAGCTTTACAAAACACTTTATAAGAGTTCTGCAGGAAATTAACACCTATGTGCAATTAGAAGTGAATATAAAAAAATTGTCCCAACATAACAGCTTTAGAGCACAGTCTCGGGGCATCTCAATTTAGCAGTGAGCATAATTAATGAAGTGGGACATGTCAAACACCTGCTTAAACTGTCTACATTTAACAAAATACTTTGTAAATTTCTCATCTGCATTTTCATGGCATGGGGGGGGGGGGGGGAGGAGGAGTTACATTTCATTGTAAAGTAATGCAGACTAGCTTGGCAGGGAAGTGACAATGCTATTATATTTTATATTATTTTAAGCAGTTCAATCACACATTTATTTCAGAGCTTGAATGTTGCAATCAACCGTGTAATATTTCTGGTATTGGCTGTAATTGTGTTCAGTACTTTTATGCAAACAGTGAACAACATGCTTAGTTTGCCACTTTGGCCCACATGGCTTACCCACAAGAAATGCAAAACCACGCTTCTTTCCAAGCAAATAAATAAATGTTTGCTCGTTTGAAAGGTCTCTGTGGAAAACGAAAATTTAAAAATCACCTATATTAGCTCAAAGATTAAATGAATAATATTGTACTTGTAATAGGACTATAAAATAATGAAAATAATATTTTCGCAAAATTCAACACTTGAAAACTAAAATTTGCTTACACTAAAGTCTCTTTAAACCGTATACTCTTGATTCCATGACCTTACATGGTTCCCAAGAAAAGGGTTGTTATTTCGAAGAGGTTGTTATTGGAAGAATCCTTTCAATTAAATTAGTTCACGGTTCCCCAAAAAAGGGTGTTTATTTCGAGAGGGTCTTTATTTCAGGGGTCTTGGAAAATAAAGTAAACTGTATTCTCATAGCATAGCACATCTCCACACAATTGCAGCATAAATATTCTTTCAGTAGAAATGTGAAATAGGTTTTCAGTGTCACAAACTTAAAAATAATTGTACTCTGTGGATATATCATATTATACATCTACTGCTACTTCTAGCTTGTGGCCTGGCAAGCCTAAATGCTGCAGTCTCCTCTTGTCTTACACACATTCCTTCTTCACCGTGCTTTATACTTCCCCTCTTTTCCCCATATCTACCATTGACAATTTGTCCCATTTCACTATCTGTTCTTTATAAGCAGTGCAGCCAACAACTTATGCAGCTGCGCAATGTACTGCGTAGATTGGAGCTCACCTCAACACAGCCATCGCAGATGAACTCGGCACATTGCACACACCAGCTGGTGGCGAGCGGGCTCTCCGGACACGTGGTGCACTTGAGATCCGTCGTCTTGTCGGGATTGCCAGCATCCGGGATGCTGATGCCCGCTTCCAGTAGGAACTGGTTCTCAATAAGGTTGGAAGCATGGCAATGCACGCGGCACATAGGACATATCACCACGTTGTTCTCTGAAAGGAATCACAAAACAAACATGGTTCCTCACAGAAAGTTCTCTCGAAACATGTCGGGTGTATCCAGTACCTGTACTCTCCAGTGAAAATGTTTTTCAAAACCACCAGCATCATTTCTACTTAAGCTGCCCTAACCTTCCAATAAAATAAATTAAGTAGAACTGTCAATAAACAAAGATGAAGTGTGGTGTTGGAACAACTAGGCCAAGTGGCCAGTGAGATGAGATGGGTTTCTGTAAGTTTAATACACACAGCAAAAATAGTCAAATTTGGTGCCAAAAAACATTAAAAGTTTTGACAAATTCCACTGAGCCAGTAAAAACTTTTGACTCATCATTAGATCACTAACAATCTTGATTTTTATGATTGGTAGAAGTCTACAATATGAGCTAGAGGTTAACTACGAAGAATAGAGTCTTTTCTAAAAACCAAAAGGGAATTATGAAGAATTAGAGGCTGATATGATAAATGGTCTGAGTGGTATGAACTTAGTTTATTGGCTATTCACGGTAAAGTTACCACTTTTGAAAGTCTTCTCATTTGGAATAATAGTCAATAATTATATTTTATTTTAGCCTTCAATGTTAACTTTAGAGTACAGTGAAATATAGAAACTGTGTTTATTACTTACATGGCAATATTGGGCATATTGTGCTCTCGATCGTTTCAAATTGCGTCTCCCAATCGGCACGAGTACGACTGTCAAGATCGACATCAAGACCTGCTGATAGACTACCCGAGAAACATAGAATTGAGCCCCTGGCAGAAGTTCGACGGACGTCAAGGAAAAAAAAATTATTAAATAAAAGATCTTAACATACTCTTGAAAATCTCCCCCTCAATGTACACTGCAAATTTTACGTGTACCACAAAAAACAATTGCAACTACCATGGAACAAACCTGTATTCTCGCTAAAAATAAGTAAGACAAGAAATTCTCTCTTACTTTTAAAATTTGCAGGTTCAACAGAATCATGTAAAACACAGGTAACGCTGAATATTATATACACTGCACTGAAACGACATATTTTCTGCCGTGAATATGAAATTTAATGTAATAGAAACATAATGAATGAATGAATGAATGGACAAAAAGACACACATTTACCCTTATAATTATTAAAACAAAACAATAAACATTTCAACACTTCATGAAATATGACAAGACTTTAAAGTGTAACAAAAACTAAAATTTGACTCAAATTCATACTCCGGCCAATTGTTCTTTAAGTCGGACAAAATTATTTTAGACATGCACATAAATCAACATAACTGGTTTTCCATTTACTAATTACTTTTCTTCTTTTGTTTCAGTTCTTTACACACATTGCTCTGGCTAGCTGGGTATTAAGAAAATTCCAACTGCAAAGTTCCAATGAAAGATAAAAATTATACTTCATTCAAAGTTTCTACATGAGTAAATATTACCATCCTTGCAGATGCTTGGAGTTTGAAGTGCAGCAATCTCTTCTGGTGTTACCTAAGCTCATCTTGCTTTTAAGGACGCCGCCCACGTGGATGTTTTTAGCGCATTTGAGGAAGAGAAGCACGGGACCAATGAGGACAACATTGACATGCGTGACTGATACCCCTTCGCTCTAACGCGTTAGGCGCTGAAACTGGAGTGCAGTGTTTCCAGTGTGCTGCGTGTACCTATGGGACTTTAAGAGGTGACCCTATAAATTTATTAGTGGAAAGTCTGTACCAAGGTTCATTGCAGGTACCTATAATAGTTTTGCATGTTTCCAATCAGTATATTACGAGCTACAGCAGTGTGGAAAAGCAGTTTTTAGCTACATTGGAGGGCTCGGGAATAGCATCTATAATGTACACTATGTATTGAGTGTATAATACATACCTCGCCCGAAATGTGTTTTCTTTTCGTACAGTGGTATCATGGGGACACGTTTAATGGTTTCCTAAAAAATTGTGGATTTAAAACACACTGCAACGCATTTCCATCGCCAGGTAGGCGGCACACTTACGGAAAACCACCGAGAAAAAGTAAAGCTGGGCTTTTCGGCCTCTTCAAATGCCGGCTCACGTTTACTGACTGAAGAAGCCTCAGTAATTGTCTAGAATAGCGGCTTTTGTGAAGGAGATGTAGTAGACCAACGGAATAAATTTATTTGGGTTGCGCATGGCTTCTGTTCACTGTTTACAGAGGCTTGATGATAATTTAACTAGAATGTCGAAAATAAAATAGTTAAATATACAAGTGGTTCGTTTGCTTTGTTTACGTTGGGCGACATGTTAGACGTACCATTTCTGGTACTTGTACAATAATTCGGCTTTGTGTACCACGATGAGGTAGTAATGGTACTGAAAAGTTTGCGATTACTTCTCTTACAGTAGTATTCTAACATGCAGTGTCAACAGGAAAGAAATTACGTGTGAGTGGATAAAGCAGGTGTATGGGCGTGTTGTAGGAATGACTATTAATAGCATAGATATTGTATGCGCCACGGCGCCACAAGACAAGGAATAAAATTTCCACACAGTAAAACAAAATGAACAACTTGACAGCACTGCAAATAAACACTTGGACAAAATTAACACTGGTAAAGAAACTAACTACAATAAATTACAAGGACTCTCTTCATTATACCATGCTTTGATTTATTACTACGCTTTATATTAATTATCAACATCCATGGGAAAACACTTGGGTAAATAAGAGAAAATCATTTTATCTTATGAGTGATCCAATTTTAACCTGTTATAGCTTAAGGTGGGGCTTGGTACAGTTACTGAAATTTTATTTCCACAGGCTTTCTCAGTACCACAGTACACAGCATGCAGATTACGTGAACAGCTAAATAAATCTAGATTTTTATTTATAAATTTAGATTTTCAAAATTCCGTAAATAAATTTTCTCCACTTTCTTTTTTTTTAACTTGTTGGCAAATGTATAAACGAGTCAGTGGGTGAAATTAACCTCTTCGCCACTGTAATGAAAACTATATTGTGAATATACCAAGAACATATTCGTTCCATAAAACTATTATTACAACTATTATTCGGCTGCCAGAATGTTTGATATTATAGAATTTCCAAATTGCAATAATTTTCTTGTTGTTCACATAATCACAGGTTGCCGCCATAACGCACCAAACCTGCCGCACCCGCTCCAGAAAAGGTGCAACAAAAACTGCATTCAGTGTGCATCTTTTTCAGTGCAGTTCACAATTGGAACATGAAAAATCGACTGCACTCTCTGCGGTTTCCGGTAATTGGAACACATGGCACTCTGCCGGTGAGCACCGAGTGCTCACCCAGTGCAGTAGCCAGGTGCAATTTCTACAAGACTTATTAAAAAGCTCTCTCAAATATCAACAAGGTAAACTTTGCAAAAGCCAAATAAATACTTTTTATGCCTCTGGAACGTTCCCTTCAGACGCACACAGCATGTAGGCGCACATCCCATGTGAAGTTAGGTTACGTCTTCTTGAATTTAACATGGTTAAGAAAACTTAACACACAACATGCTACCGAGTGTATTTCGAAAATGGGTTTGGCATCATCACAGTGACAATAATTATTACCATAGGGGGGAGAGGAAACTTTTTTACTGTCAAGTGGTATAGTGGTGCCAGAGCGTCACTCAGGTACTGCCCCAAGCAGCCGGAGCTTAACTCCGTCACTACTCGTGTGAGCAAAACAGTTATTTTTTTCCGTACAAAATAATAAAAATAAACGTACGCATGTTAGCCTGGTGGCTATGTAATGGCAGCTGGTGGGGTTGTTTATAAAGGAAAGGGTCGTTGGGTTTTAAATGATGTGACACACAACATGCTGGTTGACACGAGAGAGAATGAATACAACTAGATTCGGCATTGCGCCGCTGTGCATCAGACCGGTGTAAAATTTCCTGAACTCAATGGCGGTTGTAAAATTTAATCTCTAGCGCTCACGGTGCACAGTTTGTGTATTAATTATGGCACATACGCAAAATACCCTGGCGACATTGTTTTTAAGGAATAGGGGCAATACAGTAGGAAGATAGTTGGGTTTAACGACTCGTCGACATCGAAGTCAATAGAGACGGTGCAAGTTGCACAGGGAAGAAGGAATGGGAAGGAAACTGCCATAGCCTTTTGTTAGGGACCCATCCCAGCATTTGCCTGGAGTTATTTCGGATAACCATGGATGACCGGACCGGGAATCGAACTAGAGTCCTCCCGAATGTGAGTACAAAGAGTTACCACTGCGCCACCTCGCTCTGTAGGGGCAATACGGCTACTACACATGAGTGAGAGCGATGAAATTAATAGTGAAACTGTGACGCAAACTGTGTTTGTACTTTCAATAGAACAAAGTGGAAGAGAAAGTGATAATTTGAATAACTAAACAAAACATATAGACGCTGGTCTTGTGGTTAAATGTGCGGACTAACTATGGAAGGGGTGCGAGTTCTAATTCCCTTACTGGCAAGGTGTAATTTTTTTTTCCAGCAGTAACGTTTGGTGGCAGGGAGTTGATGAAATATTTAGAGGTGCTGTTTAATAAGTCCTTGGGAGAGGGTAAGTTACCACAAGATTGGAAGGATGCTATGGTGGTACCTATACACAAGCAGGGAGAGGATAGGGGGAGGCCTGGCAGCTGTAGACTGGTGAGTCTCACATCAAGTACAGAAAGAGTAATGGAGAGGCTGGTAGGGCAGTATTTGGTTAGGGTTATGAACAATAGGAATAGGTTGGAGGAGTCCCAGCATGGTTTCAGGAGGGGATACTCATGTGAGACTCGGCTCGCTGGGTTATTAGAGGATCTGGTGCAGGTAGTGGTTGAGGGGAAGCAGGTGAATGCCTGCTTCATAGATTTTAAGGCATTTGATAAGGTGCCCCATGGTACATTGATGAGGAAAGTGGAGGTGCTGATACCAGACAGGAGGGTAGTGGAATGGATACTGTACTTCCTCAGGAGGCGAAGGCAGAGGGTGAAAGTGGGGGAGGCAATATTGGAGGAAGAGGAGGTTACGTCAGGGGTACCACAGGAAAGTGTGCTGGGTCCTTTATTATTCACCATAATGGTAAATGACATCGGTTTGGGGATTACGGGAAAAATCAGATTGCTTGTAGACGACTGTGTTGTATATGCTGGAGTGGGAGAAAAAAAAAAAGGGGGGGGGGGCGAAAATTTACAGGCTGACATAGATAAGATATGGTTGTGGACCAGGAAAAATAAAATGAAGATAAATGTAAGAAAAACTAAGGTAGTGAGGTTCACAAGGAAGAAGATGATAAGCAGGGACATGTACAGATGGGAGGGACGAGAGATAGAAGAAGTAGCAGAATATAAGTATCTAGGGATTGTACTGCAGGGAGACCTCAGGTGGAAAAAACAGGTAGAGAGGGTGGTAGCAAAGGGAAGAAGGGCTCTGGGTATGCTGGGAAGGGTGCTGAATGGAGTCAGCTGTAAGGAGAAGGCATACGGCACAACGGTACGGCCAATGTTAGAATATGCTGCAGCAGTATGGGACCCGTATGTGGAGGTGGAGGTGCGAGAACTGGAAAAGTTGCAGAGAAAGGCAGCAAGATGGGTGAAGGGTAGGTGGAGAAGGCAAGGGCAGGATGATGAGGAAGAAGGGAACTATAGGCCATCAGTGATGATTAAAGAAATGGGGTGGGGCTCATTGAAGGACAGGAGGAAAGTTAAACAGTCAGGATGTACAGGATGGTGATTGAAGAGGGAGGATGGGGAGGGCTACACTGCAAGCTAAGTAAGGGGGTGTTTAGGGGAAGAGGAAACAACAGTGAGAAGCTTCAGAGGGTGTGGAGGAAAACGGAGCAGGGTAGACAGTCCATGCTTGTGAGGTCTGTGAGGGAGTGGAATGTGTTGAGGGAGGAATTGGTATCTGTAAGAGGGGTTGGTAAATTCAGGAAGGGAGTGGAAAAGGAGTTGGTTGGGTGAAGGAGAGTTGAGAGACCTTGCCACCGGGCGGTAGCTTAATTGCGAGTGTGTGTATGTACGTGTGTTAACTGTGTATGTACGTGTGTTAACATAATGCAGGCAGATTATCAGACCCCAAGTATAGTAAAGTGATCAGTGTAAATAATTAAAATGTACAGGAAACACTTGCAAACAATTATAATGTTAAAGTAAAAATACTACACTGTTCTTTAAGGTGGCAATTTTTGAGTGCTATCCTGGATAAAACTAGAAAAAAAATAGTGTTAAAAGTGTACACTACATGTTTTCTGAAGGTGGTTGAGGGATTATGCATAGCTCCGACACTGCTTATTTTAGCACATAACTGGGCTACAGGCTCGGAGAAACCTCTTGAAGTCGGGGCTTGGGACAAAATGCCTTATTTGCCCTACTGTGTAGACAGCCCTACATCCACACAGTTATCGTACGTGAGGAAACAAACAAAACTGAAACATTAACTTAACACCCTACAATCTACGTACCAACAATTTCGCCATCCAATTGTTCGTTTAACTTTGTGGCGATACACGACGAGCATGCAGTATGAAGACATTCCATGAGCTTCGGATTGTCACCAGAACACAGCGATTGGTTGCAAAACACACACTTAACGCACGTCCAAGGATTAACTTGAGGTTCCTCCCCCGTTGTTGGACTCTGTGTCGCATCTTCATTACTTTCCGTCTGCATGTCTGTAACCGCATTGTCGTTCTGCAAGGCAAAATTTTCATTCGTGCAAGTCGAGCTGCTTTCTCCAACTTCTTGTTTAACTTGATCAGCTATTTGCATTTTTTCTTCTTGTTCCATTTTAAAAGTCTGCTGCGAAAACTACGCCAGTCTTTCTACAGGGAACTAGGCTTCGACATAAATACAATACTTCCAAATCCGACCCTGTAAAAACTAAATACGTTAGTTTTTTTATACGTACACGACAATATTCCACAAGGCAGCCATTTTTGTAGCACGAAAGAAGCTGTCACAAGGCGTTCATTATGATAGTTTCATACCATAAAACTTCCCTGTTACGATAAAGTTCCTGTGGTGATTGCATTATATGTTTCAAATAATACGTAAGAATGCAAAATAAATCCACGAAATCCGAAATTCAGAAATTCACCGCCAAATCTCTCGCCCCAAATATCACTTCCACCAACCCTGGGCTAATGGCCACGCGCCAAGCCATGACATCCAATTTTGTATTTGAAATTAAAGTAAACAAAACATACTAATTATAAACTGATATTTTTTATTAAATAGCGTTTCATTTAATATACTTTTGTCATCTCACATGCAGATAAGTATTACAAAATACTTGTTTTGGGGTTTGAAGGGGGTCGATTAAATATGAGCACCTAACATTTGCACTAGTGCAATGCAAAGCAAATAAAACTCCACTGCACAAACAACCATAACCACAAATGCAATGAAATACATCGAACGAAAGTAAGCGGGGCTCTTTTGGCCACACAATTTCATTCCCATTACACGAACTACAGTGGCCAATTTGTTACAAGGTCTTCACGGTTTCATCGATACATAAGTGGCAAATGGTTTTACATGCACTACTGTGGTTAAAGTGGAAGTGAATAATATTTTTATCGCGCAGGTTAGTTATTGATATTTTGTAGTAATTACAACCAAAACGACAACTGGTGGATGTTATTTTTATACTGCGACGTTTGGACGTAAATAACCACGTATTTCACTAATTGATGAAGTGTGACGATTGGTGATTAATATGTGGTCAACTAAATATTTTTAGCAGACAAGATATTATTTTAATGATGCAATATAATATCAGATATGTTTGAGATAGTGCGTTTGATAGGTTATTTACTGAACATAAGTGTACTATGGCGTATACATACACACACTCGCAATTAGGCTACCGCCTGGTGGCGAGCTCTCTCAACTCTCCTTCACCCAACCTACTCCCTTTCCACTCCCTTTCTGAATTTACCAGTTAAAGAAGATGTGTGATATCGTATATTTTTTGCATGAATACTATTTATGATTGTTGTAAAGGCAACCAGGTGCCGTACACATACCACCTAAGGTTCGACATACTATGGTTTGTGGCCGAGCGAAAAGTTTGTATAACATGTTCCAGTTTGTCAGAGTATTCAAGCGCCATCCAAGGCGTAACTACCCCTTCCCCCTCAACACTTACATAATGGCCAAGGACGGCTACGCAACGCAAGAACAGAGTCAGTGTGTATAAGGTGTCGGAGGCCACACAAAGCTGAAGGCAACATACCAAACCAAGCCTAGATGAACTCTAGGCCATTATTGCAGTGTGTTAAATGGTGAGCATAATCAGCATTGCAGTTGGGGGCGTAATGTTGAGTTCATGAGTCCCAGTTTCTGATCTCCTTAATGTAAGAGAGCCGGCAAGGTGAACATTTTGGAAGGAAATTGGTATGGAAATGATTACCCACCAGACGTCGCGAGGGCGGCGTCAATGATGATGATGCGGTAGAGCTGAGATCTTCTTGATGCTCTCAACATGCTGCGGGCCTATCATCCGGCCAAACGTTCCCGCAATGGTCTTGTTGTTCACCTGGTGTGAAAGCCTCAAAGTTTGCTAAACGAGGGGCTCTTCGGGCTGCCCAATCACCACTATTGAATTGGTGTAATCAGACTCCCTACAAGTGGATTGTTAGGGCCAAACCACATGCCCATAAATGCTAAACACAATGTTTTGTAATACGTTGCAGCACACATGGAAACAAATAATTACCCTTAAAATGCATATAAACACTTGTAGAAAAATGGCGGGATTTAAGGGACCCATGACCTGAAATGCCTCTCGGCGACTGAATAAAATGCACTCATCAGTTCATGCTATTTTATTTCGAGACTCTAACATTCCCTCTAGAAGAACAGCTTACAAAGTTGCATGCTTTCAGCCTGCGGCGTAGGATACACAGTAATAAAAGCACTAGGCTGGTATGGAATTAAGTGTGTTGATAAACTTACGAACTCCCCAGGCAATGAAATTCCTGTGTAGGCGAGGGGGAGTGTCCCAGGTGGCAAAAACCCAAAAAGGGTTCCAAATAAATTAAGTTATTGCAGAGAAGTTACTGGTGATGAAGAATTGAGACTGTACCAGCGGGAAAAGTGCGAGTGCGGTTTCGCACAATCCTCCTCCTGTAGGTAGGACTTGCTTACTTACTTCCAGCCATGGCGTGAAGGCTGGCGAGTGCAGGCCCATGCTCCACAGAGGATTCTACTTGCACACGCGGAAAAACATATTTACTGTTACATGCTACAAACAATATTAAAGACTGCAAATACAAATCAACTAATTACTCTGAGGTTTACCTTGCAAATAGGGCGAAATTGAGTGAACAAATCACTGGTGGCGATGAAAATAAACATTGATGAAAAACAACAACACTGCAAAACCATAACACTGAGGCATAAGGATTTCTAAGCATATTTTACTTTATTTACTGGTCACATGTCCTAATCACATGTCGAGAAATATTCCTGCAAAATGGTTTATAACCCTTTTGAATCAATAACACGTGTTCGTATATCACTCTGCCCGCTCTCTCGGGCCGGTAAATGCATGTGGCGTTACTCTATTTTGCACTGTGCTGCACTTGCCCTATCCTGCACTTGTATGCACCACTCCCGCACTCACACAACACTGACACTACTCGCCGGCGATCAATCATCGAGTGCGCATACGTGCTGCACTGGAAAGCGACCGGAGAGACAAACGGCCTATGGTGAGGAACGACACGCATCACTATCTACCATTAAATATTGTTCTAATGTTTGTGCTGTCCAAAGTATAATATTTACATAAAGTTATTTGGTATTTGTTCCTTGTTCAGTTGATGTATTGTAGTAATTCAAGCTTAATCATTGCTGTAATGAATATGCTAGTTAAACAAGCACTCTCCCTTATTATTCTGACCATCGATAGTTAAGCCTGCTAAAGCTATACTAATGGCTTACTTGGAATGTCCTGCTAACGGAGTGTTCTATGAAGATGTTATTTGTGGACGACCAGTAAATGGCAGCAGCAACAACACAGGCAGTGACTTTGATGTTGGTGATGATGACAATAGCAGTGGTTGTGATTCGTGAGCTGTTTCTAATGCTGATGTATGGATAACGTAAATTCATCAGTACTTGATGTATTCTAATGCAAGTGACTAACATGACCTAACAAGCACAATGTGTATTTGAAGTTATCTTGTTAGTGAGTGTTACCTATGTACTTACAAATATATCCCAGGTGTGTTATCTGTTCTTGTCTGGTCTCTGTTTCTGATGTCGATGTATGGATGATTTAAATCCATGAGTTACTTGTTGTATTAAGTGCCTAACATAACCTAACAAGCACAGTGTGAATTTTAAGTTGTCTTGTAAGTGAGTGTGTCTCTTACGTACTTACAAATATATCCCAGGTGCTCTGATGTGTTGTCTGTTCTTATCTCGTCACTGTTTTATTTCATATAGCACCCATTTGACTGCAGATAATCTAATACTCTCCAAAAAGTGGATAAGTCCACAATAAATTATTTAATTACTGAACAGAATACGTAATCGATACTTCATGGGACATTGATACCTGAGACTGTTTGGATATCTACCTATCTATATAAAAGCCATCGCGAATTCATGATTACAATAAAGATGAGGAACAGTATTTTTGTATTTCTTGACATTTAACCTTTTGGAACTAATCCTGTTTTTTCTATCAACCCCTCAATAATTTTTATTATTATGTGGCATCTACGTTTCACTCATCTCATCTTAAATTAGCTTTGTTCTGAATAATGGAACTTTGTGTTGTCCCGCGGGAATTGGCACCGAGGCACCAACCCACATGGTCATGTTACTTTAGTAGGGTCTTCGCCTTCCATAGGTGGTCGGTCTGACCATGTGACTTATTGTAATTCTTAATCTCCAATAATTTACTATCAGTATTCATGGCTTTGGGTGACCGAAACAACCCCACGACGATTCTTAATGGCATATACGGAGAGCCGCCAACCCGTACTAGCCTAGGCCAAACAGGATTTATAGCTGCTTCAAGACTTGGAATTATTCGTCGAACAGGAATCACCACAGGAATGACGTCGGGACATCGAGAGGAGGCCCTGCGGCCATCGGTCGTCAAAACCCCCAAGATTCTCGTGCTCTGCACTAGCGCCTAAACCCGGTAAAACCCATAATATTTTCCAGCAAAGTGACCTAACTTGTCAATCCCTTTCTGTTCTGAAAACTCCACCAGGTCAGTATATATATATATATATATATATATATATATATATATATATATATATATATATATATATATATATATATATATATATTTATATATATATATATATATATATATATATATATATATTTATATATATATATATATATATATATATATATATAATATATATAAAGAGAGAGAGCTAGAGAGGCAATACTTGCATTTTATCACAAACCTCTGACAGCACTCAGTTTCTGGACTCCAGGGGGGAAAGGAAAATTTAAATAGGTTGTGAAGGAAACGTCCGAGTAAGGACACCAGTGCAGAGCATGAGAAAAAGGTGGGCCGTGACATCGACGGCACAATGTTGTCTTCCCTGGTAGTCCGCCATTCTTTGTGCAGTAGAAAATCAGTTTGTTATCATTACTCCAGTTGATATTACAAGTGCCTGGGCTAACATTGGGTGTTGACCCTCATCCACGCCAATTATTCAAGTCGTAAATTGCTAGTTCACTTAAATTCCACAAGGTCTGTGCTATTGGGGACTGTAAGCCTCCCCCAAATGCTTATTCGCTCCCATTGAGGCTGTTCTGATCTTCTCCGACAATATTAATTAAAAATGAAAGTTAAACATGAAAACGGGCGAAACAGATCATAGGGGGCTGGCGAAATAAATGGGCGACACCTTATGTTGTGTACAATTTATTCCACGATACCTTCAATAGAAGCGCTTACATTTGTAACTTGTTACACTAAAGCAGGAACACGCTAAAACAGGAAAGATGGCACTAGGCGAAGCAAAAAATAAAATGCATTAAGGTCCGGTCATATACAACATGACCGGACTGTGAGGTGATTCACTCCCCGGGCCATAAAACAAAGGTTTCAGATAAAATTAACTTACTATTGAAAACTACACGATTGGTGCGAAAAACGGGAAGGCCCGGGGAGGATACATGCACGTGGCCTCCTCACATATTTGACAAGATACTACTAACTCAACATGGCGACAGGCTGCCTGCTCAGTGGCTGCAGTTCCCGCGGCATGTCACATGAAATTATACACAAAATATAAAATGAAAAATGAATTACATGTAACAACACAATTCTGGATGAATATGAGACCTAAAACATACAACAAATTACCTCTAAAATCATCGAATCAAAAGATATATGCATTTTACTTAAACTTAACATTTACCATGAGGCTGGCAACCTAACCTCCAATTTGGGGTTAGGTTTCCAGGTTGTGTACAGCTCTGCCCGTGTTGTGATTTATTCACATTCATGTTTACACAATCATATCTAAATACACAATAAAACAATTATAAGAGACACTCGAAATCAGACCCTTATGAAATAAATATCATTATAGTGTAATATTTGGCACGTGGCCATTACTTTATGTCTTACGTACTTGAGGTTTATAAAACACATAGGAATGATACTGGAAAAAGTCAGTGTTTGTATTGGCTGTAATACTAGCCCCAATTAAAATTATAGTTTGTTACAGCGAGCCCCAACACATGGCTGCACAATGTGTCCTTTCAAATTTAGCCTGTGCATGGTGAAGCAAAAAATATTACATAAACAAAACAAGACATAATTAGCACTACAAACCCTCTTAGAAACTATCACATGTAATTTCACTATATCACACGGCCGATTGAACACATTTAAACAGGTTATGATAAATTCGAACAGGAATTCGAATTACGCGCACTAACACACTTGGTGTGTCATACTTTGCTGCACATGTTAATGCTAGACAACTAGCTACTCCACTGAAACCCTATTTGAATATGGAACATAATTTAAAAACCAAAACAACATCAATAACACAAAATACATTTTACCAACAATTTAAACAAACACATCACGCTGATCTACACTGCACTACATTGGTGCATGTTCATGCACACATGCGGGATGTTGGCTTCGGCTCATACTGCCCACATATGGTGTAGAGGTAACTGTTGGCAAGTTTAGCTGGTGGTTGTGGTGAACAGACTTGCCCGAGGGGGGGGGGGGCACATCACCTAACATAACACACAAAATTGCAGGGTATTGGTTCTTTTTAATGGGATTGAAGGGCGCCAGACCTCATATTGTAACACAAAGTTACAGCTATATCAAAATTCATATTTAATAACCATATCTGTTTTTGTTCTAAATAGTTGAAGATTTATTTGTGAAATGCTGAAATGTTTTCATATCCGTGTAGATTTGTGTGCCAGAAGACACTGAATAAGGAGCATTTAGTGTGATATAATGCACAAATACCAGTAGATCAAACATGTCCCCATGATGCCATTAGTATGCTGCGTATTTGTTAAGTACAGCTTAAGGTGAATGCCAGATATCACACCAAAAAAAGATCAGCTATTCTAGTTTGATATTTTCTCATGCTTCGAGAGTAATATTAACCAGGAAGGAATGTGGCGTTTAACATTGTGAAAAATTAGCAGCTTAGCACTGTCCTAGTTATCAGATATATATGTTTATTCCTGACTGTGGAAACAGGAACTAATTATATATTACTCTCAAAACGTCGCCATTGAAATGCCGAATAAGTGATTTGAATAGTCGAAAAGCCATAGATTTCCTAGAGTTTCAAAATTAATCTTCAATATTTAGTAAAAATTTGGCTAGTTTGCAGCTTCTGCACTCTTATTTCTACAGACCTCTGGATATTTTCTGAGTTACATTTTATACAGAGTCTTTAACTAGTAGGTTCAGTTTTGTAAAACAATTTCTTATCCAAATCAAAATAAATGTACAGATTCAAGCAAATCTTCAACAAAATTTATCTGTTGCTAAGGATCAATGGCCAGCACAAAAGAATACCGCTATGCTTTGCAAAAGATGAAGCCTTAAGGACAGCAGTACAATTATACAGAATGGCAGCTTTCTCACCATACTGAAGGCAGGATGGCTTCTTCGAAGATGGCACGAAATCTATCATTATCACCATCGGTCCTTTTCACAAATAGCCCTACGAAATCCCTTCTCTAAAATGCACTCTCCTATTGCAAAACTGTCCTATTTTAGGATGGCGAACTTTTAAATTACATAATGAACCAGTGATCCAAGTTAACAGTTGTGCGAACTACACCATGGTTACTAGGAGAGTCCTCTCCAGGGGCTATCCAACATATCATGTCCCAGAAATAAAACAGAAAATTCACATGATGTTTTTTCCCATTTGATGTGACTGATAGAAACGTCTAGATTATTACTCAATTCTCCTAGGACTACCAAATCAGAAACCACGTACATCTGCAAAGATGCCATGTAGCAATGATGAGACTCACATGTATTGTTCCTTTCAATCCAGTTCCAAGGTTAACCAAACTAGCCTAAACGAAGACAGAGAACAAATTGTAATTTAATAAGTACAAGAATTAATTTGAGAGTCAGTTTATGATTCAGAAATACCACAGTAATTATTCATGAAATTATTAAAAATACAGAGAGGGTTTTTGTTTACCTTTTAACATGACAACAAAAGTAAAATTAATATAATTCAGAAAGAAATATTAATGTGAACAACCATAGCCCTTTTGTGATGTAAACAAACAGAAAATGTACACTATATTATTTACAAACAAACTTGGAAATAAATCAATAATATTTTGTATCTTACACTTCCAAAGAAAGTGCTTTCCAGAATACCGTAAGAGTTTGGTAGGTCAATACAATTACCAATAGCCCACAGTAACCCAAGAACAGCAGAGTCTCCAGCTCCATGAAATTCGCTGCCGCCACTCGGCGATGCCTGGTGCCTGGACAGGTAACATCCACATCCTCACCAAAGTTTCCGAAACCCGAAACCTGACCGTCCTTAAAATTACACTTCACCTTCAATCGTGCAACCTCACGGTGTTAAATTGTCGCTATTTCATGTCGGGTAATTAATTTTCCATGAAAATCCTCGGTCATACGAACCTGAAAACCTGCCATAATTTTCACCACTTAAAATTCTTCCTCAAAAATTTTCCTGCCGAAGTTTCCAATAACTTTTCCTACCCAACTGCAATGGGAACATCAGGGATGATGCAAGAGGCCAACCGCAGTGTTCCGACACCTTCCAGGCGTTTGGAACGATGCACCACAAGGCATGGGGAAAGCATGCCAGAACAGCATAGTGGTGGATATTGGAACAACAGTACCATGCACATGAGAGCGGCCATGTTTGGGTGGCGAGGCGATATCGACCCTTCCACCACCTCTTCAGTTCTGGACAAAGGAGGGTGCACACCACACCCCTTTTCGCCATGATACAGCCTCAAAACCAGTTGGGAAGTAGTATCGAGTAGGCAGCGGGACACGTGAGCGGGCACTCACTCCTGCTTCTCTGCTGGTCAGTCAACCCCCTATCAGGCGCAGAGGGGTCAGCTGCATGAGGGGAAAGTGCTCTCTCCCTTTATCACCGTGCTGTGTATCTGCGCCGAGCACATGGTCACCATGGCTAGCAAGATTGACGTGGGGGCACTGGCACTACGTGTCATAAATGCTTGTGCCTATCCCACAGAATGTAGTGGCCAAGTATCAATTAGGCACTCAACACTGTCATTGCATTCGTAAGCCCAGTTTTACCTTCAGTTGTGTCACGAGCAACCACGAGTGGAAAGACAGCTGCAGTGAAACTGAAAAACAAAAACTCAATAAACTGGTTCAGATTTCGGACAATCACCAATTACAACACTAAATTTTTTCAAAGTACGGCCAACGAAATTTGTGCAGTAAGGTATTGTGTGCAGGCGAGGGAGCAATATCATTCCTATGCACCCTATGCTAACTGCAATACCAGCATGAGTGACTGAAGGCGAGTGATACAGCAACCATATCGGACTAACATTCACGTGACAACAGAGCAGTACAAACACCAAACCCCGGAAAAAAAACTTGACGGGTGTGGGTTTTGGGTCTTCACGAGAATGAGGAATTCGTGGTTGGAAAGATGGGTATGTTGGATTTCTGGCAGGAAGGGTGCCAACTCAGCGAGCATGAGAGTTGGGGGTCATGGTGTCGACGGCCCATGAGTGGCCTCTCTGGAAGATACTTCGTCGAGGTGATGCTGGAGTATGATGGTATTCACATAATGCCTGGGCTACTGAATGGTATCTGCCTCCCTTGCAACATGGATTAATTGATGTTGATATTGACGAACTAATACAATGAAGCCTGGGCTAGTGAGGGTTGTCTGCCCCCCTCAATGCATTCTCACTCCTGTGAAGGCTTATACTGTTACTGTTAAGCTGCTGGTGAAATAATAGTGTGCATTTTACTCACAACATCAATTTATTTCACTTAACCCTCGGTTGAGGTAGTAATACAGCATACTCTTGTGTAGCACGGGGTGCTCTTAAACAGTATAAAATGGCACTGAGCCTACATGGTTTAACATTGAAATAATTACGCCTCGGCCGTGCACAAACAGACCGAGGTGTGGGGAGGAACTCGCTCCGGGTAATGGAAAAGAAAAATTAAATGTTCCAAACAATAAATTATACTATGGCAGTTACATGGTTAACAGAAAGAGATAAAGGCCCAGAGCGGCCGTATGCGACGTCCAGCCTACAAGTTGACAATGGCCCTATTGCCTGCTGGCTTGGCACGAGGCTCACTCAGTGGCTGAGCCTTCCTGCGCGATCATGAAAAAACATTAATTCAACAACTTATGGTAATGAATTAAATGAATGGTGATTGTGCAGTGCTGATGGGATGAGACAACTTAAGAACCCCTCATCTTTATAAACAAAAATACACACAAGAAAATAAAAAATAAAATATTATGACTATCTGCTTTTGCCTTTGCCATGTTACTTAACCTAAAATACACCCCTTTTTGACTGGGAGTTTACATCACTCCTAACTCAGTATTCTTAAGTTTATTATTTAAACCAGCTAAAGTTTATGTGGGGTTTATTACACATAACTTAAGATTAACATTGTTGCAAGCTGCAAGTTACTAAAAAGTGGGATTAGTCCACCACGTGGTCGTTGGTTAAGTACTGTGGCTTGCAGCACATGCCACACCTAACCTCAACATGGAAACGATAAATACTGACTGTGATACTGCCCAACATTGGATGTACTGGTTGTAAGATTGAAAAATTATTAACTACAAAAATACTCAACTTGCAATAAACATCTTTTCACTCTAATCAAACCAAACATATTTTAATAACCACTGTGCTGATGTAAAACTGGATGTGTGGTGTTTAACACTCAATACCAACATGTGCACATTGCACTTCAAAACAAATACTTATACCTTAATGTTTAATTGCAAGGGCAGTGTTTATCATTTAAAATGTTTCACCCTCACATCATTCTCATCAGTCATGGAAGTGTTATGTTGTGTTATTAATTAATACAGTGTTATTTATTGTGCCAGAGTTTTGCAAGTGTTTAATGTTTTCATGTGATTTATTGTAAGTGTGACAGAAAGTAGTCCACATGTGCCATGCTAACCCTCCAAGATGGGGTACGTACCACACAGAGGCATTCATTAGCATCTTGGACTCCAGAGGGCTCGGCCATGTTGCTTCACACTCTGGTGGCATGCACCTCTTGTGACCAATCATGTAGCTTACAATAGTTATATTAATTTGACCAGAACCGTTTTACCTTTTTTCAGCCACTGGAGATGACGTCCCTCCTTCCCCAGAGCTTAAATCGTCTGGGGAAGCATTATTTTACCATAATACATATGTAGGCTTTGCACCTTTTTCGCTGTATAACCTAGCCTGCAGACTATGCCAGGCAAACCATGTCAAATGTTCAACTAGTCATGTATAGTGTTTACTGCAAGTAATACTATGTCTGGAAAGGAACCATGTTTCTTTAGTTGCAGAGCCTATGGGCATTTCAGAACACAGGACCCTCACAACCCATTAAATTTATCCTTATCCGTGATCAGTGCAAGCGTGATTGAAATGTTTCAACAATAATAATTTTACGGTATGTAGATCAGCCTGTAATAGGCGTACCATTTAGGAACTGTAATAGGTAAATAGTACATATGTAAGTACAAGGGGCTTCTTGCATAAATGAAGGAAAATCTACATCCAGATGAACGGACCACAGCACCCTGAAAACAGCAAAGTCTCCAGCTCCAGCAACTTCGTCACTGCCACTCGGCGATGCCTGGTGCATAGACGGGTAACATCAACATCCTCACCAAAGTTTCCTTAACCTGAAACCTGACTACCCCTAAAATTACACTTCACCTTCTATCACACGACCACACTTTGTTACATGGTTAGGCTAATACTGATAATTATTATTTACAAAGAAAATCAATACATTGCTTTGGTGTAGATCCTGCAAGGGGAAAAATTTTTCTTACAATGAATGTAAATATAGTTTTTGAGACATTTAGGGAATTACAATAAGATATGCATATATGTTGTTTTTGAAAATTTGTGATAAATGCTATACATGTGTTAACAAAAAAATATGAAAACTAAAATTTTCACAATTGTTGGCAGTGATGGATTATTAGTGTTTCAAGAGGCCCAGTTTTATGATAGTGGGAAATATTAATCTACTAGTCTAACTATGCATGTCTGATACGCATCAGTTCGGTAATTATTTTTCCTCGTTTTCTTTAGTGTAAGAGAAATATAAATCTTTGGGTTTAAATTTAGTGAGAAGTCTTTTAGTTTCCAATTGAATATTCCCATCTTCTGTTTTACTGTCCAAGCTTTCAAATGTAGTACCTACAGGCAAAACTCAGTATAAAGTACTTCTCTTCCAAGTAGCTTTCAAATCCCCTGCAGATGTACCTAATATATATTTCAAAACATATCCAGTAAAGAAGTTTTCAGTATTAAGTATAACATTTTAAGGCCGTTTGGGTACATTTCTATTTAGATTATTATCTAAGACAATTTTAGGCATCTGGTTCAGTGCATCGAGCCATTTCTGTCGTAATTACTGAAAATCTATAATTGAAATGGCTAAATGTGCAGTATTTAAGCATGCAATTTTTTTTTTTTGTGAATTTATAAGTTACCACATTATTTTGTTTATTTAAAACCAACATTTTGTGATGGTTATGTACGAAGTCACTCATCCATTATCATCGCTAATATCCACAGAATTATGTATTCTAAACACATCATAAATTAAACAATTTTGGCAAAATGAATGTTTTTCATGACAATTGCGTATCACTTTGGTACGGAATTGACAGTACATTAACTATTTACATTTGCAATTGTTGTTAAAACTTTTTTCTATAATATTTTGAATCAGCTGAGTTTGTGACTTAAATGCACAGTATATATATATATATATATATATATATATATATATATATATATATATATATATATATATATATATATATAAAATTTGTTCAGGAGAGCTGTGATTATTATTTTCTTTAGAGTTTTATTTTTGAAATATTAAATTTTTACTGGTTTAAAAAATACGCACCGGTACCTATGTTAAACTGAGAAGACCAGTCATATTTTTATTCCTGCAGTCTCGCCATACTGTCAAAACAAGTTAAATCATATTAGACAAATTTATTTTTCTAACAATTTGAGAAGTCCAAGAGGCCTGATCGTATAATTAAGTTTCAATAATTTTTAATGCTCAGTATGGTCTTGAGTTACACAGCTGACGTTTGTAAACAGTGATTCTAGTGTCTTTGGATACTCAGTTTAAACTTTCCTGAAATATATATCTTAACTGCTGATCTAGCAAACATTTTGACGAACATTTTGGTGATCTTATTATTCTTTCAATGTTCTTCTTTCACTGGCCTATTTTATGGTGTCCAAAAGGAGTAATGATGTTTTCCATACTTATCCAAGTCTCTTGTTTTTAATAGAATATATGTTTTGGTATTTTTAGTTAATATTATTTTGAAACTTCATTCATTACAGTAAGCATAATCTGCACTGGTTGAATTGCATTCTTACGCTGTACTTTTAGGTAACTACCTTTTGCTCTCAGTCGTATGCATAATCTCTTCTACACTAAACACTATAGAGGTAACTGGTATCCTAGGTAACATTTTTGTCTCAAACACTAGCCAGGAAAAATATTTTATGTATCTATATTTTATTTTGGGAAGTAATTCTCTTTCAGTATTGCATTTTATTGATTCCAAACTTACCAACTGGCACATCCACATAAGCTCAATAATTACATGAGTATCACTGTATTTTCAACAATGGGCGTGGTTTTTATATTTTAATATTTTGAAATTACACAACATTATTTTTTAACCCAAACCCCGAAACTCACTGCTTCGCCTGAAACTCCATGCACTTTGTGAAAACACTTTGGACTATGTGATGCCATCTTTCCTTGTGTATGCTGCAACTGATCTGGACCAATAGCCAATACATTCATGGGAGGTGTCGAAGATCAGCCGACCGCCTACTAAACGAGCCCTTCATGCAAGTATGTTATAGAATGAGTGAGTGAAGAGATTTGGGCTTCTCGTAACAGCGAGGTCTTCAGAGCCGATGAGGGCGTTTGAAGTGTGTATGGAGCAGCGCCGGAATGAAGGGGCGGGGGAAACGGAAGATCCCCGAGAAGGCCCGCCGACCAATGGCATCGTCCGGCACGATTCCTACATGCGAAAATCCGGTGATCCAGCAGGGTATTGAACCCAGATCGGCTTGGTGGGAGGCGAGCGAGCTAACAGCTCGGCCACCACGGCCCCTATGTTATAGAACATTAGCCCTTTATGCCCAGACGATCAAGAATAAGTCCATGTGTGATCTAGGTACATAGATGTATACTTCAACCCGTGTCCAGTCAACCTGTTTGTTCCCAGAGCATTCGGTCACCGCCAGACCATGGCATCGTTTCTGGATCACAAGCGTTTTGGCAATAACCAGCTTCACTACTGCCAGATAACCACTTTAGACATCATGGGGTCACTATAATTAAGCCCTAGTTAACACTGCACATAGTGTTGATCTTAGCGATGATCAATGTTTCATGTTGGGCATTTTTGACATTTCAGACCGGGCTTCGGGAAAGTCATATGAAAATAAGTAATTTAGTTTTCGAATACTTTCATAGAATTTTGTTAAGTCTTCTTGGCTTTTAAGTTTCATCTACCATTATAAGGGTAATGACTGCATTGCCGATAAAAAACATCGGAGTACTTTTTTACTTCGATGCGGCTCTAACTCAAAAGCCAAGATAACAAAGATGTTATATATGTAAATTCACTGTAGGATCTATCTTCAATTCACATAATGATGGTAACAGCTCAGTGATTGGCTCGCCATGGAGTTATCGAAACCAAATTGGGAAAATAACACTATTCGTAAAAATGAAAAAAATGAAAAATAAAAAAATAAATAAAAATAAAAGCCGAAGTTACAATGTTTGAGGAAACATTAAATACATAATAATATTGTTTTTCCACTCACATAGTACCTGAATATATTCATGTGTATGCTATAACACATATTTAATGCCACATTCTGTAACTTTTGTATGTTATAAACTGGCTCAAGTGTTTTCACTGGACGTTATGTAATTTTACACGGGTTCTTATATATTGTTTCATGTTATATTTTTACGGTTTTGTACTTAGTGAAAGAAGGACATGTGCCATTTCACCTATTGAAACAATTCAGCTGTATCAGTTAGGGTAAGACTTACTTGTGCTGCCTATGTTCGAACAACATACTTATAGCTGATCTTGAGCTAAGAAAGTTTCCATACAACCAGAACCGTGTATGTATAATGGTGCTAAGTAAGTGCTGGGACTTTGTAAGAGCTCACCACTTAACATAAGACATCGTCCACTGACAAGCACAATGTAAGCCTTATACAAGCTAAAGTAGGAGCATGAGACAAACAGTAGGTCCCATAATATGTTTTATCTGGATACAGATCCACTGAGAATGGACTGGTTCTGGTAGTGGTCGAAATTCTGCGAGCTGGAAATCTTGAGGGATTCTAATGATGGGCGAGGCAGAGAGCAGCGACAAAGCTCCAGTACTGTCCTGGATAGAGAGCAAAGGAGAGGATAGCTTCTCAGCTGGAACATAGGTGAATATGAGTGTAAGGGCCTTGGTGATTTGTGTGAGAGAGAGAGGGCACCGAAGAAAGTAGACTGCATTGGCTTTGGGGTATTTGTATGGCCAGTTGTTGTAATAGTAGGAAGTGCCCACATCAGTGATTGCCAACCTTTTTTAAGACATTCCACATATAGAATGTTTTACTTGTCTGCCACAAAATATATTTTTTATTATTCTACGAAGAAATAATAATGAAAAGACTATACACATAATATATTTTATTAGTGTTGAACAGTACAGAATGTAGTTTACGAATGTGCTCCTGTTTGATAATTTAATCTACATTATAATTTGTTTTAATAACTAAGCAAAATGAGGTGGTCATGTGTTATTTGGATCTGTTTTTGTTTTTAATGATGTTCCTGACTGTTCGCAAATATATGTAGAACGAAACCTGCCACAGTATCTGAGTGCCAAATCACACAACTTTTCAAAATTCTGACAAAGTTTTTTAAGATGCATTGTGTTTGTATATCTGTCGATAGCTTCAAAGCGATACAGCATGCTAAGTTGGCGCGACATGAAGTTGTCATACTTCGCTGGTCAGCCTCAAAGCATCATTTGCTTCGAAAAGGGTGGTAAAATGCAGATAAGTTATCTGTATTTTCTACTCCTCGCCGTTTATCTGTCGAAGGTACAAATTTCTTTAAAATATGGCATGATTCCAATATGGCTGGCATCCCTCGTAAACACATTCTCTCCCACCCAATATTTGGAATGAAAAGTGACAAGTACAATAAAATGGTAAACAAATTTCCTGTGCCATGTGCTACTAAACTATACCTTCATGCCACAAGCTGCACATATGCTATGTGTGGGAAACCTCTGGGCTATGTGTACTTAGCTTATATTAGTAGTTTTTACTCAGGTCTCCATGCAAATTAGCCCAACAGGAAACAAGAGTTACGTTGACCACCTGATATAGTGGTGCTCATAATCATTCCCATATAGACAGAGTAAATATGAATAGTGTGTTATTATAGTTTTAGCCTTCCTCTTGCAAATTGCACAACAGAAAAATCCCGGTCGGACTAATCTGAAAGGTGTCCTGGGTACAAAGGATTGAGGTACTCTCAATAGGCCCAGATTCCTCCTGATACAAAAGTTGAACATCTCTACTCTGTCTAGGACAGCACCAGAGCTGTGTCACCACTCATCAAGGTCTTCTCCAGCATTCACAGTTTCAACCACTGATAACATGAGTCCGAACTGAATGTATCGATTACCAGAAAGAACTTCCTGTGGGGACTACAATCGTTCTGTGTTCCTACTGAAATGGATTTGATGCCAGAGTGTCAATTCCAATAGCAGAAAAACAATTTATTCACTTTTAAATTCTGCTGTTGGGGTCCAATACCTTGAGTGCTCAGTAGTCGTATGCCACACCTAATGGTCAGGCCTACATATCATAAAGTGGTCCAATTCATCAGGACAGGACAGATACTTCTTTTCCTGGTAGCGAGGATTCTTGTTGGTATGACACTTTACCTAGCAGAGCTCTCTTATACTAAAACAAAAAAGACGGTGCCGGATAATCTGTCTAGGAGACAAAGAGTCACTTTCTGGAGAGATATTTTGTATAGAGATGAGCTTAACCGATAGTTCAATGTATCTGTGATAACTGTTACTGTGACGCATAAATATCCGTGACATATCTGCGATTTTGTCATAGTAACATAAATATTTAATGTAAAAAAAGTGAAGAATATAAAAGTGACGATGATTGCATTACCAGTGTTGATTTGAAAACATCTGTATTTTAAGTGAAATTTTAAGTAAAGATTTCTTTTGTGAGGTCTTGTAATTTTCCATGGTAATTTTTTCCTCACTGAAACATTTTATGTCAATCTAATAGGATGGAGAGTGGGATAAGGTCAGATAGCTAACAGCATCCACGATTATGTCATATCAATTTTCTAGTTGTCAAAAATAACATTAAAACACGTTTACTTATTTGTGTTGTATTTATTAGCATCCAATGTTTTGTAGACTAACTATAAAAATACAGTAGATCGGAGCAAACAAAATAAAAGTAAAACTAAAGAAATTGCTGTGAAGAGAATTGTTACAGTGACACTTCACCTAGCCTTTCTGGAGTCACTTCGGAATACTTGCATACATCACTTCTCTGACACATCAAGCACATGGACGCCTTAATCCCAAACTTGAGAGAGTCTGTGACTTCTCTCCCGATTTATTTGAGTGAAAACACGACCATACATCGCAGTCGTGATTTATTTCATTTTGTTGATGGACTTTTTTTCCCATCCTATTTACTTTTATGTTGGGAGCTGTCCTACTCTAGCTAGGACTTCTCCCACTGCGAACCAATTTATCTTTTTTTTTTTTGTGTTCAAATTTGCATTTAAATTGTTCTCTCTTGTAACAGGCTAGTCACAGTATGTAAGCCATCCAAGAGATCATGTTTCAGTTTCTGCTGCTAACAGACATCAGAAGATAGGAACTAAACTAGCCAAGCACAGTGTTGGGAAATTCCTGATGTCTTTTACTATATTAAGAAACAATAAGCTAGTGCAAATGACAAAGAAAATAAAAATTTTAAAATTCGAACGCCAATTTAATCTTGCAATTTTCCTTCATGACCAACCCTGCAGTTGCAACACTTTTACAACCACAGAATACCACCCGCCGAGTGATATCAATCATGTATACCCTTTCTTCCTGCAGAAACTAAATATTCAAAGGCGACCAGAAAACAGGGTTTCCAGTGTACGCAGCACAATGCATGTTATTATATTAAAGGCTGTTCACGATAAAGTGAGCAGTTTTGAAATTAACCTTAGAAAAAAGTCACTGCCCCTGCCTGCATATATTTTTATGGGCTCACCCGAGTGACATTCGCCCAATGAAGTGTTGGTAACGATGGATGGAAAGTAGTTCCATATCTTAACGTCGAATAAAAAGGTGTTAGGTAATCATTTGTGACAACTAGAATTTTTTTTTTTTTTTTAATTCATCGAAGTGTTAAATCGAGAATGTTGGTAAAACATTTACTTTCCTAATAATTTCGAAGTTTCACTTGATCGATGTATGAATAAAGCGACGAGGCCCAAGGAAAAGTTAATTTTATGTAAGGTGGCAGAATACACAATGTGCATACAAGTAGATTGTAATAAGGGCTTTTAAAAGTGCCCATTTTACAGTGAACAACCCTTACACATTCATACCTTCAAATGAGCAGAAACTTTGCAATGGGTGTCCACCGTACATAGTTATAGTATGGAACAGTCATGTTGTTTCTGAGTTCTTTAATTTCCAGGAGCAGCTACACTTGCGCACATAATATGTTCAGTTGCAAGGGTGGTTGTTGGTGGCTGCATTTAGTAGCCATACGTCTTGTAAACTTTATCCCAGAATGCCATGCGGTCCTTGTACATATCCTTGCGCATGCGTAGTTGGACGTCCAGCTCCAAGTACCTCCTGTCGTTCTTCTTGGCCGGGAGCCACTGCGGCCACTGGCGGAGAGTTGGGTTCCTGTAACGTGGAATTCACGCGTTGACATCCTGACACATACACCACTTGCTGGAGGTCACCTAAACACTTTCCAGAGCCTTGCTTAATTTATTCTTTCCCAACTTTGTGTCTGAATTCTTGGGTGCAGGGCAGGAATATATTAGTTACTGGTACTGCAGTGGCGTTTATTCCACATACGTAAGGTAAACAGTGCTTGCCCTATACATATTGGAAATGTTTGATCCTTTATAGTTTTCGCTGTAACTTTAAACACATTTAATTCTGAGTTTCCGGTTTCCGATTCGAGAAACAGAGTTTTCGAAACTCCGGTGCTGTACACGCATAGTGCTGCTATCTAGTATTTATTTCCACAAACGGGAGCGACTAGCGATCAATGGAACTTGCAAGCAACAACACGCCACATGCTCGACCTCGTTCCTTCGGCAGGGTAAGCAGTCGTTCTGTTTGCGTCCACCAGTACTACATTTTCCCTAGGGAAGTAGATGAAAGTGTTCGGGAAAATGGAAGTTTTCCTATAGTTTGTAATATCTCTCAAAATATTATTCAGTCTAGTTATTATTACATTCGTTTCGATTCCGTTTTTATGACTAATGTTAGGTAATGTAAAATTGTAAATACACGTGGAGGGTAGGCAAAGTTATAAGTTGTGTTTGTTAGTAGAAAATTGCTTACCCTGTAAAAAAAAAACTCACTACACGCCATTGCGGTCCTGGCCCAAGTTCGGGTCTCAATCACGAGGATAATGGGCCAGATGGAGATAATGGATGTGTTGCCAAAAATTTTTATTAAGAGACGGGATGCATAAGCGTGGACGTGCAGGTAGTTCACTGGAACTTTATTAGTAGCATGGGCATTTGTCTTATTCTTTTGGTCACTCTGAGTGTCTCAAAATTTATTACGGTGTTCCCGATGGCAACTCAACATGTGTGTCTGTTATTAGCTTTTATTCTGTGGATGTTAATGTAAGATAGAAAGCAGTGTTCCTGGCATGACCTCTAATGGAGTGGGCCTAAGAAAAGGGAAAAGTTACGGCCAGGCTCAGTTTTGCCAGGATCATTGCCAACCCTGAATCCTTCTGCCATATTTAAATATGAATATTTCCGTGGAGTTGCTGACTACTGTCTGTCATTCGATCAAGAAACGAAGTGATATTGTTAGAAACTTTCCAGGAACGTCGAAACCTTTACAGATGTGGAAGGAGGAAGGGGAAAGAGTTGTCATTACAGTAAACATAATAGTTAAAAACAATCATTTTATAACCAAATTGAACGTGTTAAGCAAAATAACTGAAATAGGCCTGCGCGACTGCTGCCATTTGAATCACTAACTAGACTATGCAATTAAATAGCAAAATATTTTACTCTGGTCCTTTCTGCATGAGGCAGAGAGATAGGCGAGCGGGCGACATCGTTGCAGAAAAGCAACATGTGCGGGATTATCCAGTGTTCAAGAAAACATCTCAGTTAGCCGTTTTCACAAACAGTCTACCATTAGTCTCCGGATCTTATTGCAACAGTAAAACATTTCTTGTATATCAGTGAAACTACATCCACACTTAAGCAACATCAGGGTTGAGTGTTCAACACATGCTTAATGTAAAATGTTCTTAGTTGAGCAGGGGAAGAGATAGAAATCATTGTGGGTTTTAAGAGTTTTTGAGTCATATAATTTAAAAGGAGTAGCTACATTTGCTTACCATGTGCGATAAATGAGAATCAATTACTGATCACCTTCAGACAATAACTTCAAAAGTTGTGCTCCAAAAACACTTTAGTTCATATGCACTTTCGCGGCTGGATGATTTCAAATGTCACGTGACTCAAGTGCGTCCGCGAATCATGGGCGTTCAGTACGTACCGGAGAACGTTATTTCTGATTGGCCCAAGTCGAATAAGAACTTGTCTTCTCACGAAGACATGCGGCCAATAACCAAATGAAGATGTGGTTGTGGATGTAGGATATTGAAGTCTAGCATGGCCACAAATATTTTTGCGAAAAACGCCATTAGTTATATAGATAACTTCTTGTTTAAAGTGCATAGAACTAATATAAGTAAATGCAATTGTTCACCACTTAGAATTTTTAACTTTAGATTAAATGGATTGTTATTAAATTCTTTTTCCTGAACTGCGGTCAACATTACTCGAAGTATTCTCAGTACACAAAAACATACGCAAGTATGAATAGGGTTTTCTTTCACCAATCTTCAAGTCGGGCTGTTCGCCCCACAGCAATGGAGCATGGAGTATCGCAGCTTAAATCAGTAACTTTGAACTGACCAGGAATTAAGTTATGCGGTATCTAACAACTGCGAAATCGTGGAATACAATTTATTGTCCTAAGGTGGATTCACACGTTCGCAATTCACGCCAGGCAGACGGAGCAGATCGCAAGAACAACCAACCAGAGAGCTTTGCCGCCACTTCTGCATTATTGGCGTCGTCTGTGTAGAACAAGTAAACACCGATATTATCTACAGTACAGTGATGAGCGTGCAAAGATAACGAAATGGCTACCATCGCAAGATTATATGTTACGTGTATGATCAATCATGTGTCCATAAGATGTCTGCGTGGAAAACGTCTATTTTAGCGAAGTAAATAAATAAATATATATATATTAAATTTAGCATTAGTTTATTTGCGAAACAAAATAAAAAAAAGAAGAATTTCGTATACATCCACATATCGGAGATGTTTCCTTGTAAATGAAGACCATGAATCATGTTGTAAAGAACTGTGTTGTAGATGTATTACCACGCATATCTTTATCACAAAGTAATCAGAAAAGGCGAAAATACTGTATACATCCACATATCGGAGATGTTTCCTTATAAATGAAGACCATGAATCATGTTGTAAAGAACTGTGTTGTAGATGTATTACCACGCATATCTTTATCACAAAGTAATCAGAAAAGGCGAAAATACTGTATACATCCACATATCGGAGATGTTTCCTTATAAATGAAGATCATGAATCATGTTGTAAAGAACTGTGTTGTAGATGTATTACCACGCATATCTTTATCACAAAGTAATCAGAAAAGGCGAAAACTCTGTATAATAAATATATTCTTGTGTTATAACTATCCGTACACATTTCTAATTGTGAACAACGCGAGGGCAAATTTATCTTTGTCTCTTGCATTGACTAAACTCCGCAGGGTTACGAAGGGAAATAAAAAAAACCGTTTGCAGGAAATTTCGATATCCTTTAGACGATAACAACTACAAGTAGAGGTAGATTAACTTTAAACAGTTGCTGGAAACTTCAAATTAAGTTTGGGATTACGGGAACGCGGATAATCCAGGGAGTCTGGTAACGCGTGACTCGATGCTACAGAAACCCGCTCAGTCTATTCCATCTGATCAGTGTGACTTTGCGAACTTGTGAATTTGCCGTAGCTGTTTTATGACGCGAACTACGCTCCCTCAGGAAATTCGTTGTTGATGGGGGAAATTCAACTAATGTCCGGTGGGAATTTACATTTGGTTTCGTAGTATCGTTCTCGAGATGAAATTGCAGAACCATGCACTTGCGCTCGACAGAGTTTTCACTGAGATAACGAGACTATGGCGAGTCACAAGTAGGTTGTCTGGTGTAAATATTGCACACATCTGAATTAGCTTTGAAATCTTGGACGTTCGGCACAGAGCCATTCGCCGTTTATGCTCTACCATTAACCTGTCTTCAGCATGGTCTCGCCAGAGGAAGCTGTTGTTAATCTTGTTAACCTTGAAACTCGGAACCGAAATAATAGAACGATTTAAAAAAACATACATGATATCAGGAATATTTTCTGTGGAGAGTGATAACACGAAGTAAAATGCATTCGAGTACACGGATCTGTTTAATAGACGGTGTACAGTTTCTACAAAAAGTTTAAGACTACTCGACAATTCTACGCCATGTGGCATTGGTTTGGGGTAATGCACTTTGAATCTTTTTTTTTTATTATTATTATTGTGTAAAGTAAATATTTTCAGAACAATAACTTTACAATATTTCCGTTCTTCATTAAGTTCGGATCTTTTAAAAGTCAATAAAAAAAATTATATTCCACTATAAAAATATTTGGAACAAAATAATGCTACTTGGTGTAATAAATAATAAAACGGACATGGAACACGTAAACAGAACAGTAGTGGGCGAATTGGGATGATTTTCACACCTTTCCCTACTATACACAGAAACTTAACGATATGCAACCGTAGTATGCCAACAAGAATAAATATGTGTCTTAAAGCTACAGGAGGTGTCATCGATAACTGAAAACCTTAATAGAACATACGGTAGAAACAGTTAAATAACACGTGCCGAGGGG
This sequence comes from Dryococelus australis, assembly GCA_029891345.1. Taxonomy (NCBI): domain Eukaryota; kingdom Metazoa; phylum Arthropoda; class Insecta; order Phasmatodea; family Phasmatidae; genus Dryococelus; species Dryococelus australis. The sequence goes on from CM057008.1 coordinate 35,555,756, forward strand.
AACGTATATATCTGGCTGGGCGGTTTTTAAACTTATGTTAGAAACTGTATTTTTATATTATGTCTCAACAGCAGGGCTTTCCTATTAATTTATATGTTCTCGCCTCATGCCTCTTGACATTGAGATACCATGTCAATAAGCAACCACATGTTTGCAATCTCAGTAGAGGCCCTGTTTGAAACATACTCTGACCATTTCAGTACAGCTACAGAACTATAGACTATTCACGGTAAAGTGAGCACTTTTGAAAGTCCTCTCATTTGGAATAATATTCAATAAATATATTTTATTTTAGCCTTAGACGTTAACTTCCGAGTGCGGTTGAATATACACACTGTGTTTATTAATTACACGACAATATTTATTTAAAAAGGTGGTTAGTGAATAAAATATGGCTGAAGGGAAAAATAAGTTACTAGGGTGTGAGAAGTGCTCACTTTTACCGCGACCAGCCTATACTGTGCGTCCACTCACCCAGACCAGCCGAAGTCGTACCACATCTCGGTGAAGAAACCGATGACACGTACATCGTCAGCCGTGGGGTAGTAGGGGATGTAGTGGACGTAGAACAGGTACGAGGCGTCGTCGGCATGGGAAGGGCCTGGACACAAGGCGAGTCATGCGATCGTGAAGCGGCTCGGCGAATTACGTTTTATAGCATTTGAGCTCACTGTTGCGGAATGCAACCATTCAACTGATCCAAACCAAATTTGGGCCGTTAACAGCGCACTATGTAATTATTGAAATTGGGAAGGAGAATTTTTATTTGTAGGCCATTTTGGAAGATAGCATTAGATGAAAAAGTAAAGATTTTACATCATATCTCGGAAAATAATTAATTGATTCCTACCAAATTTGGCACATTAATAATAGTATGGTAAGCCATTTAAATGTAATAGATTTGAATGGCAAGACACTTATTTTTAAAATAGCCGCCATATAAATATTTTAGAATCATCTTCTATACCTGCCACGTCTTTTGAAAAATTTCGACAAAACTTGGTACGCTCAAAGTATCTGTTACAAATATCAACTACGACAACACATAGCCTTTAATATTCGCCATTTAGTAAGAAAATGCTACATAAAATTAAATTTTTCGTAATATCTCAGAAACAAACAAACCGATTACTACCAAATTCTACAAACAAAAAGAACTACGGCAGCAGTGTAAATTTGTTTAAGTAATTCAGACACGTATTTTCAAAATGGCGATCATAAAAACATTTTAGTGTAGAATGCTATATCTACGAAATAATAGAACCAATTTCAACCTAGCTTCATATGATAGCAGTATCTATTAGAACAATCAAATGTGTCTACAAACAGCCTATTTTGTCCGCCATTTTGTAAGATAGTGCTACATTACAAATAAAGTAGCTGTGCCGTATCTCGGGAAACAAGATACTATTACTATCAAATTCAGCAACCGAGTAGTATTACGAAAGGCCATGTAAATTGATGTTTTAATTGTGGCTCATACATTTATTTTCAAAATAAATCCATATGAACGTTTAAGCTTACTATGTATGCTATATATATGAAACTATGTTAGCAATTTAAACTTAACTTGGTTTGCTGGCATTATTTATTACAACTAAAAAAAGTATCAACGCAAAGCATATTTTCTCCAGATTTTAAGTGTGTCAGAATCTACATTTGGAAGTGGCGATCATATTAAACATTTTAGCTTAGCTGAAACCATGTAATCATATTCAACTTCACTTTGCATGCTGGAAATATCTATTAAAACTATGAAATGTGTCTATAGAGTGTATTTTGTCTGCTATACTGAAAGATAGCATAATATAAAAAAATTTTTTTTTGTCATATCTCGGGAAATAATCAACCGATTACTATAAAATTTGACAAACAAATAATTCCACGGGAAACTGTGTAAATTGCTATGTTTAAATAAGCCAGACACTTATCTTCAAAATGGTAGCCATATAGTAATTTTAAGGTTATTATACTATATATATATATATGTATATATATATCTACATATATATCTACTATATATATATATATATATATATATATATATATATATATATATATATATATATATATATATATATATATATATATATATATATTATATTATATATATATATATTATATATATATATATATATATATATATATATATATATATATATATATATATATATATCTACAAAACCAAGCAAGTAATTTCAACTTAACTTTGTGTGCTGGCAGTATATTTTATTACAATCACACGTGTATTCGTCTCTTTTGTTAGCAATTTCGTATACTTTTGCACTCAATGATTTAATTGACTCACACATTTGGTATTCAAAATGAGGGCCTTGAAAATATTTCAGGCTATTAAACCCGGTCTACCAAAGTATAATACTGTGCAAAAACGAAGTCGGTGTCCCTTATCCTAACCTCACGTCTGTAATGCAGTTGATTACATGTCAACTTACAGTTCGAGGTGTTCTGGGTTCGAAAATCCCGAGTATGCACTTCTGTATACTCAATTTTCTCATCAGCAATGCATGTGTTTCTGGTTCAATTTCTAATTATATATCTGTCGAATAGACATCAAGGCCAACCTCAATATATGTGATGTTATAATAACTTCCATCAAAACTACTTGCATTCGTGTGGAGGAAAGTATGCTCGTTCGTTATAAGCTACTTGTTTACATACTGTTTGCTCTACTATTATTAATGATTTTATCACAATTTTCTGAAATCAATATAAACCTAATTCCAACTATCGTCAATACCAAACTTTATCGCCCTCTCTCTCTCTCTCTCTCTCTCTCTCTCTCTCTCTCTCTCTCTCTCTCTCTCTCTCTCTCTCTCTCTCCGACCAGCTAAAGCTAAAATTTCAACCTTGTAGGAAACCTTCCGCTGAAAAATTGCGCGCGAACAGTTACTAAAAGTCCGTTAAAAAGGCCAGCATTCGGCTAAATCTTCCATTAAAAAAAAAAATTCATGCCAGCGGCAATGCACGCTTGGGTGGAATATTCAAAGCCAACTTCCATCGTGGTGCACGGGCTTCACCAAAGGCGTATGCAGGCCTATTTTTTTTTTGGAGGGGCCATTTGAAAGTGCTTAAGGGTCCTATGTTCTGAAACGCTTTCTGTGAAATAGTTGTTTGCTTAAACGCGTATCTCGGTAAATAAAAGTTCTGGAAATACAAATGTTTGGCAGAAAGGATTTAAAAAAAACTATTGTCTATGTCCGTATCTTTTTACTTTTATCATATTTAATGTTTTAAAGGAGGAAAAAATTACGAAAGTGGTCAAATATTGCATTTTTAAAGCATGCCTCTGCAGTTTTTTTTTAGCGCCAAAAGAGAAAATTACGATTATACGCAGGTAGTTTGATCTGTGGACTTTCATCGCGTGTAATAAAGATACACTATTACAGATCTAATTTGCACAGTACAGCGTTGCGACGGAAACACTGCACGCCTTGCGCGTAGGAGCGATAAGGCACTAGGCGTGCGTGTTAGTGTCGCCCGTATCGCTCCCTCGCTTCTTGATCTTGGACGCGCAGCTACATAGTCGCCTAAAGACATTTTTTTTTTTTTTGGGATATGGAGAAGGGGATTGCTATCTAAATTAAATACTTCCTAATGGCCACCTTTAATATGAATGTCCATGGCTTTTTCTCCGAGCAATTTTTGACTTCCAAGGTTCCAATTTTGCTTTAATTTTGCTCATTTCTTTACAAAACCGTGTATGTTGCTCAGACTCTAATTAATTTTTTTTTAGATTAAGTGTGTAAACTGGACTGTAAATACATTCGACAAGATTCAGTAATATAAGTAGCAGGCAAAACACTAAAATTATTAAAATTGCATATTCACAGGTTTTCGTAATAATCCACATTCTCGGGGAGCGCTTTTGGACTTCAGACAGTAGCTTCGCTTCTGTATCTTCAGTTATTTACCTTTGAGGGTGAAGTTGCCTTGTTGTATCCGCAGTGTACCGTCGTAGGTGAACAAGTATACGTAGAGTGGAGCTTTGACGTTGGAAAGGTAGAACGAGGCACTCCTATGGGCTGGATGTACCACGAAGTTGTCCGACCTCAGCTGCACCAAAAAAAAAAAAAAAAAAATCACGGATGGATATCAGTGACGTCACTTGGAGGATATGATGACCCAGGAGGATGGGAGATGGGCTACATTTGAGAGATTGTAGAATACTTATTTTGAGCTACTTGCACTTTGAATGTAGTTCAAGGCAGGTCAAGAGTTCTGCTGAAAACTGCATTCTCACTTACAAGCATCCTTCTGGATTGCATGATACCCATTGGAGTTAGAAGTTGACGCCATCTCAATTATATGTGGCACAGAATTTATAAGCCATTTTTTTTAATGAATATCTTTATTACAACACTATTCTCATAGATACAAATAAAATATAATCAAATGCGTTACACCTTCTAAGACAAAACATATTTTTATGAAATTGAACAGTTATGACTAAGCACGGAACTACAAGAGTTAAAATTCCTAATTTGCTTTTGCACTTGACTGATGCATGGCTAAAGTGATCATGTCCCACAGTAATGCTAATGTATGTATGGTGCAAGAATACACAATGTGCATATACATATATCTTAAGTAGGGCTTTCAAAAATGCTCAGTTCACAGTGAACAACCTATAATTTTTTTATTTTTTATATGTTGTAAAGGAAGAAAATTTTAGCATTAGCATTTACATGAACTCAAGCCTAGCTTACATGCTGGCATTAATGAGAAACATTCCTAGTCCATCATGATAACTTACAATTTTTATAAAGTTACGCTAAAGTTTTACCTTCAGACTATTTCTCCGTTTCATGCAATCAAAGCTTAACCAAGTATAGAAAAAATACATGAAAGGGACAACGCACCGTATTCTTGCACAATCAGTTTATCCAGTTCAGACCCAGTGTGCACCATTGTATATATTGCGCACGTGTAGGTAATTTTTGGTCTGCCATGCACACTGCGAAACTCAATAGCCAATGATATTACCCGTGACTAAATGATTCGCAAACAGTCTGGCTGGTCTAGTTCATATTCGGTTCGTATTACTGTAACCGAACATACAGATACATCTCATTGGCTGAGTCAACGAAACGAGTAGTATTGTGTCGACTTACATACAGCACGTAAATCTTTTGTTTGCAACAACTGAAACTGTAAATTAAAGTGGGTCTGAAATGGTAATACATTGTTTGGGAACTATTTATTACTAGCCATTACCAACACACATATTTTATCCACGAATTGTTCATATTAATTATAAATAAAACGTTTTAATTTGTTTATAAAATATAAGTTAAAGTCCTATTTAATCGTAAGTAAAATTTTGTTATTGTAATAAGAATAAAGCGCGAGTGATATGTGACAAATTTAGGAAACATCTAGACACGTCATTCATTCGGTGAATAGACTATATTGATGTACTGCACTGTCGGCAGACAGTTACCACACTGTTTTAAAAATGTTCTCTATTTGACAGAAAAGTGCTGGTAAAAATTTATCCAGAGGTGTCCGTAAACTCTCCGTAAAATTACGGACACATTGATTTTCAAAAACGGACTTTCCGTAAAATTCGCGGAACCTATCCGTTAATGCCCTAGTTAGTTTTCTGTAACTATAGTTTAAATAATTTTTAGTGTCTATTTTATTTTGATTTTCATTATGCGGGTGTTCTACCACGTACAAAAAAAAATTTAAAAAGTTAGGATTTTTTATACTTAAGTAAGATTTGAACCCGAGTCAAAAAGTTGCAATTTAACGACCCTAACTACTTTTATTTTTTCCTTCATTTGACATTGTCGTGACATTTTGATATTGACGAAGCTAACTCCCAGTGCGACAAGCGAACTGAGGATCTGCCGTGTCGGAGGCACCGGGGCGCGAACCCGCGACCCTCCGACTATAGGTCGGCCACCCTACCCCTGAGCTACGAGGGCAAGGCCTTACCCACGATGTTCAAGCGGCAAATTTAGTATAACTTTTGAATTTCAATATTAGTCACATAAGCAATTTTTTTTTTGTAGTTTCTGTTCAAGTTAGTGAATTTTAAGTGCTGCTAAGTGTTACATACGCCTGTTGCTACTTTTTAATATCCGAAAGAAACAGGTCTTAGTGACATGGATAACCTTAACTGCCACAGAAACGATAATTTTCTGGTTACAGTAGAGAAGAAAGCTTCGCGCAGACTCGGCACTGTTCGTGCTCAAAACTCGACGTTATAGGAAATACGGAGATTTCCCGTATTTTGTATTTACGCACTTAACTCAGTTTTTCGTTATTATGGATTGCGTTTCCGTATATTTACTATACATTCTCGTAAAAATTTCCCTAAATATAAAGCAAATTTTAACTGTGCAGTGGCATACAGATAGGGATGCTACGAGTGAAGAGATTTGGGCGGCTCTTAACAGCGAGGTCTTGAGAGCCGATGTGGGTGATTGCAGTAAGTATGGAGCGGCGCCGGAATAAAGGGGCGGGGGAAACGGGAGATCCCCGAGAAAACCAGCCGCGAGCGTGCTAATAGCTCAGCCACCATGGCCCCTAGGGGTGCCATAGTATAGTGTTTTCTTAACAGCCTAAACTTCATAAACATATATGTTTATTTCAAATGCGCAGTAAAAACATTCGACACTATAGCACACCCTGGACGAATCTGAAGCGATAGGAAACTTTTTTAAAACTCGACCGACCATATTCTGTGTGGTGAAGTCAGTGAAAATGCATGTAAAAGAAGCTAGAACCGGTAAAATGTCCACGTAGCAATAAGAAATCCAACTGAAATCGATTATATCGCACAGTGTATCTAATAGTATCATACACGCAACACTAGACGAAAAGTCTTTATATAACTGGCAAATTTGTTACGTGGTAAGAGTGTCATACACCAGAGACACATTTTTGGTGAACGTTCTCAAGTTGCAATTTACACAGGATTTTTTTTTTAAAATGTTTTGGCGATCTAATATACCCAATTATATGCTACCACCGGAACACCAGCTATCTTGTTATAGGCTGTTCACGGTATACTGAGCACTTTTGATAGCCCTGCTTAAGATCTACTTGCATTCATGTTGTGTATTATTCCGTCTTATCTAAAATCAACATTGTCGTGTAACTCATCACGTTATTCATGCGTCGGTCTGTGGCACTGGGAAATTATTAGAAAAGTAATATTTATAAGTCTGCTTGTTTTTACATTTCGTTTGCATAAAAAAAAAAAACAGGCAACGAAAGAAAAAAATTAGGTTATCACAAATGGTTACCTAACAATTTTTATTCTACATAAAGATATGGAACTATTTTCCCTCCATCGTTACCAACTTTACTGGACGCATGCTTCTTCATTGCGCCCATTAAAATATCTGCAGGTAGGAGCAGCGACTTTTTCTCTAAGGTTGATTTCAGAAGTGCTCACTTTATCGTAAACAGTCTTCATCTATATTTACGCTCACTACTATGCTTTTGGCTCAAACTCCACCGAACACAAACTTTCTCATTTGCACAATGTTGATAATTAGATGGCCGCCAGCTAGCGGAATGACAAGTGGACGGGGCTCCATTTGAAGTATTTGTACATACACGCGGGTTAAGATCCTGTCACACTGTAAAATTTCCTCCTTTAAATATAGCTGGAAAAAAAAAATTGTCGACGAAGTATAGTAATCCAATTTTTTTTCACCAAAAAAATTTGGTCAAATAATCTTGAATAGGTTTGAAAATGTGCCACCCTGTAAAATAATTTTTTTTTTAAATTTAAACATAATTTTCAAAGCGGGATAATTTTGCTATTATACCATGCAACCCATTATATTAAGAAGTACTCAGAACTTTGTGATTCATTTTAACTTCTAAACAAAATTTCAAATCTATGCATATTTGTTGAACAATTAATTTTTTTAAAGGTTTGTTTAGTGAGAGTTTTCAACATCATTCACGACCTGATAAATATTATTTTGCTTATTATCTCCAGAACCTCATTTCTTTTAAAAAATTTTTGGTTACTCTTATAACGTTTGCTGTGGTCGGAAATAACAGATTATTTTTACCCGATTATGATTGGCTGAACTCAACAAATATCCTATACATTTTATTACAGGTCCTATACAAAATATATTTGATAGAAACTGGAACCATCCAACTTTTTCAGACTGAAATGGCGACGTTTATGATGTCGAAAACGTGTCACTTTATTTAAACGAACGTATTGGAAGCAGAATTCGATAGCATTACAGGGGTTTAGATAAATTTAAGATAAAAATATTGACATTACTTTAAGTGAGTTACATTTTTGTTAATATGTGTAATACTCTATACCAGCAGTGGAAAAATTATATATTGATAAACGACGTGGCTTCAAGACCAAAGTAGTTTTTTTAAAACCAACACAATCAGAATTACACACGAGTAAAGGCATCAGAGAGGTTATAAAAAAATACTGGCAAGAACGAGTGATAACATGCATAATAAAAGCAGTTATTCTTACGTCAGTCAACTGCTGAAGCGTTTCAGGACTAACGTCCTTATCGCCAAAGTAGAACTTCTTTATCTTCGCAGCAAGTGCTACAGACTCAGGCGTCCCTTTGGTCACATTTAAATATGCAGGTATGAACTGTTCGAAGTCACTGTTGAAACCTGCGTAGGTCTCGTTAGTGTATTCTGAAACATAGAAACAAAAAAAATACCGGATTAGGTACAACATGTTTGGGCCGTGTCCCAATTCGCCGAGAGAGAGTACTCTCTCGCTCACTCTTGGCGTCGCCGAGAGTCCTCTCTGCTGTCTCAACTCCGAGGAGAGAGCGCGAGAAGGAGAGTGAACGACGATGTACACTCGGTGCTCACTTTCGCACCCTCTCTGGCAGCCATGTTGTTTTTAAGTCTAATATCAAATATCCAGGTATATTTTCTTGTTTATAAAGCAGTGTTATGTTTTATCGACTTAACTTAATCATTGCGATTGTGAAATGTGTAATAACAGCAATATTCCGTTTGATATGGAACATGACAAATTATTATGTTATCATGTTTACATTTCATTTAGGTTAATCGTGTACTTATTATTAAACACTGTGATTTGCTCATAAAATTATGTTTCTAATTATGCAGGAAGAAAGGGTATATATGATTGATATCACTCGGCGGGTGGTATTCTGTGGTTGTAAAAAGTTCTATCAAATTATTACAGCGGTATGCCTTTATTACATTTTGTCTAGTGACAGCCGGTAAGAAATAAGTATTTATTCCATGCAGGCGATAACAGAAATGTTACTATAATCTATTCACGATTACTTTAAACTCTTCTGAAGCCTTGCAAAATTTATACTTCCTAGGATATTCCTCCCCGTCTCATGTAAACAAAGCTTAACGAAGTCTAGAAAATAACAACCAGAATGCGCCACATTCGTGCGCACACAGTGTAGTAATGTGTAAGGACTATTACTTACTATGCATTACCAATACATCTTATTTTATACATGTTTTTATTAATATAAGTTATAATTAAAACATTAGATTTATAGATAAAATATAAATAAAAGTTCAATTTCACCAAAACTAAGATACTTTTATGTTACCGTATGTATGAAGCGCTTGAGGTACATGGCATATTTAGAAAACAACCAAACACGTCCCCCCTCCTCCCTTAATAAGAATTGGGAAAATTCGCAGGTTCGGTGGCCTGTAATCTAGATTTCACAGTTTTCTCTGAGCTCGATCCCCTGTTGTCTATTCGTCGGTTGGTGCCACACTGAGTGTAGGCTGTTCATGGTGAAATGATAACTTTTGAAAGCCCTGCTTAAGATCTACTTGTATACGCGTTGTGTATTCTTGCGCTTATAGAAAATTAACATTGCCTCGGGCCTCATCACTTTATTCATCCGACGGTCAAATGAAATTGTGAAATTATTAAGAAAGTAAATATTTGACAAATCTGCTCATATTTACACTTCGATGAATTCAAAAACAGAAAGCGAAATAAATAATTTTAAGTTACCACAACTTGTAACCTAACAATTTTTATTTGACGTTAAAATATGGAGCTACTTTCTAGCAATCGTTACCAACTTTACTGGGCGAATGTCACTCAGTGCGCTCATTAAAATATATGCATACAGGGGCAGTGAATTTTTTCTAAGGTTCATTTCTAAAATGCTCACTTTATCGTGAACAGCATTTATTCATTTGTAACTCACATCCTGTAGAACACGACTAGGGTAAGAGTCACCCATGGTGTATCTAACAAGCTGAGGCCATTTCTCAATGTAAAGAATACTCCTTTAGAGAGAGCACTCTTTCGCACAACCTGGCAAGAGCACTGCTTCGCGCTCCCTTACGCTCTTGTTCCGTGGAACTGAAACAACCACTTTCTCTTTTCTCTCAACATCACGCAGGCAACTGATCCCAAAATGCGCGAAATCATGTTACAGTCTGTTCACGGTAAAACGAGCACTTTTGAAAGCCGTGCTTAAGGTCTACTTGTACGTGCTTTGTGTATTCTTCCGCCTTATGTAAAATTAACATTGGATATGGGCCTCGTCACTTTGTTCATGCGTCGGTCAAGTAAAACTGTGAAATTAATAGGAATGTAAACATTACACAAATCTGCTTATTTTTGCACTCCGGTGCATTAAAAATAACAGAAAGCGAAAGAAATTATTAAAGTCATGACAAATGGTAACCTAACACTCTTTGCTCAACGTCCAGATATGGAACTATTTTCCATCCATAGTTACCAGCTTTATTGGGCAAATGCGCCCATTAAATTATATGCATTCAGGGGCAGTGACTTATTACTAATATTCATTAAAAAAATGTTCACTTTATCATGAACAGCCTTTAAGCTAAAATCATGGTCATGGTTATTGTAAATAATGTATATATGTAAAACAAATCACAAATAACTATAGCACTGCAGGACCAACTCTTACTGCAGAAATAACTATACTTTGTGTTTTATATGGTATCGTTATGTTGCAGCAAAGTGACAAATAATATGAAACTTTGTGAGAAATCCTTATTTATATTTTTATAGATACGTGTTACGTGATATTTCGTCGACTAAAACAGTTGAAATTATTCGCTTACAGGTAAAATACGACGTGGTTTTCGCCCAGAAAGCTACCATAACCTTATTCAAACACTGAAAAAACCTAAACAAATATGGCGCGTGGTCAGAGAGTGCGAGAGAGCGTCAGTGAGTATAAAACTTCGTGCTCTCACTCTCTCTCTCTCTCTGTTCTCGCTATTTCGCACTCTTTACGACGAATTGGGACGAACAGAGAGCGTTCTCTCTGTCGTCATAATGACGTGGTCGCGAGAGCGAGAGCACGAGGGAGCGCTCTCTGGGCCTAATTGAGACACGGTCTGAGATACACGTGAAAAAGTAAATCAAACGTGCACGAGTTTAAAGTCCAGTTTGTTCTCAGATAAATTCGCAATGAGATACATTGTTACCAAAAATAGCGACAGAAATACCTCTTAAGCAACGAAACTGAAACATTTGCGAGTTCAATAACCTGAAGGCTAGACTCTACAGTCTTATGTACAAATATACCGATATTATCTACACACTGGTTGTCTGCTGTCACAGTGGAAGGCAACAATTGGGTCAGCTTCTCCAGAAGGTGCAGAACACGTGTTTTAAATTCTAGCTTGTACCAAAATGAATCCGCGAATTCTTCAGGTATCTAGGAATGGGGAACGTCCACAACAAAAACAATTTTGTTTGGCAAATAATGTACAAAAATTAAGTCTGATAATTTTACGTTTCGAACTGTATATTGTTAACATGTTTGGCCACAGTTCGAAATAACTGTTGAATTACCCATAATAACGTAAATAAGTTTAGTATAAACCTGTTATGTGGTTGCCCATAGTTTTAGTTTTACGATACAATTATAAGCAAAAGCAGGCAGACTTTAAACCGTAACCGCAAGTGGATGAATGGGTCAGATTTCAGATAAATATTGTCAAGAAACAGTTTAATTGAAATAAAATACTTGTGTTTGAATAACATTTCGAAATTTGCTCGGCACAAGATGCACGGCAAAAATCTTCATATTTATGCTAAACAGAAGTAAAACTTTATTTTTCAGTTGATTTTATATTATGAAATCTCAAGTGACGTAATGTCAGAAAACTGTAACATATTATATAAATACTAGCGGACCCGACAGACGTCTGTCAGTCTGTACATATGTCTTAATCTCTCCCCCTCTCTCCCCCTCTCTCTCTCCCCTCTCCTCCCCCTCTCTTTACCGAATTGTGAATCTAAACCATTCTCGAATCCACTTGAACACACACAAAAAATTTCATCAAAATCGGTCCAGCCGTTTAGGAGGAGTTCAGTGACATACACATGCACAGAAGAATTATATATATAAAGATGGACACTTTAACACTGCTGAGATATTGCACCAGACTTAGGATGGAAAAGAGCTAAACTTCTAAACCTACAGGCACTACATGTTCGATAATGTAATTCTCCTCACCGTCTATTGATGGGCTGAAGTGCCGTGGCGCAATGGGACCGTCGCTTGGAGCAGCATGGCTTCTTGTACATTCGTTCTTCGAATTTTCTACCCTGAAGGTGGCATCCTGCGAGGATAATGATAGGACGTATCACCATGTCATCGGTGAGGGGACTTGTCGTTCTCTTCTTTTGGCCACATTACCATCTGTTTTACCTCTGATCCTTCTATGGCAGGAGACTCACGGGGTTTTTTTTAGTTGTTCAAATGGTTCGAATTCGCCGAGAAAAGAATATCTAGAAATGACATGTCGCTCTTCCCAGATCTATTTCGGAGGTTGCTGGTGGTTCGGGTGATTGAGAGTTATTTGGACGTCCAGTGGAATATGTGGCCTTTAGTAACTCACCTTCGGCCCCCTTAATAAGCCAGTGTATAAGGTGCAGGTGACTACCATACTCCTGGGTGCATCATGCGACACTGGAGACGAAGCAAGGTCATGGAGACAGGAATCGATTATATCTTTCAAGAAATTCAGAACAACTTCATCCGCGAAGTCTTTAGGGCAATGATCTTTACTATTTATATTGCGCAATGGTCTTTAGGGACGATGGTCCCTAAAGAGCGGCCCTGGTTGATTTCCTCGCCGGGAGAGTGACAGTGAAATCTGCCAGCTATCGAAATACACTGATGCAGTTGCGAGAAGCAATTTGCAGAAAACGACAAGGACTTCTTTCAAACAGCGTTGCGTTGCTGCCCGATAAAGATCAACAAGACTCAGCCGCGGGCAGACGTGAATTGTTACTGGACGATCTGTATAAGGGGATGGTTGACTTTTTCGAAATATTTTGCGACTACATTATTTATTTGTAGCCACTGCGAAATTGAAACTTTGCTAATTGAAAGATCTTGGTACGACTAATTTGTGATCGAATGAGTGACATGGAAGGTAAGGGAGTAGAACTTCACTGTTGTGGACTGGTTTGGGTTTCCTGCGGGCGCTCCCGCTCTGTGACCATCTCTTCGGGCCATTGAAGAAATATCTTGGTGGTAGGCGATTCATAACCGATATGGAAAAGTTTGTCCACGACAGCTCCTGTTATTTTACTTTTACAATCCTCCCTCGTAATAGTCAATGGCTGTAGAAACATCCACAAATTACATTATCACAGCCGAAGGTTCTGGCTGCATTAGGCACTGATTCGTTCTGTAGGTATACACCTCAGATCATGTATGTCCTTTGCTACATGTCCACAATTGCGAACACAGGGACCAAATGAGTCAAGTATAGGTGAATGCAATACATTAATATTTTCCCGCCCCTAACTTTTGACTCTGTGAGTGACATTCCAAAACATATATTTGCGAGTAAACTTTACACTTTGGCTGTGTCAAAATACTCTGAGAAATGTTTTACTCGGCTATGGCAGTGTCACAAAAATACAGAGTAATTCTGAGCATCTTACCAGAACAAGTATTTTCATGTATTATTTCGGCGAGTAACAAACAGTAGAGAGAAAGATGGCAGGAGATGATGTTGAATGAAGCAAATGGAAAGAAAATGCGCATGCCCTGATCACATAAAAAATAGAAAAGTACAAATGATGGGTGATCAAGAATCCTTTATTTTTTATTTTTTGGATAACGTTTTTCGTAAGTTTTTAAAACTGAAAATTGGATGTTATAAACAGTAATATTACGGACGGGTAATTGAAAATTGTTTATCTTAATTTGAAATTTTGTACACAGGAAATGTTTGTAAAGATAGCGTGTTATTTACATTATGTTCTTCTCAGAAACTCTCTAGCTTTGCTCAACTTTTACACTATGTTACTATACTCTAGGAGTAGTGTTTTGGGATGCGGTCATGGCGATACTCACGTGCTTCGTACATCTTCATCTCTTGGGATGCGACCCCGATGATGTAGGGCACCGGGAGGAGGCGGCCGGCTCTCAGAAGGTTCTCCGGGGTGTCTGGTAGGAAGACTTCCTTACCTTCCTGCACTTTGGCGTCCACGACTGGATACTGGCTGAGCGCCACTGTGGTGCCGTCCTGTGGTACACGGAACAATCGCACAGTCCTAGGGAATTGCCTGTGCTCAGTAGGCGATGGACCAGTCCCAACACCTTCACTCACAAGTTGGAATTTATAAAATCTCAGATGTGGTAACGAACTAATGTTATGTATATGTATAACATTGTAAATGCATGTTGTGGTCAGTATAACTGGCACAGTCCAGTTTGCCTTATAAGTTAGCATGGACTATGGTTATTGACTGACTTTAGCAAAGAGAGACGACCTTGATGTATTTTGAACATGGTTAGGCATCTTTAGAGTCAGTGATTTTTCGCGAAAAATTTTGAGTACACGATAGACTTCAATACTATATGCACCCAAAATCAGTATGTACATGGCCATTTGCTGCTGTCTGCTTGAGAAGGCGTTTTCATATTTAACTGGACCACTCTGAATTCGGCAACATCGGCACGGCTCCTACGTGATTCGTGTGCAGACAGTTAAAATGTGTTAAAAAGTTAGTCAGCCAATCGAGATAAGTAAACGACACTACAGTGATTTGAAATATAACTTGTCTTAAAATCTTTTCGCGAAATTTCACTACCTTAGGCATCTTTCAGTCACTCTGTCATGACATGACAGACATAAGCTCTACCTGTATTTGCAATGAAGAGAGGCCTACGAAATTCGCATTATTATTTGGGGACATGTAAAACTTAAAACATGCGTAGATGAGATACGTACGCTAATAATTACGCGTTATGTCTCTCTGCCTTGCCCCGTTTCCTCAAGCAAGAACGACTTCACCCGTCCGCCATGGGAAATTATTGATCGAGCGACGTGTGGTGAAAACAAGTTATGTGAAAAATGAACTAAATATACTACAGAAATCATTTTTATATTTCAGAACACCTACAATCCTGAAGAAGGATGTCCACGTTAATCAGGTTTCGGCTCGTAGCTGCATAATTACCGCACAAATAAATGTTTTGTTGGACATGTTCCCCGACCGCGGCAATGTCAACGTTAAACTGTCCAGTCGCATGGTGTCTGCGGGAGTTGACGCGGCGCCCACCAGATGTCAGCAGTGTTCCTTGTTCACCGTGTAGCGGAAACCGCGTACCTGACCCGCGCCAATTTGAATGGCTGAATTTTAATCGGGGACTTAACGTCACAGAAAATGAACTAGACTGTTGTTTACACTTAGCGAATTTTGGGTATCCCGCTAGGGGATAATTGCGAGGAGGTTTTCTTCGACACTGGTTCGCTATTGGTGGATGATCGTACCTACCCCCATAGCGAGGCAATGCTCGAGATTTGTATTTAAGAGTAACCAAAACCTGGTATCAGGGTCAGACACTTTGCTGCGAGGGAAGTCTCCCCCAGATAACCGGTCAGGTATTTCGGTTTGATAACTGGTTAAATAAAAATGTAAACCCTTAAGGATTGCAAGAACGTCATTTTGACGCTCTTATTTTTAATTTACAGTCAGGATATTTTTGGATAATATGAGCAGGATAAGTATTTTATGCATAACATAATAAGAAATTGATTCCAATTTTTTAAATAAGATATATTAATAAATATGAGAAGAGGAACCTTACATATTTCTTTTAAAAAATAATCTAAATTTTCCCGAAAAATGACTCTGTATGATGTCAGTTCTCTGCCATTTTTGGGCTGATCGGATAGCTTCATTCTTGGTCTTGTTTCGCCCTCCGTTTTGGAAACGGGCAGTTCGGGAAGATCAAATGGCCTCTCCCAGAACTTAGAAGCCAGAGATTTTCTCTGTTTTATTATGAAAATAGTGGTGGATTTACATTTTTGAATAATGAATTGTGTACCTGAAGTAAACCAACCTTACTTAAAAAATACCTGTTAATGGCCATGGAACATCTTAGGCGGCCAGGTTTGGGAGATAAAAATGTTTGCGTTTGTTGTGCAAAGCCAAAGTTAAAGTTTAAATGGCGGTAAATTTTATGGATAGGGAAATATAAGGATAGAACGACAGTATGAGTCATCGATTGCCTATTTTCAATAATTTTTGTGAATTATAATGTTGAAATTCTTTCGGCTCAACACTTAGGTGACCTTTGTAAATGTTATTAACCGATTATTGTAAGGGAAAAAATAAAAAAAAATGAATTTATTATTCCGTGTGGAAATGAACCTTTTAAGAGTCCATGCGGGACAAGAAATGTAATGAGAAAGCCAATAATTAAATGTCAATTTGGGAAAGAATATTTTTCTACGCATATTTTCTAAATATTATTGTAAAATACTCTTTTGTTTTAAGATGGTAAAAATGGATTGTTATTCTGATCCCATTGAGGTCTTTCTAATATTTGTGCAAAGAAAAGAAAAGAGAAAAATAATTAAGAAATATTAAAATATACTATTGCTAATTCCAATCTTTCTCTTTGTAGTGTAGTTTTAACCTCTTGTATATTAATGCAGTTTGGCAGGATACATTCCGCCTTCGTTTATTTACAAAGCTATGCTCTTTCCTATTTTCATGATGGTTTTTAAACATACTTGGGTTTTATGTATGGTTGAAAAATGAGTTACTTGGGGTGTCCTGTAGTTTTGGGGCCTCATAGCTTTGCAATACGTTTGCCATTAGACAGTAATTAATTTGACACGCCCCTGGTAACTCTGCGCCAATAAATTGACACTTCACAATCGTGTGCCCAAATTTCATGCAGTTCAGCCGGAAAGGGCGCGACTTCACATCTGTGCAGCAGCCGATGGAGAAACGACGCCAACCCGAGCGCTGCGAAGTTCCTCCTGACGGCAAATAATAACGCGAAATTTTGCAGGTCCCTAACAACGAATGACGCTGGACAGCGAGGGATGATTTTGCTCACCTTCTCGGTGTGCGCCAACTCCTGCGCGGTCACCAGGTCCTCTGGAGCCGCCTGCCTCAGGAAGTCGACGAGAGCATCGCGGTTCGGGGCGTCGTAGCCCAGCACCTCAGCCAGGCGGTATGCGCCCCTCGTCTGGTTGTAGTCCGCCCTCGCCATCAGCGACGACCCGCTCTGGCAGATGGCGCGCCGGAACAGCCCTGGGTACAAGTTTTCGCATGCGTATCGACATGTGCCTGAGATTGAGGTTATGTCCGCCTAAAATAAAAACCACTGAGCCGATATTGGCCGGGCAGAGTTTACTGACATATATGAATTATTCACAACCTGTGCATGACGAAAAACATAAACATCACTTACCGTCACAATTAATTTACGAAAGATCTAAATTTCATAGTCCTAATTCAAATTTCAGTTATTTTACGAGAATAAATTACAAGAGCTGTTCAACATTAATAACGTCAATCTGATACTGCAAAAATAGTTACGAACATCAATATGATTTATATAACTATAAGAAGGGGCATAACTATTATTAGTCATACAAGAAAAATCCTATGATTCACTACCAGAATTAGCAGTCATACCCTGCAAACCGAATCTGTACATAAAACACAGCCAAACGGTGGGACTTTTGTAATGAAATTCCCTTTTAAAGTAATTAGAAATTGTATGTACACTGTACTGTTACCACCAACGTAGCTGTGCAATTTGACAGTTTCGCTAGAAATTGGCGTGTCATTGCTGAGGGATACTCGCAGAAGACAAGAATACGCTTCCTTCACCTTTATAGTGCCAGGACGATAGAGTAGGATGCAAAGTGGAGCCAAACTGTATCTGAATGGTTCCATGCTCATAAAATCGGATATAGTGAATCCATAGACTACACACTGCTTACAGTGGAACAGTTATTATTACTTCATTTTTCTTCTAACGTATTTAAATAGATTCTAGTGACACTATTGCAACCTGTTTCTTACCGGTTTAGTTCCATCACTGGGGAATAATGTGATCAAGTATTTAATAAAAGCATGGCTAAGAGAAGTCTACCTTGCTATGAAATGAATCCGAGAAATTCTCGTTTCTACAGTGACCCTTCTTTCCTGCTCAGAAACAAGGGACAGTGGTTGTGAAATGGCGAGACTACTCTCCTTCCATTTAAAGGAACTAGGGTTTCTATTCCCAGCGGGGTCGCTCCCGGATTTCCGCACGTGGAAATCGTGCCTGGAGATGACGCCGATCAGCTAGTTTTCTCTTGGATGTCTCCCTAGCGCTGATCCACACTCATCTCGCTTCACCCGCTTCATCTCTGAAGACCTCGACGTCAAGGGCAGCCCAATTCTCTTCACGCCACCTGCTCAGCACAAGGCTGGGTTATAACGTGGAAAAAATAATGGTATGATGCAGCCGCTAATGCCCGGTTTCACCAACATCTTCCCCGATCCGAGATCGCATGATCCTAGTTCCGAACCAGGATCTAGTTTGACCTTGGTTCCAATGTAAAAATGTTGCACCAACGAAATTCCATGATTCTGGATCTCCGATTCGTCGATCTTGGTTTCCAAAGTGAGAGATCGAGATTAAGTTTGAGACAAATTTTACTATTGGTTCGTAATATATGACGTCATGAAATTATACGTGTTTTTCACTATGGATAGAACTAGATGTGCGATGTTTTATCTGCTCTAAGTGAATTATTGTTGTACGAATTTTACTGAATAATATTCAAGTGCGTATAATGTCTTAATTTCCCAAGAAAACAATCGACCGTAGTTATATTTGTTGGCGTATTTTCAAACTACATTTGTCGACGATGGCTGCTGATCTCGGATCGAGATTTCGAACCCCCAATTCCGGTGGTTCGATATTAACTTTCCAGTTCAGCTCTGAACTCGAATGGTGCAACAGTTTTCTGTGACGATCTTAGATCCGATCTCACATCGAGTTTCGAACCACGATGGTGCAACCGGGCATAAGAAATGGTATTGGTCACACGACAGGCTGCTTGAACATCAGAGCAGACCACCCGACCTGCTGCCGTGTGCAGTAAACACCGCAGGTATTCCCGCATTGCATAAGCCAGCATGGAAACAGTAAGGGTGGGTTTATAATTAAAGACTGAAGAATTAAGAATTGTACTTAATGACTTGATAAGCACACGATAAATGAACAATAAGATTTGCATTTTATGATTGAATTAGCAACTGTTAAGTCTAGCCAATCAGAATCGTAGAAGACGAAAGCAACCTACATAACCTGAAAATATGAACAAGAGTGAAGATTATTTACATATATTTAATTATTTGTGGTTAATGCTTTTGTAAACGTTTTAAAAAACTCGCGATATCTTATAGAAGAGAAAGCCGATGCCAACATTGGGAATTTACATCAATATGTCTGAAAAGGTTCATTAAAGCGAATTTAATAAGCTCTTCAAAGAAATAAAACATTACCATGAAATGTTCTTTAAATTAAGAGGATACTGCCTCTCGATTAAAATAATTATTTGCCTACGATTTTACAATACCGCATAACCTTAATCCAAGATGCAAATACAGTTTCCCGCCAACAACAAATGTCACTGGTTTCTGATTGGCTACCTCGTCTTGACTTGTACTTAAGATATCAAATATAACGATATCTTAAGTCACGCCAAGAACGCACACGATCCGTCAAGACCAGCACACGACAGTCATAAACTAATACCCTTGAACACATTGATTCATATCGTAAGACGTCCCGTCTACCTAGAGCTCTTTTCCTCGTTTGAAGCCGAAAGACGAGGGAGCATTAAAGGCGACATTGCCACGCGCATCCAGTCCCCCATCGCCGCTAAGCGCAAGGCCCTGAACTGGCGTGCAGTGTTCTCGTCGTGCCGCGTGTACCTATGGGACTTTCAGCGGCGACCCTATTATTTTATTGGTGGAAAGTGTGTAGGAAGGTTCAATGCATGCCCCTTGACTAGTTTTGTATGGATCTGACACCCACATATTCAGATACAACGCTTTGAAAAAGCCGTTTTTAGCTATTTTGGCGAGCTCTGAAATGGTGTTTCTAAATAACGTGAGGTCTTGAAAACACTCAACAGCCCTCGTCTGAAATGTGTGTTCTTTTCTTAGGTCAGTACACTGGACGCACGTTTAATAGTTTCGTAGAAAAACGTGTAATTCGAACACTCTGCGACGAACTTCCGGGCTCCTTAACCCTCAGAGGAGTATGCACGTATATACTGGGGCCACGTTTAAATATAAATTTCTTTACTCTTGAAGACAAAGCTCACACATTTAGAGCTTTACTATTTCGCTAGACTTTATATATATATATATATATATATATATATATATATATATATATATATATATATATATAAAGTGTTCTCGTCGTGCCGCGTGTACGTTAATGCACATCGAGTACGTTAATGCGTGTACGTTAATGCACATCATATATATATATATATATATATATATATATATATATATATATATATATATATATATATATATATATATATATATATATATATATATATAACTAGTCAACATTTCGGTTTGTAAGAATAAAACGGTCATTTTTAATAATTTCTCAAACGAACACAATGGATTGTAAAACTCGTTACTTCTATCGCGATACATTAACTGGTAAAGAGCCAACGCGAGACTCCATTGGCTGACAGCCAGCCAATTGTAAACGTTTGCAAAATAGAATAAGCTTGCCCGGTGTAGACAGGACCAATAGAATGAAGTTAAGTGAAAATATAGAGACCAACGCAAGTGATATTGCTGTAGTGGATAATATAGGCGGCTCACTTCAACCCTGTCCTTAGTGATTGCAAATTTGTGCAGTCCCCAAAGGCTTAACACTTTGAGGTCGGCGGACTTTTGCCAGCTTTAAAGACAAGCTAGACGTTAGTCACCTGTATCCATGCGGCTGCAGTGACACCGTGTTCTATTGGTCCCTGTGGTCACTTAACGCCGTCCTACTGGTCAAAACGACACCAGTCTTTCCGTATTGGCCGGCTGCCAACCAATGGAGTGCCGAGTTTACCGCTTTCCCAACCAAATGTTCTTTGGTATGAAACAGGATTAACATCTTGTTGATTTCCATATGTCGTTCATTTACGAAGATCGTTGTAATAGTTCCTATTTAAAACCCTTATGACATAGGGAATAGATGTAAGTTTACCCAGACCTGTTTTGTTTATTAGGTGTAATAAAATATTCAAACAAGTTTCGCCCGAACTACACTCGAGTATAGTCCTCAAAGTATTAAGCACACGGCACATTTGTTCTGCTAGGTCAATCGTAAACCCGCCTCAAAGGACTAACCTTTGGCCATGGGCGACATGAGCAGAAGTTCCACGCTCCAGCCACCAGCGCTGATGCCGAATACCGTGACGTCACGGGGGTCGCCGCCGAATCGGGCGATGTTCCTCTGGATCCACCGCAGGGCGAGTACCTGGTCCTTCATGCCGGCGTTGCTAGACATTTCCGGGTGCTCCACGTTCATGAAGCCTGCACGAACACACACGCACATGTGCACTCTTAAATCTGAATCACTGAGGATATTTCACTGTTTCAATCAGTCAAACGTATCTGACCGATACAACAGTCACTTCAGTGAAATTTAACTGATGAACCACTGAAAAAAAGCCATATTGATCCAGTGACATTTCCCACTGATTCGTCAGTCCTTTTTTTTTTTCCACTGTTTACTCAGTGGTTTATTTTTGACTGATGGATCAGTGAAACTGCGTGCAAAAATGGCATTTGAACATCGTTTAAAAATAGCCGTTAAACAACGTATAGTAACAACGAATAAACGAATAAAACTAATACAAAATACTTTCTGAAATGTGTTTCGTCTTTCAAAACGCCATTTTACGAGGTAATATACACACACTACTTACTATACGATACCAATCACACCAAACACGAAAAATATGAGCGTATCACTTCAAACTAAGCAATTTTGCAACGGGAATATAAAATATATATTTTCCGGCGATAATCTTTATTTTGCGTGGTAGCTGAGATGGCAAGGCAACGGCCCAGGGTAGAAAGATGCGTGAGTTCCAATCCCAGCCACGTAAGGAACATTTTCTTACTTTTTTTAAATTACGGTAAATTGCACAATATAAATAGTAAACTATCGTAAATATGTTTATTTCAAGTAAATATTTGGCTACATTCGATAAAAGCAATATTTAATTCGCCACTGGTGTCAGCCGTAACTTATTCAATGAGTGAAATTGTTTCACTGGACCGATCAGTGGTTTTCCACTGATTTTAAGTGGAACCATTTTCAATGATTATAGTAGTTTAATTTAACTGCGAATCAGTGGTCTCCCACTGATTCGAATTTGGAGTGTATGTCCCCTATTTAAGATCTGCTTTTCAACCTTTCCAGTCGTAAAATATAATTAGAGGTTCGTGAATTTCTTATATAGTTCATTCACGGGTACTTACGACTTTTCTGAAGCCCTGCTTAAGTTCTGCTTCGAGGATATTCCGCCGCCTCATGGGAACAAAGCTTAACCGACTCTAGAAAATAACACTAAAAGGACAATGCATCGAATTCGTGCTCACTCACTGTAATAATATTTCGCATTCACATAATTTATTACTAAAAGCTGTTCACGATAAAGTGAGCACTTTTGTAACTAACCCTAGAAAAAAGTTACCGCTCGTAATCTTCATAAGTTTTAATGGGCGCACTTAGTGGCATGCGCCCAGTAAAGTTGGTAACACATGGATGGAAAGTAGTTCCATATATTAACGGCCAATAAAAAAATGTTAGGTAACCATACGTAATAACTTAAATTATCACTTTCACTTTCAGTTTTTTTTTTTTTTAATGCATAGAAATGTAAAAATGAGCAGATTTGTGGAATATTTTCTTTTCCAATAATTTCATGGTTTCACTTGACCGACGCATGAATAAAGTGACGAAGCCCATGGCAATGTTAAATTTACATAAGGCGGATAAATACACAACGCGCATACAAGTAGATCTTAAGCAGGGGTTCTAAAGTGCTCATTTAACGTGAACAGCATACAGGTATTACCAACACACCTGTTTTGAACTGGTTTTTATTAATATTAATTATACATGAAATTTAATTAGATATGAAATATAAGTAAAAATAAACTTATCCCAAACTAAGGTGATTTTATGTTAACATAAGAGCTAAACGCGTGTGATACACGGCATATTTAAGAAACATCCAAACAAATCATGCATGGGGCGATTTTTCAAATGTTTGATTCAAAAGGTGTGAAGAAACTACGAAAATACCATACTCTTTCTTCCATCGGCTGGTTAGATATCAAAAATGTTTACTCGCGTGTTCCTTTTACGAGAGGATCACAGTTGTTTGGGAAATTCCTGAACTACTCTATAGACATAAATAAATAACCGTATAACATCACACATGTCTCTCTCCATTGGGAAATCTTGCACAGAGTTAATGTCACACATGCAGGCCTGAAAAGAGGGCAGCACAGTGTTTATAAAGCTATTTCGAAAAAAAAACATAGCTGAAATTTCGAAGTTAGACAATCCACCGAGTTAGGACTAAAATATGGGTCCAGCCGACTATAGGCGGCTCACGGTAAAATGAGCACTTTTAAAAGCCCGGCTTAAGATATATTTGTACACACATAGCGTATTCTTCCGCCTTATGTAAAATTAGCATTACCATGGGCCTCAACACTTTATTCATGCGTCAGTCAAGTGAAACTGTGGAATTATTAGAAAAGTAAGTATTTTTATCAATATGCTCATTTTTACATTTCGATGTATTAAAAAAAACAGAAAGCAAAAGAAATAATTAAGGCTATCACAAATGTTAACCTAACACATTTTATTCAACGTTAATATATGGAACTACTTTCCATCCATCGTTACCAACTTTGCTGGGCGAATGTCACTCGGTGCGCCCATTAAAATATACGCAGGTAGGGGAAGTGATATTTTTGTAAGGTTAGTTTTAATAGTGCTCACTCTATCGTGAACAGCCTTTAGACATATGCATTTAAGTGTTATGAATTCTCTTAATCAACGTTAAATGATTTCTTCCTCCTTGTTCCTAGTTAATTCTCTCTCTTGAACTAGCACACTGATCTTAAAAATGGGGAACATGACAATGCGCAACCATGTCGAATAAAAAAGAAACTTCTGTAACACCTGGTTTTTCTTCCTAACTTGATGAATAATACTAACGTAATTTGAATGTCACAAGTTGTACATATATGTAACATTTGATTTAGTTAAAATGATGAAATAGGTGTATAAATGTTAGACAGATCCCTTAGTTATAACATTGTGATATTAGATCAAGTAATTATATATGAACATATTTGGTTTTACTAAATTCTTTCTCTTTTAAAACATAATTAGTAGTGGTTGATAAAGACAATTTTTTTTTGGTAATGTTTGGAACGTTTTGCAAATGTTCAAAAGAATATACTATATGGACAGCTGAAGGGTGAATATCTCCAATTTAATGTGTTTCTTGATTGATGTTAATTTGACGCTGATGATTAATTTAAAAAGTTCTTATATTTGTGAGTAAATGTAATCAAGATTGAACTAAGGAAACACGCAAAAATCAAGAATTAATAGCGTATTTTTAAGTCTTCAGAGGCCGAGATGTCTGAAACGAATTCCAAAGGAACCGAGGGCCTCATCATTCGATTTTCGAGGAAATCATAGACGTTCATCATTTGTCTAATTCTGAAGGAGGTTCGTCGCAGGAGGCAGCTTCAACTTAGGAGCGCTGGTCAGCGCAGTTATACACCTCTTCGACAGTTAGATTCGGGAGTCAACTACAGGACTTTGGCTGACGGAAGGATGTCGGAGTGCCTATTGCAGATATGGTAATTGCAGTCTGCTAGGAAACGTGGAACACGAGGTTCGGCTTTAATGAGAGAGTTTCATATTCAGCTGCGAACTACCTGATTCCACTACAACAGCTAAGTCCAGGGTCTCCTGTTTTATATACGAACTTTTTTTCTTCAAAGGCTAAATATTAATGTGTTTTAAACAAGTATGACTCATACATTTAGTTGAAGTCCCACCTTACTGATGTTCACTTGGTTGACTAACTTCCTTATAATAAACCCATCTATCATTTTCTTTTAACGATACCATCTTTAAGTCCTTGTGCCGAATAGATAAAAATATTTTAATTTATATTGACACTTGTAGAAAGCTAATAATCCAAGGAGTATCCATTTTGTGTTAATTCAAATTTCTCTTGTTTCATACGCTCCATAATAAACAACGTCAAGTGTTGTTTGAGCTTGACATTTATTTTAGTATTTTTTAAATATATATTTTGAATGATGTCCAAGTTTAATTATAGTTAGTAATTTGAGATAATGTTGACTCTTTCTCTTCATCTTAAAAGAGTCTCATAGCCGAGACAAGTAAAGTGTGAATAAGTATCCTTAATAATACATATTTTAAATGGTAAATACTATTATTTATTTAAGTACCAAACATTATAATTCTTATATTTGGTACAGAAGTAGCACCCATCCGTACTACGAAATTGCTGACCAAGATATTAACCTGTACCAACAATTCCTATTTGGGTTGGCATACCTCTCATAATGGCCTCAGCAATGAGTAAACAGCTATGACCCGAGCACGTAATGAACTGAAAGGGGTTGGCTGCTACCAAATACATATAGAAAATTCACGTGACTCTAACTCATTATTAATTAATAGGAAAAGCTCGTAATTTTAATCACCAGGAGCCAAGACTCCTCAGTTCCTTGCATATAGTCACATTATATACTCGAGGCGGTGAGTTCTCAAACTTGTTAAGTACGCGCGGCATGACCTTATTTTTCATAAAACACAAAATGCTATGATCTCTCAATTATAAATGAATGTGTTGAATTATGTAACATCAAATGTACAAGTTGGTCAATATAAGCATGTTGAAACAAAATAATCCATGATTTTCACGTATTTGTTGAAATTCAGACACATTAAAAGTTCATGTGTCCATTTTTGTTACAAAAGAGTCCACGTATAAAGTTTTGGGTTGAAATTGTTAGCAAGTATGTAACTTAGTCCTGTTACAGCGTAAGCATCGTAGAAGTGGGAGGCAGCAATATGGATGATATGAATGTATGAAGTTTCATTTAAATAAAAGTGAGCATTTATTTCACGCAGCGGCATAACAATGTACAAAGGCGAATTTTAATATATGAAGTTGTGGAACAATATTAAGGACTAACGTATAAAGTTTTAAAACAGAATATAGCTTTTAAACCTCAAACATGATATGAAATAAAGAGTTTAGATTTAAATGCTTTGTGTGAAATGGTGCAGGTGAACCATCTGAACCCAGTTAAATAGATAACTCATTTTTCATTTCTACACTTATAAAGATTAGGAACTCACTGCCTCATCCATGTATATGTATATATTATAATAATAAATGTTAAATGCAATATATATTATGTACAATACATTAATATATCATGTTATAAAATCAGACTCTCTGCCTGTTTAGCGTGTGAAAATGTAAAAACTCATCTTAATTAGCATTGTTGATATAAATTGCTTGGTAACAAGGGGGGGGGGGAATTCATATGCCTCATTGTTTCCCATGCATGTTCGCCTGATTCAGTTAGTAATTCTACGTTACTGATTCGCTCATGATTTCTTTGTTGTTATACGACACAAGCAGATGTTCACAACATGTGCTGTTTCAAACAAGCTCCACTAGGCCTTCTAGCAAAATTGTTTTCCAGTATGTATACCAAGTGTCCTTCACTGAGATACAAGGTACTTGGGAAATTGACCCTAGCTGCGCAGTCGGTTGGTGCGCCGCCGGTCTGAGTTGCGGGAGGTTCTGGGCTCAAATCCCCCGTAAGATATGGGTGTTAGTTTAAGTTAGGTCATAAGCCTTCGCCTGATAAGCCTTCAGCCATAACAGCAGAGGACGTTAATAAGCCCCATAAGCATTGACCATACTGCACAGGATTCACTACATTGCTATCTTGCAGGGTATTTACTAAATCAGAAGTCTGGTACGCCCAACATACTGCAATTCAATTTAAAAAAAAATATGTGAGGTTGGCTGAAGTCTAGGATGTTTTCAAGGGAATTGGTGAACATTTCCTTTGCCTTTGTGTAATTCTCATTATACTCTCATACTTACCAAATACTCCTTTCCTGTATTCGAAGGAGACGAAGACTGTGGGGATGTTCATCAAGTTATCGGGCCCCCAGTAATCTTGGATTCCAGATCCGGCGATGAATCCTCCTCCGTGGATCCAAACCACCACGGGCAGCAGCTTGCTCGGGAACGACCTGGTGGCCTGCACAGGAACTACAGGTTGGAATTGGAAACAACTGGTGGATCAGAACACGAGAGTGTTGGGATGCCCTACGACTGGCCTCTCAAAGTCCAGTATGAAACACTACTATATTCATCGTTGTTTATTCATAAGTCATTTTCTTTGCAGCCCGTCGATGACCCAGTATGTGGATCATTCAGGACGATAAATATAACTATATTGTATTTGACTTCATGGAAGTACTTGGCTGATAACTGATTCAATATCATTTATGAAAGAGCCTAAATGCTTTAAGTAGAAATTGAGAGACAGATTCGGTAGCATGATGAGGCGGAGTCAGGGTAAGTAAAAGCAGATTAATCTTCAAGAGGAGTGTCAAGGAAATGTGAGTTGGAAAAACGAACAAAAGCTGCTGCTGCCTGCACAGAACAACGACTCACAAATTCATCAAATACAAGACTGCCAGGATGCTTGGGGCGTTTGAGGAAATAGCGGAAGTTCAGTGCACTACAAGGAGACAGACGTACCGTGGACACATAGACATCCATGTAGAGGCAGTCTTCGGACAGAGGAACTGTGACGTAGTTCACAGCCTCCTGGTAACAGTATGACACGTCACTGGTAGCGTTCCTTATTCCCGTCCATGGCTGCACTGGTCGCGGCGACTGCAACAGCACACATACACAGCAGGAGGTAGTCATAACAAGGTATAGGCTGTTCACAATAAAGTGAACAATTTCGAAATCAACCGCAGAGAAAAGTTACTGCTACTACCTGCATAATATTTTAACGGGCGCACTGAACCCGGTAAAGTTGGTAACGAAGGATGGAAAGTAGTTCCATATGTTGACGTCGAATAAAAAGTGTTAGGTAACCATTTGTTATGATTTAAATTGTTTCTTACAGTTTCTGTTTTTTTTTTCAACCCCTTAGAGTGTAAAAATTAGCAGATTTATAAAACGTTTACTTTTTTAATGATTTCACAGTTTCACTTGACCGACTCATGAATAAAGTGATGAAGCCCATGGCGATGTTAATTTTACACAAGATGGAAGAATACACAACGTGCATAGAAGTAGATCTTAAGCAGAGCTTTCAAAAGTGCTCACTTTACCGTGAACAGCCTATACCTGCAAAATTCGCGCTATTATATGGCAGCAAGCTTGACTCCACAGTCGTGCAGAAATTCGAGTCGATGTCATTAGTTTAATGTGTTAACGTTTTTACGAACAATTCTCAGAAAACCATGTGGCCAAATATTTTCTTGTCTGTAGGCAGGCTAAACATTTCGTCCAACAGCAAAGGTCCACTGGGTAGTGGAGTGAAGAGATTTGGACGGCTCTTAACATACAGGTATTGAGAGCCGATGAAGTTGAAGCGAGAATGTTTCAATTGAGGACTGTCAAAATGATCGAAAAATTCGAAAATTCTATAATGAATCTTTTTAACACGCATGCGGGCTTTGGGCACCGCTTCACATCCTTTACTACACCATTAAATTTTAAGACACATACAAAAATGGCATTCCAGCAGAGGGTCTTTACACTCCCTTACTCCTCATTTTAAATACCAAAATACCTTCAGTAGCGGCGCCGTTAATGCTCGCAAGGAACCATAACTCCACCCTCCAACGTTATAACGAGCACGGGCTAGTAACGAAGAACTGGCGACATAAATTTGATACGCACCCATAATATCGCGATGACGTCACTCTCTTGAGAGTCTAGAATATCGAACGTATGTTGTTTTGGTTACATGAGTAAAAGGTTGAACTTAATGGCGTTAATAACCAGATAATAATAATTTCTTATTTGCAACAAACACCATCAAAATTGTAGACGTTATTTATAAGTATTCTTTCTTCACATAACAAACATTTTTATATTGCGTGAACATTAAAATTTCGATTTTCACGTGCTACGATGCCAAAACTATGCGAAATTAAGGTACAATGGGAGAATGAAGGATGGCGATGAAAGAGAAATTATGTATGGATCAAAGATGCTGGGCAGATTAGATACTGATCGATATCGACTGCTATTGATGGCTGATCACGACAGGATTATGACAGTACATGTAAAAGGTTGATTCGAGCGTGGTCCAACATTTAAACTAAAAACCATGGAATTTAAGTCTAAAAATCACGAAATTTCATCAATTTTTCATAGTTTCAAATAATTCCATTTGTAACAATTCTTACATCTAAAATAACAAGTATTTGCCTCAAAATCAAGCAAATATCTAGCAAATGTATAATTTTTTTTTTTTAAATAGCGTACAGGGCTAAGGTAAAATATAAGGTAAAAACATGCAAAATTATGCAACAATTATGTAAAATTATAGAAAAATCGTGTAAATTTTAGGCAAATCTGCAAACTATACTGAAGCAAAGAGGTATTCGAAATTAAGCAAATTAAGCCAAAAACAAGTGACATATTATAAAATATAATTGAAAGATTCAAAATAATGTAATGTATAAATTATTTAAAAAAAATTCGATATCATGCATAAATTCACCATTTTTTCATTTTTTTATACCTTTATACATTATAAAAACTTTTTTTCTAATTTATTAAATTTAAACCGTTTTTATCAAACATGTTTACATAACGATCTGGTAATGTAATTTTATACTTCCCATCTAGAATACAACTAATTATTTTTCCAGAATTAGAATCATAATTTTGAAAACCTGTTGCAGCAAACCATTAATATGTTCAAGATATTGCAGTTTAGTCAATTCAAACGAGTTGTTCAGCTTGTTGAGGAGTGATTACAATTTTTGTTTGTTTATAAAAGAAAAAAAATTATTAAAGAAAATTATTTTTCAGTCTCTTAATAAATTAATTTTCTTGATAGATAAGATGGAAACTATGCTTGAAATGGAAAATAATACCATATCTAAGCAATGTAAAAAATGTGGTGAAGTATTAAACATAGAAAGATAAATATGCATCAAATGTAAAAATTGTATTGGTGAACATATGAAGAACTATGTGAGGGAATATAATCAAAGGAAGAAGTTATCCCGTTAAAAATTATATAATTATTTTCTGAAGCATTTACTACATTTTTAGCTGTTTTGTCTTTAATTGGTATAGCAAATGCAAATTTTGAAAAAACATGGATAATTGTTAAAATATATTTGTCTCCATTGTTTGTATGTGAAATACCTTTTAAATTATCAGTATTCATTTCTACAAGATCAATTAGTCATAAATCGTCAATTCCACACAAAATTATTTTACTTCTCGGAAAATTTCTTCTTGCTGGCTTATATAATTAATTAACTATTCCTTCTCTTACATCGGGCACATTTTTTTAAAATGTTGATTTATTAGAATTGTATATTGAACATTCACTTTTCCGAACTAATCGTCCATTTTTTTGTATTTTCAGTTTTTATATTATTATTTTTAGTGACTTTCTTGCACTTCAAACACCAAGTATTAGGCAGCTGAAGCTGCCAAGACATAGTCGTCTCCATTTAATAGTATATATATATAACCTCTATATTTTACGAATATTCCTATTGTAGTCAACATCTCATCAACAAAATAATTAGATAATTATTTTTTCTATTTTTAAAGTTAAAAACTCACCTCTGTTAACACCAAAAGGCTTACTATAATCTATTCTTGAAGTTCCCTTAATAAGAGTTAGAGTATCACCAGATAAATTATCATAAATTATTTTATGAACAGTACAATCCATGAAAAAAGAAAAGAAATTTACAACATCGTCTATGCGAAAAACATTATTATTTTTATTCCACTTTCCACATAAATAAAACATATGAGATTTTTCTTCCTTGAATTTTTAAAGATTGTTTGGGCTAAATTGTGTAATTTAATATGTTTTTTTTTTTATATCAGAATATTCTTCGTATTTTATTTTTCAACTTTTGTGTTAACAAGTGTATCACAATAATTCAAAACTGATTTGTTTAAATTTTGCAATTTATCTGCTATTTTTTTAATTAAAATATCTCTTATTGACAGCATCTTTGCCATCTACAGAATCAGCCAGATTATTAATTCTACGATTTTGAATAGAAACATATTCTGTTGTGAAAACAAAAATTTACTTATTTGATCTTGTAAAGCAGAAACTGTGGTGTTATATTTTGAATCTACATATGATTTTAAATCAGAAACACTAGTGTTGTATTTTGATTCTACATCGGTTTTAAATGCATAGTCATAAACAATAGTTTTATATTTCGAATCTACATCTTTTTTTAATGTATGTTTCACATTATTTATTCGTTTTATATAATCAGCAATAGTATTACTGAATTATAAATATATATCTTCTTTTAGAGCATAATCAGAAACTAGTGTTAAACGTACGACAATAAGCGTCAACAATGTGCAAATGAGTTTTGCAATTACACTCTATTTCTTTAAGGCCTTTCTCTAAACAATGCTTCTCACAAACAACCCAACGTCCTTTGACGAATGTGTTGACGTTGTCACACAACAAACACTGGGTGTCTTCAGGAGGTACGTTCTCACCAAAACACTCTGCCATATCTGCAAATAACATTTATTACCCATAACAACTTTTTACACAATCACAATTTTTATATAATCACTAACGTCGACGTTACCTAAAAAAAAAAAAAAAAAATTGCCGGTACATTTTAATGGCCAGGTCTATAATTACTATTCTTATATAATCACAATTTTTATATAATCACTGAAGTCGACGTTGCCTAAAAAAATTGCCGGTACATTTTAATGGCCGGGTCTATAATCACTATTTTTACATAATCAGTATTTTAAACTGGATCACAAAAATTTAATATAAAGTAACTGCGATAGCTGTAATCGCAACCATTCTTTGCGATGTAATCCAGTTTGGAGGAGTAGTCAGAAAAACAATAATTCGGAGCATAAAACAAACCACTATAAGTGTTGATACCAGAACCAGATGCCTTAACCAAGTCTGCCTAAGTAGTTACGCCATCAGCCAGGTGGGTAGCCAGTACTTCTGAACAGGAGCGACTGCGAGGATACGAATTAAAATTAATCTTTCCCATTTTTCTTTAAAGCCCTCACATGCATATATTTGGATTCTGAGTTTTATCTATATACCAGCTTCAATATTTACCAGCTGCGACCGAGCGCCACTCTGCTCCAAACCAAGGTATAGTGAGTCCCAGCGTAGCCATCTGCCGCACGCAAAAATACTTATTGCTTACTATACTGATATATTAAAAAATACTTACTGCATACTTACTGTGATCATTGACAGTGAACATTTATCCCCTTCAGGGGGATTTTGGGACAATACACCCTTGCGGTGTATTGTGGTTGTAATTTAGTATGTTCTTGTTTTTCCAGAAAATACGACAATTGTGCCATTTCTGGTCAAGAGGTACGGTAACAGGTTTCGTAGAGGTGGCAGTTCTAATTTTCCAAGGAAGGTGTTTCGTAATACACATTCTATTGAAAAAGACGTTAACAAAGATGATACTGAATGGACTGTACGAGTTGTAGACATAGAATAAAGTTATATTTTATTGTTAATGTTATTCAGATTTGCACTACAAGGTATTACTGCAGAATCTGGCTCTGGATTCTTAGAGTTCTGTGTTTTCAGACGAGCAAATAATTCTAAAGACCCGAAACCAAAGGACATTAGTGAAATAGACTCTCGAGATATAATTTGTTGGAAAACATTTCCAGTTAATGAAGGTGTTATAAGTAGTACTGCTATTATAAGTTCATTTGGAAATCCTGTCATGTATTCAAGAA
This sequence comes from Dryococelus australis, assembly GCA_029891345.1. Taxonomy (NCBI): domain Eukaryota; kingdom Metazoa; phylum Arthropoda; class Insecta; order Phasmatodea; family Phasmatidae; genus Dryococelus; species Dryococelus australis. The sequence goes on from CM057008.1 coordinate 35,589,194, forward strand.
AGAAAATCAAATTTGATGTTGGGGATCAAATATATACGTATAGAAAATTAACAGGTACTTGTGGTAATACGAGAATATTAGGTTATGTAGAATTGGTTTATAATTCTTGATATGTATTCTATATATTATTATATATGTATGTGATCATATGAGATTTAATGCATAATAAAGGATTTTACGATATACAGGAAGTTTCATTAAATATAACATCCCGAAGTCCCGTGGCAGTGGCCCTAGTTTTACAGGACACTGCCGGGGAAACATCTCCTAATTGGCGATTTCAGCGTTATAGTACATGCCATTCTCAAACATTTAGACTGCAGCAGCATGTGAGCTTTGATAACCTCATATGAGGTAGTGTGTGTTGACAGCTTATCGCTTGAACTATGTACTCTGTCCTCTGTAACGTTTTAACTCTGATAAGTGAATATACACAGAAATGTGTTCATGACCACAGGATATCACATTACAGTGTGTAATACGATAGGTGGTGGTGCTAACTTTATCAAGTTACATTTGGATTTTGAGTTTTATCTTTATACCAGCTTCAATATTTATAGGCTCAGCTATATTAACAATTCTACATCCTAGAAAAGAAACATAAGTTTTTGTAAAATCAAAACAGTTTGATAGTTCACTTTGTAAAGAAGAAACACTTGAATTGCATTTTGAATGTACATATGTTTTTCAATCTTCAGCAATATTGTCAAAGTCTTTATTTAAATATTTGATTAATGGCTTCCCAATATATCTGTCATTTAATAATACAGAAATTATATCGTAGAACTTAAAATTTCTCGACATATAAAAGAATTAAAATTCTTAACTCGATGATCATTGTAATAAACATGATTGTTTTTGAAATAATGAATTAAATTATTAGGAATATTACCACAAAATGAATCAAAATAGTAAACATCATTATTATATTTAAAATAGCAAACATAATGAGTGCCAGGATTTGCTGAAATATCGAAATTTACCACAACACATTCATTTTTGTGCATACTTTTTGGTAGTTCGTCAATCATAAAAACATTTCTGAAATTTTTATATTGAATATTTTTACATATCTTTCTATATCGACATTATGTAGTGGGTAAATATTCAAAAAATTTTTTGGCCTTCCACTTTTCTTTTTAGCAACTACACCACATCCACCATTATTTTCCATTGCCAAATTGTGTCTCTGTTATTCTTCCAATTACTTTATTATTATTATTATTATTATTTTTAGTTTGTTCAAACAGAGTTATAAATTGCACTCGCTCCTCCAGCTAAAACACCGAGAGCTCCTAACGATGTAAATAAAATTGGTAGAAATCCTCCATGATGTAAACCACTTTCTGTTTTTTCTTTTAATATTTTTTTTTTGAGTATTGGTATCGATAAAGCCAGTCATAAACCTTTACCTTCTTTTGATTTTTTATTTTTTCGCTCAAGTTGATCTTTTGTTAAAATTTTATCTATACCAAAATCTCCTAATTGATCAATGAGTATATTGAAAGTTAAGCTTTTTATCTTCATTTATAAGTAAAAAAAATATTAATAGTTTAATAAATTTTAATGACTTACCTTAATTTTCTTTTTGTAAACATAGTTGAGGCAACAGCAGCAGAAGCTATTTTTTCTCCAATTGGAGTATTTTTTATCTAACATAATTTATTTTGCTTCTCTTTGTAAAATTTTATCAGCTTCACATCTAGGTTGTAAATCTTTATGATCTCTATTTTCAGTATAATGATATTTGCAAGCTTTATCTAATTGATTTATTCCTGAGTCTCCTCTTTCTAATCTTTCGTTTAATTTTGTATTTGGGCAACAATAATTATAACCAGGCAAACGCATTTCGGGCAAATTTTAATTGTTTAATGCCCATTTTATCACACCTTTGCCATGGTGTTCAGAATTCCAAAATGAATGTGGAATTACATTTAAACTCTTATCAGATATGGAATTCCTTGCGGATTATTAACAACAAAATCAGAAAACTTATTGTTTAGCATATTCATCATGTTTACTTTTTCATTGTGATAATTTTTATTTCCAGCATTTTCCTCGCCATTAATGACTAACAATCTATCAATTAATTTTCTAACATCGTCCATCCAAATATTTTCTTTTGGCAAACTATTGTATTTTTTTATGCCTTCTCCAGATTTAAAATCATTGATAAAATCCTCAAATCTGTCTGTGCTTTGTGCTGGTTGAGGTTTTATGTGTTCATTATAAATTCGACTAATTAAATATATCCATTTCCAACCATTGTTTGAACTTGGATTATTCCTTTTTTCATTAGGAATATTACTTTGAAATGTAGCATTGGTTGCTAAAACAATATCTGTGTAATTTTCAAGGTCATTAGTAGGTAATTTTCCCTCAAGATCTGATTTTCTATTTTTTGTTAACAAATTACAAAGTCCTGGTGTTAAATTATATTCTTTATCTGTAACAAAGAGTGTATCTTTATTAAGCATTACTACTGTATCTTCGATTTTAAATTTATCTCCAACTCCACGTAAATCATATTTTTCATTAATAACATTAATTCTTTTTGAAATTTCTATTCCGAGATTCATAGTAAAAACACCAGCTATAGGTGGCAAATGTTTTAACAGAGTAACACCCAATTTAGGTGATTTCTAGAATAAATCTCTTTCAGATGATGTTTCTTCGGGAGTAGGTGAATAATCTAAATTTTTTGCTGCTACTGGAACTAATGTGTTTATTAAATTTTCATTTTCTTCACTTACTTTTTCTACTTTTTTAAACTAATATTTTGTAATTCACGAATTGATGGTAGTGCATTTTTTTTCTCCATATTCTGCTTCATACTGCTTCATTTACACTGCTTCATTTATTTTTTATATTTTTCAATGAGTAATTTCACTCAATGAACTCCTTTTGATTCTGCCATTTACATATATATTTTTTTACTTATAAATGAGTTATAAGAGCATTGAGAGTTTTGAGAGACACACATTTTCTTCCAACTGATCAAAAGAGGGGGAATTTAAATATTTACAATAATAGAATCGAGTTTGATATTCCTATAGGAGATATATTTTCTTTTACAAATGATGCTTATACTTTTGAAGAATATCACCCACTAAAGAGAGATAAAACTGGAACTGAGGCAAAATACGAAAAATGAGATAATATTGATGTTTGTTATAATTTTTTCCATTTCAGATTTCTAGTGTAGAAATCTCAAAACATGGACATATTATTGAGGCTGTTGATAATCCAGGAATTACTTCAACAATTATGAATGCTTTGTTAAGATCACTAGGTGAACAAAATTATTTAGTCTTATGGCGTAGATAATAAATTTTGAATAAAAGCTGTCCATAGGGATAAAATTAATGAAATAATGTGCCCATTAAGATATTTATTTTATTCGAGACAACAATTAAATTTACTGGAAACGTGGATATAAAATTACTTTTTTCCCCCCGAAATTCGTACGATAACAATTGTTTATTTGTTTATCAAACTAAAAAAGCAGATGACACTACAATTGATAGAGATTATGCTGATCCGGGTAGAATTTCCATTCAAAATTAGAAATTCTGTGGCCTATTGTTGATTACAAAGCTAACACATTAATTGCAATTAAAGAAAATATGTATATTAAAATCGTAAAATTCATATTAATTTTAAGTGTTGGCAATTTTTAGAAGAGGAAGTTCCTGCTGGGACAACTGTCTTTAATTTTGATGTAAAAGATCAGTTTAATAATTTACAATTTGATATGCCCGATTTTGTAATTGTAAACTTCCAAACTAATAGAAAAAATCAAGCTGACCAAACTGGTCACGCGTATATGTTTGTTCACTGTAATGTGAGAAATACTTATGTTACAAATGGAAGAAATGAAATTTTTCCAAAGGAAAATTGGAAGCTAGATATTGAGAATGTTATCTTAAAATTATTCTCTCTTTTAATGATTTTAGAAATTCAAGAACAAAATTAGATACTATATATTGAAATAATGAAGTTTATTATAAGCCAACTACAAATTATCATGGCGATAACAGTTATTATTCATTTTTGGGACGAAGACCTTTATATGCAATTGACTGCCTATATAGAATAAACTACAATAGTTAAACATAAAACCAATATAAAAATTAGTGTTGATTTTAAGAAAGCTGTTGGAGTTGGTACAGTTTGTAATGTTGTCCTAGTTGGTGAACTGAATTTAACTTATGATTACTTGAAATAAAGTATTACTGAAGATCTATAAATTTCTAATTTTTTTAAATGGAAGAATCAAAAAAATGTTTCGATATTTTAATACAATTTTTTAGATATTTGGTTGAGTTGTTTTATCGAATAAAAAATAATTTTTACAATTCGAAATCAGTTTTTCTTTCTCTTAGTAAATTTCTTTTCTTTATAAATAAAACAAAAAAGGATAAGATTATAGAACTTTTGGAAGATTAGGATATTGAATATGAAATTATAAAAACCGCAACTTTCATTGATAAAGTTTTGGACCTTTTTCATTTCAAAATTGTTTTAAAAATCAATAAAAATTATCTCAGATCAGATAAATTTTCTAATTTTAAAGACGACGTTTATGATTTGGATTGCTATGATGGCTGGGATAATGGATTCAGTAATAGCTATGACTCAGATTTTTCTTTATTTTTAGACTTTAAAAAATCTTATAGGTGTTTTACTTTTGTTGAATAAAATTTATAAATTCTATCAATTATTTTTTATGATAGCTCACTTGTTTTTAGCTTAATTTGCTTAATTTATACTAACCCTTTGCTTTAATATAGTTTGCAGATATCCCTTAAATTTACACGTTTTTTCTATAACTTTACACAATCTTTGCATAATTTTGCATGTTTTTACCTTTTCCCACGTCCTGCGCGCTATTTTTGAAGAATTTGATAAATTGGCTTGATTTTTGCTCGATTTTGAGGTAAATTTGCTTTTTTTTTTTTTTTTTTTTTAAATGTAAGAATTGGTACAAATGAGATTTTTTGAAAGCATGAAAAATCGTTGAAATTTCATGATTTTAAGACTTAAATTCCATGATTTTAGCTTAGATTATGGACTGCACTCGAATCGGCATTTTACATCTACTTCTGACGTTGTTGTTCGCTGAAATATGAATGTTGTAAACATCAACTGGAAAGGTTTATCTGAGGGGCATTGTGTACAGAAATTATGGCTTGTGTGTCGAATTTAATTTTTAGGAAATGATATTTACACATGTTCAGCTCTGTGTATAAATCTGCTGTATTTTATTTTCTAAGTGTCAAGCTACTACATTCAATTACTATCAGACGTGATTTACCATTCATAATAAAAACGTGAATTTAAACGGTAAACTGCAGTCGGATAAGGACACTGCACATTAAGTTATATTTATTCACACTATCCATTTTTATTTATTAATTTTTATAATAAGTTGTATTTTGAATTATATATCTACTTACTAGCAGGACATGTTGTATACAATACCATCACAACCTTTCTTAAATATATATTTTGGGCGTGATTAATAGTTACAAACCTGGGATAGTTAAGAGTAAATTTAAAATATCTGATTATGTGGTTTAACAGTAGTAAAAACTGCCATTAAATATAGCGATTTAGAATATTTACAAAGCAACGCCAAATAAAGCTTTTAAAGTACAATAAAATATCGGTTCTGGAAGCTCTGTCTTCGTACATAAATAAACAGTACTTCTGTAAATAATGAAGTCCATATTAAATTAAAACTGTTTTACATAGAAATGGTGGAAGTAGTCTAGTCACTGCCGTATCTTAGTCTCACAAGCATAATCTGCTCACAGCGACATAAACATTTTGTGTGTTTATGCTATACTCAAAATTCTCTGCGTACATGAGACTTTAATTCATTGTCTTCTGCTTCAGTGGGTAGCCAGTTTTATCCAAGACCAGGCATCACAGGATTACGTGTTTTTTTTACTGTAAGTTTATAACTGCCTCAAAGTTCTCCATGGATAGAGATACTTTTTTTTTATCGCTGGAAAATTCGATTTCTTTTTAAGTTTCAAAACACTATGCCCATGTATGAATTTTATTTTCGATTTTCGCTGTCTCAATCTCTGTGCATGTGAAGTTAATTCCCCATTTAACTGGCTCAATAAAGAGTTCTGCTACTCTAATCTGACATATGTGATTTGTCTGTGGACAGATAAGCTGTGCTATAAATATGTCATCAAATAAGAATGGCAAAAATACGCAATAGTATATTATGCAATATGTTGACCCTTATATATAGGCTGTTCACGGTAAAGTGAGCACTTTTTAAGGCGCTTCTAAACTTTTCCATTCATCCAATTCCCATATTCCTGCTACTTTTTAATATAAACATTGCAACGTGACCAATAAACAGAGTATATACATTTCCCCACCCTCAAAATTTAATGCCTCAGTCTGGAATAAGATATATTTATTGTTGGTTAATGGCTGTTGGGAGGGCCTTAAGAAGTGCTCACTTTACCGTGAACAGCCTATATATATATATATATATATATATATATATATATATATATATATATATATATATATATATATATATATATAGGGTCACTCATGTAACACACTGCCTTCACGCAAAAGAAGAAAAGAAGCGGCCAGTAGTAAAATGAGACTGGAAGTGTACACATAGGATATTGCAGTCTAGCCTCCGTAAAGCTTTTCGCGAAAAACCTGTGACCCTATCTATGTACATTATCTGTGTAATTAACTGAGATCCTATTGAAAATAAAACTCTATTGCACATGAGTTAGATTTCTCAAAGAAATTCACGAAAGTGAGGTGAAGAGATTTGGGCGGCTCTTAACAACGAGGCCTTGAGAGCCGATGCGGGTGATTGAAGTGGGTATGGAGCGGCGCCGGAATTTGGGGGGGGGGAGGAGGAAACGGGAAATCCCCGAGAAGACCCGCGACCAATGGCATCGTCCGGCACGATTCCCACTTGCGAAAACCCGGTTCGCCTCGGTGGGAGGCAAGCATGCTAATCGCTCAGCCACCGTGGCCCCAATCCACGTAAGATTTAGTTCCATTAACTGCAGTTTTAGTGAAAGAGAAACTTCTCTTTTTCCAGGACTGAGTTCCACATTATTATTATTATTATTTAGTTGTTTAATACAAGTGTCGGGTGCTGTACTTGCCTGCAGTACCGCAGAATGTGTCAAATTAATATTTAGTCAATTTTCAGGGGCCATCCAGACGCACCTAACATGGACGTCCAGCCTAATTGTGGAATGGATCTGCTATTTTAACGTAAATACGTCTTTAAATTTGCAACCATAGTGGGAGGCAATCCAGAAAATCCGATGATTTCAAAATCGAGGAATAGAGTTTGGCATTGTAGCTCCGAATCTATCGTCTACATTTAAAATTCAATTGCATCATTCGATTACAGAAGGATCAAAGAATATGTTACGTTGAGTTAGGACTGCGAAGCACCGCGAGGGGATAAAAAAAGGGGGGGGGGGCAATTTTAAGTTCGTTTCGCCGCGTCTCATAACTTCCGCGTAATATAACTTTTGAATGGGAGAAGCTAAGTCGCTCAATTAAGTTTGAATCGACTGATATCGTCGAGATCAATCGATTGCGTGTATAAAAATATTTGTGTGGCGTGGTTATGGTGAAATTGTATGAGTTTAATGTAAAAAATTAAGAAAACTTAACACAATTTTGGCCTATACTCGTCGAAAAGCCAAGTCGAAATACAGAAATCTTATACGGTTGGAAAGAGCACCTCAAAAGCAATACAGTGATACCCATAAAACCCTATGTGATCTAGTTAAGCGCTGCCAGGAACGTAAAAAATACATCAAGGTTTCCGAGCGCGTCAACGTAGACGTATTCACGCAAAACAAACGGCCGTGTCCCAACACAGCCACACACAATTTTTTTGTTCCAGTTTATAGCACTCCAGCTATGATAGCTTTGTTACCACGCGAGTTAAGTCCGAATTGTCTGGGCGGGTAGTTAAATGTCCCGTAGTTCACTTGTTGAATTAGAAGTTTCAATTTTTGTCTCGAGCGAATGAGATCGAGAGAGTTATCCATTTCGGTTGGCTGGAGTACGTATCATAAAGTAACTTCAAAAGAGGGAAGAAGAGGAGACACATAACAAAATATCGAATGAATGGGACGTAATGTACGGGTCACTGATGAAATTACATGGATGGCCAACTTCTGTGCGGACATTAAGGGAATTGAAATGGAGAAGTGTAAGGATATGGTTTGAAAGAGAGACAAGATTGGATGGATGCTGTGTATACAGCTCAGAAATGTGGCATTATACGGACAAGGAACGAGTGAAACTAGATCTAAAGAGCAAAAACTACACTTATATTATATTGTTTTTCTGGCAAAATATGACACATGCAGTTTAGACATAGGTTTAAGAACATTATTTAATTTGCATTTTAAACACTTTTAACATAAACAACCAAATTTATTTGACTATTTACAGCATTCCGTACAACAGATGTAAGAAATCAGCACTTATTGATTCACATATTATTCAACGATGTCTCTATTAGTTGCTACTGACATTCTGAGATTTTGTAAATGACTGTTTGTAGTGCAGATTATCAAAAAGTAGCTCTTTTTATACGTTCCACTGTGTAAGGTAACATACGGTAAGTATTTATATGTTAAAATTACGTTTTTCGTTTAAAGAAATACGCGAAGGCTATACTTAAAATTTTATGTGCGTTATGTCGAGCATTTTTTTTTTGTTATTGATCGCGTGTATTTGTGAGACTATTTTTTTTTTCCTTCAGAATCAGGCTACTTCGATACTTATCGTCTGTGATTCAAGATAAGAAACAATAAAAACCATCCAGTAAAATAATTGGAACTGGAATAAAATCTTTAGAAGCAGAACTATTCATCAAGTTTTTTGTGAACATCAGGTTTGAATAGTGCAATGGGAGTGAATGACTAGATGGAGATTTTTAGACATTCGCCATTGCGATGCAGATGCCTGTCATGGAAAAACAGGACTGAACACGAAAAAAAAAAAAAAAAAAAAAGCTTAAATAAGACAATTTATTTACTGGATTCCCTCTTGGAGAATTTTACAGTGTTGTATTCACATATTTACTTTCTCATCCTTAGGTTGGTTGTCTTATTTAAGCATTTTTTTTTTTCGTGCTCAGTCCAGTTTTTCCATGACAGACATCTTCATCGCAATGGGGTATGTCGGAAAATCTCCGTCTAGTCATCAGGTTTGACAGTTATACGGTACTCCCTCCGGTTCTCTGGCGTGATCGTCCATGGCCATTCAGCTAGCTATGCACGGATAACTTAACGTGTCCGTTGTCCCAAAAAACAATCTGACTTTGTGGTCCTGACATCCTAAACTACGAACAATTCTGCATCCCATGCACAGTGTCTACCATAAACCTATTAAGTCAGGCCCCAAAATGTTCTTCTGTCTCGTACTTCTTCTTGACTGCCCCTGAATTGTTGTCAGGCCGCGCCTTCTTGGATTTCCGGAATTTCCGCCGTAACTTGCGACACAGATTATGTATTTCATTTTGGGGGGCGAAAAGGCATAGGGCATAACTTTGTACGTGTTCTAAAATATGTATTCTTACATTACTGTTGCCAAAACAATTTCTGTTAACCGCCGGAAAAAAAAAAAATTACTTATTTCCTTCCGGCAATCACTGGTAAAAATCTAAGAATATCCATAGAGATGTAATAGTTTGATTAAGCTGTATGAGCTATTATTTATGCTATGTCGTGCGGAAAATCTCACTAAACACTCTTAAAAGTAACTTAAAAATAATGAAAATCCAAGATGGCGGGTACTGATTCTCCGTAGTCACGCCTCGCAAGTATCGCGCAGATGACATATATTCATGGTTCTGAGAACTCTATATATGCACCTTGGGTAAAACGAGCCCCTCATACGACGTGTATGTATGCGCTATCGCGCGAAACTTTGAGCGATCTCAACAGGCACGCAATTTTTATGGCAAAGAGTGTAGTGCACTTGTCCTGCCTTCCCCCCATCCCACCAGCTAGTTCGATGGTGATGGGCGTTCTTTGTTCTAAGGGCCGGTTTTCGCGTTTTATTAAAAATATTTCAGGAGTGTTTCACATATCGTATTAAAGTGATGCGAATCTTTATTTAGTTACAGAGTAAATGAATACACAGAGGATAAATGGAATGGCGGTTCCTTGTGCCTGATTGGGTACTGCGCGCTGCGAAAGGCTGCCGCTGGCTGGCAAGAAACTTATCAGGCGTTGATTGGGAATAGCACTCTGACGTATTACTGGCCAGTGGCGTGATTTTGCTGGGTTGTGCTCTTGGAGTTCGTATTGAACATGGTCTTTACAAGCTTTTTTACAAACTTTTATTTAACTTGCCTGGTTTGTTAGTAGGGCAGTTGTCTGTCCGACCTCTATGCACTGAATTGGCGTGCAGTCTGCCTGCAGCGCACTACTGTTTGTGAGTTGCAGCCCGAAGTGTGGAAGGGGCCCCCATTTTGACGTGAATACGTCTTTTTAAATTTGCGACCATAGTAGGGGGCAATCCAGAAAATCCGATGATAACGAAAGCGTGGGATGTATTTTGGGATTGCGACTTCAAATCTATCGTATACATTCAAAATTTAATTACACAATTCGATTTCCAATGGATCAAAGAATATGTTACTTTGAGTGAGGACTGTGAAGCTTCACGTGGGTGGATAAAAAAAAAGGGGGGGGGGGATCAATTTTTAGTTCGTTTCACCGCGTGTCATAAATTCCACGTAGTATAACTTTTGACTAGGAGAAGCTACGACGCTCGTGTAGGTTTCAATCGATAGCTCTTGTCAAGATCAATCAATTGGGCGTATAAAAACATTTGTGTAGCGTTGAGGTGGTGAAATCGTACGTAAAAAATTAAGAAAATTTAACACAATGTCGGCCTATACTCGCCAAAAAGCCAAGTCGAAATACAGAAATCGTATACGGTTGGAAAGAGCATCTCAATAGGAATCCAGCGATACCCATAAAACCCAATAAAACATCAAGGTGTCCGAGCGTGTCAGCGTGGACGTATTCACGCAAAACAAACGGCCGTGTCCCCAACACAGCCACACTCCATTTTTTAGTCTTTTTAGTCTCGCCTATTTTTTAATATTCGATTTCACTTGTTTGTATGTACGGTAGGAGTCTGTCCGGCGCCCACCGAATCACTAGCAATCACGATGTATCTGGTGGAGAAGTTGTCGATTACTGGTGGCGTGCAGAGTTTCAATCCCGGGGAAGTCCTCACGTACACATGCTTGTGTGCGTAAAGGACCATCCAAACTTTGACACACAAGAAGGAATTCAAATGTTCGACCGCCTGTGTGTATGTGAAATACCATCTGAAGATTCCGATCTGTGTGAGCTTGTATTGAAATGTCAAATACATTGATATACACACACGTGTATGATGAATAATGAATATTCAGCATTCCGGTTCAACTTCCCGCTAAAAGAGTGCACTGAAACTCGCCTGATCGCAATCGATACCGATGACGGATGAGTCAATGAATGTATAAATAGCCTACCTATATAATGATTAAAAAAGGTGTTACTAAAAAGTGAAATATTAATTCATTGTAAAAAAACTGTTAAAACCAAAATTTTATTTATAAATGAACTAGAAAGATAAAAATAACTATAGGAGTAGTTACAGAATTTGTAGAACTTGTAAAACGTGGCCAAACAGCTATAATAAACTTTACAACGGATGAATATTTTTGTATTAAGTTATATTTAGTATATAAAAGCTTGGTGCGAATAATTAAGAGCCTTACGCATTATATGTGCTTACTTCGCTTACGCAAATGAGACATACGTTCTATATTGCGAATAGTTAAGAGACTCACTCATTATATGTGCTTACTTCGCTTACGCAAATGAGACATACGTTCTATATTGCGAATAGTTAAGAGCCTTACGCAATATATGTGCTTACTTCGCTTACGCAAATGAGACATACGTACTATATTGCGAATAGTTAAGAGCCTTACGCATTATATGTGCTTACTTCGCTTACGCAAATGAGACATACGTTCTATATTGCGAATAGTTAAGAGCCTTACGCAATATATGTGCTTACTAAAATGTGCTTACTGCTTGTTAAAAATTCCTCTTTATATTTTTATAAATACGTTTTTCGTAAGTTATTGCAGCGACAAAAATAATAGAAATTATTTACGTGCATTTAAAATGGACATGGCTTTGGCCTATAAAGCTATTATAACCTTATTATAACACGGAAATAATGTAAACAAACATGGTGCGTGGTTTGAGAGTGCGAGAAAGTGCCACGTGTGTACAACCTTTGCGCTCTCGCTCTTTGGCGCTCTCTCCGGAGAATTGAGATGACCAGAGTGTGTTCTCTCTGACGTCATAAGGACGTGGCCGTGAGAGCAAGAGCGCGGAAGAGCGCTCTCTGGGCCAATCGAGACACGGCCTTCATTACTCCGTGGTTCAACCATTTAAAGGCTATTCACGATAAAGAGAGCACTTTTGAAACCAACCTTAGAAAAAAACCACTGCCCATGCGTGCATATACTTCAACGGGTGCACTGAGGGAAATGCGCCCGGTAAAGTTGGTAACGATCGGTGGAAAGTAGTTCCATATCTTAACGTCGAATAAAAAGTGTTAGTCAACCATTTGTTTCAATTAAAATTATTTATTTCGCTTTATATTTATTTTTAATGCACCAGTGTGCAAACACTAGCAGATTTATAAAATGTTTACTTTTCTAATAATCCCACAGTGTCACTTGACCGACGCATGAATAAAGCGATGATGCCCATGGCACGGTGGAAGAATATACGACGTGCATGCAAGTAGATCTTAAGCAGGGCTTTGAAAAGTGCTCATTTTACCGTGCACAACCTATACGGTTGATAATAGCACTCCAGTGCCTGCTTTTCTCTACAAGTGACGTCTGTCACCTATACGTCTGAATACATGATCTAAGTAACCATGGATGCTGGAAGTCGCCGTTACTCACCTTGAAGCGGAGTTCCCCCACAGGTGGCTCGGCGAATGGGATTCCCTGGAAGCTGTAGTATGGCTTGCCCCAGATGGAACTAGCTACCTTCCCCCGTAGCAGTCCATCCCTGATACGCGCGATCACACTGCCATCTGGTAACTGCCAACACAAACCAACACCTGACGATAACACTACACATACAACGATAAACACGCAAACTGCGCTACATAAACAGTTGCGTCACGACGGTAGGTTTAATACTTCAAGTGTCCTACAGTTTATATATACAGGCTGTAAACGATAAGTGTTTATAACTGTACACAGCAGTGTACAGGGCTCCGAGACGAGCAGTTTGATGCAGGACACTTGCGGTCCAGAAGGTCGGGAAATAGCAGTAAATCGCTTGACAAATGTGTAGTAAAACGCGTGCAGCGCGCTGCTGTGGGCCCGGCCTTAATCGATCCGCTGGTCAGCTGAAGCCAGTTTGTACAGAGGTCAAATCGGGCAGGAAACGTTTAGTAAATTTTTTGGTTTGAAACACATGTTGCATTGTCGCAATACTACAGACAAGTTGCAGAAATCAGGAACGAATGTACGAAATTGCAACATGTGTTTCAAACAAAAGCAATTACTACACGTTTCTTGGCCGATTTGACATCTGTACAGATTAGCTTCAGTTGACCAGCAGGTCGATTAAGGCCGGGCCCACAGCGGCGCGCTGCACGTGTCTTAGTACACATTTGCCAAGCGATTTACGGATATTTTCCCGACCATCTGGACAGCAACTGTCCTACATCAAATTGCTCGTCTCGGATCGACAATATTAATCAGCCCATAGTAACTACGACAGAGAAAAAAAAAACTAAATTTTTGTAGTCAAGAGGTATGTGGATATGTGAACACTGGGGGCATTGGTCCGCGTCCGATAACACTTGGATAAACCTACAAATTGTCAAAATGAAAATTAACACCAGTTTGTTTTTACTTAATTCGAATGGGGCAAACACAAATATAAACCGCCGACAACACCACGTTGGCTGAAAACCAAAAATTCTGGGCAGCAGCACTATCCATTCAACGCACGAGTTATCAACGGTGGGCTTTGTAAACACATGTGGGTGTTTGGCAGCTTGTTAGGTTCCAAACACCTGTGTGCTCGCCATCACTAGTCAATGGTTCACAGTTTACTGGGCGAACATTGAAGGACTCTCGAGTTAGTAACAAACTGTACTAGACTCGATGAATCACATGCACCAGGGGACGGGTCCCGCGGGATCTGCGGGCCGAGCCACCATCGATGAAGCAGGTATAGGCTGTTCGCGATAAAGTGAGCACTTTTTAAGGCCCTCCCAACACGCACTAACCACTAATAAATATAACTTGTTGCAGCCTCAAGCATTAAATTTTGATGGTGGTGAAATACATACACCATGTTTATCGGTCGCATTGCAATGTTCACATTAAAAAGCAGCAGGAAGATGGAAATTGGATGAAAGGAAAAATTTTTAAAGGCGGAGTTTGTTTGTATAGTCTGTTCACGGTAAAGTAAGCACTTTTCAAGGCCCTTCTAAATTTTTCCTTTCATCCAATTTTCCCTTAGTCTCTCCCCCCTTCCCCCCGTTTGGGTGTAAAGAGTTAGACGCGGCAAACTTCCGTTCTTGATTAATAGTATAGAGAACCGAGACACACCAGGAAATGGGCCCTCCTTAAGGTTCCCGCCCACCTGGCTATTGAACTGCGATACAGAATGTTAGCAGTTCACGTTTTCCCACAAAACTATTAAATGTGCGTCCAACAGTTTATGTATTTTACATAGAGGATAGACTATGCTTAAGGTGGGGAGCATGTCGTCACGACTCCCATTCACCCCCCCCCCCCCTTTTAAAAACTCACTGCTCCAGAGTATTGCCTATTCACGGTAACTTCGCATTTATGAATCAAACCTCTGAAAAATCACCCCATGTAAGACGTGCTCGGCTGTTTCGTAAATATTCCATGCGTCACATGTGTTTTGAACTTCCGTAAACATAAATTCATTATATATATATATTTTAGGTAAATTGAACTTTTACTAGTACAGAGGGCTGTTAAGTGTAGCTTACAGGTGAGTAAGCAAGTAAGCTCACAAAGTTCCAATACCACATATGTGTGTGGGTGTGTGTGTGTGTATATATATATATATATATATATATATATATATATATATATATATATATATATATATATATATATATATATATATACATATATATACATATATATATATATATATTGTTCTCGATAAAGTTAGCATTTTTGAAATTAATCGTAGAAAAATAGTTACTACTCCTTCCTGAATATATTTTAACGCGCGCCCTGAGTAACATGCGTCCAGTAAAGTTGTTAACGTTGGATGGATAGTGGTTCCATATCTGAACGTCGAATAAAAAGTGATAGGTAACCATTTCTGATAACTTAAACTATTTCTTTCGCTTTCTTGTTTTTCTTTAATGCGCCGAAGTGTAAAAATGAGCAGATTTATAAAATATTTACTTTTATAATAATTTCACAGTTTCACTTGACCGACGCATGAATGAAGTTGTGAGACCCATGGAAATGTTAATTTTACATAAGGCGGAAAAATGCACATCGTTCATACAAGCAGATCTTAAGCGTGGCTTCCAAGAGTGCTCAGTTTACCACGAACTGCCTATACAAGAACAATCTTGGGGAAATAAATACACGCAGGGTGATCCACATTCTTGTGTTAACTAGAGCCTCAGCTATTTGTTTGCCGCGTACTGCCTAA